>OZ029915.1:9910928-11110928 GCA_964023275.1 Norana najaformis
AGAAGAAGCAGGCAGAGCCGGCCACTGGTTAAACTTGGAAATCCAACAAAGTATGGAGATGACGTGCGTCATAACTAGTAGATTCATAAGCCGGACCAGGGACTCCGAATACGCGTCAACTGTGGATTAGAATTCGTTGATCGGTCTCTACGTGTCTGCGTGGGATTGCCAGTGGAGACCTTGACCAGCTACGCAATCGTTCGTATGCAGCATCAATTAGAGTAGCGAGATGCGCTTTGAAAGTTTCTTAAAAGGCGCTATAGAAATTCCCATATAAATACAAGCATACTTGACGATCGCCAGATTTGAGAGATATTTATTCGTTTCTTATATTTATGCAGCGCCAGTTTCTAATGACTAAGCGTCAGTCGATGGCACTAAGCTGTTGTGCGTTATCGTTCATGGTAACCGTCTCAGGGGAGGATCGAACCTGCGCAGTTTGTGTTATAAGGCAAACGCATGACCAATCGGCCTCCGAGTTGAACTGAAGGAACCAAATAATTGGCTTTAAGTGACTTGATGTTCATCTGGTAATGGATCAGCATTTCACATCTGCGTCTGTGATTCGATTGTCAGTTGAACGATGGGAGTCCATTCATGTATAATCCGATATAAGGAATAAAAGTCCGGTTATTAGATTGCTATTGTTGTACATGCACTCCAGCTGACCTTTGATAACTAGTGTAGCTAATAAAGAAACATACTGAATGGACCATTTTAATGTCTTTTTCCTTTTCGTTAAAAATTGGTGCTGGTTCTTCATAAAGATCGTTCTCAAAAGTCGTTCATTTCTTAGGATGATAAGTGCCTATAATCTCAGGGTAGCCATCCCCACTTTACCTAGAATCTTATGTCTACCCGATGTTTCTGTTTTTGTGGCATTACCCCATTTGGAAACAATGATTGGCAGTGCATATGATGCATTTCAATTGAGTGGCGCGACAGTCTAATACCACGACTCAGGACTATAACACCCGGAACATCGCAGTTGTGCATTAGACGGTCAGCCTGTCAGTTAGTCTGAGAGTCTTTCTGTGAACGTATGCGTCTTTCGGTAAATGTGAGAGTCTTCCTGTGAGCTTGTCTGTCTATCAGTTAGTCTGAGAGTCTTTCTGTGAACGTATGCGTCTTTCGGTAAATGTGAGAGTCTTCCTGTGAGCTTGTCTGTCTATCTGTCAGTCTGAGAGTCTTTCTGTGAACGTATGCGTCTTTCGGTAAATGTGAGAGTCTTCCTGTGAGCTTGTCTGTCTATCTGTCAGTCTGAGAGTCTTTCTGTGAACGTATGCGTCTTTCGGTAAATGTGAGAGTCTTTCTGTGAGCTTGTCTGTCTATCTGTCAGTCTGAGAGTCTTTCTGTGAACGTATGCGGTAAATGTGAGAGTCTTTCTGTGAGTTTGTCTGTCTATCTGTCAGTCTGAGAGTCTTTCTGTGAACGCATGCGTCTTTCGGTAAATGTGAGAGTCTTTCTGTGAGCTTGTCTGCTTAACTATCAGTCTCAGTTTCTTTCTGTAAGTCGGAGTGATATCAAGTCATTATGGGACTGTTGGATTTGGTTCGCCTGTGTACGACTGCAGACAAGCTGTCAGATAGACTTACATTTAGATTTACAAAACCGAATAGAAGCGGACAGTCAAACATGAACACATACAAAACGAAAGACACAGAAATAAAAACAGACAGAAGTAAAAGACAGCAGATTAAAAGACAAGTCTTTCTATAGGGCCTACGTGAGACTGAAGAATACTGTAGAAAGAGATGCAGGCAGACATCTAGGAAGACACTCATTCTAACAGACAAACAGCGTAACGGACCAGCAACGAAGTAATACGGAATTTATAACTCCTGCGGGGTGCAATGCTCTCTATTCCACGCGACCGATCGGTCCAATGGGTTCAAGTGGCGATCACCGTAAGACCAGGCCATAAGTCTTCCGCGTGGTTTCATTTGTGTCTTCCTCGAAATCCACCTGAAGTTTGTTTTTCCGATCATATGTTCAAGGAATCTTTAATATCAACATTTCTTGGTTCGTTTGAGGTGACGCAGAGATGCAGATCATGCATTATAAAGTATTACTTATTCCACAGTCTCCGGAAACCGCGTACTGTAAAACCAATTACAGGTACTTTAGGCACCTCTGAGCGAAGGATGTCGGTTCGCGACTCGATTGTGGCTAATTTAGGAGATTTGAATCCCGGACTAGCACGGTCCGTACGTTGGGACATTAATTGGCGTGGCGCCCATTCAAACGGGCAGCAGTGGTGAAGGATCTCACCCGGTCAATACACTGAAAAATGAACAGGGTCGAGGCCATACGCTCGCTATAGATAGACGTGTACATTTTGCATTTACATTTAATTTAAGTACTGTTGCGTGCTCAAGACAGTAGATACCAACTTAAAGGACTAGATTGTAAGTACATCAATAAATTATCAGGATTATGATTATGATCATCATCATTATCATCAACGTCGTCGTCGTCATCATCATCATATCATCGTCGTTGACTTCGCGTAGTTTATCAATGACGACAGCGTGTTTTGCATCTAAATCAGTATTACTTCAGAATTGCTGAAAAACGCGTACAGAAAAGAAATAGACAGTCGTCTCAGTATGTATACTTCTGGAACAAACCTTAAGCTTTGTTTGTCTGCCGCTTTGTTTATCAACAAGCATAAGTTCATTCCGTGCGCATTATTGATACGGCGTTAAAGGAGTCGTTAATTTAGAGTTGAATAGTGCACGGATAGACAAATAGTTATTTGACCCAGATATGTTGGATATTTTGATCTGAATTTCGTGAGTTCTCTGCTAATTCTGCTAATTACAGAAGAATTCCAGATCACGTTTTTAGTTCTGAATTTGTCACACAACCTTTGCATAGAAATTGCACGTCAGATTGTATTGGCGCTTGTAGCAATCGATGCAGTGTAATGTAATAACCAAGTATGTATGTATGTATATATGTATGTATGTATGTATGTTTGTATGTATATATGTATGTATGTATATATGTATGTATGTATATATGTATGTATGTATGTATATATGTATGTATGTATGTATGTTTGTATGTATATATGTATGTATGTATATATGTATGTATGTATATATGTATGTATGTATGTATATATGTATGTATGTATGTTTGTATGTATATATGTATGTATGTATATATGTATGTATATATGTATGCATGTATGTTTGTATGTATGTATGTATGTATATATGTATATATGTATGTATGTATGTATGTATACATGTATGTATGTATATATGTATACAATCATGTATGTATGTATTTATTTAGGTATGTATCAAAACACTTTAAACACGCATTTTAAGTACCTCACAAAAGTATATAAATATCATGCAATGTAACATGGAGAAATTTTGCAGATACCGTATATGGCTTAATATAATATACAATATATTGGATAATCTTGATACGATGTTATGATATAGGATGTGATACAGGGTTTTATAACATCAGGCTATTATCTTACCTACTATAATATATTTTGCTTCCACTAGCGCCCCCTAACGAGCTCAGGCATAAAACGAGTACATTGTCTGTGTAGTTTTCAAATGGGAAGAACAGACGGCAAGGGAGGGAATTGACCTCTCGTCATTATACGCCTAGGCAAACTCCATACCTTTATGGACCAACCATAAAGGCAAATACATGTACGGCTGAAGAGATTGGACAATCTTACCACGTCTATGATCTGTGCCAGAGCCATTCCGAAGGTAACGTTGAGCGATTCGGATGAGTTGAGCGAAGGCCTCACGCGGGGATCATAGTTCCGCATCAGATCCGACAGAAGACGATATTCATGTTCATCCGCAACAGCCGACTGACTCCGCCAACAAACTAAACGAAACAATTCACACTCTACCACATTATCCAGTTAATTACTATAATTAATTACACATTAATTATGGATAATTCATTAGCTTCAATCGCAAACATCATTTAGACGGGTGAAGAAATGTTTTTAGAAGGCGCCGTATACATGTTCAAGTTTATACATGCATGCATGCATGCATACATACATACATACAAACAAACAAACATACATACATACGTACGTACGTACATACGTACGTACATACATACATACATACATACATACATACATACATGCATACATACATACATGCATACATACATACATACAAGGGACCACATTACATAGATTTTGAAACTGGGGCGATGTCTGTGTAATAATTAATTGTCCTGTGCAGAATTTTAACATGAAACTGGTGTTGTAATAAGTACACATAAGTTTAAGTCGACTAGGGTCGCCACGTGAGCTGTTCCCACTGCATGTTTTCTTCAACTGAACAAACTAAATCATTCACAAGATCTGTAGCCCTTGGTCTTCTTTAAATCCAAACCGCAGTGTATTTCAACAGAAAGCAAGTAAGAACATTTCATTTTCTAGGGCATTGGTTTAAGGAATATCTATGATAGCTTCAATTTACCGTGGAATCTGGACATAAAACGATAGTTGCATTTTTGTATCTGTAAAATTTCTCCGCGGAATTGAACAGTAATCTAGGATTTTAGTTCTCATAAGAGGATTTTTCCAAAGCAGAACAGAAAGGCAAAGAAAAACTGACCCTATTATTCTGGCTATGAATCATTGTGCGGCTCAAACCAAACAACAATAAATAAAGCACAATTAAATGTTATCGACAAAGGTTTTATGTACCTACTCTTACTTTCGGATGTTTGGAAGGCTGCTGCTTAACCGCTTCATCATTTATTTACGCTTCAATGCTGGTTTGGCTTGAATTGCACCATGACAAATTTATAAGCAACACAATGGGATTAGCGCAGTGACCCTGGAAACGGGGCAGCAGGATTTGAACGTGAATGCGAAAATGCCAGTCCTTAAAACAAAGCAAGGACGTGTTAAAGTTTAGAGCTGTTGACTCTACTCATGATCAGGCCACTACAAAAACTTTTTGGGATGGATTTCTGCAACAGAGCCTCTTTTACAAAATTTAAAGTAGGTAAATTAAACTCTGCACTGCCATTCCATTACTATTACAACCAGCGATAAGATTTGATGGCGCATTGAAATTGCTGAAAAGATGAGTTTGAATATCAAGACTTAATTCGATTATGGTAACTTCGAAAACGACGACAAGAAAGATCGCCCGCCAGAGAAATAGATCTGTTTTCAATCGATGCTAAATTTTATTTTAGGATGCAATACTAGCATTGCTGCAGCGGATGTCGTCATCTAAGGACTCTCTGTGAACAAAGAGTCGTAAAAAAGCCAAACGTTATCAGTGAACTTCAATTTTCAACAGGAGGTCATTCCAACTCGATTCAGTTGATTAAACTTCAAAGCATTTTCTATGTTCTTTAACTCGGTCGAAGAGGACTCCTCTTGTATTCATTAACACCAATTAGGCCCCCTCTACGTACCCCGTACACTATCATTTGTGAATGAATGAATAAATAAATAAATAAATAAATAAATAAATAAATACTGTTTCTGAGCTAACCGAGCTCTTCTGTCAAATGTTTCTATTTGCAGTCTGGTTATTTCTGTTAGAAAAGAAAGTCCTGGCCGTTAATTCTTGAAGAAATTGGTAGACAATAAATATTCGACAATCAGCTCCCCTGTTCTTTTCTCGCAGCTGCCACTATATAAACTATTTGAACATCAACGATAGAGCTTATAATAGACTAGTAATAAATTCGCAAAAAAATCCAATACCAGGAGATGGCTTTGGGACGCCGCCGTTTACTAAGCTATCAGTTAAGGGACATTCAGAATGTTGGATGTTTACTCTTACTGGCTCCTCCTTGGAAGAGAAACCCCCAAAGTACACTATAGCTGTATATGCGCAGATGAACAAGATATCCAGTAAGAAGCTATTTGTAATTGTAAGCCTACGTCGTAATTGATAGTTTAATGCTTATCGGTCGCTGTTTTCCGTTGTTGCTAGAAATGCATTCTCGAATCAACTAACCGTGCGCAGTCCGTGAATATGACCAGTAGGAACACACATGAACACATACACACAAGAGTACATAGACATATTTACAGACATTCGACTCCATGCATCATTTATTACTCAATTGCAGTCCTTTCTTTAGTTTATTATAAAACGGTTCATCGGCCGCCTAGCGGTGAATAACGAGAACAACTCGCTCTAATTAATCTCATCCGGACCACGAAATAATGCAATCAGCTGTAGCAGCAGAAAATGCAGGGTGCGGCGCCCCGTTGCACGGCCCGCGGTGCACGACCGACCGCAGGGCCGACATGGAAAGGTCGCCTGATCCGCCCAAGCGGTCAACTGGAAGGAAATCCGAACGATCGAAACATCGGACAAAGCTAATGGAAGGCCTCGACGCTTGGGTGGCCCCAGGCTAGACCAATCTCGCCGCTTCACGATGCATAGGTCACATCTACACAGATGGAACCAGAACTACGAAATCTCTCCATAACTATACCCCACGACACTATGATAAATATCTCTATGACAAATATCTCTATGACAAAATGTCTCCATGACTAATATACCCCTACAACAGTTATCTGTGATACGTATGCATTTATGTCCCTAAGACAAAATAGATCTTCATGACTAAGACCGTTACGACAACAATCTTTGTAAAAATATCGTTAAGACAAAATATCTCGATGATTTTATTATGCCTATGGTTGAGTTAGTCTATTTTGCTGCTTCTATACATTGCCTAAGAGGTTTTGCACTTTTACGTATAATCACTTCCAAATCCTTTCTTCCTCACTCGCCTTAAATACCTTACCCCATTTCATATGAAAATTCTTTGTTTCTCTTCTCCATGCACATCACTAAGCACTTTTCCAAATTAAAAAGCATCTGCCAGTCCTGAGGCAATTTGAGCATTCTTCTTAGATCCTCTCGCAGTATCTCCACTTCTTCATCAGCTGTTGGTCTGCTCAGTTCCATATCATCCACAAACTTTGAAATTTTAGATAAAATCAAATCATCTATGTCCAAGCACTGATCTTTGTGGTATTCCACTTAGCATACTTGTCCAGCTGGAATATTGTCCTATGCCCACTTTTTTGCCTTCTGCATGATAAACAGCTTTGAATCCATGTTTGTACCTGCCAGATAATCTCGCTTGCTTGTGACTTTTTGGTCAGCCTTACACGAGGTACTTTCTAAGTGCTTTTCCTCAGTAAACAGTACCTGAGCCAATCCCTTCCAGCTGCTGCCGATGAATGTTTTATCGGGCTTAGGGATTTTTCTTAGTTCTTCCAAAGTAAACACGGAGCTGAAATATTTATTGAGCACTTCAACACTATCCACAACATCTACAATGACTTTTCCATTTCCCTCTACCTTTTTAAACGGGCTTACCTTTCTTTCCGTTTCTTCTTGCTTATAACATAGTTGTAAAAACTCTTGCTGTCCTCCTTCACATTCCCTACTCAATACTTTCTGTTGCCTTCTTGCTTACAGTATTACAGATATTCCTTTTATACTTTATTCTCATTTTTCAAGTCTTGCAGTGTTATCGTCCAATCTGATTTTCTTTCTTTAACTTCTTAAATTTCCCAATAACATATCCGGGGCCTCTAATCTAATATAATGATTTCTATAGCGCCGTTATCATAATGCTCAAGGTATCAATCGATGTCGCTTCAAGTCAAAATAGCAGTCAAAGATCACATACCGTCGGAGAAGCCGGGTCGAATGGGTCAGAGACACCGGAAGTAAGGCTACAGTGGTAAGCGAGTTGAAAGAGATGTCTTTAGCTTAGACCTGAATGACATCACAGAACTGACCGAACGAATAGAACTTGGCAACGAATTCCAAAGAACAGCAGCCGAGAACGCTCTGGAACACAACACTGTCCTGGTACGAGGGACAACAAGAGTTGAATTGTCCACTGATCGAGTGCAATATTTGATGGTATGGCGGTTGTACTTATGAAAATGCGGTCTCAGAAAAATACAGGTGTGAGAAAATGCCTTCTCGGATGTGATATTGAGAAATTTTTATATAGAAATTTTCAAAGTTTGCACCAAGATGCCTTAAAATCTCTAGCGACTGGGCTTCCACCTGGGTCCTTTTGAAAGACAGTGCAGATCTTTCCTTGTTTCTGTTTAATGTAAAGTGATCCAATCGCAATCGTCAGTGATCTGTCGTGTTCATATTTTTAATGAGATCATCACTTGTTTCATATAAACATAGTAAAAAACTGCGTAGTAATTTCAAAATAGTACAGCACGGTTTGCTAGTGATCCACTCTTGTCCCTTTAATCATTTGGTGCTATCCAGGCACCACCCACTTGCGGGCTTGGCACCCTGAGGTTTCACTACTCATCCCAACGTAAAATCATGGCGCCGTCACTGCTGCTGAAACTATCTGACCGACCGGTCGGCCGAAATACCCACCGACCGACCGTTGACCTTGTGAGGTGTTTCACTTTAAATATACATGCCTGGCTAATGCTTAACATTGGCGTTGGTCGGATCAACTCAAGCCTGCTATACAATCACTGATCGAACCATCTCCATTTGTAAGGGAAGGGTGGAGGAACGTGTTGTCGTGAGGATTTACTTGTCTGAACAAACTGTGACACTTAATCTATTATGCATCAAAAGACGCTAACGTCCGATAAAGTTGCTGCGTCTGCAGCAACCTTGGATCTTGATCTCGTCAGCTCTTGTTCATTACCGCGAAAGCGAATCAGATCCAAGCAGAAGACCCCTAAGGTGCTCTAAAAGGAACATTCGCACTTGGTGCAATAACATTTGGCGCTAGTGTACCAGCTGGACAGACAGACGGACAGACATGCTGTTAAACAGACTACCATAGTAAGAGGCCATGTTGTCTTTGAAATCTATGTAACGGAGATGCAAATAAAACATTATTTCCAGGAAAATGATTTATTTCATAAGAACTATAGTTAAGCTTACAACTTAAAATAGCGTATTCTCTCCGATTTGGTTTTATTAACGATCCTCATTGCCTGGACAGTGTTTTCAGACTATCGACATTGAAAGCCGCTGAGAATCAATATTCGACATAAATTGTTATCCGACCCAGTGTGATTTAATCGCTGCTGTTTCTAAATACGGGTATCGACCAAATGATTGCTCTTCTCGCCAACCGCTAGATGGCTAGGCGCGCACCGACCGTATGCACCTGAGAGCAATTGCGCGCGGTCATTTTAAATAATGTAGCGCAGTATTAAGACGGGTTTATTTCTTGCGTCTGATAGATCGCACAAGAGGGAGCGGGCAACTGCAGGGATCCGGAAAACGAGGATAGGGAGAAGAGAGAACACCAAGGTAGGGAATGAGGGTGGATGAATGGAATTATCCGTTGCAGAGAAAACGAGACAAAAGGCTAATGTCCATGAGGGTAAAGAAACGTTAGATTAGATGGAGAATTCCAGGCGTTCTTACACAGCAGTCGCTTATTGAACTAAGCTCAGTGTACGGCAGTAAACACACGCCGGGAAAAGCCTTCAGAGCCGACTTAAGGAAAGCATTACGCCATATATATATAGATATTTGCACGTATGTAGCTGGCTACTTATATAGCGCCTTTTAGAACCAACAGACGCGATATGCAACATATGCACGTAAATATATAGGATATAAGCTAGATGTCTGTGTAGCAGACATAGAATATAGTGTACATATACATATTGCATAATATGGCCAAGATAGAATGATGAAACCTATCATTTGTAAGTAAAATTTATATATACGCATATAGCTACCTAAATAATATATATATATATTTATATGTTGTAGAGTGTAGACTATATACGTGTACTATATCTACACGTGTGTATATGGAGAGACATACAACCTACAAGAGATGGAGCCTCCTTACCCCGAGGAATGAATTCATGCATTCCTGCAGGAAATGCTATGTATAGCCTTTAGGATCTAATTATCCCATTTCTATCGGACTCTGGAATGCAGCTGTGATCTATTACAATTTCAGTTGCACTCTGTGCCGTGCTATTCATGCTACATTGCTGCATGTTCAGAGATAATTGAGACTGGCTGTCGTTGCTCGCCTTCGCACGGGGTCGGCGGAGGGGATGTCGCTGTTTGCACGCAGGCAAAACTAAAGAATGAATAGTTTCAGTAATGAGAAAAAAGACTGGTTGGTCCAGAGGTGGCTCTTAAAAGACTGGTTGGTCCAGAGGTGGTTCTTAAAAGACTGGTTGGTCCAGATGTGGTTCTTAAAAGACTGGTTGGTCCAGAGGTGGTTTTTAAAAGACTGGTTGGTCCAGAGGTGGTTCTTAAAAGACTGGTTGGTCCAGAGGTGGTTCTTAAAAGACTGGTTGGTCCAGAGGTGGTTCTTAAAAGACTGGTTGGTCCAGAGGTGGTTCTTAAAAGGCTGGTTGGTCCAGAGGTGGTTCTTAAAAGACTGGTTGGTCCAGAGGTGGTTCTTAAAAGACTGGTTGGTCCAGAGGTGGTTCTTAAAAGACTGGTTGGTCCAGAGGTGGTTCTTAAAAGACTGGTTGGTCCAGAGGTGGTTTTTAAAAGACTGGTTGGTCCAGAGGTGGTTCTTAAAAGACTGGTAGGTCCAGAGGTGGTTCTTAAAAGACTGGTTGGTCCAGAGGTGGTTCTTAAAAGACTGGTTGGTCCAGAGGTGGTTCTTAAAAGACTGGTTGGTCCAGAGGTGGTTTTTAAAAGGCTGGTTGGTCCAGAGGTGGTTCTTAAAAGACTGGTTGGTCCAGAGGTGGTTCTTAAAAGACTGGTTGGTCCAGAGGTGGTTCTTAAAAGACTGGTTGGTCCAGAGGTGGTTCTTAAAAGACTGGTTGGTCCAGAGGTGGTTTTTAAAAGACTGGTTGGTCCAGAGGTGGTTCTTAAAAGACTGGTAGGTCCAGAGGTGGTTCTTAAAAGACTGGTTGGTCCAGAGGTGGTTCTTAAAAGACTGGTTGGTCCAGAGGTGGTTCTTAAAAGACTGGTTGGTCCAGAGGTGGTTTTTAAAAGACTGGTTGGTCCAGAGGTGGTTCTTAAAAGGCTGGTTGGTCCAGAGGTGGGTCTTAAAAGACTGGTTGGTCCAGAGGTGGGTCTTGAAAGACGAGCTGAAAAGCTGCAAAGATAGCAGAACTATATAAGGTTTCCGTGAAAGCATATTTAGTGAATGTGCGTCACGGTGGTCTGTCGGTAACGCGTTTGATCAACAATCATGCGGTTGCGGGTTCGACTCAATGTAACGACTCTGAGCAAGTCGCTGTCACCAAGCAGTATAATTTGGTACGGGCGAAAGCTGGGCTGGGAAGTAAACCGCAAGGTTCTGTGATGCGCTGGCCCCCTGTCCAGGGCATTGGGGTTTGTCCATTGCCGGGTCAAGGGCCTAAAAAAAGAAAAAAGAGCGCCTCCCCTACGCTTCACTTGTGGGATATGGACTACTTCAATTACATTATTTACAATATTTCAGTGAAGAATAGGACAATAAGAGAACTTGAAAAGACATGTTGCGTATGTGGAATACTTGTGTATTAACGTTTTTATTCTGAAAACATTTCTTTTTAATTTAGGAACAAATTTAAGAAAATCGTTCAGAAAAATCTTTAGGCAAATTGTATTAATTCTCAAAGTTGTTTGTGACAGAACTGCAACTAATTAAATTTTACCTAGGATTACATTTTGCACTGTTGAGAAAAAATAGGTGTATACTCTATAAAAGACCGTGGTATTCATACTACTTCACTGCATGACTACATGCGATTAATTGGACTTGGATATCAATTCTAACGTATAGAATTTCTCTTTTCAACAGTTAAATTCAAAGTTCAGCTTAATCTATACAACAGAGAAATTCCTGACTCTAAAATCTGGAAATACGTATTATATATTCCCTAAAGTAGTCCACGATACAGTGGTAAGAGTCCATACTGAGGTGACTATAGTTTGCTAGAACGCTCATAGTCCATTACCGTCACTATGGCCTAATCTCAGAAACTTCTGTCAGGTTAGCCTAACAGACCACACTCCAAATGACTTGCCAGAATAGCTGCCGAACACTATCCAACAGTACCAACAACTATTGCCGATGTAAAGTCTGGTTTATGCAATTACGAGACATAGCTGTTAAGAACATATAAATATATCCTATATGTTTACGAGAAAATACTCTTAAGAATATATATATACACACATACGTATGCACATGTATGTATGAGTGTTAAGAATATACAAATCTTATATGCATGCGTATGTATACACAGAGGGTATAATTTCGCGAGAGGGACGACTGAACTTGTTTTATTGGCGGTTGTGGAGCGACCGAACAGAATGTCGCCGTAATTAACGGAAATGAAGCGTCAGTGCCAGCGGAAGTCGCGTCACCGCCGCTTCTGCCTCCGCCGCCGTAACAGGTCCAAGGAACCCGAGCATATCCATCCGCGATCAATGACCACCGCCGTCACGAATGAAATTACTTTCACTCCCTGGTTCAGCTGCACTCCAGACTAAAGCTCTGCACTCGCCTCCAGGGTTAGTAGGCACAAACTTCCTAACGAAATGACGCCACTGCACACGCAGAGATGCGATGAGGAATGTAATGGAATGTAAATCATATTGTGCCAGTGAATAGCCACACAAATCAAGTACTTCTTGATAGTACTTGAATATTATGTTGAATATATCACAAAAATTGATGCAATATAATGACTGATCACTGGAAATAATGCTGGAACAACGATGCATAAGAAATATAGTACTTAATATTAGTATTAGTAGTAGCATTAGTATTAGTATCAGTATTGCTATTGTTACTGCTACGGTTATTGGTATTAATGTTGTTATGGATATTGGTTTCAGTACTGGTGTTTGTGTGTGGATTTAATATTAGTATTAGTACTAGTGTTAGTAATAGTATTGGTAATGACACTGATATGGATATCAGCATCAGTATTAATATTACAATAAGTTTTAGTATCAGTATTGATGTTGCTATTAGTATAGTATTAATAATACTATGAACATTGGTATTAATATTGCATAGATATTAGTGTTTGTGTTTGGAATTTGATATCAAAATTCATAATGTATATGATTCTTAAGATCTGGACGTACTACTTATACGTTTACAGTATATATGGTAATCATTGTATTGTAAGCCAGCATACAATCTCT
This sequence comes from Norana najaformis, assembly GCA_964023275.1. Classification (NCBI taxonomy): domain Eukaryota; kingdom Metazoa; phylum Annelida; class Clitellata; order Crassiclitellata; family Hormogastridae; genus Norana; species Norana najaformis. The sequence continues at coordinate 9,924,065 of OZ029915.1, forward strand.
CTACATTGTATTAGTAGGCGTATGATCTGTGGCATACATTAGGCCACACGGTGCAATGTGTTGCTGTTGCCGTTTCTACATCTATTGTTGCTATTTCTGCATCGGTTGTTGTTATTTCTGCATCTGTTGTTGTTATTTCTTCATCTGTTGTTAAGCATCTGCTGTTTTGCATCTGTTTTTATGCATCTGTTGTTCTGCATCTGTTGAAATGCAATAAGAAGCGAATCCTTCTCCGAATTATCGTCAGCGCGTGCATAATTCTGTGGAAATATTGGCTGTTCTGCGATTCAGAAACGGCATAGAATGCGAACGAAAATTCAATAAGTTGAAGCCGATCAAGTCACGGTTGACTGTTGCAGAAGCACAACTGCGCCTCCTGCGACTTCTCTCCGACTCTCGAGGAATAAATTCAGCTTACGCATTTACAGATAATCAATCATTCAAACGAGACGTATAATTATGCGGCCAGAGATTTATGATAATCACCACTCTGCCCCATGATTCCAAGCAGTTTGCAAATCGTTTGAATGAGGGACAAAAGTCAACTGGCTGTTAATCAAAATTGCGAGATCCTTACGGATAAGTATTTCTATAGAAAATTTCAAAAATCTTATATTCGGTAATATCTTAGGCGAAATACACGTGAGTATAGGCTATTGAAAAGAAATAAATTTTTTCAATAACAAATGTTCTATTTAAAAATTGTCAGCGCACTCAGGCGTATAAATACAATAGTTTCCTAGCGGAATTAGTTCGGTTCGCGTCAAAGAGGATAGGTCTTTGCTTTTCTATAATCTAGCTATAGTGGCATCTTTTCCCATATGACTGAGGCTTATTACAAATGTTCTGTCACAAGTTGTCTACACGTTTAGTAATCAGTGCATAAACTTTTACTTATATTTAGATAAGCTATCATTAAAATTTAAACTGCCCTTCATTGAACTATGTCAAATGGTCTCCACTGAGTCTCTAAATGGCGACTGTATTCCGTGACTGCTTTTGTATAATAATTCTGTGTATTCTATTTTTTGTTCCTTAACTGGTTTTGTGTATTGATAATGAGAAGTAGCAACTAAGTCCCCAATCGTCGCAGCATTTTGGTTCTGACTCCACGTGTCTTCAATGCAGGTGGAGGACTAAGGCAAACAGTTAACTTGTTTACCATTTATTAAAAAATTTCGAAGTGTCAATCCACCGAGCTTGAATTGTTGACTCGCCAGATTTATAGTCTAGCGTAAACTCAAGAAAATACACACAGTCTTTAATTTCCTTCAGTATAATTAATGAAACGTATAGTTCAACCACAATAGTATTTGAATCACCGACTACGCGCGCGAATCTTTCAACGATATTTTAAACTCAAACTAGCAACTAGTACACAACAGAATACCGCTACAATTCCTTTTCTTTTAACAATGCATCTGCGACTGCTTCATGCTGACTGTCCCGCCACGACTGCAGACCAGTTTTGATTGGTATAGACTGGTCCATGACTCACCACAACGTAAGCTTGAATATTCACGCTGAAGCGCCCACGTGACACATTGCACGCCAGCCGACGTTATACCAACCTCCAGCAGGACTCGATGCGTTGCAGATAGGTGCACTCAGTAACCGCAAGCATTTCCTCAACTCATACGCAAGCAAGTCAACGACCCCATGACTCATCAGTGAGAGACGTCGTGGAAATTTTTCACGATGCGCTCGCAAAACAATCACAGACAAGTCAACAACCCAGTGACTCATTGGTGTGACATTGTGTAAAAACTTCAATAAAAATGCGTGATTAAAATCTGCTGACGCAACAGCGAAAATGGATCTATTGTTATAAGGAGTCAACTAAAAGCAACTTTGAAGTTCGGAATAGACAACAAAAACTACAACTATGCTCTTCTTCCTCTCAAGCGAAACACACTAATAATTGTTCGAGAAGCGGAACAGTCTCAAGTGTATATTCAAATGCAGCCAAAGTTTTTAGGTAAAGTAACTGAAAACTTCATTCCCCAGCTCTAAAACATAGTATTTATGGTGGAAAAGTTAAAGATAGAAACAAATAAACAAACAAATTAACAAACAACCAAAGAAAGAAAAATATGAGTAGATGGTGAAGATGAACAAGAAGAAGAAGAAGAAGATGATGATTGCGATGTATGCAACAAACAACGAAAGAAAGAAAAATATGAGTAGATGGTGAAGAAGAACACGAAGAAGATCGTGATGATTGCGATATATGCATGCATGTCAAAGCACTTCTGATGGGTTTCTCTTGAACAAAAGGGCTATACAAATTCATCATTACACTTGCAATTACATTTGCAATCACGATGATTATTACGAAACTGATGCTGATTTCGATTATGCAGTTAGTTGCTGTGCCAGTTAGAGCATTTCCAACCCAGATGGTCATTCAATGAATCTTAAACTACGTTCACGAACAGCAAAGAACGCAGTTTTTCTTACCGTACAGAAGGACCAATCGCAGCCACACCGACCCATACATCACAGATATCGAATGCGCGAGTATCCTAAGACAATTGGCGCAACACAAAGGCATTCGTCGCTTGTCGCCATATATCGACCGCTTACCGATTCACGCATGCGCACGGACCCACTTCCTGCGCATGCCAGCGAACAGACATTTGGACTGAGTGAGAGATATTGGTAGTCGTCAGGATGACCCCGATGAGACAATTCGTCATCTGGGCTCTCGAGATACTTTACTTCTGACCTAATCTACTGAAGGTCAAATCCCACTGTTCGTCTGCGTGACATATCTCGGCTTAACATGCTAAACTGTCAAATGCAGGACAGTCTATTAATTATGCAATCGTATAACTTCTTGATGTAGCCAATTAACTAAGTGTATGGCGTAATCACGAAGTTACGTACGCATTACTATTATGTGTGCATTAGCGTTGCCACACACACACATACACACGCGTACACATGTGTGTGTATATTTAGATGTACAAAGACACATGTACACATGCATATTTAGGAGGTATAATATGATATATTTGAATGTCGTATGTCTATTAAACAAAGGTTTATGACATTGTATAGCAGTATATCCCAATATATCCTCCAAGCCAGTACACACACGTTGGTCCAACGCTTACTAGAGGCAGGAAATTAAAGACTTGAAGAAAAATACTTGTCACCGAAAGAGCCCCCATATTTAAGATTTTCGGCATACAAGCATTTTTATCCTGGCTCTCGGTTATGTTCTACTACTATGGGGATCTTAGAAGAACAAGTTAGAGCTCATTTGGGAAATATAAAATTTTAGTCCAAAACCCAGAGCAACGAATCCACAGTAACTTTTATACTTAATATTCTTATAAATAGTTCATATATATTGTATGTGTGTATATATATGCATGCATAGGCAATCTGTATAATATACATGTGCGAATGTATAGAGTCTTATTTTACAAAATTTTACGCGTGTAAATGTAGAGTTAGTTAAGTATCGGTACAAGTATATACAAGAGCATCGTCAAATATTATTATAATATTATTATTAATTATTACTAATTATTATTCTTATTACTAACTAATTAATAACTGTTATCTCGCCAGTGTCTAATCCATAAAGCATCACCTGATGGCTCGCCAAAACCAAGCTGCGATCAGGTCAGCATCTTGTGATCAGCCCACATAAGACAGAAAAGCAGCCTATGGTGATTAAGAAATCTGAAAAAGGTAAGTCTTAAACTGAAAATGAATTGACACAACCGACTGAGCAGAATGACAGACAATAGAAGAGAGTCACAAAATTTTGGTCCAGCAAGTGAAATGCCCGTTCATCAAGAACAGTTCTAGTCGCAAGTATGACCAGAGATAGGCAATCTTATGACCTGGTTGAATAATCATAAGTATGGGAAATGAGGACTGATTTTAAGAACTGTGGTTGGTCAGAGTTCAATGTTCTATAAACTATAAGCCTCAATATGAAACAAATCCTTTGCTGAACAAGAAACCAGTACAGAGGTCATGTGCTCATATTTTGATGCGTTAGTAATAGCTCTAGTCAATGAGTTATTTCCACTTGCTCAGATTTGCTCCTAAAAAGACATCAGATTATTTACTATTCAGTGTTTGTTTTGAAGAAAATGCATCCAAACTTGTTGATGTATGCTACTAATTAGAAGTGTACAGTATATCAGATTTGATACTAAAATGCGTCAAGATTACTCATGTATATTCTTTACAGACATTAAAATTGGTTAAATCGGCCACCATATGATTCAAATTGCTAACGGCGACAGTGCACTATGCCGGACTCAATGGGAAACTAAAACACTCCACGCTCTGGCGGCATGTTTAGCCCAGATAATACAAAAAATTGTAAGGATACTGAGGATAATTATAGTTCAATTTGATTAGGGGAAATGTGGCAGTGTTCAAATAAGCAATGTAATTCGCTGAAACTGTGGTCGAAATGTAAAAAGTACTATCGATAAAAATGCTAACAAGCATTTTGTGACTTATGCGGTTTTTGTTCGAACGAGTTATTGAACTTTGAACAAATAAAATACGCAGAAAAAGAAAGGAAAAGGTGGCACAAAGACCAACCAAGATTGTTGCCGCATATTTGCCGACTCCGTAATTCGGCAAATTGTTCGTCTCAACGTGGAGTTTGCTCGATAATTTTTATATGTTCGGACTACTGATGTTACCGAGTTGGCGTTTGGATTTGTCTTTTCATTCCTCATAGTACGTCATTTTATATTTTGCGACGTTATTCGGCCGCGTGTCATCGAAACCTCGCAGAAATTGGACCAGTTCACTTACGAAGGATGAATGGGTTGTCAACCGTACACACGAGCCTTACTTACGTCCGCCCTCTATGACCGGTAAATCTTGGATGCTGGGATGGAAGGGTTGGAAGTCTTCGGAATGGTGTCGACCGTCAGCCACTGAGTTGTACGTTTTGCGATCGGTGGCGAATTCATGTCTTGCTCGGGAGATTTTGTCTTCTGCCATCTACTATGGACTGCTGAACAGTGGTATTATCATGTATCGCGGACATCATCGCACGTGGTCATGCGTTATCTTCGGTCCAAGAACTCTGAGCAATGTGCAATATGTTAGCTGTGGATGGGACTTCGTCGGTAAGGCCTCCGTATGTGTAGGGGACTCGTCAGTGGTGACTCTTTTAGTTATCTGAGCATTGTTTGATTAATGGGAAACGTTTTATTCTTTATGATTTTTACATTCTTTATGATAGCTCTGCGAGTTCTTTTCCCTCGCCCATCTGTCATTTGTTTGATGTTGTCAACCAAATCTCAAAAATAGATGTCCTCTAACCTCCTTTGCCTCAACGCTGCTGAAGCTGAATTTATTGCTCTAGGTCTAGCAGATCAGATTAAGAAAATCCTTGACTCTTCCATCCACCTATCAACTAATTCTTCCACTCTCACTGTCACCCCTTATTCGCCTGTATGCAATCTTGGCATCACCTTTGACCTACGTGTTTCGTTTTCAAATCACATCTCCAACTTTTCGCGCAGCTATTTCATTCATTCATATACATGACCTTTGCCATGTTCGATCTATGATCGATTTTAAAACTGCCCCTACCATCGCTACCTCCGTTGTCCACTTCAGGCTTGGTTACTGTAATTCCCTTTTCCTTGATCCGCTTGATTCCACTCCAAATAAGCGTCTTTAACTTATAATAGGTGTCTGAATAAGTAAATAGCTCATTTTATAATTTCGTGTATTGCTCATATAGTTGCAAATGGTGTAATTGTACTGCACGTTCAAATTATTATAATTAAAGTTAAAGCACAGTAATAGAATGTGCTGATATCGTAAGTCAACGGTAAATGTGTAATATAGAAATAAGCAGCTCTGTTAGCAGAACCAGCAATCTGTTTACAGTTTTCTCTTTTTCTGTGTCGTCGGATGACCCTTGGATTTGACCGGATTGCGAGTGTATGTTTTGGAGTACTATCGATTGTTTCTTAATTAATTAACGTAATGGTGCTATAGAAATCCTAAGATTAGATTAGATTAGATTAGTCACTTTGCATTAATATCTTTGCATCTAATGTACAGGAAATTGTTTTGGTGAACAATAGTGTGTTTAGGTTTAAATTTTAGTACTGTAGAGGGTTTTCTGTTTTATGTGGACATGGGTTGTTATTGCTTGCAATAATGGATTCCTCCGCTGCGTTATGGGTGAGGGGTTAAAGGCCATGGCTTCTAGTTCAATTCATTTGACTCTCCTGATGTCTCTTCTTTTTTTGATAGTTCTTTCCATCTTTTAAGTGTTCTATTCGATCAGTAGAAATTTTTCGGCAGAGGTTATTGGCTGATCTTTGACCTCGGTAAAACCTAAGTGATGCTCAACGAAAGGTCGGAGTCAGCAGGTGCTTTAGAAAAGCGGTTAACATCGAGAAATCAGTATCGATCAGAATGCTTGGATATGACATATTTGATGTGGCGTTCTATCATCCGTCTAAGTATGAACTATATGGCACGTAGACGAAGTAACTCACGCGTACCAAGCATCTCGTAAAGTTTCTCATCTTGCGCAGTAAAATTCAATGGGCTGCTCAAGAATTTGATTAAAAACTGGAAGGACCTACTGCAAGAAGAAACATACCAATAGCAGTAAATTAAATCCTTTATATAATTATAGAATATTAGTAATGGAGTATGGGGCCTACTCGACGCGTATTTCAGGAGGACGGTGAATGCACTCAAAGTTGCCAACAAGACCTCGTCCCTCTGGCGAATATTGCTGAAGCTATCGAGCAGCCCCATTCTGCACCAGTGTTCTGGTGAAGAATGCCAGCATCATCATCATCATCATCATCATCATCATCATCATCATCGTCGTCGTCGTCGTCGTCTTCGTCGTCGTAGTTGTCGTCGTCGTCGTCATCATCATCATCATCATCATAAAAAGGTGTCCCATCGTTGGGTTGTTGTGGTCGTGTTTGTACCTAAGATGAGTGATTTTTTAAATGTAATACCACACTTCTGGGCAGTTTACACAGAGGAGTGTAAATAGCTGTGTAACCTTTACCTATATTTTACTCTATCAAACTTCAATCAGAAGCAAAAAGCCCAAGAAAAGTAGGCTTGGCGAGGTGACCATACTCTACACTTTGGTTAACGACTCCATTAGTCGAAGCTTAAACTTGGAAATAGAAATCCAACAGCAAGGATACCTTTTCAAACGTGTTAAGTGGCTTGATAACTTGCCCTTGCACATTATAGACTACATGCTTTTGGAATAAATTAACCAGCTAGTAGCTTAGACGAGCGAGAATGCGAACTGTATTCATAAGTATGAATTAGTTTTCATCTAAATCGTCATCATATTGAAACTGTCCAGCATACATTGTTAGAATCATTGTTCAAAGCAGCATTCTACGGTCTTCGCATACAAATATCAAGTTCAGTCGTGGAGCGAACCAAGTTGCCCACGACTCGAGGTGAAGTTAGTGTTCCTTTTGCATAAAGTTCGAACGTGCAACCCTCGTGTCTTTGAAGTGGTTGTCTCATTGAACTCGAATGGCTGCCTTCTGAATCTGCGTGTTCCACAGACGCTACATAGGGGCCTACATTTTTCATCAGCGCTTTAAAAGTATTCTCTTTCGCCGGGTTTAGACTGGGTGACCCCTGTGAATAGAGACCCTGATGAGTTGCTACAGAAACACTATGAGTCGTGTTATACTGAACTGGTTATTTCAACAAAGATAAGCTTGCAGTGCTTTCAGTTCAGAATTCAGTCGACTTTGATCACTATGTCGCAATATAAATTCTTATTTTTTTGTCAACACACCATGTGCCTCTGAACTTCATTGTCGATTACGTATATATTGTCGATTTGATGCACTTGGCTGCCTAGGATTCGAACCGCAAACGTAGACCTGAATGGGATACGCCCTCTCATTCATCACGCCCCTTCTAGACGCGTTTTTATATAGTAACTGTTGAGTAAACAAATCGCGCTGAATACATAAGGTTAAAAAATTCCGTTTGATGGCGAATTGGGTTCATACGATGCCAATTATTCTTCAATTATGGATGGCCACACACACCGAAGGAGACAGACGTAGAGACGGAGACAGACGTAGGGACAGAGACAGACGTGGGCACGGAGACAGACGTAGGCACGGAGACATGTAGGGACGGACACAGACGTAGGGACGGAGCCATATGGGTGGACATACATAGGGCGAACAACGGTGGATTCTTTCTATTTGAGTTTTCAATTTGGCTACAAGTCCATTGAGAACAGACTGAGGTTCATATCAAGTTATTTGGAACGATTGATCTGGTGGCAAATATGAAATTATGGACTCGTTGGAAAAGTGCAAAGAAAAGCAACAGGACAACATAGAAAACATGTATGTATTGTATATATGCATGTATTGTATGTATGCATGTATGTCTGTATGTATTGACAGTTGCAGAAAAGGCACTATATAAATTTCAGATACATACATTACATACTGACAATACATATATACATGCATACATACAATACTTACATGCATACATGCATGCATGCATACAATGCATACATACACTACTTGCATGCATACAGGCATGCATATATAAAATTTGGCCATAAAATGCATGTGCGAAATGTATGTATGTCTTCTCGCCAAGTCAAACTCTTGGTTTCTGCCACTCATGGCGATCTAAATTTTGGATCTAGACCCGACTTGGACTCCAGAAGATCAGTTCGATCGGGATCGGTCTGTCGTTCGGCGATAGAGGTCGCTATTAATTAAGCCGATTCACAAAATTCAGTTGCTTCTGACTTCCTTCCAATTTGCTCTGTTTATTTATCTATGTTGGATAATACGGCATTGCATTGTTGCTATAATATAAACTCAGCCGATGCTAGACATCTGTTGTTGTTGATGATGATGATGATGATGATGATGATGATGATGACGATTATGCTGTTGATCTTGTTGACAATGTTCTTATTGATGATGATGTTAGCTGTTTTGCTGGGCATCCTGACATCACAGACTTTAATTGTTCGCATGGTTTATCACTGTTCACTTTGCACTGCACTGGTATGGTTCGTTTTTTAAAAATCTATACTAGACTTTGAACCAATTTTGATGCCCCGTTGCATTAGCCACCTATATATCACTTATGTGAGAGGGTAATCCTAACTGTAGCGGGACATTTTTCCCTTCTGGATTCCCCCTTTAACGCCAGCACTTGTAATATTTTAGGTGAAACTGTTGTACGTGTAACTGTTTAGATTATTGGTTGTTCGTGATTCAATAAATAAGTTAATAAATATATTGTCAGTTGTCAATTGTCCGAGCGAACTCGGAGAGTGGAACACATATTTCTCGTTGAAATCCAGTTTGACCTTTAGATGCTGAAAGACTAGGTCTATTTATGATGAAGCCAAGTGACAAATGAGGAGGGAGAGAGATCGGAGACCGAATAGCGAGTGAATAAGTCACAGGTGATACTATTATAATATTCGGAACCCGATAGATGTTAGAGAAGTGCATGATGCCACAATTACATCACATAGGCTGAGAAAATAGACGTATTTCCTATGCGTCCGATGTGCACCGCGCGGTGCAGAAATTAGTTTGAACCATTACTAATGAAACTTTCAATATTAAAGAATTTATCTGATTACTTTCGTACGATCTTTCGCTGTAGACAAGCGCATGCTAATTCTCTTGAAGTTTATTTCATTATTCTCGTGGTAAGCCCTTTAATCAATGATGGATATACGAAAGTACATCAAGAGATGATCTGAAGAAGAAAGCCAATACGTGGACAGCATAGGCCTAACATAAAAAATAGAAAACATTATTATAGAGCGGTGAGTATGCCAGTTACACTGTTAATAGCATTACTGTCGAACAGCTTATACGTGCATGATTTCTGTGCTACCTGGTTTTGCCCCTCTTGCAAAATTTTCTGCATGCGCCCATGATTTCACCGCTATAATTATAACGACCAACAACCGAGACAATTCATAAGACATTTCCACCTTAGATTAGTTAGATTAGTTACCAGACGCCTGCTGCATTTCGAAGAGAGTGACCCCAGAGTTTAGCACCAGTAACGACTTCACAGCTGAGGTCATTGATCTTTGCTGGCCTGTTAATAGGACTCTAATTAAACCTATATTTAGAATTTGGTCGGAATTCATATTTAGTATAGGCCTCTGCTGACAAAACGATAATTCTAGGCGGGATATAATTATATCTTTCGTAATTATATACAGTGTTAAATCTATTGTTAAATTGTTAAATTGTCATTGTTACATTTAAGCCTAGTTCCAGAGAGTATATATTTGTGTGTGCACACTGCACATGTTTATTTTGTGTGAATATGTGCACGAATATATATATATGTATATCTGGATGCATATATATGTATATATGTATGTATATATGTATGTATGCATATGTAGGCCTATTTATGTCTGTATGTATGCATGCCTGCATGTATGTATGCATGTGGTATGTATGTATGTATGTGTTATTATTATTATTATTATTATTATTATTATTATTATTCTAGGTTTTTAAAACTGGGCTTATGTTCTCATGCCTTTGATAAGACTGATTACAGTTTGTCACTTATCCTCACTCTCTGTGAAGCGGTCTTGATGGGTCTTGGGCTTAGTTTCTGTGCTGTATGTGAACGACACTAACGACCTCATTAGCAGAGAAAACCGTCGGACGAAACGCCCTTTAACGATCAGGTGACTGTTACACAAATCCCAGACTGGCAATTGTCCTCGATATAAGTGTTCTACGAGGCCAAGATGCATGAGATGAGGTTGAACGTAGAGCGGTTGACAGGACACTAATAGTTAATGCAATTCATGGCAGAGCAGCGACAATATCATCAGAAATTATGAACCTGTTTCTTCAATGACATGAACAGATGATTGATAACTCATTAAACTGTCCACGACAAAAACATCCATATTTGCCTGAAGCTTTCACTCTATTCCTCCCTACTCTTTCACTTCTGTTCCTCTGTCTCTATCTCTGTCTCTTTGCATGTAGCTATCCCTTTATTCGCCCTTCCTACTTTTTCTCCTTTCTCTCTCTCTTCCTCTTTCTCTGTTTCTTTCTCTGTTTCTCCCGCCCTCTCTCCTGTTCTCTCTATTTTTCTCTCTCGCTCTCTCGTGCTGCCAATGAATCGTGGTTGAGACAGACGTAGGACTAATACAAAGCCTGACTGACTCGGGCATTTATGATTGCCTCATCGTTGCAGCGTCTGATCCTGATCTGCCTTGTATGACGGGTAACTCCATTTGGCCGTCAATTACATGCAAATTGTTTGTATTCTGACAGTCTGCAACATCCACGGTAAAGGCCAACATATGTCTAGAAGATTTACAATAAGCATTTTTACATACGGTATATCATTTTACAACTCAACCCCGAGTCTTAGCAACAACAGATTGGCAAAGTCTTTTCTAACAGTAATGCTAGCTAACCAGTAAAGTAATGTAATGTTCTCCGGCTTCAATATGCACATATGAACTTTGTAAGGAGGACATTATGGAATTACAGTTGTATTGTAATGTAGGGAAATGATGTGATGCGATGTTCGATACTATGTTGTCTATTATTTTGTGTTCTCGTGTTATGTGATGTGTTTAATCAAATCTAATATGTTCTATTAACTTTTATGGCGCCAACCAACGCCATCGCCATAAGGTCCCCCAATAAACTGACAGCTATTGTAAGGTGATTTCAGAGGAAGCCAACTTAGTTAAGCCTATTTCAAGTGACTCTGTTTCACGCCGTATCGTGAGGTTATTATTTCTGCATTTATTAAGCGCCACTATCTAATGACTAAACATCAATCGATAGCACTGAGCAATTGTAAGTGAAGGACTTGTTCAAGGTCTCTACACATAGTAACCATCTCTGAGAAGACCCGAACCCGTACTCTCCGCGTTACAAACCGAGCGCTCTAACCAATCGGCTACCGTGGTGTGATAATTATCATTCAATGTGAATGACGTGTTCTGATGCCATCTGATGTGATTTGAGGTCCTTTTAAATACGTGATGTTATGCGATATGATATGATGTAAGCTCTAAATGGCTGAACTAATAATTGTAATTGTAATCGCGGCAATTTAGGCAGCATCGTCAGTAGCAAGCTACTTCAAGGTTGCTTTACAATGTCCAATGTCGGCGCGCACAAGAGTCCAACAATTAATGATAAATGGACGATGTACAAAATCAAAATCAAATGTTGACACTAGAGTTAAACAGTAAACAGAAAATTTTAACCGTTAGTAAATTATAGATGGGAAACATGTAGGTGAACTCTTGATTCGTTGTACTAGTAAATCTGAGAAATTTCCTGAAAATTTGAGCCACCTAAAAGCTTCAAACTAATGACTGTGGTCAACTTTAAGAGTAACTCTGACCAATTCGCATCAAGGGCTTTTACTATATTTTATAGGCGAATCTGAAAAATAATAACAGCAATTTTAAGACATTTAGGAGCAAGATATGAGCCATTTAGAGCGTGTATGTTGTTTTCATTGCAGCAGAAATGTATGCAATCCATAGTACATGCAAATCGAAGCAATATTCTGGACACTCATTCAATTATAAATGAAAATTTTGATAATTTACTGACAATGACACGTTTAGGGGCTTCAACCAAAAGTAGGGGGTAAAGACTACAAAATCTGGCGGCCCAGTTGGAGATTTTTCGATGATATGGCCAGGGGCTGCATATGAGGTTTCAATCAATAGTCGACTTACGTTGACTTACTGCTACAATGAAAACAACATAAAAGCAGGCAGGATTTCTTGAGAACCTATTATACAAATATGTTTATGGTGAATCTTTAACCACATTAAGTACTTCCTATCAATATATAACAAGTATAAAACATATTGGGATCAAGGCATGTACATATTTGAAGCTGTGACTCTGCTCCTGACTGCATACCAGAGAAGTGTAATTCGGCGTGTCGACATAAACTTGGTCGTAAAGTAGCACAGATCGCCTGGTATGTCGCTGCTGGTCGCATGTAAGTCATCTTCGGCTGATGTATCTGATCCTGGTCCAGGCCTTCGTCTGCTTCCGCCCTTTTTTCGGCAGTTGATCATCTTCATGGCGAGTGGCTGGACCTTCCCTCCCCCAGTGGCGCTTCCAATATACAGCGATCATTTACCGAGTCAACACGCAGACAATCCGCTCCATTAGACGCCGCTGACCGTTGCTCCGTCCACTTCATCCGTCGCCCATAGAAGGTATTGCCTTTCCCATCAATTCGACGACCACTGTCATGTCCGACAAACTTCACCTCCTACTCAACGCCAGGCATCCTTCTCTGTCTGTCTGTCTGTCTCTCTCCGCCCTCTCCGTTATATTTATGTCTGTCTGCATAATATTTTTTATTTGTATAATATTTCATATTTGTATAATAGTCTGTCTGCGTGAATCTCCTTCCGTCTTGTTCTCTTTCTTTTTCACTCTCTCTTTCTGTTGATGTCTCTCTCTCTCTCTCGATTTCTTTCTGATTTTCTCCCTCTTTCTCTTTATATCTTTCTTTCTACCTCTCTTTCTGCCTATTTCTCTCCATCTTTCTCTCCCTCCCTATTTCTCTCAGTCTTTATCTCTCTGGCTGTGTCTCTATGTATCTCTGCCTGCCTGCCTGCCGGCCTGCCTGCCTGCCTGCTTGCCTGCCTCTGTCTGTCTGTATGTCTGCCTGCCTGTCTGCCTGTCTGCCTGTCTGTCTGTCTTTATTACTGAAGATCCCACGCAGAAGCACGGCCTGCGACGCCCATTAGAATTAAGATGACGATATGTTGGCTGAATGGGACGAAAGGGGGCGCCAGCAGAAAGGTTTCCGTTGAACGATCGCATCCGACAAGAGCGACCTCTGCCCCCTCCGCCGCCGCCTTAATGGTTGTCTCGATTATTATAGCGCCTTGTTATTCCTTAAGAGGAGTGGGAGTGGCGCGGTCGTCATTAAATTTGTAAGACATCAACAATTTTGGCATTAGCCTTACCAAGTTGAACCCAGTGACGATAATGGCGTCAACAACGAAAACGACGAAACGTACATACTGAAATATATCTATCCATACAGAATACATACAGTATGTACATATGTATATATACAGTATACAGTATGTAGGTGTTTATACATATAGTATGCACGTATGAAGCGTACATACTGAAAAAGATGACATTAATGTTGACGATGACGTTAGTGACGGTGGCATGATGATGATGATGATGATGATGATGATGATGACGACGACGATGATGATGATGATGATGATGATGGGTGGCGGTGGTGATGACAACGACGACGACGACGACGACGACGATGACGACGACGACGACGACGATGATGATGATGATGACTGAAATGTGAACAATGAAGACAACAGTGACGATGACAATAACGATTACGTTGATGCCATCGTAGACGACAATCAGGACGATGTCACCTTTTGTTCGAATCCCCTGCAAATCCGGTTGACTCTGTGACTCTGCCTTCAGTCTACTTGGGTCTTTTGTCTTTCACTCGCCTGTCTGCCCTGGACAACTTCTTGTGGAGTCCAGGCAGACCGCGGACAATCTGCGTAAATATTCCGGAAACGATCAGTGCACAGACAGGCGCAAACGGTTCCTGTAAATCCGGGCCGTTGCATCTCGTCCGACTCAAAGGAACCGAAATCCAGACACGTAGGTCAATAAGTGCAGATTAGAATCTACAGCGAAGCGTCGATCCCTTTCAAGCCGCAGTTTACTCGCCAGAAACCCCAAGTAACAGTATATACGCCTTATGCGATGCAGAGAAGAGAGATAGACAGAGAAAAGGGGATTGGCAGAGGAACGGACAGACCGATAGACAGACAAGCACAGAGACAGCCTGGCAGAGAGATAGAAACAGATACACGGAGAGACAGCGAGTGTGACTCCGAGGTGTATAGAGGAAGACATACAGATACTGGAGAGCGACCGAGAGAAAGACAGCGAACTTGAGACCGGGTCATTAATATCACTTTATGCACATTTCAGCTGGTGGATTCGACCATGTAGCGAAGTGATCACTGGAGACTTGCAAGCCAGAATCCATCTCGATCAGTTCTCGGGTTCCATTCAAGCCCCTATAGGAAGCAGCTTGCCGCTGCCTCCAAATAATCCCAAAGCCGGAGTAGACCCTCCCCTATGGAAGGACTTGAATAATGAAAATCGATCTCAATGGACCAGAGCCGTCGCCCGGGAAAACATCCCGTCGAAGAAGGATTCAACAACTTCAGCCAAATAACGAGATTCATTGTCTTCGTACATTTGGCAAATCCTCACAGCAGAAATACATTACGATTCAAGGTCGTTGGTTTACTAATGCGATGTAATTTCAGCGTAAAATTACATTACAACCTCTGCAGCTACGCCACTGCCTTTAGTCGGTGATGCCAGTCCCAAGCATAGATAAGGAGAAAGAGAAAGAGGAGAAGGAGGAGTAGGAGGAGGAAGAAGAGGAAAAAGAGGAGGACGAGGAAAAGAAGGAGGACGAGGAAAAGAAGAAGGGGAAAAGGACGAGGAGAAAAGGAGGAGGAGGAAAAGAAGGAGGAAGAAGAAGAGGTGGAGAAGGAGGAAGACTAAGATGAGGAGGAAGGAGGACGGCGAGCGACGCTAATCATTTTCATTATGACACAGAGTCGTTAAACAGAAACTACTTACCTACCTGCATTCATTTCATCACATTACATTACAGAGACTCTCACATTACATTCATTCATTGCATCACATTACATTACAGAGACTCTCACATTACATTGAGAGTCTCTGCTGAGTTTCTATCGAAGTGACGCTATATATACATTTGTGATTGCAGTTACAATTACAATCCATCCTTCCATATCATGCGAAATCTCGTCACATTGTGTTACTCTAGATTACATTACTCTAACCAGACTGCATTACATTACATTGAATTAAGTGATTTAAATGCACCTTGAAGCCACAGCCAACACTCTACATGACGTAGTCTGAACCTTTTCGTTTAACAAGTTCTTCGTTCATTTTTTCGTTCACATTCGTTCATTTGTATAGCACATGTATGTGTTTATAGGCCCTACATATGCATATACATATGTATATGCCCATGTATGTATATGTATATGCAGTACTTGTGTTTATGCATGCATGTGCATATGTGTCTATATATGTATATGCATATGTATATGCATAAATGTATGCCTGTATGTAGATAGGCATATGTATATGTATATCTGTATGTACATGTATATGTGTATGTGTATGTATACGTGCATATTCATGCAACTATATTTAACAAATACAGCTGCATGTATATGTAATATATTAATTATATACATATTATATACCATAAATAAATATAATATATAACAGGCATATAACTGCATGTATTCGTGTGATGATTGAGTTCACTGAGGGCACTCAAGTTCTCAAGTTCTTGACAATATCTGTGCAACATGAATTCTGTTCTCGGATGACCATGGATGATGCGAAATGAATTCGTGTATGCTTGATCCCACTCCCAAGCAAATTCATTGTCGGCTTCGGTGTCAGAGCAAGTGAAGAACGACGATTCATTACAGCAGCATCAGCACCAGCAGCAGTTCCAGCAACAACAGCAACAGTAATCATTGTCACTGTGCCTGATAATAATCGGGCCAGAAGGTCGAATGAAACTGCTCCCGAGAAGAAGAAGAAGAAGAAGAAGAAGAAGAAGAAGAAGAAGAAGAAGAAAAAGAAGAAGAAGAAGAAGAAGGACAAGAACAGGAACAAGAACAAGAAGATCAAGAAGAAGAGGAAGCTTCTCAAGTGCATTCGCTTCCAGGAGCGTGTGGTGTTTTCTTTGTCCGATATCAGTCATGCACTTGACACAAAAGAAGTCAATGTCGACAGGACCGTTAGCGGTTTTGACTGAAGCCGTTGTTACACGGATTCGTCTGCGCCTTGAACCAAAACACGGTTCCTGAATTTAATAGCCTAAAACAAAGGTTGTCAAGTTCTGCGATGCATTGGCTCCGTGTTCAGCACTTTGGAATTCGTGCAAGAGCCAAAGAGGGGGAAATGAGCGCCTCCTCTAAGTTTCATTATGGAGTATGGGAATATTACTTTATATCACTCTTGGCAATAATCAGTTAAAATGATATTTAATTAGGTCGCTGAACAGCGATGAGTTGAGATAAGACAAGATGAGACGGGGAAAGTTAAGATCAGATAAAATCAGATGAAAATGTAATGTAACGTAATGTGATGTAATGGCTCTATATAAATGTCCTGTTAGAATTACTACCATATGAGATACTGTTACAAAAGTCTATGTATACCTGTTGAGTGAGGCATGAGGCGGGAAAATTGGCAGGCAGGGATTGACCTGCAGGTGGTTATTTGGGTTGAAATTTAGCATCAGAGAGAGAGAGACAGACAGAGAGAGAGACAGAGAGACAGAGAGACAGACAGAGACAAAGACAGAGACAGAGGAAGAGAAAGAGACAGAGACAGAGAACAGGGGTCTGACCTGGAAGGAGGCGGCCAAAGATTCGTGAAGGAATGCACCGTAAATGATTCTTCATAAGATCATCATTTCGGGTAAAGTGTAATTCACTTTATTTAGTTGTGGATGTGGAGTAATTTTGAATGGTTAAGCAACATATATCCTATGTTGAAATCTTTCACAGTTTGATGTAGTAAGCTGAGAATTGATACGACGTTTCTATGATTTAAACTGTAGTTGAGGGGCACGTAACTGGCGTGGAATTTGGCGAAGACTACTTCTGCCATGAAACAAAGCCTGCAGGTTTTTCAAGGTCTTGAGAGGAGGACGAAATCGAACTAACTGAACAAGGACCACCACCACCACATCTTTGTATCTACAGGCGATGTTTTTGTGTTGGGTGATACACCAGGTTACTGAATGTATATGGTAACTTTGCTGTATCGAATATAAGAATGAATTATGTGTGGAAGAATGTTTGTATATATCGCACATGTATATCAAATAGTTAACATTGGGTTGTTGTAAAGAAAGTGTATAAGCAACCGGTGTTGTAACATCTGTGAATATAAGTCCTATATATATCTTTCTTGAGGGTGGTCTAAAGTGGAAGCCTTCAGCTAGGGCGGTCATTAAAAGAAATATAGGGAGATTCGAAGTTTTGAATCCAGATAGAAAGAGGCTTTGTGACAGATACAATGAAATAACTATACAATGATGGGAATAAGTAGTACTGACTTTTATATAGAAATTGTTAGATTTTCATGTCTGGATATGATGGTTTATAAGTTTTTGTTCAGTGAGTTTGGTTTACAGTTTGGCCCTGAGGCCACTGGTCTGGTCCACTGTGCTATAAAATCCAAGTATGGCATTGACAGTGAGCCTGAAATAAATGAAAAGACTAAATGACTAGGCTTCCCATGTCTATAAATAAATTAAGCTACAATGTACTCTGCTTATTCTGCTAACAGACATCGTTCTCTGTCTGTCTGTCTCTGACTGGATGTATTTTTGTGTCTGTGGCTGGTACTAATGTTTCTGGCTTCTTGTTCTAATGTCTTGTCGTTTTAGTAATGCTGTATGCTTCTTGACGCAATTCGTCTTCATCTTACACTAATGCTTTCTGTATCACTTGTATAAAGGCTTTCTTTCTCGGTTTAGTATTATCTGTTTCTTGCATGATGCGTCTGCAATTGAAAAACAAACATATCGATATAAACTGACAGAGACAGAAAGAATATATGAAACAGGTTGTTAAATGTCACACTGTTTAAGTCTGTTTGTGTGTATGTATGCATGTATGTCTGCATGAATGTATGTATGTATGTCCGTTTGAATGTGTGTACGTATGCATGCATGCATATATGTATGTATGTATGTGTGTGTGTTTGTGTATTTGTCTGTTGATGCTCTTCATGTCGTTAACGAGGGAAATCGCATCGGCTGAAGACGATTTTCGTCGGAGATTTGTCTGAGCGGCGGATAGTAAGTCTGAAATGAGAAGTAACGAAAGGATTAAGCCGAAGCCAGGCGACTATTGTCGGCGCAACTCATGATGCAGAACGATTTCCTTCTCTTGATTTCTTTTCCTGAATTCATCGACTTCAGCAGCTTTTCCTGTTCCATCTTATAACACCCTTCCTCAAAGCCACAAAAACTGCATAATCAGGTAAACTTATGTCACTTGGTCTGTCTGTCTGTTTCTCTTTGTCTGTCTGTCTGTCTGCCTGTTTCTCTTTGTCTGTCTATCTGTTTCTCTTTGTCTGTCTGCCTGTTTCTCTTTGTCTGTCTATATGTTTCTCTTTGTCTGCCTGTTTCTCTTTGACTGTCTGCCTATTTCTCTTTTTTTGTCTGTCTGTTTCTCTTTGTCTGTCTGTCTGTCTGCCTGTTTCTCTTCGTCTGTCTATCTGTTTCTCTTTGTCTGTCTGTTTTCTTTGTCTGTTTGTCTGTCTGCCTGTCTGTTTCTCTTTGTCTGTTGATGCGTCGATAAGTCGATCAGTCTCAATCTTTTATTTTGAACCCGTCTGAATCCATGTTATCTGAAGTAATTACATTACATTACATAACATTATGTTAAATTACATGTATATTATATTATATAACATTATTTTACATCATATAATATTATTTTACATTATATTGTATTATTTTACATTATATTGTATTATTTTACATCATATTATATATTTTACATTATATTATATTATTTTACATTATATTATATTATTTTATGTTAGGCCTATATTGTGTTATTTTATTTTATTATTATAATGTATTATTTTACATTATATTATATTATCTTTACATTATATTGCATTACTTTACATTATATTATTTTACGTATTGTATTATTTCACATTAAATTGTATTTTTTACATTATATTATATTATATTACATTATATTCTATTGTATTACATGAGAGCCAGAATCAGACTATGTCGCCGTGAAATGACCTGTCCACATAATTTGGTCAAGATATGTTAGGCACAATAGCGTCTTGGAATGCTTTTCTGGCCATTACACCGTGCACCTATAAACAGGTGCATGGATTGCGATTCTATGAATGATTTCGCATAACGGTTTCGGCTGCCACATCCGACCATTTTTCAACAATCATTTCTTATGAACCAATAGGTTGAGGTGGAGCAGAGAAATAATATTGAAATACGGATAACTAAGGCCAGAATATTGAGACTATGATGCCCCACCGATTTTCCTATATATTGGGACACGCAAAGGGGCTAAAAGCGTCGATATCTGGCCCACCGAGGAGCTGGAAGAGATCTGTGTAGGACGGCACAGACACACATTGAACCGGCCCATGGAAGTATATCTCCGCCCGCTTAACTTCGGGCTACAAACAGCCAATTCACTGTTTTGAATTGTGGTGTTCTACAAGGTTCTGTACTGGGCCCACTTCTGCTTACATTATATACTACTCCATTCGGTTCACTTCTTACTGATGGCTCTCTTGACTACCATTCGTATGCTGACGATACCCAACTATCTCTTTCATTTGATAGTTGCGCGTCTAATCCTGCCCTCCAACTACTTGCTTCTGTTCTTGATACCCTGTTGAATTTCCAATGGCTAGTAATAAACTTCTTCTGAATCCCTCTAAAACCGAATTTCTTCTCCTCGGTACAAGCCAACAACTCCGAAAATTTTATTGCTTTAAGTCTGTTTAGTTGGATGGCTTACATATTAACCGCACTGAACGTGCACGCAGTTTGCACGTGGTACTTGATTTCACCATATATATTTCTAACAATGATCAGACCATTTGCAAATCAGCTCAATTTCACATTCGAAATATTCGTAGAATTAGACCTCTTTTGCGTCAAACTGTCTTAATCCAACTACCTAATGCATTGGTTTCAAACAGACTTGACTACTGTAACTCATTACTTATTGGTATCACTAAAGTACAGCTGCACAAACTACAAATTTTTCAAAATTCTCTCGTCACAGTCATAACAAAGACCCCAAATATCAGCATATTAAGCCAATATTACATTCATTGCACTGGCTGCCAATTCAGCAAAGAATTCACTTCAACATCTGTCTTATAGTTTACAAAGTGCTGCATTTAAATCAGCCCACCTATCTACGTTTTTTTGCTCACCCCTCAAACTAATAGATATTGCACTCGATCAATGGACGCTGTTGCTCTTTCCGTGCCCCGTACCCCAACAGTGTTGGGCTCTCGGGCCTTCTCGGTAGTCGGACTGTTGGGCTCTCGGGCCTTCTCGGTAGCCCGTCCAAGGCTCTAGAAGTCATTGCCCGTCTCAGTTCGTTCAGTCAAGAAGTCTTTGATGTCATTCTGGTCTAAAATAAAGATCTATCTCTTTCAACTTGCTTACCCACTAAACCGTGGCTTCTGGTTTCTCTGAATTGTTGGAATTCGACCTGGGCTCTCCAACGAATTGCTATTTTGACTTGAAGCGACCATCGACTGATGGCTTGAGCATTATGATAACGGCGCTATAGAAGTCTTTAGATTAGGTTATAAATTAGACAGCCCAGATACGAGCTTGAGACTGGGATGGTTGGCAAAGAGCTGTGGAAACGGCAACTCTCCAGAGAAGAGCACGACACTGATGATGATGATGATGATGATGACGACGACGACGATGATGGTGCTGATGATGATGACAATAATAATAATGACGACGATAAGATAATGTAATGAAGAAGATGATGATCAGAATGCTAGACAACAAGAAAGCAACCCAAACAGCAACATTATATGTTGAAGATATGGTTCGAATATTAAACTATGACAAAAGTCCCATGTGGGCTACATATGCTCTACATATAGAGGAACATATGTAGGACATGTTAAACCTATATGGGAAAATTCTCAGCAAATCTTCAACATTTATTATGCTGCTATCGGGGAAGATGAGAAAAGAATCCTTACAAAAGAAATGAACTGACAAAAAGAAAAATTGCAGCAATTTCAAGGCTACAGCGAGTTAGAAACGATAAAATACGAGAGTCGTTGGATATCCAGACAATTGTGCTGGATAAAGTCTTTCAGCGAAAACTCCGTTGGTTTGTTCATTGAGATAGAATGCATTCTGATGCAATCCCACCGGGTGAAGAGAAGCAAAGGAGACCACAACTGCTCTGGAATAGATCATATAATCGAAGGCACAGGATTTGGACAAAAAAAGTGAGAAAAGTACTAGAATTGACAAACATGCCGAAGAGATTGGATATCATTTATTCTCACCCATCGCCGCCATATGGGTGGCGTCAGGAACTGATGACGATCTGATCTTATCTCAGTTATCTGATCTGATCTTATCCTATCCTATCCTGTCTCATCTCATATCTCATCTTATATCTCATCTCATATCTCATCTCATATCTCATCTCATATCTCATCTCATATCTCATCTCATATCTCATCTCATATCTCATCTCATATCTCATCTCATATCTCATCTCATATCTCATCTCATATCTCATCTCATATCTCATCTCATACCTCATCTCATCTCATATCTCATCTCATATCCCATCTCATATCTCATCTCATATCCCATCTCATATCTCATCTCATCTCATCTTATCTTGAACTGCAAGGGAAAAGCCAAAATGTTCTCATCGCTTGTTAGCCTCTGCCTGTGCTTTTAAACGCACTGAAGGACCTTCCCATGTTTTTCTTGCACGTGGGAGTCGCTGGGCCTGTGTCACAGCATGAAGTCCCTCATCCGAAGACCGTTAACATTAGGTGTTAATGCAGCCCGCATTCGACCTCCTACCGCCCCCATGTTGCCAGTAGAGGCTGTTAATCTTTTAGCGCTTCATTCATCGTGGAACAACTGATTAGCATCATCATCAACAGCAGCAGCAGCAGCAGTGGCGACTACAGCGGAGGAATACCGCCCGCATCGATGAAGCGTAATCATCAGTGACAGCTGCTGCGGCTGCGAAGATGCTATGAGGATAGGATGCTGAGGACGAGGATGAGGAATCAGTTTCAGCCTCCGAAGGTAGTTGTAGGTGGATGAAAGCAATCGCTCGACCACTTGGAACCGTCTGTCGTCGGATAGTTGTTGATCGGATGCCGGACACTGCAGCAGCAGCAGCAGCAGCAGCAGCAGCAGCAGCAGTCTTTGCAACGGATTATGATGAACACCGACTGTCAGCTTGTGGATTAGATATGACCACCTAAATTGAGCAGAAGCAGAGACACGCAGGCAGACTGACAGACAGACTAAGGAATGCATATTGAGAATAACGAAGTTTGATAGACAAATAAAGACACAGTTACAAAGGAAACAGTGAAATAAGAGGAATATAAAGATACTATAGACAGGGAGAACAACGGAAGAGCTATAGAAAGAGAGGAAGTCAGGAATAACTGAAGAGGGAAAATCACAAGGACAATGGCATCATAGTAAAGTAGAGGAATAGAAGAAACAGATGTGGAAAGAGGAGTAAGCGAAAAAAGATATATACGGATCGAGATGGACTGAGTCTGTCCTTCCGCTAAATGTCATTTTCCACAGCTGTAAAGGTCGTAAAGCAGAAAATGCTTAATTTCATCTGTCGCTTCTCTCTTTCAGTCATCCTGTTCCTGTGTGCTAAAGGTGAGTACGCTTACCTATTGTATGTATACTATATTAACAAATAATATAACTCCTTTTAGCATGTCTCTTTAGTTCCGTAGCTTCAAGTGTTGTTGTTGTTACATCTCTTCTTTTGTTGCTATTTCTTACTCCTGTCCTTTCTTCCTTTTGTTCTTTCCCTTTGTTCTTTTCCTTCATTCTTTTCATTCATTAAGTTATCTGTTTAATATCGTTTTCGTTGTAAATTCTGATGACATTTTCTATGTTAACATAATTGAATATTCGATGGCGGGGTTGTATCGGTGGGTTTCACCTTGCGTATTACTTCGTTTCAATAGTTCATGCCTCCAAAGTTGTAGGCCGGTCGTTGGAGTGCCTTTTAACAGTTCAGGCCATTTTAATCAAGACTAAGCTATTTCAGAAGTTGGTTTAACATCACAAGGAAAGATTTTGCTTTGGGTTGTTAATGCCCACCTATTTCTGCTTAAGCCTAAATATTCTAAAATCACAGAAATGAGGACCATGTTTATTTATGGAGGCGTGCGTCACTTAGAACGAATTCGCACTTAAATTTATTATTACCTTACTGTACCTTATCATATCTTAACTTACGTTTTGCTAATTGTGCTAAATGCAGCTAACATAGACACAACTGGTCCCCAGTGTAATTTAGGTCTCCAAATATTACGAAATAAAGCAATGACTTTCAAAGCTGATAATTGCGCGAGTTTTTGATCACCATATATTAAAGACGCTCCACGTTATATGTATACAAATCTCTAATAGTTTACTAGATGTCGGTATTATTATACTCAGCTCCATCTGGTGAGGCTGAAAGAATCTTAACACAGAGGGCTCAGCAATACCCAAGTACTTCACAACGGAAAGCCTTGTTGATCGATTCAAATAGGTGGCAGACAGTGAGTTAAGATCGCTTCTTCTGTCTTCACAATCCAACACGGGCATGCTTGGCCCTTTCCCGACTTTCCTCTTGTGGGAATTCATCGATGAGCTGCTCCATTTCCTGGTGATGCTTTGTGTTTCGCAATTCCTCAGTGACTGAGGGAGGCCTGTCGGATAGTCAGAAGCCTGCCTTCATATGCCCATCGATCAAGAAACCTGGAGTCAGTTCAGGTAACATCAAAAACTACCGGTCCATCTCTAACTTTACGTTTCTGTCCAAGGTTATTGAGAAATTAGTTGTGCAGCAGCTATTGAGATATTTAAAATCCTGCAACGTAATGCCCAAACTGCAATCCGGCTTCAGAAAAGGCCATTCCACCGAAGCAGTTCTCCTGAGATTTAACTCTGATGTCTGTGACGATGTAGACATCGGACCTGTCCTGCTGCCCGAACTTGAACATAGGGAATCACGACATCCTTCTGACCAGACTAAGCAGATCATATGGAGCTGTAGGCCGGTCGTTATAGTGGTTTTGTTCTCTTCTGAGTGGAAGGCCAATGATAATGGTCATTTGGCTTGAAGAACTCAACATGGGCACCAGTAAATTCGGTGTTTGGCTCAGTCCTCGAACCGCTCTTTACTTTCTATATACCGCCGATCTGACCAAGATCAAATCTGATATTGGATCCTGGGTTTATGTGTCTTCTGATGACATCTAGCTACACGTGACATGCCACCGTCTGACACACTGGTTTGTTTGGCAAAAATCCTAAAGATCAAGAGACGTTGCCACTCTGTATGCATACAGGCAATGGTAACGATAGTGCAGGCTTGGATGTCTTCAAGTCGGCTGACGCTGAATCCGGAAAAGACTGAATTCATATGCCTGGGAACAAACAGGCGGGAGCAAGGATTGACTGGGAACCTATAGCTGCGGCATTTCCAGGTTGAAAAGCACAACGGGTTGTCTGGGACCTTTGAGTGCTTTTGGATGAGGACCTATCCATGGAGCATCACGTTGGTTCCCTCTGCAGGTTCTGCTCTGCCCAGCTTCGTAAGATCAGAGTCACTGAGACCAGGGGCGAAATTAATCATTCTACGCCGCTGCGATTATCGCTACTCTTTCCTAGACTATCGTAACTCGTCCTTGCAGGCTTGCTGAAGTTCCGGATATGACAGTTTCAGTCCGTCCTTAAATGCGCCGCCCGGATCTTTGCTCACCTGTCAAACTTCTCGCATGTTTCGAGCTGCATGTGACAGACGCTGCACTGGCTTCAGGATTAACTTCAACAGTGTCCTCGTGAGATGAGTTCCCTTAGTCAGTATGGTCGCAGAATACATCAAAGAGCTCGGCTTTCCTGTCTCCAGCCACCCTGATCGGCGATCGTTGCGTTCATCGGTCCCTGAAGACTTGTTCATCCCTCGCTACCATACGACTATACCAGCACACCGCTCCTTTTTTACTCTGGTACACTGGACGGTACTTATGGAACAATCTTTTGTTAAGAGTAGAACCTACTGACTATTCCGCCATAGACAGCTCAGGAAACAGTTTCTGGTTATTTTAAGTTGCAACTATTAGATAGCATTGTTTAGCGCCCTTGTGAGGTTCCTCTAAGGCCCTATATAAATTGTCAAATTCATCCATACATACATTCATGCATATACTTCTATGATACAACAACCCTGTATATTCATAATCTAAAGTTTCTATGAATAATAGAATATGGATGAATCGACGGATGGAAGGATGGAAGGATGGACGGACGGATGACGACGGATGGACGGACGGATGACAACGGATGGACGGACGGATGGATAGATGGATGAACGGACGGACGCATGGACATAGGCAAAGAAAGAAGAATTGATTGGAAAGCTCTATAGGGCAATGAGGCCGAAATAAATCGGAGATAAAAGGCATCAGGGTGGAGGATTGAAAGATTAAAGGACAATGTGGAGGTAGGATTCGGGAATGAAGGGACAGAAAGCTAGAAAGAATGGAAGGAAGCGAGAGACACGATCGCAGAAGAAGATAGAATGTGTCGTATGGTTGAGAGGATAATCTTTCTCCCAGTTTTACAGCTTTCTTTGCAGCATCTTTTCTAGGCAAATCTGTTGGCAGTATACACATGCGATTCATCTGTTCAGGCTACACGTGTGGTTTATTTCAGCGCATTTATACACATGAGCGTATTTGTGTATTAAGGCTCAACAATGATTTGTCACACATACAGGTGGCTTTTAAGGTTCCCGCTGAAGCGAATTGCCAGGTCTGACTCGTCGCTATCACTCCTTGCCGAAGCTGACGATTTGTGCAAAAATCCTAAAGATCAAGGATGTTGCCGCTCTGTAAAATCCTGAGAGTAGCAGAAAGATAGACAGAGAAATGAGTAGACAGAGGACTATAGATGAGGAGCGAGAGAAAGAGTGAGACGAAAGGAGAGCGATTAACGGAACACAAAGCACTTAACGAACCGCTTAACGCTTAGAAATGTTCTACAGTTTCTGCCGAGCATTGTAAGATAAACCGACGTCCGGTAGCAGAATAGTTCTTAGCTTTCAACTCGTTCCTTTCTCTCTAGCAATATCTAGAACTAACAACACGATATTTAATTGATCTTTTGAATTATTAACAAGAGACTTTAGCCAACTCTTCAAATAAAAACAAGGTATTTAAACAATATCTTGCACTAAGAAACGAAGCTTTAACAATTTCTTAGACTAGACACATGTGAACTCGAGCTACATTTTCGAGTAAGAACGATGGACCTTATCGATTTATTCAACTAGCCGAAAGGGTCACACAGAAAGACAGACACATACAAACACACAGACAAGACAGCTGGTGGAACAGACACCAACGGGAAACATGAACACGTGGTCTGTGAAGGGACTTCCAACTTTTATCAAACAGAGCTGAAAGCCTCAAGTCTAGAAATGTATGGCACTTATTTGCAAAGAATCGATTGCACTTTGTACGCTACATGTACCTTGTATCAACACTTCAATAACCATCCTCTTTCGTCCGGACTGGTGCCACTGAGTACACTGCGTGATACAAAAATGCTCTGAATGATTGAATGAATGAATCTAGTAACTGATATTTTAATTTATACATATTTCATATGAAAACTCTAGGAGCAATTAGGCCGAAATACATCGCATTGAAATGTATTGTATTGCATCCTGTTGTATCCTAGTCTGCTATATTGTACATGGCACTGTATTGTAACGTATCGTTTTGTATATATCATATTGTATCAGTGGTGGAAGGGGTGCAGTAACGGAGAATTTGTGGAATTCGGAAGGGAGATCGTTCCAGAATCGAGGTGCAGCGTGGTACATGGATCGGTTAGAGAACTTCAGATGGGTAGTTTTTGGGGACGGGAAAGAGAGAGGTAAGAGGATGAACGGGTAGAGCGAGGTGATTGGATGGTAAAGAGTTTGTGACGATAAGTATGTTAGGAATATTGCACAGAAAGATCGGTTGATGTCTTGTGCATTAAACACCGGCGCATTAGAAGTTACTAATTACCATAGGTTAGAGAAGGAATCATGAAAAGAATGCGACGGACATTTTCAGCCAATGGAGTGATTTCAAGACAGGAGTGATGTGCTGTTGCTTGAATGAGTTGAAGACGTTTAATTGGAGTGGTGTCAAGGTTAAGAAAAATTTAATTACAATGATCAAGCTTGGAGTGGATACATGGAGGTAGCGGTGGTGGGGGCAGATTTAAAATCGAGCATAGAACGAATACGACGAATATGAATGAAGCAGGTGCGCGAGAAGTTGAATTGTGATTTGAAAACGAGAGATGTGGGTCAAAGGTGATTCCGAGACTGCGTACAGGCGAAGTAGAGGTGAAAGAGAAAGTGGAGGAATCACATTTAGGTGGGTAGTTAATGGGTACGGGAAAGAGAGAGGTAAGAGGATGAACGGGTAGAGGGGGTGAATGGAAGAATTAGAGTGGAGGAATTAGTTGATAGGGGATGGATGCCATTTAAGTCTAACACCGGCTAAGTTGTAGATCTAGATTTAGGGTCAGAATTCTAATATAATCTGATCTAATGAGGCATCACATAAATCAGACTGGAACTGATGACACATACGGGTGACAATGACGTGTAAACATTGAGACCTCAATCGGGAGACAGAATGATGAGAGCGATTGGCGTCGATGTCCTTCGTAGAAAACTAACCATTGTGCCGTAGAGTTACGTCCCGCGGCGGCCTCCATCAGTCTCGCTTCAATCGAATCAATCATGCGCAACAGAGTGGAATCTAGTCGTCTTAAGACCGAATCCGAACTGTGGAGCGTCATTAGCCTTGCTCGGTGTCGATGTACTCTTGGGTGATTAGTCTGCATCATGCTTAGGGATCCGCAGTGATTAGGTTTCGTCTCTGCCAGAGCAGAAAGACCGGATTAGAGCATGGTGATGCCGTCTTTGAAGATAATCCGTTCGTTATATCGTGTCTGTCCTCAGTGTTTGAGATACTGCAATGATATAACGATGGCGTCAAAGTGAGTCAGAAGACTTCGGTTGTCGTGTGATAATAATTAATTCCTCAAGTATTATTTTGGCAATATCTGCTTAGTCAGTGCATATTGTCAGGGATTTCTCTTCTTGCGCCATTCAAAGCCTTTAGTTGAGAGACACTAGATGATACTGCACGCTGACCAAGAGAAAGAAAGATAGAGAGAGAGAGAGAGAGAGAGAAAGAGAGAGAAGGATACGGATATGGAGAGGGGCGGAAGAGGGAGAGAGAGGGAGAGGGAGAGGGAGATGAAAGGGGACGGGACCGCGGACGAGTGAGGGGGAGTGGGACAAAAACAGACAGACAGATAGATAGACAGATAGAGAGACAAACAGCCAGATAGATAGATAGATAGACAGACAGATAGGCATACAAAGGAAGAGAAAGAGGGAGAGTGAGAGGAAGAGTGAGAGGGACAGGGAGAGGGACAGGGACAGGACAGGGGCAGGGACAGGGACAAGGACAGAGACATGGACAGGGATAGGGACAGGGATAGGGACAGGGACAGGGACAGGGACAGGGACAGGGACAGGGACAGGGACAGGGACAGGGACAGGGACAGGGACAGGGACAGGGACAGGGACAGGGACAGGGAGTATAAAGATACTATACAGAGGAAGAGCAGAGGAAGAGTGATAGATCCTTCAAGCCAAATGTCATACATACTTATATTCTTCTGAGGACTTTTGCTGATGTCATTTAGTCGTTTGATTTCTTACTTTACCCAAGTAAGTCTAAATTCATAATGGCCTTTCAACGTATGAATTATTCCGTGTAATTCTAACTACAATAATTATCCAGCGCCAAGGATCTGTTTGCTAGGAACGCTTATAGTTTAGGTAAGTTTTGTGTTTTCATTCATAACCGACTTCCGTCGATTTAGAATTGCGAATAATATGACTCTGGTTTCAATATTTAAACAGAACCATTTCAAAGAGTTTCGGCTTTTATTGGTACAGGACAATAGAGGGAACAGTTGATGGCATATCAACAACAAAAACGCCTCTTAATAATATGGTAATCTCGTATAACGCCAAAAACAATACAAACATCATCTGCTCCAATTAGTCTCATGTTCTCTCAGTCAGTCAGTAAGTCAGTCAGTCAGTCAGTCAGTCAGTCAGTCAGTCAGTCAGTCAGTCCGCCCGCCCGTCCGATCGTCCGATCGTCCGTCCGTCTGTCTGTCTTGTCTGTCTGTCTGTCTTGTTTGTCTGTGTCTCTATCACTATGTCTCTTTTTTCTCTGTCTGTCTGTCTCTGTCTCTTTCTATCTCTGTCTGTCGCGCTCGAGCACTGAACGAGTTTTCTGGTCATTTGCCGGATGTGCCGATAGATGGCACTGGTTCATTATAAGGCGCCTCTGACGACGAACTACGACCATCTATTTATCTTTAAGGACCAAGATGCGTGCGGAATGTTAGAGAGCGGACAACCCGAAGTAATTACCTGCTACTCATTAGAATCAAGCGCCGGTGATTATGTGAGCAGCATCGGGAGAGTCCGAGTATGCGACTGGGTACCTGTTGGGAACTGATGCAGTTGCATCTGTTGGCCCAAGTTGGTTATTTGTCTGGATTTGCGAAGATTAGCTATTAGAGATAACTTACCTGATGATATGGCATTCGTCTGATGTTGAATAATAAACCTGCATCCTTGAATCCCCACGTCTTCGATGTCTAGTATGCAATATAAAATATATGTAGGCCTATATTTATTTATATTTATATTTAACTGCAATACAGAACCCTAAGTATTTATGTTGTCTCTCATCAAAAGATCCAACAAACCTTGTATCTTTCGACTGCCTTTCACGGCTCGCTTTTTGCTATGGATGTCGATTTAACTATTGTCATTACCAATGTGAAGTATTGTGTCATATAGAAGAATAGAACAATATAACAATAGAAGAA
This sequence comes from Norana najaformis, assembly GCA_964023275.1. Classification (NCBI taxonomy): domain Eukaryota; kingdom Metazoa; phylum Annelida; class Clitellata; order Crassiclitellata; family Hormogastridae; genus Norana; species Norana najaformis. The sequence goes on from OZ029915.1 coordinate 9,955,013, forward strand.
TATCAAAGTAAACAATTGCAGGCTAACGATGTGAGCCTTTTGTGCCCATGTCGGCCTCCCTTTGGTCAGCCGTCATCCACAGACACTGGTCTGATCACCAAATAGCATATGGTATACCTTTGCACATGTCACTTCGCCTAGTTTTGGTTACGACTACATTGTCTGAACTTTACAATTAGCTGCAGTGTCTTAGGTGAAGTGGTTGTTGATGTTTTGTTTGTGGCGACAGGCGACACATGCCTCGTCTAAGACGACTGCTGTTCTGCATTTGAATTGTAGTCACTGGAGACGAGTACGAATATCAGCTGATGCATAACTTGATGCGCAACTACGATCCGAGGGTGCGACCATCTGTGAATGCGTCCACTCCACTCAACGTCACCTTTGGATTGGCTCTGGCGCAGATCATCGATGTTGTAAGTTAGAAAACTCTCTAGCTGTTGATCGATATAAAATGGTAACACATTGCTTACGTGCCGCTATAGAACACTAAAGATGATCAGTCTCCTGTCCTCGCCTCTCCCCTTCCCTTCTTTGCTGCTTTCCTCAGCTCTCCTCTACTGTCCTCTTCTGTCCTGTCCTCTCTTCTCCTCTCATCTACTTTACTCTACTCTATTCTGCTCTACTCTACTCTACTCCTCAAAAGCGTGGTCCCGAGGTCAAGTGATCATTCGGCTGAGGCTCAAACATGATCACTGCAACCCAACGACAGGATAACATCATTTAACCCTCCCAATTTGCTTTGGCACTCGTTAATCGTTTAAAAGAGGGTGAAGGGTTGAGTGGGCGCCAGGTGACGTTATATTCCGCCCACGATCACCCATTCAAGTACTAACCCGGCTTGATTTACCTTAACTTCGCTGTGTCTGCTAGTGTCGTATTAACCCTCATCCACATACCTGGGGTCCAAGCGGACCCCAGCCATTTTAGAATATGTGTAACTTTTTCTCTTGATGGCATAACACTATTATTTCATGTAATTGTCAGCCCTTCATCGATCAACAGCTGCATGAATTTATAGGTCAGCAAATTATTTCGCAAATGAAAAATTTTTAAATTTCATATGGGGCCCATAGAGACCCCTGGGGTCCAGTTGGACCCCACAAATGAAAATATATTGAAAAAACGTAAATAAAATTACTTAAGCGCCCATTTAAAGGAAATGATGGAGCACATAGATGTTTGGCAACTGTTCCTAGGGATTTCAATGCAAAATGGCTCAAAGACATGCTAGTTATACTGTTGCTGAAGCGCTGAAGATAGTACTCCATGATGAAGAAGATGACGTTCAGAGCAACAAAGAAAGCAGCAATGAGATGGTTGATGAAGAATATGAAGCTAACAGTGATGACTTTGAGCCTGCTGAAGAACCTGCACTTCCTGCAGCCCAAGTTCGTGGCAGAACAGCAACTTGTGGTACAGCACGTGGCCGGGGTGGGCGCCAAGCCTTGGATGAAGACGGGTCGTAATATCATTGGTGATAATTTTTTACCAGCCTGCCTCTTGTAAAGACGCTGTTTGAACAGCATACTACGAATGAGGGAACAATTCGCAAAAACAAGGCAGATATCCAAAATGAAATGCAAGAAAAATCAGAGAAGAAAAATCAACAAGTTTTGGCTTCTGTAGAAATTACACTTTGTATATTATACATATGTTCCAAAGAAGACAAAGGCTGTCATCTTGCTGTCCTCTATACATCATGATAGTGCAACAGCTGGTGACGATCACAAGCCTCTTATCATACTTCACTACAATTCCAAGAAGGGCGGAGTAGACAACATGGACAAACTTGCCGCAACATACTCCTGCAAACGAAAATGCAAACGATGGCCATTATCATTGTTCTTCAACACCGTCGATGTCCCTTGCATTGCAGCCCTTGTTATTTGGCCATGCAATTGTCCAGAGTGGGAATCTCGAAGTGGGAGCCGTCGTGGTGGACTGCTCATGTTACAGTTGGGCCGTGAGCTGGTTCACGAACAAATCCGGGCTGTGCAAAGTGAAGTGAGAAATGCTATGAAGCGTGCCAAAATACAGGGTGTATTGATTGAAGAGGAAGGCAACCTTGACAGTAAAGAACCTTCCAGAAAACATCGTTGCCACATCTTTCCACGCAGTGCTGACAGAAAGGTGAAACAAGAGTGCACTGTTCTGCCGCAGAAATGTCTGCATGGATCACTCGACACCTGACTTTATGTGGGCCAAGTGTATGTAACAGACGACCCCTAAACATATCAACTGAAGATTAAACCAGGATTTGTGCTTAGATTAATAACTTTCTTCATTCAATTGAAATTCTTGAATTAAACTAAGCTTAAATTCAACAGTTTGCTTTGATGAGCAACCTGTTACATTCATTATATAACATTTGCCGGGTATCTGATTTGTATAATAAAAATATTCTTTCCATGACTAGTTAGGACCTACTTAATGAAAACTATTATGTGTTACTATGTTTCAAGAAGAACTTAGGCTGTTTCGATGTCGGAATGCAAATATCACTCGAAGCGTGCATTCTAACCGTTGGGGTCCAGACTGACCCCAGGTATGCAATAACGCGACTTCTATGTATGACCAATGTGGATGAGGGTTAACGAAACCATGCGCGACCCAAGTCCAAACACAAGAAACCTATTAGCAACTGATGCACACAACATCGGTTACACTACATGCTTTTGTCAGCTGTTCACCTACAGAGCTATTGTATTATTCAGCTTCACGTAGTTCATTCAGTCGCAGACTTTTTGCACAAACGTACATTTCGACAAAGCACAGTAGTCATTCTGGATATTATTGCCTTTCAACCATAGCTACTCGTTTTCTTCATCCTTGAAGATGAAGATGACTTAAAAACTACAGATCTTCGTTTGGTTATGTGCCACTCATTTCCTTTCATTATTATTTTTTCTAGAGAATTGACCGCCGAATAAGCTAAATAATTCAAAGCCGCAAATGTGTTTTGGCCATAATCGGTTGTGTGAGTTTGGGCGCAAATGAAAGATTCCCATAAGGAAATTTCTCTGGTGGGGTAAAAGCATCGTGCGATTTGTAGGGAGAAGAAATTCACGCGCCCGTCGTTAGTTCAGACTATCTCCCACTGAAGATGCATAACTCAAACTGAAGACACATTCTCCCGATGTATGTCGCTCCTGTTCACTGATTCTCTCATTCACTATTGCCAACAAGATCAAGGGTGAGAATTACTTAGCATCACATACACTTGTTTTGACATCCTGAATATATTTAAGTGGAAACATTCTTGAATGAAAGCTCACAGAGTTCAGTGGATATGCTTAACATCACTGGCTTCTGTCGGTGCATCCTAATCTGTATGTTCAGTGTTCATTGTTCCTTGGAAACAACATTCACTGGTTCTCCGATGTTCACTGGTTCACAGTTGCTTCGTTTGAGTTAGTGGACCCGAATACATTGGCATGAAGGTATATTTGTATATTCGCATCCGTTGAACAAATATATTCACAGATCGAAGAAACAGAAAATTTTAAGGTAATGTAATTGATAATAAAGACGTCATGGGGACGAAAGTATCACTGAATGTTTGTTTAGTCAATGGATTCGACCTTCGTACGTGCGACTTCGCAGGTTGCGTGTCTCTGACGCACCACGGCATGTTGACCGTACAGGACAACAATAGACGATATCACAGATATCTTCGAGAGGCCCTCAAAGGCGCTAGATAAATATCCAGACGATACGTCCTGCGGCGAAACTACGCTCCGTCTGGCGACATATGTCATGGTCGCGACATATGTCATGGTCGCGATATATGTCATGGTCGCGACATATGTCATGATCGCGCCGTGCAGCTGTTTGAGTCTTAGATCTCGCCGAAAGTCATCAGATGTAGTCACAGAGTAAATCAAGCGACGAAGCAAAGGACGAACTCAGTCGACCGAGAGAGATGGACGATAAGGAGGACGGATACAGTTACTGGAGGAGTGGCTGCTGATGCTGCAAGGGTCGATGCATCCGATACAAATGGATGCAGAACGACCGCGCAGAGCTTCGCTTAGGCCCCACATCTCTTGAACATTCTTTTTGCATCGTAACTGCCATTGTTGCCGGCAGATAGGCATTTCTGACTACATTAAAGAGCATAACCTATGCAGACAATGCAGAGCCACTACCTTATGCAAACCAGACAATTTATAGTAGCCCATATGTTTAAAAACATTAATGTCTGGCATTTAGCAGACTGTTCTAAGAGAATAAGATGGTGGCTTTTTCTGCTTGATGTGTAGCGTTTTATTGTTCTGGCCATCTTGGTAAAAGGGTTGACATCGTCAACACGGAACTTCTAAACTGCGAAATACCCAAGGCGGTCGAACAATTAAATGAACATAGAAAGAAGAAGATTAATTTATTCGTTACAGCTGAGTTCGCTAGGGGCTCAAGTGGAGCCGGAATCTCGATTCAAATGTCTGGGGTTTGAACCCGCGACCTCACGACTGAGAGTTCAGAACGCTGACCACTAGGCTATCGCACACTCCCAAGCTTAAGGTTTTCTTTCATTAAAAGATCCCTGTGAAGTTTATTATGTAGAATTTAGTTTTATGCAATGTAGGCCTATACTGCAGCTGTAGGAAAGAGGAAATGTTTTATTTTTACACCTCTCAGCATAAAAACTTAAATCCGTCTCAAAACGAAACAAATTGCAAAATTAGTTTCAATGGACAATAGAGGATTGTAAAACAAAAACGTTCAATGTCAAATGGAACATAATTTTGTAAATGAGTTGATTCATTCTTTCTTCTTTCTTATGTTTTACAGTCCTGATATTCTAGATCGACTCAATTAATTTATGGTATCATCATCTCGATTATGTTTGAAGCTCTATTTTCAAATATTACATTTAAGCAGTGTGTAGTTTTTAGTATTGCACTTTCTAATCCTGGTTTTTTAGTCAAGCATTCTCATAACTAAACTCACAAATAGGCATGCGCCTCTATTTTTTATTTTTCTGCGCTTAAATGCTTCAAATTAGAATCTTTCATCAATAGCATTTATGTAGCGCTTCTCAAATATACCTACTTAGAATACCCTGCAGCCCAATCCCGGTGATAGAGAACAGTGTTCAAGTGCTGGTGAAAGATGCATTCGGTATTCCTCGTTAAAGGATATGGAGCTCTAGAGGGAGATTAAATCATTGTTTTCTCCCCAGCATTGCATAAATAAACCTAAAAATTACAAATAGAAAGTAGTCCGGTTATAAAAAATAGTCCGGCGTAAAGAAGTCCAGCTATTTAATTCCTGTTGTTCTATTATCAGATAAAGGGTTCATTGCCCCAGAAACCACGTACGCCTCAATAATTGTTTATAGAGACGTAGGTCTAAAATAAATGCACAGTTTCCTTATTTCACCAGAAGTTTTAGTTGCGATTTAACTAGGAATTCGGTCAAGACATTAGAGGAGGAAAAGTGAAAAATCCGATGGTTTCATATTCTGCGTCTTTGTTCTTTGAAATTGAAAAGGATTTTAAGTGGGTGACGTTGCGAATTGAATGATACATGATTCACGACTCAAAATTGTTGTTGTTTTCGTCATCTTCCAAGTGGCGAATAAAAGCCACTTAATGACAACTTGATTTGTTATTGTCATTGTTATTGTTGTTGCTGCTGCTGAACTGGGCTGTTTATGTATTTCGATATAATGAATTAAGAGTTTCTGTAGCCGGGATATAGGTTAATGATGCTCGTGTGTACAGTATGCCTACTTTGTCCGCCATTTTGGACTCGGCTTTGTTCGAAAGAGCTTCGCCTGGTCAGCACATCATGGCCTCTAACGGATCTGGAAATGGACAGCATCTCAATGTACTATACGAGTTGCTTCGCGACTTTATTTACTGCAGAGACTGTTGCTAAAGGTCTGTACAATTGGCTGGTCGATGGAGATCGTATTTCGTCATTCCGAAGTTAAGGGAAAATATCTGACACGCTAAGTTCCAAGTGCAGGTGATTCCGACGGTTGAGTTAGGAATTCGCGTGTACGTGAGCGTCCTTGTCATAAGCCATTTTTAATCGTATGAGACTCGATTTAAATTTCAAAGTTCATCATCCGATAGACTTTTCGAGGTCAGCATCTACTCGCCAACGGATGTTCATTTAACATATACCAGTTCGGCTAATATTAACGACTAGGGCCTACGTTTATGGATACATTACCATATATCGTGGACGATTGCTAAGTATTTTGCTATTGACTAATATCACAAGAAACCTGACTAACACGTCCATCAACTTTAACACCTCTATAAGCAATATTCGTTTAGGTATATGAAGAATGCACGATAAATTTAAGGGTTTCTGGTAATGCTGCCAATATTACTAACCCACTACATTATCAATATATGCTTACGTTAAGTCTGCAATGGTCTTTGAGAATCTATACTAACAGCAATCACTTTCCACTGACCTATAAAGAAAGCAAATTTCAAGAAAATAGGTCATTTCGTGCCACATTGGATTAAACATTCAGTCTACAATATACATAACAAGGCAGAATGAATGCGAACGATAAGAAAGTAATGTTTTTACAAAGTAATTTAATTTCCTTGCCTGTGTCACACAAATGGATCACCAATAAGATGGAGTGACTCAGCCGAGGAGGTTTCGGCGGCTGCGGACATCCGACACACAGGGCTCCGGGCATTGAGACGCCGACGTAACGACTTTCCATCCATCGATCTCTGTTAGGTGAACACGACTTCGCAGAACAATGGCGATGAGTAGAGGAATGTAAAACTAGAGATGATCAGTCTCCTGTCCGCTCCTCTTCCCTTCTTTGCTGCATTCCTCAGCTCTCCTCTACTGTTCTCTTCTCTTCTGTCCTCTCCTGTCCTCTCCTCTCATATACTTTACTCTCTTCATAGCTCTTCTCCTCTCTTTTATATCTTTTTCACTTTTTTCTTTCTCTCGCATTTCTCTTTCAAAATAATAGAAGTACGGACGGCACTACTAAGCTACGTACGACAGTATCAAAAGATATGCCCCAGTACAATTGGCAGCCTTTAACTTCATATTCAACAACAAATGTAGCTTAATGAACCCGAATCTAACAGCCTGCAGCAGTAAAAACAGCAGTACAAATCGGCATACAAAGAATAGAACAACTTATGTTTTATGGCGCAGACTATATATATATATAATATATATATATATAATATATATTATATATATGAGCTACATATTGTAGCTGATATGTAAGTGAAGAAACCCATAGTGGTGATGTATCGTTAGATGGATATTGGATGAAATAACTTCAATTTGTGTGACACTGGCATTTGCTCCAAATGGTCTTTATGGCGACCTTCGGAAATCCGCATAGACCGCCCCAAGGTTTCAAAACTGTTTAGGTATTGACATGTTTAATGAAGTGTACTGTAAGAAATTACAGTTAAGAAAGAATTGTAGTTAGGTCAATGTTGCTTTATGTATATCCAACTTTGGTCCAATGTGTTTAGCATTACAGATCGCTTTATGACTCCTTGTGTTGCACAAACTGTGTGGTCACCAACAGACCTGACTTTCTTCTGTTTATAGCTGGTTCACTGGACTGCAGTTACACTAAATTTATAAAAAATGCAGCCCAAATGATAGTAATTTTCATTTTCTTACTGCAATTCTGTAACACAGGCCTATAAGTAGGCGTGTCTTTACGTTTTTTGATTGTAATGTCATCTACATATCTTGGATATAGAAACCTCAAACCTATACTAGAATGTTTACGATAAAGGTTTTTTATGCTTCACTTTCACCTCTCTCTTTGTATCTCTTGTAAACGTTAGCAATTCAGGATGCGACTAACGACCGTGGTGGCATTTTCAATAACATTTCATACGGCGAAAGCCCATTAAACCAGAACCAGGATATATATGTATATTACAGGCTACATATATATATATATATATATATACATCCATACATACATATGCCGCTACCAAACGCGTATACGCGCGGAGAGGCCAACGAACTGTAAATGATTCGATCTCTGTAGAAGCAAATAGCTTATATGCATTTGCACGTATATATTTAATAGTCCTATATATATATAATATATATATATATACACACATATAAATATGAATGTTTATTACTGCTTGGTTGTATAAGGGTGCGCGATAACCTAGTGGTTAGCAGCCTATTGGTTAACCTGCTGGACTGTCAGTTGTGAGGTCGGGGTTTAAATCCCCGCCAGAGAAGAATTTTCTTTCGAGATTTCGGCTCCACTTGAGCCCCCTATCCAACTTAGTTATAATGAGTGCACTGACCGTACACTGTCTGTGGGAAGATCAGATGGCCAGGGAGAGAACCTGCTCCTCGGGCTAGCTTGAAGGGACTGCTCATCGTCTTCATCTTGGTTGTATGAATCTACTGTTGGACGAAGTGTTGCGGTGATCACAGACTCTAAGGAAATCTACGTAGGTCGCATACTAGCGAATTGTTTCTGCTGTCCATCTCCACGCACAGATATGTAATTTTGATAGTTGTAGCTATATATATATATATATACATATATATATATGTGCGTGGTATATCCGTATATCTTTTTGTATAGTATGAATGCTTGTAATGATATGAGTGTATATATTTATACGTAGTCCGAAAAGTCTTTTCAAGCAACTTGAGCCTTGGGCAAATGCATGTATACTCATGGACATAAGTAGGACACGTGAGCTTTAATCATAGGCCAACAATCCTAATGTATATAACGCCTGCAGGGCAGTTGCTACGAGTTACTTTCAACTTACACTATTCTCTCTCTCTCTCTCTCTCTCTCTCTCTCTCTCTCTCTCTCTCTCTCTCTCTCTCTCTCTCTCTCTCTCTCTCTCTCTCTGTATATATATATATCTGCCCCTATCAGTGTCAAAGACCTTTCGAAGTGTCAATCAATTGGGCTTCAAATCGTCATTCGCCGGATTTGTAGCGTAGCGCTAACTCGAGAAAAGACAGTTTTTTTTATTTTCTATGGTTTAGTAATTAAATTTCCAGTAATCAAACGAGCAGTCCAATCACAAGTTCACAGCATTACTTGAATCGTTACAATTTATAAAGGCACGGATCTATCAACAATAGTTTTAACTCAGAATTTCAGCTTAGCACACGACAGACTACCAGTACAAAATTTTCTTTGCGCTCCCTCAACAATGCACTCGTAATCGCTTTCTGTAAACTGTTTCCTTCAAAATCATCAGACAAGCCTAGACATGCTTCCTGCTATTGCGCTCTTGTGGGTTTTTCCAAAAACCCAATGACTCGTCATAACGTAGACTTGACGTTTACCGCGCAAGCGTCAACGTGATACAATGCGCGGAGGTAAGAATCACTGCTTACGTCAGCCTGCCTGCACGCAAGACGTCGCCAGTCAATGACAAGCAAGTAAACAATCCGATGACGCATCGGCATGACGTCACGGAAGCTATAAACGTCACGGAAAGTACAAACGCGCTTAAGACATGCTAAATCTTTATCGGAAAAGTCACGCTTACAATCATTACAGATCTAGACATAATTATCGTAATCGTAAGCGTAATCGTAATCTCGAGATTTCTACAGCGCTCAACGAAAGCTAAGTCGCGGGAACCAGCTTATTCACATGCGCTCAGTCAAAACAAATTCGATAGGCAAAAGGGTTCGGTTTCAGGTCAAGATCCAGGAGTCAGGCACTCAGACAGTCGGACGGCTACGGTGGATGATGTTTGAAATTGAAGCGAGAAGAGAGATAAGGGGAAGAGGAAGATACAGGATAAGATTTTTGGAAAAGAATTGTTTTCAGTCTTGAGTGAAAGACCTGCGCAGAAACTGAAAGAGGTGAAGTATTGGTGAGTTCGTATGATTGACCAGACAACTGTCGCAATTCTGGCGGGAGTTTATTCCAAAGGAGTGGGGCAGCTATGGCTATGGAGCGATTTCCAAATTTTAAGGATGAGGTGACGGGAGGGCGAAGAAGTGTTAGGACAGATGAGGAGCGGGTTGAACGAAGTGGTTGGATAGTAAATAATTGACGAAGGTAGGAGGGTTGGGAGGATTGAAGTGTGTTGTAGGTGAGGGATAAGACTTTGTATTCTATTCGTTCTGGTATTTTAAGCCGGTGCAGTGATTTGAGAACAGGGGTGATGTGATGGTGTTTGGGGGTTTTGTTGACAGCACGAGCGAGAGCATTCTGGATAGCTTGTAGGCGATTTATCTGGGTTGTGTCAATATTGAGGAAAAGTGAATTACAGTAGTCAAGTTTTGCATGGACTATGGATGTGGCAATGATAGATGCGGTTTTGAAGTCAAGCATAGGACGGATTCTGCGAAGGTCGCGGATATGCATAAAGCAAGAGCGGGAAAGATGGGTGATATGATCAGAAAAAGTAAGGTTTATTATAATTATAACTATGTAACGATCGATTTGAGGTGCATTTCATCATTTTTGGTCTAAAACGACTGTCTTTCAGATAACAAGTCCATACCTTATACTCCACTGACCATTACAGAACTTAAAACAGAAGTTTTGACGACTTGTTTAGGCATTGAGACTGGAGGATCGAAACCTAAGTATATGTCTCAAACATTTCTGAGGATTTTTTCGTCCTCAAGACTTCTGGAGCCAGTTTCAAGCTTTCAAGTTGCCATAAATAGGCCTAATTTTAGCTGACTGTTTTCAATCATTCACCTTCTCGCTCCGTTTCCTTAGACTTTCCCCTCATTTTCTCTGTTGCTTTCCTTTTTCATCCTTATTCTGAGTTTTCGCTATTTCCATTTATTTTCTTTTTCGGTATTGTGTTAGCCTTCTTAACGTTACAGTTTCTGTGGAAAACCTTCGCCGAAACCGGATATCAGAGGCAAATCAATGGAGGGGTCCCACCCCTAAATCAAGCAGGCGCAAAACCGGATATATAAAAACTCTGCCACTGCCGTACTCGCTTAGTGCCAGTCCCAAGCCTGGATAAAGGAGGAGGGCGACGTCAACGGCTTTTAATGCCATAAGATGTCGTTAAACATTGAAAGCTACTGCTGCCTACATAATGTACATGCATACATACATACATACATACATACATACATAAATGTAGGCGATATGCAAGGGCCTCTTTCACTACATATATCTATGCGCATAGCAATTATGGATATATGTTCCCATACGTTTACAAGTCTATTGTTGCTTTGCATGTTGTTGCTTTGCATGTTGTTGCTTTGCATGTTGTTGCTTTGCATGTTGTTGCTTTCTTGTTGCTTTGCATGTTGTTGCTTTGCATATTGTTGCTTTGCATGTTGTTGCTTTGCATGTTGTTGCTTTGCATGTTGTTGCTTTGCATGTTGTTGCTTTCTTGTTGCTTTGCATGTTGTTGCTTTGCATATTGTTGCTTTGCATGTTGTTGCTTTGCATGTTGTTGCTTTGCATGTTGTTGCTTTGCATGTTGTTGCTTTGCATGTTGTTGCTTTGCATGTTGTTGCTTTCCATGTTGTTGCTTTGCATGTTGTTGCTTTCCATGTTGTTGCTTTCCATGTTGTTGCTTTCCATGTTGTTGCTTTATGTACGGCCGCTTAAGTGGCAGTAAGACCTGCTGAAGACCTTGCTTATGGGCGCTCAAGTGGCAAATTGTATCAGATGAAGAGTAAGTATTATCTGTCTGAATAGTAAGTGACAATAATGGTCAAAGAATACTAAATTTATGCCTTTGGTTTTGTTTCAGGATGAAAAGAATCAAATTATCACGACAAATTGTTGGATAAATCAGGTAATAGTAATAATTGCTGAGCTGCTATTTCTTATTGCGAACTATATATGCGTAATTAATATTGCACGACTATACGTCTTGGTAGATTATCATGATATAGCTTGCGCATGTCTTGATCCTGAGAATAGTCGCGCCTGTCATTGGATTTACCCGGCATAGCTGTAAATTTAAAACTATGCCCACAATAAAAATTGGACCATTAAACTCCACCTTCTTGCTTTTCAACATCTACACGTTATATGTTTCTTGAGAAAAAGACTGAAAGCGTTTTGAAACCACTTAAATGAAATCCGTTTACGCAATCATATGAAAGCAGTTTGTCCGTTAAGATGTACATTGTTCTTCATTGATCACTTACTGTACGGGTCAGTGAAGAATGTTCTTAAAGTGCGCTATATAATCATTCATACACATTACACAAAACCCATTTCTGTGTGACTTTGTGCACTGCACAGATTTCCAAAATAATAATAATGTTACTTAGCCGTTCCAGATGATTTCTAATTTCCCTGGACATTTCTTAAATCCTGAGGGATCATATCTACATCGGGACAAAAATAATAACAATAATTTCAGCGCATTTCAATTTCCACACAGCGTTGTAATGCAATCGCTTTCCGGGGCACCTTTGCAGACCTCAAGACAGCCGAGGATTGATGACGATTTGTTCACTTAATAAAATGAAACTGATAAGCTGAAAAAAATATTATTATTATTATTATTATTATTATTACTACTACTACTACTACTTCTACCACTACCACTACTACCACCACCACTACTACTACTACTACTACTAATACTTCTACTACTACCACTACTACCACCACCACCACCACTACTACTACTACTACTACTAACAATAATAATAATAACAACAACAGCAGCAATAACATAAAGAAAAACTAATCTAAGAAAAATATAGAGTGAATGTGAAAAACTTGGCCTAAGGTTTAACCGCTCTAACATTCGAAATAATATCGCATCGGCTTTCGATATTAATCACGACTCTCCCTATCTCTTCTTCTTCTTCTTCTAGTGCTCTGCCGTCAGGCAGGTCCACATGTCCAATGACGCCACTCTTCTCTGTTGTTTGCTCTTCTCTTTAGCCCTTCATATCCATCTTCTAGCATCATCCAGTCCAGTATCATCTGTCGAGGTCTTCCGCGTGTCTTTTTCCCCTCCATTCTTCCCTCGAGTATGTCTCTTACAATATTGTCTCCTCTTAGAACATGACCCATCCACTTCTTTTGCCGGTTTCTTATTGTCTCCAGTATAGTTCTTTTCTCCTCTACCATCTGTAGGACCTCCTCATTCGTCTTTTTTTCTGTCCAGCTGATTTTCTCCATCCTTCTCCAGATCCACATTTCAAAGGCTTCTATTCTTTTGATGTCCTCCTTTCTCAAAGGACTCTCTCCCTATCGTTTTTTGGTAATTAGTCCTGAAGGAGCTACAATACTAGGCGCTCCACCGTTTAATTCAGTAGCCCTTTCATCCATGCTGGAAGCTAGTTGTTTGGAATTGTCTCTGGCAATTTCTTGGTTAGAAGCATTGGAAAACATGAGGCCTTCATCCTGCCTAGTTGCTGACTTAGTTCTCCCACAATTTGCTGCATATTCTTCGCTGCTTTCCCTGCAGTGTCCATCCTCTTCGTTAAAAGTGTGATTCTCCCTTACCGGAGGGTCTCTGCCTCATTCTAAGCCTCTGCTTGTCAGCCATTCACTCGCTGCAGCCCACGCTTCCAGTTAAGATGAGGGGATTGGGTATCTGTAGGGCTGCCTCGCTGCAGGCACCCGGGTTCTCCAATCCACCGTGCTATGCAATCTGATATTCACTGCTGATGGCCAGTTTAAACTGATGCTTAAACACTGGTCTGCCGAAAGTGCAGTCTTACACCCTGATGAACGCTCTGCCCATATTCAATCCCACTGGGATAGGGCAGTAATAGAAAAGGTCGCATTCAGCCTCGCTGCCTCAAACACCGATGCCTATCACCAGGCTCATCTCAAAGAGGTTTGTGCACCAGGTGCACGTGATTGGCTGTTTGTTAATTAACCTGTCACTGCCTTAAGCCTGAGATTAGATGACGAGACCGTAAGAACATCCGTCGACCTCCGTCTTGGAGTCAATATATGGGAGCCTCATTACTGACCCTCTGGATCGATGGTAGCTGCGGGTGGTTTGCATGGGCTTTCTTGCTCGTTGGGCCAAGGTCTCATTGCCAGAGAGGCTCCTGTTTTGAATTATTTCATTTGTCGCCGCCTCATCCGTGCTGGCTTCCCAACAGGTTCATCTCAAAGCGCCACCTGGTCTATCAAGAGCCGATGGTAAGAGACGTATTGGTTTCATCCTAATTCCGTGTCGCAGTCTAATCTAGGACTTCACGGTCACAGATAGGCCTACCTTGACAATCTCTTACCTGTCTAAAACCTCTGTGTTGGACGGTGGAGATCCTGAGCTTGCTGCTACCAGAAAATGCGCGAAAATACAGCTCGCTGATGTCAATCCATCATGTTGCACCACTGGCTTTTCAGACACTTGGCCCAATCAATAGCAGTTGCCTGGCATTTCTCACGGACACTGGGCGTTGTCTCTCCCACCTTCCCTGTGATTCGATAGAAATAGGCTATCTCTTCTAACATCTCGCAGCAGTCATCGAATGCTTTAATGCAGTCGCTTCTACGGAAACTTTTCACTGCCAAACAGTGACAGCCATAGCTGCTTCAGATATAGTATTTCCTTTCCTGGCTAATTTAACATAGACCTTAGGGATTAATGATGATGATGGTGATGATGATGATGACGATAATAATAATAATAATAATAATAATAATAATAATAATAATAATAATAATAATAATAATAATAACAGCAACAACAAACAACAATCAAAACCAAAACTTGACGAGATTTAGCCAACCTAGGCATTTTATTTTCCGGAGCCTTTTTATAAGATCCGAGAGACCATAAGTAGGCTACCTCGGGCAAAAAGTAACAATAGGTCTCTTGTAAGTGTCTGCCATATTGTGAATATCGACAAAGGTTCTTCCAACTCGATGTATGAACATTTAACCAGACATTTTCAAATTCTGGTTTGTTTTGTTCGACTTCGCCAATTGTAAAGTAGCTGTATGGCGGTAACTATATTTGGGCCACAGTACTTTTTATTACAGGCGCTACATAAGGATCGCACCCTAATCCGAATTTAGATTCGACAAATGAGGAATCCGACGTTTTGCGAGGCTCGATTTAAAGGAAAGAATAGGTGGCGTCTAGAAGAAATCTGCCGACTGCATAGCTAGCGAGCTACAAGATATAGGCCTACATTGGTGGATATGTTCATCTTATATCGAAGACATAAATTCAGACAAATTAAATGAAGTTGGCGGATTTCCGATGCTGATTCTGCAGGGAACAAGAACAATGTTCCCAAGAACATTCTATGCATGCATAGTTCACACTTTTGCTCCTCTGGTTCACAATCAGATTAGTGGCGAAAACACTTCTAATAGGTATATCGGAGCTAAAAGAGAATAGTATGTAAATAATAATAATAATAATAATAATAATAATAGTTGTAGTAATAATAATAATAATAATAATAATAATAATAAGAACAACAACTATAATAATAATAATAACAATAATGATGATAATAATAATAATAATTATAATAATAAATCGGCTTGGCTTGGCTATTTAATTTTTAAGCTTGTGTTATTTAATTCTTAGCTGCTAGTTCTGTTTAGACCGGTGGCATACGGAAAAATGCCAAATACAATAAACTACTGCCACAGTATCATTTTGTTCTGCTACTTTTGAAACTCTGGCCCCCGTTTAAAAAGCTGGGCTTAAATTTATCACGGAAATTGGGCCTTCTCAAAAGCTAATATCTGGAGACGAAACATGCCATCTCTTCCAGCGCCGATCAGTTGCGATCCAGCTCTTTAATGCTGTCGCCTTCTGCAGCAGCACTTTTATCAGGCAGAACCTGTCCACTTTTAGCCACTCCTGCAGACACTTTAATTTCTCAGAAGCTTTTGTAAGTCCTGAGAGATCAAAAATACTAATCATACTGATAACAATAACAAATGACAATACTAAAAGTCGTAGTGGTATTAGTAGTAGTAGTAGATTGGTGGTAGTCGTTGCAGCAGCAGCAGCAGCCTTGTCTTAGTCGTTGATAGATTTACTCATTCATCTCAGCTTCTCTCAGTGATTTTCAGATTAACATTCTCAAAACAATTAATGCTTTCAGTGCTTTTAATAGATTTGTTTACGGTACTTATATAGCATCACATGGCGTAATTAATTATTTTTCTCTATTTATTTCAAGCACTTATAACGCGCGCAATGTGATTACACCTGAATCTGAGGCGCGGATCTATATTCGCTAGGGGCCAAGAGGGAATCATGCAAAAGCCAGGGTGGAGTAGTTGAATCTTAACAACTGATTTAGAAGATGATAGCGAGTTTGATAGAGATGATATCACATTTTATCATATTATTTCGAAATACAACGCACGAGATTATTTTTCATTAGTAATGGTTTCTTGCATGCAGTATACGTTATGTAGGCCTAATATTCCGCCTCATGAATATTCAAAGTTTTACTGTGTGCTATTTAAGGCGTGGATAGATTACAATCTTCGCTGGAATCCAGACAATTACGGTGGACTAAAAGTAATCCGTATTCCTTACGACGCCATTTGGAGGCCAGACATACTGCTCTATAACAAGTAAGCCCCTAAAAATACGGTCTCCCGACACTGTAATAAGTGTATTTACAGATCTAAATAGAATCTCTGAGATTCCTCCGAATTCGTAAGTCGTCAGTAAATGCAAATGTGCATCTTTTCCTATAGCGATCGTATGGCCTCGACCCTGCTCAGCTTTCAATGAATTGATCGGGCGAGATCCTTCAACACCGCTGCCACGCCATTTAAGGCCCCCATGCACGGACCGTGCTAGTCCGAGAATAAAATCTGTGAAATATAGCAATTCTACAGTGTGAACTAATGAAGTTTTCTAAAGCACGTAGTGCCTAGCAACGTTAAGTGATATAGTGTAACGTAATTGTGCATTATTTAGGTAAACGTAGTATAAAAAGGCTTAGAAATTGTAGCTTCCGTTGATGCAAGTTGTCTTGTCCGATATTCACCGTGCTTTAGCATTGACTGATGTTTGGGTTACACATGTATGCATATATTTATACATGTATGCCTATGTCTGTATGTATGTGTGTATGTATCTATGCATATGGCTATTTATGTAGTGCATTTTAAGAGCCTCTCATTGGCGCTAAACATGGCTATGTAACATATATGTTCGGCGCTTAAGCGTGAAAGTGCCACCTGATTATCCTCTGGTTACCCATCAAGGCATAATGCATGGGATAGTAAATTGCAGCGTCTATGGCTCCGGTGTTTAATGCATAAGGCTATTGCGCACTGAGTTCAAACCACAAAACCACAAGTCAGTACTAGGCGCTAAAATGAACAATTAGGCCTACCTTACGCTACAAGACCGAACTTCAAATTAATAATTTCTAAGGCTATATTGGGAATAATGGGGAGACCTATGGTTGCAACGTGAGACACAGACACCTGTCGCGCTGTTTGTCTCCGATGCACCTGCAAACTAAACCAAACATTTTCTTTCCTCCTGGCTAAAGGGCTTATCGTATAATTGAAATTTTATAGATTTACGGATTTGGATCCGTAAATCTATAAAACTGCAATTGCCAATAACGATTTACTGCCTCTGGCAGCGATATGAAACTCCTTTTGATTTTTATATAGGCCTAATTATCTGTAGTCCCTGCAAATTGTAGAACGATGACAGAAGCGTTAAAGAAATAAACACCCATTAAAATTGAAATGTGCAAAAGTGATATTATTACTGTAGGCCTAGGTTTTGCTGAAGCCCTTAAGAACTTCAACGTCGTCAGTAGCCTATCAGCCCTAAATACTTAGGTAAACTCTAAATTTGTTTACATTAGAATATTAGAACATTCGGCCCAGCTTCTCCAACGGTTTATGATTTTTGACTGATTTTGACTTGAAACAGTCATCGACTGATGCCTTGGGCATTATGACAACGGCGCTATAGAAATCTTTAGATTAGATTAGATTAACAAAGGTTTGACGCTATTTCGTGAACTGTGATCGTTTTCTTCTTCAGTGCTGACGTTTCGTCTTATAAATCATCCATCAGCACAAACGTCATCGTGACGTCAGACGGCAACGTGACGTGGCTGTCGATGACGATATTCCGCAGCTCATGTGCCATCGACGTCAAGTACTTTCCCTTTGACGAACAGAACTGTACGATGGTTTTCGCTTCGTGGACCTACGACGGCTACCAGGTCAACCTGGTCAAGGTCGGCGAAGATGGAGACGTTTCCAACTACATTCCGAACAGCGAGTGGACACTGGTCAAGCTGCACGCCAAAAGAAACGTTGAATATTATTCGTGTTGTGCTGAACCGTATCCGGATGTGACGTATACGATTCAGATGAAGCGAAAGCCGTTGTTCTACGTGTTCAACATGATCCTGCCTTGTTTTCTGATTACTCTCGTCGCTCTGCTCGGCTTCTATATTCCGAATGACTCAGGAGAGAAGGTCTCCATGGGTATCACAACGCTGCTATCGATGACCGTCTTTCTTATGCTGGTCGCCGAAAACATGCCACCTACATCAGACGTACTGCCGCTAATAGGTGACGACCAATACGCTAACATGATCAAGATTAGTTATCTCAAGATTAGTTATCTTAAAGTCGTTAAAATGAATTTGATAAAAAATTAATATTTCAACTTATTAAGATGCAAATGAAACGAATATATTTAATGTTAATATGCATCCCTCAATATTAATTTGATCGGTTTACTTGCTAGACGACCATGGAACAAAGTTTAACCATTTATTTAATGTGAGATTGCATTGGTAATCGTGGTTATATCGTTAATCTCCTAATGCAGCCTGTTGTTTTGTTATAAATGTGAAGTTTTTACACATATTAATCATAGACTACATTTATTAAAGTTGATTAAATAATTCGAGTGAATTTATTTTTTGCACGAAAATATAGCTCAGGTTACCAGTAAACAGATAGACAGGCAAATAGAATGACACAGAAGCAGAGAATGAAGCATTTGTACGTTTGTCTTTAGATATGCCTCTCAACCTAGAGATTCGTATATTCGTCTCACAACCTTAAGAAAACGATATAAAAATTTTAACTTAATTAAATTAATGAAGGCTTGCGATTCTGCTGGCTGATAAGAGTTTCGTAATTCCGGTGTTATCTAAATCTTTCGGAAATACGAAACTTCTGTCTGGCATCTGCTTGTTTGTGAATCATAGGCTTGTACTACGGCATAACGATTGCCATCGTTTCCTTGGCAACGGCTATGACAGTCGTCACTCTGAACATACATCACCGAGGTACAGCCGACGAGGAGGTGCCAGCGATCGTTAAGAAAGTCTGCTTCGGGTTCTTGGCACGCATCCTTCGCCTGCACTTGTCATCGACTCATTCTACGGACGCTGAGCGTAATACCTCCGAACCCTGCAAGTCCTGGGAACAGCAGAACCTCATCTCCAACTATGTCCAGGTGACTTGCTCCCGAAGGCGTTTTCATCGGCTCTAAGGCTACGCCTCTTATATTCCAAATGTTGTTCAATATGCAGCGAACCATCCAAGTTCTTATTATTTAAGTATTATTTATTTTTATGGAAGTCTTTTTAGTTTCAATCAAATGTAGATCTACTACTTAGCAAGTAAGTAAGTCAGTTAATTATTTATTTATCTGGACACTTAATATAGCGCATTTTAAATACCTCCGGCAGCCATGATGTGGCTGTGTTTTCGCCGCTCGTCATTGCGTCTTAAAGTTCGTCTCAAAGCGAAATTTGTTTGAAAATTCTTTTGTGTTCAGACCGCTACTGTGATCGATTTGGCGTTTCGGAGTTATTTATACGAGTCTGCGGTGGATTTTGAGTTTTCGGATGGGTTTTTCTGCTCGTGTCTAAAGCCCTTTTCACCTTGAAAGAGTCTATCTCTACTCAAGGAGATGACAGCTCCAAATGGACAGTCGCAGCTACCTACGCCATCGAAAAGTGAGGAGAGGTTTTGGAAGGCATCGTTCGTTTACCAGAAATGGGTTCTACCATCAGTCGAATGGCGTCCGTCACAAATCGACATGGTGGCTTGAGTAATGTCCGGACGCCGCGCCTTCTACTGTCTTCGAGGGACTGCGTTGGATGGTGGTGCTGTCGGGTGTCGTGGGCACTACTGCCCGTCGTCGTTCTGTCTTCGACGCTGCTCGGTCCAAACACTCTGAACACGATGTCATCTGTCCACTATCTATGGGAACCCGTGGGTTGGGCTTAGCTTAAGACGGCGGTATATAAATGTCCAATTACAAATATCTCACCATAGCGCTGCCTATGTCAGCTTAAATGGTTCAGCTAGAGCAAGAAGTTCATTTATAATCAAACCGTGCTGGGATAACTAGAACAGTCGCCACTACCTTCAAGAAATACTTGCAGAAATTTCTTTTCAAACGCACTTTAAGAGTTTGTGCTATAATCCGCTATAAATGAGCTTCTCGTGCTGTGACCAATTTATTATTTATGGTATTTTATTATAGCAGCGCACTGCGCTTCGTATTTTAAATGGGGCTAGCGCTAGGGAATGACATCAAGAGACACCAAGAGGTACATGCCAACCGGTCATACAGCGTGACGCGGACAAGAGCGAAATCCCTTCAGCAGCGATTCATGGTTATTTCGTTCATAACTGGCTTTCCTTCAATTGAATTAACCCCTCCCGCGATGAAGACGTCAAAAGCAATCATACTAATGGACACCGGAAGCAAACATTGACACATTACCCGGTCTGTCCACGTCTAAGCCTCTTAAGCCAATAGGCATTTCTCACGGTGATCTCTCTTCCTGTCTGACATGTATTACGGATCGTCTTCCGCCGCAGTTCGCGTCTCTTCTTCTTCTGTGCCGACTTTAGATCTATATACAACAGGAAACTGACCTGCAGCTGTTTTTTTCACAAGAATTGTTTATGAAAATAAAAGCGACTTAATTCGGTGCGTCAAATCAGGGTCACAGAGGTCGGCAGGTGCAGTCTGTGATTTAGGTGTTGATCTCGGACTGGAGTCTTTTTCGATGTTTTCTCGTCTGTGAGTCCCTTAAATCCAATCCAGGCCACGTAATTCTATTTCTTTACTACATCGTCATTAGTTCCTGACGCCAGTCATTGGCGACGATGGGTGCGAATAAATGATCTGTATTTTTCGGTCATTTGTTAAGTCCAGTGCTCCTCTTTTGTTTAGTCCAAGTCTTATTATGTCTTCGTTTATATTGCCTATACAAAGCAACATTGGTCTTTCTTTGTTTCTCTTTAATTCGAATCTTCCATTGTGTGAGATTCGATCATCTGGCATTCTTTCCATATAGCCAAACCATCGGAATCTTCGCTGAACGACTTGTCCAG
The DNA here is from genome assembly GCA_964023275.1 of Norana najaformis. Classification (NCBI taxonomy): domain Eukaryota; kingdom Metazoa; phylum Annelida; class Clitellata; order Crassiclitellata; family Hormogastridae; genus Norana; species Norana najaformis. Next base: position 9,976,278 of record OZ029915.1, read on the forward strand.
CAGGGTTGTTTGGATATCTAGGAACGTCTTATGTCTTTGGATATCTAGGAACTGTCTTATGTCTTTGGATATCTAGGAACTGTCTTGTGTCTTTGGATATCTAGGAACTGTCTTATGTCTTTGGATATCTAGGAACTGTCTTATGTCTTTGGATATCTAGGAACTGTCTTATGTCTTTGGATATCTAGGAACTGTCTTATGTCTTTGGATATCTAGGAACTGTCTTGTGTCTTTGGATATCTAGGAACTGTCTTTTGTCTTTAGATATCTAGGAACTGTCTTGTGTCTTTGGATATCTAGGAACTGTCTTATGTCTTTGGATATCTAGGAACTGTCTTATGTCTTTGGATATCTAGGAACTGTCTTATGTCTTTGGATATCTAGGAACTGTCTTATGTCTTTGGATATCTCGGAACTGTCTTGTGTCTTTGGATATCTAGGAACTGTCTTATGTCTTTGGATATCTAGGAACTGTCTTATGTCTTTGGATATCTAGGAACTGTTTTATGTCTTTGGATATCTAGGAACTGTCTTGTGTCTTTGGATATCTAGGAACTGTCTTGTGTCTTTGGATATCTAGGAACTGTCTTATGTCTTTGGATATCCAGGAACTGTTTTATGTTATCATTTCTAATTTCTGTAGTTTCAGATTGTTGCAATTTTCTGCAGCCAACTCATTCTGCTGCCAGGATTCTTTTATCATCTTGCTTTTACATTGTCCAGCGTTCTGATCCATGTGGGGAAACCAGTTGTATCATCGTCTCACATAGGCCTATACTTGTCTTGGTTTTCTCTGTTATTTCCTGCTTTTCCCAAAACTGTTTACTTTTCCAAATGCTTTTGAGGTGCTTTCAGTTTTCCTTTATAAGCCTGTGTTTTTTCGCTGCAGCCATCGGCGGGTATTAGACCTCAAGATAGACGAATTGGCCCACTTGTTCAGTAGTTCCTCCTTGGATTCTGAAAGTCATTTATGTCTCTGATTTTCCCGAGAACAATGTTTATGTTCTCGCTGCCTTAATCAGGACGCCATTTCTTCTACTGCTTTTGTCTGTCTATGTCGTAAAGTCTTGCAGTTCTCTTCCGTTTCTAATAAGGAGGCCAACGTCGTCAGCAAATATAAGATTATTCAACAGCACCAGCCGTACATTTAGCTTGATTACTGCCCCGGCGTTGCTTAGGCTGAGGGTCAGTACTGCTTCAAGTATTAGGTTAAACAGGTATGGTGATAAGAGGCATGCAGTCCTTTTGTACTACCAGTTTCGTCTGGAGTTATTCTGTGAATGTCTTTTTGTCCAGCTTTATCGCACTTGCTGATTTCCGATATATCTACTGCACAAAGTTTGATCAGTCTCTCTGGTATTCCTGCATTTTGCATCGCTCTCCAGATGTCGTCATGCCCTATGCTGTCGGTGCTTCCTTGTTGCGGTCTGCCTTGTTTGAAGTTTATGAAGTTGAAGAAGACTTTCTGGTTGTGTTCGATGATTCTTTTCAAGTGTCTGTCGCATTGTGAATAGCTGGTCAATTGTGCTTCTCCCTCGTCTGAATCCGGCTTGTTTTTCTCCCAGTGCTCTCTCAGTATATTGTTTCATTCTGTTTTGCATCATTTTTGGGGAAAATTCTCCTTGGCTGCTCTGTAGGCTAATACCTCTGTAATATTTGCACTCTTGCGGATCTGTCATTTTTGTTTATTATGACGATTGTCATATTTCCCCAGTCTTCTGGTATTTCTTCCTCTTGCTCAATCTTTGTAACGAGTCTATGCATGACTTTAACAACTGTTTCTCCTCCTACTTGCAGTAGTGTCGTAGCGATTCTGTCCATATCTGGTGCTTTATCTTTCTCCAATTTGTTGATCGCATCTCTTACCTCTTCCTGTAGAAAGTTTGGAATCTGTTAATCTGTATTATTTATCGGTAAATCTGCAAGAATTGTAGGGTAACGTTGACGTTTAGTAGTTGTTCAAAGTGTTTCTTACATATTCGCACAACATATTCTAGAACTTCACCATTTACGTCCTATATCGATACAGCCTTAAGTTTGAATTGTCCACAAAGTAGTTTTACCTTCCTGCATTCTATTCATCTGGAAGCTTCTTCTGCTTCTCTGCATTGCTGTTCCAACCAGTTGCTTTTGTCTCGTCGTGATTTTCGTCTTCGCTAGTTAGACAGTTAAATGGCGCGTAGTTTAAGTTCGTTGCTTGGCTGTTTTTTCTGTCCTTCACGAGTTCTGGCACTTCATTGATATCCACTGATCTTTAGGTTCCTTGCAAGCTCATCCGACATCTATGTTGTTGGCTGCTGTTTATGCTTCTATTACTACATGCATGCTAACTCTGAACTCAATTTTATCAGCAAAATATTTTGGTCAAAACATATGTAATTACCGACAATTATAGCTCATGTGGAGTTCAGCTGATTCAGTCCTTAGGGCAGTGATCTATTTACAAGCGTTGTTTATCATTCTAACCCTACCAGTGCATGAGTAGTAGAATTATGGAATGGTTTGAATGACAGTACTAACTTAATGAAAACTATCGTAACTCTTAAGAGGAAATTAGAAAAGACTGGCTAATGAATGAGCATTGCCGGTAATTTGAAGTAGATCTACACAGATGATAAATGTCCCCTGAGCCACTGAAAACCCGAATTATGCTATATGTTAATTGGTGAATGTGTTTCTGTCGTGTGGTAGAACACCATTTCCACCGTCGACGCTGATTACCAACAATCTATGTGTTTCGAGATGTCTGAAAAGACTCCAGAGAACGGGGGATTGCCCGTATCAGCCGGAAATACTGAGACAACGACCTCTAGAGGGCGACTGGCCAACCGATCGACGACCAACCACAACTCCAAGGATGGATTCGAAAGGCAATACCAGCGGATATTACAGAAGGTCTACCAGAGTCTTGAACAGAACGAAATGCGCCTGGCCAAGCAGGACCGGAAGAACGTGATCAAAGGGGAGTGGCAACAGGTGGCGCTAGTCGTCGACCGCTCCTTGTTTCTCGTCTTTATTATAACAACCTTAGCAATAACATTTGGTGTTGTTATTCAGGCGCCGCACTTTTATGAGTTTTTGCTCGAACTGAGTTCATCCGAAGAGCGTTTCAATAAAACACTTTGAACATTTTCTCTTACCGAGTCTGTCCAGGATAAATGATCTGTTCTTCAGGCTATTGTAAACTCGTACAAACCACCCATATAATAAATTATGTTGACAGCGCAAACAAAGCATGGCCGGATCAAGTTTTTGCGTGGTCCAACAGAGGGCCAAAATTGGGTCATAGTCTGTTATTGGACTTTTCACATTGCGTTTGCTTGCGAGCTGGTGTTACGCAGGCTGATGTAAATTCAATTTATGCTGGCTAACAATTAGCAAAAGTAATGTATATTAGAACGGAAAAATGCTTATAGCAATAACAAGCATGACGAACATAGCTGGCTGTCGACTGTCGAGGTCACATATATTGGCTGCCGTGTCTCAGGTAGCCTGCTCAGCCTGTATGATAGACGATCGGACCGTGACACAACTAAATGGCCAGAAATCCCCTTAACCATTTTATACAGACAGTTGTTATTTCCAACCGTTCAACAGTTGGAATGGGGCTTTTCCAGAAGATGAAACTGCATGCAGACTGAAGAGCACAGGACCCGCTTAGTTGACGTTATAAATTAATATTATATATATATATAACTGCAACAGATCGCTTATATATATATATATAAGCGATCTGTTGCAGTTACGGTTAATAGGCTAAGTAAGCTATATTGGCTTTTAGTGTTTATATCTATCCACCCAACTGTCAAGTTTTATTTGAAACTGTTCAAGCTTGGTGCGGATATTAATTCTTCCGGTAGTCAGTTCCAGTGCTCCTCTGCAATCCTCTGGCTGAAGGAGAATTTTCTAATGTCCAATCGCACCCTTTTACGATAAAGCCATCTGTAGGCAACTTGAAGCGCATGGCGCCGGTTGGAACGCGAGAACCGTGGCCTGTTTAGTGAGGACATCACTGTATCAGGTTTGCTGGTTTCATGTCAATTTCCAAACAATCCTATTTTACTGTAAAACTTCGCTCTGCGAGCTGCTTGACCTGCAGAAGGACGACCCAGTAAGGACGACTTCCAATGACCTTGTTTCCCCGTCGCCATCTTCCTAAATCCACGCTGAATGACATTGACTGCGTCCATGTGGCTGAAAGAACCAATAAATGCAATACAAGCCGTGTTTTACTGACTGCCGTTTCGAGACATTAGCTCATTTTTTAAGAGATAAAACTTCCATCAGTTATCGTGGCTGATGCTGGGTGTCTGTTGTGGAAGATGGCATTTTCACACTCAATGCATATTCCTCATTTGTCAGCAGAGCCTAATAGAAAGTGTAGACCTATGGCCGATGCCTTTGAGTGAGCGATCTATAAGACACACAGTTTCGGCGGCCTCTATGTTAAGTGCTTGCTTCATAGGACTAAATCAAATCGCAAGCTGTATTTGTGGATCTGGCCAGATATGAAATATGGGCTGTAGATCAATTGTAAATCACTGCATGATTGAGACAGATGACCAAAAATTTAACTGACAGTTTAGATTTAATTGATTATAATAGCGACATCTGACGCCAAGAGAAGCTAACAGCTGTATAACGCTGGAGCAATGCGATGTAATATACAATCTCGCAATACATCAACGCCTCATAGATGTGTGATAGATACAGCTGGAACCCTTTTTCTCCCGCCCTCCTCTAGTTAAAGCCCTCTAGCGCATAATAATGTGTTGCCATCTGGAAGCTACTACTGTCTCATGGAAATCGGAGAAAATAGTAGGCTTGATGAGAGAATTTTATACGAACACAACGAGTGCTCTTCACACTGACAGTGTAACATTGGAATGATTCAGGGTGGTAGAGGATTGCAACTGGGATACAGATTGGCCCCAGACCTGTTCCTATGCCCAATGGATTAGATCTAGGAGGAGACATGAAGAGAGTCGAATCCCAACAGCAAAGAAATTGTTACCCATACGGGCTTCATATTGGAACGCCATATTATTTCAATCAGTAGATGGATCTGGTTTGCACCCAATGACCCATATGAAATGGAGGGAGATGCAAACCATCGGGGTCTCGATATGGTGTCCCATATGTGGTCCACATCTAATCAGGACATCACACATCATTGCAGATAGAACGAGGGATGAAGGAAAGCAGAAAGGCAAGCAAAAATATTAGAGCAAGGAAGGGAGGTAGAGGCAGCGACAGGCAAGCCCAGCTAACAGGGAGTAAGCGGGGATTTTCCCCAGAAATGACAGTTCCCAACTATCGCAAAGGTTCTCCGTTCAGATGTCCACATTCTTCAATTTATCAGTAGCTCCCATCCACCACAGTTTGATTGAAAACATGTTCACAGTAGAAAAACAGGATATTATAAACATAACACAACTTCAGTCTGTTAATGAAAACACATGCAATACAAATAACACATGTAAAAAGCAAAAGAAATTAAAGTACCAATTATACTTTCCAATTCCATAAACTAAATATCGGTGCAATTTCTTCAGAAGTCAAAACTGAGCAGTTATAGGCTAGTCAGCTGAAGAAGTTTCGAATCAAACTGTTTGACTTTTGTACTAAAACGAACTGTCTGCTTTCAAATATTTGGCGTTTCATATATAGCTCATTGGCTATCCTATGTAAATATACAGTTTTACAACTTTAGCAACAGTTTGATTTACCAATTAATGAAGCAAAACTTAAAGCTTCAAAATTTTGTTCTAAACTAAAATTTGGACTGGAATTGCATTTTGAAGCAAGATGTTCAAATTCTGACCCAGTTTCTTGGTGCTCCATGTTCAATCACTGTAAAATAAAACTCTCGACAAATTTATTTCGAAATATCTTCTTTAGGAATAGAGACATATTTTCTTTTATAACAGGGTAAAATATGGATAAGATTCTGAATAAAAACAATTAAAGTTGTTTTAACAACAACATGAAAATGAGATAAAACTAATCTTGTAGATCAGTCAAGTGCCATACACTCAGGGCAACCAAATTCTATGATATTAAATTGTATATTTGTACATATGCAACACAAACAGATGTAAATTAAATGCAAGAGGACTCAGAATGACTAGCGTTCAAACCCTGATTTGGAATACTGCTCTACCTCTGCCTGACACCTGCTTCATCGTAATAAACTGGCACCTGGCCACTCAGCCTACTGGTCCTATGAAGCAAATGTAGTTCCCATGAGGAAGTTAGATGCAATACTTCACCACCAGAAGGCCTTCTGGTCTCTAAGGCACAATGTAACTCCACTTCAATAGTTCAGCACTACCCTACGTCAAACAAGGAATGGCTTGCATTGCCAGTTGCTGATCCACTGACCTGCCAAGACCATTCTGAATTTTTGGAGCTCACACACTACAGAACCCCCACTGTTTTGAATAGGGCCATGCCCCCATGCCCCTTCGTCAACCCCTTGATCACTGCTTGTATCCATAGATAAACTCACACACTTAAGTACTGGTATATCTATTTATTAAAAGCCTCTTTCAACAATAGTCATCATAAGCGTAGCTTGGGGTAAAAGATATTTTTACTGAACCCAGCCGCGGGGCAACCTTCCTTGCCGATTTGGAGGAAGTAGAAGGCTTAGAACCCTCGATGCATACGTAAAAGCCAAAAGCATTAGCAATATGCCACCCTATCACATATACTTCATACCTACTAAATACAAGCAGGAACTGTCTTTACTAAGTTAAGCTTCTGTAACCAGCTTGGATATGTATTTCCACCAGTTAATTTATGAACAATTGAACACCACTACATCAAACAGAAATTCAGCTCCCTGCTTGAGTAATACTAACTCATCCGCTGCGTTAACAGCAATATAAAAAAGCTGAGAATTAACTGAGCACAATTATAATTATATAAAACTGAAAAATTTTAAAACAAAAACTTGTTGAGAAGTAACCAAGCATAATTATAATTACATAAAACTTAAAACTTCAACAGCAAATATAAAATATTGCTGAGAATTAGCCGTACATAATTATATGAAAATAGAAATTTACAGCCAGCGAAGTACACACAGCAATATCACAGGCATCTAACAGTACAACATGGCCGATTCAACACAAAAGTCACAAAAATCCAATGTCTTTGAAGCATCCACCAACTTTAGAAGTCCTCACATGGTCATGAAACTAACACAAATGAAAAAACTAAAAAAACTCTGGAAATTGGCTCCAGTGGAAAGTTATTGCTTCTTATTCTTAAGCTGAGTTGACAGCCAATCGAAACCATCATACAATCCGTTGCCACTCGTTGCACATGTCCCTTGTATGTACCAGGTTCGCTGTCGTAACTGGTGTAAACCCAGCTTATCTGTAAGCTCTGCAGCAGTCATAGCATTTGGCAAATCCTGTAACAACAATGACAGTGCTTATCATCAGTAACTGTCAAACAATGGCATGCTTCAAGACAATGATGTTTCTGATTTACTCTGAAGACTTCTACAGCGCTGTCACAATAACAGACAAGGCATCCGTCAGCTGATGGTTGCTTTAAATTGAAACTATCATCTGCAATCATAACTGATTAGACAGAACTAGTTCCAAGAGCCCAGGGAGACAAAACTGCAGGCTGTGGTGGACTGGAAAGCTGGAAAAGATAAGGTTTTGAGTCTGAACCTGAATGACAGCGCTGGGTAGTTAATTCAGAAACCTTGGAAGAGCCACGGAGAAAGCCTGGGGGCCCAGCACCACCCTACTTCAAGGAATTACATGATCCTGTGTACGAAGACTGAAGCACGTACTGTACTAGATAAGAATCCAGTGTCTTATAACAAGCAGTAACACCTGTTCTGAAAATAATTCTATTCTCCACTATAAAGATTTATACCATAAGGCTAATATGATAATAAAATCCTTTGAAGAAGGAGGACACTGGAAACAGAAAAGTGGACAGAAAGGATCTATGTGGCTGACCCCTCCCCAGGAGGGATTAATTCAACCTAGGAGAGAGAAAGAGATAATGAATACTCTGAAGTAATGCTAGCTGTTGCATTCATGTTGCAGTGCCATTGTGCTGATTTTATATCTAATCCTAGTCATTAAAAGAAGCTATTGTGTCTTACAGAAAATTATCACATAACAGGCTGACTTCAAGCAAGTGATCAACTATACTTCTGGAAAGCAAGGTCTTTAAGCTGGTGTTCAAACACAAAAACTGAAGTCCAGCCACTGGACAACTTCATTTTAGCTGCAATATCATCAAATCTAATCTAATGACTTCCGCAGCACTGTTATCATTATGCATAATGTTTCGCTTATGGCCACATGTGAATATTTATTTCAGTAAACGTACTTTACATTTAACTTCAATCAACCACAAAAATTTTAAATCTGAATTACAAAATAAGACTTCAGACCACACAAATTAAGTTGACTACTGAATGAGTTCTATTCATACACCTCTAGACAATTGGACCATATGGTTGTACGTAAATTTCAAATTCTCTGAGTGAGTTTTGGAAAAAGCAAGTGAAAGTGACTGAATTAATATGGCTACAAGCCAACATCTTCATTAATATGGCTACCTGTTTGTTTGCAAAGACAACAAGCACGGCATCTCGCAGCTCATCTTCAGCCAACATCTTCATCAGTTCTTCCCTTGCTTCACCAACACGTTCTCTGTCGTTGCTATCCACGACAAATATCAAACCTGGCAACAAAACACAATATCTAGTCACAAAAAGGCAAACAGTTCACATATTCTAAGGCATTATTTTATTATTATTATTATCTTATTATAATTGATATTATTATTACTATTATTAGAACTCTCGTTCATTTATTTCTCTCCAAGTAAAATTTAAAATATTCACTAATTTTTTAATCACAATAAACCTGACACTATATATTCATTCTCTTAGCATAAGTAAATTTAGGCTAAATATTTATTTCTTAAATAAAATAAATTTATTGCTATTCATTACTTCTTCACCAAAAGTAAATTCGACGCAGACAATCAATGTCATTCGAAATGGTTTTCTGATTTCTGATTGTCTGATTGCTGTAGATTGATTTGCTTGCATTAAAGTCAAAAGATCATCCAACTCCATTATTAAGCCTTGGAAAACTAAAGTTGATAGATATGCGAAGACCATGAAACCTTGAGTATTCTGGAAGTAATGTTTCCACAGTGGTCGAATCTTGTCCTGCCCTCCAACATCCCACACAGTAAAGTTTATGTTCTTGTATTCTAGAGTTTCCACGTTGAAACCTGTTGCAACATAATGTCAAATGTAAATGTAAATGTACAAGTTTTTCTATACTGACAGTATGGCCTCAACCTTCTCATTTTGCAACAAACTGATTGGGTGAGATCCTTCACCACCGCTGCCTGTTTGAATGGGTGCCACACCATTTAAGGTCCCCATGTACGGACCATGCTAGCTAACCCATGATTCAAATCTCTGAAATAAGCCATGACTGGGACATGAACTGGCATCCCAAACCTCAGAGGCGCCTTGACGTATGCATTAACCAACGTAGCTAACCAGGCCAGCGATAATAATAATCAATGAATCAATGACTTCCAACCACTTCCTTACTCATAGTACACATGTGCTCAGAATGTCATGGCAGTCAAAGCTAGGCAGTTGAAATGTGACAGATGAGCATGTGGGACAGATGAGTACTTGATCACGGGACAAAATCCTTTGCAAGAAATTAACTTTATCATCAAGAATCTATAGCCTAACTTTTGACCTGGGGATCTGACCATTCCCAAAGTTTAGTAATTTAGTAATACATGTACCACTTTGCTGGTGGAATGAGTGGAAGGAGGACTACAGTTGGCCGCTGGCTCAGCAAATCCCGGTCACCAGTCAACTATTGTTTGTAGGCAGTGCAGTGGAGGGTTTGGGCACCTACAGGACTGAATATTAATTACAGCATCATCTCCCCTTCTTCCTCTTATCTCTCTTTCTGCTCCAATCCCAAACATCACCCACCATACCTGCCACACTATCTCTCTGCCTGACTTTTAGATCTTGACCTGGAACTGAACCCTTTTTGCCTATCGATTTTGTTTTGACTGAGCGCCTGCAAATAAGCTGGTCCACTTGACATGGTTTTCATTGGGCACTGTACAAATCTCAGGATTACAATTACGATTCAAGTTAATTCTGAGCTCAACCAATGAAAACAATAATCTGAAAAGCTTCCATGGTAGTCTTCCTTCAGCTGCTTGCAGCTGAAGGCCTTATCGTTGTGGCTAAAATGTGGATACAAGGATAACTATTTGCTAATTGTTAATTAATGACTTCTATCATACCAGTATCAAATGCACAAGGCATCAACCAATGGCACACCTAAACCAAGTCACAATCAGATCAAAATCCAGAAGAACAGTCCACATAAAACAGAAAGGCCATCTCTGACATAATAAGCAATCTCACAAAGATAAGTCTTAAGCTGAGATTAAACTAACACAAATGACTGAACTGAATGAACAGAATGAATTAAGAAAGTAAGTAACGCATTAGTTAACTTGCCATCTGTCCATCAGCTGAATAAGAAAACGTAGGCATAGTGTTTTAGAACGGCCAACTAATGTGAGACAGCTGCAGTTTTAAATTTCCAAACCATGCTAATCAGAGAGGGTTAGCAGGCCATTCGGTCAGGGCCTCACACACTAAAGAAGCCCTAGATTTTGATGAAGATTTATGCATTAATTGTTAATATTCATTTGTTTATTTCTTAAACTGGTTTCTCCATAATTTTCAAGTTTAACACACTGGTTAAATTCAGAGGACTTGTGGCATAATCTGTTTGTATGATTCACAAATCGCATCACCGAATTAGTATGCTTATAATGTACAGACTTTGAGATTGCAGCCTCATATTTGCAGTGGCCTGCGCCTTTCTGAATCTCTGAAAGGCCCTTTTTACAAAACATAATTTCAGTCTTAAAATCCTAAACGGCCTTTTCCCAAATCAACTAGGAATGTTCATCCTATTCCCTTGAATATAATTTTCTTTCAACATTTTCAAACAATTCTCAATTATAACTAGGCCCTCTGAAACTCACCGATAGTTGGAATTGTTGTGACATTATCACCAAGTTTCAGTTTGTAGAGGATCGTAGTTTTGCCAGCTGCATCGAGACCAACCATGAGTATTCTCATCTCTTTCTTCCCAATAAGACCTCGAAATAAACTATCTAGAAGATTTCCCATTTCCCAGATTTCGGCTGAAACAGAAAAAATACGAGAAACTTATTACAACAAGAGGTGGTGTTGGCATCAGACCTGCATTATTCGTCAGTTGACGTTACAGAATTCCAAAATGATTCTACTAAAATTTCGGATGTCCAGTAAACCACAACAGATAACAATGACGGCTATTTCCAATGAAATATTCCATAACGCGTGTCCAAATTATCCACCTAGCATTGCCAAAAGACATTGTTTTATAGAAAGTCTGATGTGCCTCTTCAAGTCACTGTCTAAAGTAAGAAAAACGCTATCATCACAAACATAGCAATCAAGATTAGAGATTAATTATTTGTCACATTTACGCTAATTACGAAGTGACCAGACTTCAAAATTTATTGTTACAGCTTATTTGTAATTATTTTTACATTTGAATGCACTTTGAAAGTATTTAAATACACTTCCCCGACTGTTTCCTTAACTTTCCTTAACTTTCCTGTTTCTTCCACAAGACGGCGAAGACCTATGCCAATAGGATATAATATACCATACACGGATGTGACTGAACCAAATTTCAAAGCTGTATTTTTATGTTAAAGCATCTACTTCTGACCTGAGATGTTTTATGAAAAATAATACCTCGCTAAGCGCCAAGCGTAATACGACTTCAGATGCGTTGTTTAAAGAGTTGCAAGACGCAGGTTATTTATAACAAAATTCTGCTCTCTGGCGATCTGACGACGTCCCCCTTGTGACGATGGCCATATATCCGTCAGCTGTACCGCATGCATCCACAGACGCGTCATAAGTTTCCTAATATCGCTCGTTAATACAACACCATGGTGGCAGAACTGTGCGCTCTAAACAACGACGTTTATTTTATTCATGTAGCGCCTTATTTATGCTGTACTGTGCTAACTTCATGTATATGTATACGTTTTCTAAAGCGACTGTATGGCCTCGACTCTGCTCATTTTCAATGAATTTATCTGGTGATATCCTTCACCACCGCTGCCCGTTTAAATGGGTGCTGCACAAATCAAGGCCCCCGGGTACGAATCGTGCAAACCAGTGGCGAATCCAGGATTGCTTGAGTGAGTGGCAAGAGCATTTCCAGGGCCTCATATAACCAAGAGGGGCGCGGGGATTCCCACGCCTATAGCTAAATCCGCCACCGATGCTAGCCCGTGATTCAAATATCTCAAAAAGCCATCACTATTTGCGAATCCGCATCATCAGACACTCGAAAGCAAGCAGATACGAATGATGAAATCGATGCTGTAGAAACCTTTAAAATTTTAAAATGGATTGTTCGTAAAGACTCAAGTAAATTCTAAGTTGATAACGGACGGTGCACAGGTCATCAGCTGAATCTTCATAAAAAACGATTTTGACCGAATTTGAGAAAGTTTACAATTTGCCAACAGAGTTGTGGACACTCAAAACGGTTTCATGGCAGCTACAGTGGGATGTGCTCCATGGCGTCCTTTTACTCTACCAATCGAGTCGACAAATTGGCATAGTGGGTTATACAGGCAGTATAACACATGTTACCCTACTAGGCGGCATACTAGGCCTACTAAATTACTATATATGTGTATATATATATATATATATATATATATATATATATATATATATATATATATATATATATATATATATATATATATATATATATATATATATATATATATATATATCTTGTAGCTCTTTGGCATGGAAGAAATGAGAAGCTTACATTTACATTATGTATATAAGTTTTGGTGAAAGTCAACAGTTAGGCAGCTATTATGTACAGCATGCCAGAATAGTGATTAAACATCGACAGCATGATTTTGAGAGTGAGGTGTGAAATAAATAACCCTCTGTCTGAGATTCTGGATCTGTCAATGGTAATTGTAGATTGCAAACTGTATAGCAACGTTAACCAATATGTATAACTGGATGCACTCTTCTAGGTCAGTCGAGAGCAAAACGACTTGCCGCTGCAGCCTACTCTTTCCGTCAAGAGTAGGGAGCCGAACTTCCAACCTCGCCATGCGGTAAATTCTGACTGCGTTGAAATAAGCTTAATCTCCTCCTCGCGCACTGCAGCACACTTTTTCTGATCAAAGTTAGGTCAGTATACAGTGCAGTTCGTTTAAGACGAAAGACAGGGTACCAGCGTAAATATTTTGTCTTAACCGAATTTTGTATTAACCGTTAGGCAAACATAAGCGCAGCATGCCAACCAGAAACACGTAATGGGTGCATGACTTGCCATGCAGCAGCAAATGACGCATTACTGCAGATGATCGTAATCGTAATTACGAGATTTCTACAGAGCCCAACGAAAGCCGCACCGCGGGGACCAGCTTATTCACAGGCGCTCAGTCAAAATAAAATCGATAGGCAAAAAGGGTTCGGTTCCAGGTCAAGATCCAAAATCAGGCAGAGAGACAGCTGGCAGCTACGGTGAGTGATGTTTGGGATTGGAGCAGAGAGGGAGATAAGAGGAAGAAGGGGTGTCAGGGTAGGATCTTTGAAAGAATATTTTGAGTGAAAGGCGGCCGATCACCGTAGGCTACGAACTTTAGTGGCCATTTTTTAGACACGAAAGTAAACCACTGGTCTATTTCACGCTGGACCAGCAAGCGAGGGGTATTTTAAGGTTTTATGAAAGGGCTAAGGCCGATACATTCCATTACGACGCTATTTCGACAGCGAATCCTAATCGTTCGTTCTCGGAGAGGGATGGGCGCGTCAGACAGCGAGAAGCCTTTGAACGAGGGTACATCGCATGTGAATGTACGTGCTGATTGATTTGGGGCAGATGCCTCTGTAGTTTGCAAGGCGCTGACCATTGACGAATGTCTTCGCCATATGATAAAGGCTTGTCAACGAGGATATTAGGTTACTCGAGAAGAGTTCTGAAAGTTACATATATGTCTGATAACAGCAGGCTAAGATATTCGAACTATCTAATGCGTCTAGCTATAGGGCACTTCCACTGTGGTTACATATCTCAATATCATAAATGTGCCACATGACTGGCTTAATGTCCTTCATTGTTAGACAAAACATACCCACGAATGAAATGGCCACATTAGTGAAGACAGCTATAAAAGTTTCCTTCCTATACATAGGCATCATTATGATAATTTTGATATCTATGGTCTCATGCACCAGCGCATTTTGATGCCTCATACTATGACCTGCGAGTCTCTTACCGGTAATCAATCACCCAGTTACAGTTTAAACATGTACGCTATCTTATTCCTCAAATGGTGACATTCATCAAAGACGGACGCTGTCAAACTATTTTTGGCGTTTACGGAAATGAGAACCCGAAACCTTGCTGCAAGCTGCAGCTGTTATGTTTCCGTCAACATTTCGTCTTATGCTACGGACTTGGCATTGAAATAAATTCACGGGACCGAAAACCATTTTCGTAATAACCGATCTTTTGGTCTTATCAGTTTTGTCTTAAGAGAATAATTTAACGTTATTATCGATTAATATCGGAACGGACCAATTTGTTATTTCGTACTAAGCGATATTTTGTCCTATCCGTTTTCGTCTTAAGTGAATTGCACTGTACGTGCAACTTTATTTAACATCCTCCAGTTTCTATCTGAATGCAAAACAGAACAAGTTGAGCAACAGAAAGGCAACAAGAAAAACAAATAATAGGATTGCAGGTATGCTTTCTGACTGTCAGTGTGCTTGTCTATCAGTCATTTCGTGCCATTTTGTGTGTGTGTCTGTCAGAGTAGTGATTAAACATCGAATCTACACCAGCTGTTTACAATACAATATAGTCAATCAAACTCATCTTTACATATTAACTTTTACATTACCCAATTCAAATCTAACACACATAATGATCTACTTAAATCGATTTGCAGCACCACTATAACACTCAAAGCATCAATTAATGATTGCAACAAGGTGACAAAATAACCACGAGAGAAATTCACTTAACAGTTCTATCAATCTCCAAATAATTGAGGACGAGTAGCTATGTAAATTCTTCATATCACGTTGTATCACGTCAACTGTTTTAATAATACAGGCTTCCATTCATTCACCACAACCGATCAATCCTAAAAGTGATAAATACAAACAGTGAGCTTCTTTCTCTACCCCTCTCAGTGTTCCGTATGCACCTGAAGACTGTACTGTTTAACAGTGATTTTACTCCTACGGGTCGGAAGCACCTCTGTTGAGTTTATCCTCTAAGAGGCGGTTACAATTACAGTGATAAAACCTAAAAGTGATAAAACTGATGAATCCCAAAACTGAATAACTGCAAATGCTGTGTCAAATCAGCCAAAAAATCCAACTTTAGAACACACTGTTTTATTCTTAGGGGTTAGTTAAGGAAAAGACAGGTTGGCTGACAAACATGCAATACCTTGTAAACTGCAAGGCATGTTTTAAAGTAGTTTGAGGAAAATAGATTTAAAACATTAGAGTAAAAAGCAGTAAAACCTGTACAGGCATTTAGCTTTAAAAATAGCCCATTTTGCACCAAATATCAGTTTTTCTGATCCTTGTCAGCATCCTGTCAATGGAATAGTAAAGATATATGGTGGTATTTATTCAAGTTCACGCAGTTTGACAAGTAGGAAGGGATCAAAACACTACAGGAAACTCAAAAACAAGCTGCCGGCATTTTCAATGCATGTGCCAAGTATATCACATGTCATTTATTGGCAACATTCACATTCATTGTAGCTGTATGCATCAGAGCAAATATTGATATAGCGCTTTTCAAAATTGCTAGAACCTTACCACTTCAGGCCACCCCAACATGGAAAATGCAAGGAAGTATGAATTTCATCAGCAATTCAGTGTGGCTTGAACAATACACAAATGCCTTAGTTTGAAGAAAATACACCAGCATTACATGTCTTCACTACCAATGGACATGACACTTTCAAACATCAGCAAGAATCAGAACCGTAACAATATTTCCAATTTTCGTATCATATTTAGCACTTTCTAACTGTAAAGCTACAGCAATTCAAACCGAAAATTATAAAAATCTTAGATGGGAAAGGGTGTAAAATTCTGGATGATCTGACATGGAATGACAAGAATCCAAAAACTGATGAACCCCACCAACAAAGATGAATCCTAATACTAAAGAATCTGAAACCTGGCAATTTCCAAAACTGCTGAATCACAAAACTGTCATATTACACATTTCCATCAATCTTAGTCCAAATTGTGCTCTTTTGAGCAGAGGTAGGTTGGGTCAAGCACTCACTTGTGGGTTTGCAGTTTTACTAGAAGGCTGCTTAAAAACAAGTGGAAAACACAAGCAATCATTACAGCCTTCAACTACCGAAACAGCATTCACATACTAACGGGTCTGCAGCCAAGAATATTTAACAAGTAAATCAAGTAAGTTGAACGGCTTCAAACTTTACCTCAATCTAAGGCCAAGAGCTGGATTTGAATGCCTCAAACAGTCACTCCAGTATAAGCCTTTGAGCCATAAATTTTTGCCTCGGTCCAAATGCAAAGAGTTCGCCTTGAAACATGAAGGTGGAACTTCCCTTAGTAGTTCAGAATGATGAACCCCAACATTTTCCACATTCATTTTGCTCCTGCAGAGGTCTTTGCCCTTCTCCAATAGCTTCCAACGACTATCTAAACCTATTTCCATTGGGCTCACAAACTACTGAGGTTTGCATGATTCTTGGCTTTAGATCTGCCGGAGAACTCAATCTGTTACACCTTTTAGCCACTTTCAAAGCCTCGTTGGTTTTAACAGGAGTCACAAGGCCTTTGAGAGGAGAACTCAATCTGTTACAACACCTTTTAGCCACTTTCAAAGCCTCGTTGGTTTTAACAGGAATCACAAGGCCTTTGAGAGGAGAACTCAATCTGTTACAACACCTTTTAGCCACTTTCAAAGCCTCGTTGGTTTTAACAGGAGTCACAAGGCCTTTGAGAGTCATGTGGACTTTGAAAACAGTCACACAGCCTTTCAGACCAGCCGAAAAGACTGTCTCTGGGTGGCTGCCCAAAGTGGTCGAGCATTTGTCGATGGCACTCGCTCCACAGTTACATACTCATGAGGACTGTCAGAAGCCTTGTAGAAGTTCAGAAGTTCAGACATGGCCTGCTCCTCAATCTGCAAAAGTATAGAATAGGCATCTTCCACATATACAGCACATATGGTAGAGCAAAATAAAGTAAGGTAAATGTAATGTTAAGGTAATTAAATAAACATTATCTCATTCAGTTATGTCATTCTCGCTTGTAGCTACCTTAAGTTAATAATAATAAAGCCCCATCCGTCTTGAGAAGGGACTCCATACGAGAAGATAGATACTGTGTGATCAGTCACTGCTTTTAAATCAACCCTGTTATCCTAAATAATAGGGTAAATTCAAAACAGAAACTGTAAGATAAGACATTCTTCCAGGCCCATAATAACAAGAATGGTAAAATAACAACATAATACTACTACTAACAATAATACATAATGATGGTGACGATGACAGTAATGAGAGCAACGACAATAGTGACAATGACCATGATGATAGCAATGATAGCGATTGCAGTGACAGCCATATTAGATGAAGAGATGATGATGATGATGATGATGAACAACCTGAATGAGAGAGAGACTTTTGCTGGTTGTTCGTCTCAGTGACTGAGTTTGCGTTATTTCATCTTGAACAATGTCACTGAAACGAGCTGCACCCACACCCCCGGATGCCAGATCACTCTTCCCAGCATCTGAGATCTTGGCGGGCAGATGCCAGGGGCTTTCCGTGGGGCTGGCTGGTTCGGAGCTTGGAGTTACAGGTGTCAGCTGAAGAGACGAAGAGGAGGCAGACCCCGGCAGAATACCCCAACTAAAAACAATTCCACAAACATTCCAAATTCAACTCGGGTTTATTTATTAGTTCTCTCTCTCAAAATTCATTAACCTCCCCTAGCCATTTGTCCCAAAATACAGGGATCAGCATCCTGGACTGTCGACCCAAAGGTTATGGGTTCACATCCCCACCAGATCAGAAAGATGTTTTGATATTTCCACTCTAGTTGTGGATGGGAAGACCAGACAATGAGGAAGAGGAATGGCCATTAGCCCTAATATTCCAAGGCTAACAAAATAGAAGTCGCCAACAGTCGCTTATATGCAAGGCTGCTTGTCTAGGTCAGCTAAAGAGACTGCTCTTCTTCTATTATTATATTAGTAAATTCAAACAGCAACTCTTATATGGAAAAACTAAACACAGGCGCTTCTGCTAGGATATTACACATGGAACATAGCTCTAAACAAATCGGTGTTAACACATCAAACATTACAACCAGAAGTCTCTAATGACTATTATTTCTTCCCAGAGGTAGAAATGATTCCTAAATTTTATTATTAATATTATTTTGAAAGCAATTACCTGATTCGACCTGATTCGCTGTTTGCAGATGCTGTGCTTTGGTTCGTTCTCATTGGCCGTGAGGTGCCTTGCGGCACTTGGCCAGTAGACGCTTTCTTCTGCACAGTCTGCTCCGTCAGCATCAAATCTTTGAAGGACTGCACCACGGTTTCCACTGCCTTCCTACAAACATGGGAAGAACATCACCTGATTTAAGCATTTTAAACATCATCTGACTAAGACGCAATTAAGCAACATTACACACTTTCATATCACTGGCCTAAAGTGGTCTCCTCTTTGTGATTGCAACAGGAGTAACTAGCAACTTCTGCCTTGAAATGGATAATTTCAATAATTTCACCATAGTTGTGTACATCATGAAGTAGATATCTTCATACGATACATTATATAATTCACGTACTCAAAATTAACATTAACTTAAAATCCCTTTGCTACTTTTTCACGTCATACGATGATAGCTAATAGAGGCATGCAACAAATGAATGATTGATTAACTAAACAAACTTACCATACTCATTCTTATCAAAAATTTCTTTCTAGCCTTACCTTACTTTCTCATACATTTCTGTAAAAGCTCATATTTGTGAAACCTTCCAACAAGTAAAGTAAAAATTATGCATCAAGACATTTATGTAGCACCTTTAAGAACCTCTCAAACAGTAATATGGACATTATGGAGTGTTTAAAAAAGCAATTACAATTACGATTACAAAGGTAACCATCCACCTTAGAAGTCTTACCACGGATTGGCAGGTGATTTGTCAGCCACCTGCACATTGACAACACCATCAGACTTCTCTGTTTCCAGACTGAGTCTCTTTTTTTCCTTCTGAGACATCTTCTTTGGCCACCTAGGATATGTGAAAAAGGCACCAAAGTTACCTGCATCCTACTCGGAATCAGTACCATCTTAAAATTATAAAAACAATACTAGCAAAAAGAAACAACACTTATTTACTCATTTATTTAAAAAATAATTTGTTTGTATCATTTATGGGGTTTATAATTACTTATTCTTTCTTATTTATGTTAAAAATTATTCACTATTATTGCTTAGCAATGATCCATCAGTAATAAAAAAACTCCTCAAAAATAAAAAATTCTGGAATGACTAAACTTTATTATTTATATTTTAAAAATTTATTTCTTAAATGAAAACAGTATAATTCCTATTTTAAACCTGCAGCTTCATTACATAACACGATTATGGCACCCCATATGGGTCAAAGTTGTAATATTGACTGTAAAAGTCATAACGACTTTTTTATTTCTCCCCTTTCAAGGTGTTCCAAAAACAGACATAAAAAGCGTTTTGCCATTTCAAGTTTTTCTATAAATATGTGCTTATAACAATTTTTTAACGTCTGAGTTTGTATGTCTGTGACATTGTATGAAGTTAGAACTCATATTCAGTTGCATTTATTATTAATAATCAGATATTTAGATTATAATAATTATGAATTAGCCTCAAAAGCATGGTTAGCTGGAAAAGATAAGTTTTCAACTGTTTGTAGAAAGAGAAAATGTCACGAATACCAAACATATGGATAAAATGAGATTTCTGATAGAACTTCCAATGTTTTTAGAATGAAGGCCAGAACTTTGGTTTACAGTTTCAGAAGTGCTTGGCTCTATACTTGGGATGACTATCTGATATTCTCCCAAAGCTTTCATTATTTCTTCCAGTGAAACGCAAAGCATTAAAATGGGAATGTCGCAGAGGTTGTGAATATGACTTCTAATTTGACAAACACAATATTTAGGTCATGTGAAAGATTAACAAGTGCTGAAATGAAATCATTGTCTATTTATAGAACAGAATGAGATGAAGAAAAAACATTCATGTCTTTCTATAGCAGGGGTGCACAACCTTTTTCGGCCAAGGGCCACTAATCGATTTTTTAAACCCTTCGGGGGCCAAACATGTGTGACTATAATTTATGAAGATGCCGTGCACAGTAAAACACATATAAAAGTAAACATAAAGAATCATAGAGAAAGGGGACTCACAGTATTTCTATATAACTACAATACTGATAGTTTTTTCAATGATCACAGTGCGCAAGTCAGAGTGATGGTTGCGACTGCATATCTGCAATGAGCTTAGTGATGTCAGGATGAATGCTTGTAGTTGACAGATGCAGAACTTCTTCAAGATGGTCGTCAGTTAGCTGATTCCGTGTGCTACTTTTGTTAAGCTTCATCTGTGAAAAGGTCTGTTCACAGCGATAGGTGCTTCCAAACATGCTCGCCTAAACAACAGCTTGCGTCTGTCAGCCATTTCGTATTTACAACCGTTTATTAAACAGATAATTAGTAAACATGCAGCCAATACAACGGCAACAGAAAGTAAAAAACCACGAAAGATGGCGGCAAGAGTTGTGTGCTTCCGGCTGAAATTAGAGGTGTACATTTAATGTCAGTGCCGACTCTTAAATAGTCGCTTTTTCTTTTGGACATTGCGAGCCACATGACGACTTGTCGTGGGCCGGATGTGGCCCGCAGGCCGGACGTTGTGCACCACTGTTCTATAGGATAGGACACGTTGAGAGGTAAAAAAATAAGTCGCTGTTACGACTTTAAACATTTTTCCTCTATGGCCAGAATTGGCCACTGTACATGACAGTTATGAAACGTAATGTAAACTCAAACTGATTTCTTCCCCCCCCCCAAAAAAAAACAAAACCCACCGAGATGAACTCGCAGCAGTGTGTAGATCACTAGCGACATGAGTCACGGGAATGGTTTTCGCCATTTCCTCAGAAATTATATCCCGCAGTGAGCAGTGCTTCTCAGAAACAGACCCCACCTGGGGTCTTTCAGCTGACCCCAGGGTGTTGAGGGGCTTGGCAGGGGTGGCAGAAGGCTCTGACATAGACATTGACTTTCTGTCAGTGGACAGCTTGACATCTGCCACTGGAGCAACATCCTGAAGCTAAGTCAAACAGAAGTGTATTTATTAAGGCAAGGCAAAGCAAGACACGGTAAAACCAAGTAAAGTAAGATAAGGCAATGCAAGGTGAGATAAGTTAACATACGGTAAAATAAGGCAAGATAATGCAAAAGTAAGGCAAGCATGGCAAGGTAAGGCAAGAGACTAAAAAAACTAACATTACTATATCAAAACATAGGTTTTAATCTAAAAGAACCTACATCCATCACATACCAAACCTAAGCCAGTCTCACCTGATCTTATTAACTTTTATGCAGCAGCACCTGATCTGAGCGGATAACTCTATCGACAACAGCTTCTGATCAGAGCAGGTTGGATCAATTATGATCTTAGGATTAAAGGATAAGATTAGAATCAATCTCATCCACCTACAGGTGAGACGACTGTCCTGGCCTCAGAGGCTGCCTCCTCCTCGATAGTAGCATCCATCAGATCTTTTTCCTTAGATGAGCGATTTTCTATGGAGACTGCTGGCTTCTGGGGTTGTTTGGCATTCTCTACACTTTCCTCTACATAAAACACTATATATATATATATATATATATATATATATATATATATATATATATATATATATATATATATATATATATATATATATACATATGCAAACACACATACATATGTATATACTGTTGCAGGTGGTAAGTGTGGTAGGTATGTAAAAACTTCGTGGGATGAGTGCCACTTGCAACATCATGATGCACCTGTAGACGGAAGTGTCGGAAGCATGGCGTGTGATTGTCAGACTACATAAATGATGAATCTGATGTAGTAGAGAAGTCAGTTTGAGTAGAAAAACGTAAGTGAAGAGAACAACTATTTATCGAACACTGTGTCACCTTCACTTGATACCCTAGACAACGAGTCTCCAACAATACATACACAGACAGAGAGCACCATTTCAAGAAAAGTACTTGTAAGTTAGTGATTCAATGTATGCCTAACTCAATTAACATGAGTAGTAAAAGTTACAAGTAGTTATCAAGAAAGAATTTAACTTAAAAAGGTAACATTGCATATCAACCAGTACTCTGAAATATCATGCCTCACTAAAACACGAAAACACATCTATGGTACTCTTTCTGTTTTCTGTCAGATATAGCATATAGCATGGTTTAGGATATGTAGCCAAATTTTAGAAAAGCTGTTGCTTTGTTAAAACGCAACCTCATTATAGCATGTATTACTACGGCTCCTAAAGGTAACATCATAACCATTACCTGAGCTTTTTGTGCGTGTGCGTCGACGTTGCATGCCAATCTTTTTGCCACTTCCTGGAGTTGCAACTGGAGTTGCAACTGCGTTCCCAGATCTGAAAGGTGCAGATTCCATGACAGATTTCTCCAGAAGTTCCAGCAGTTTTAAATCTGGCCAACTCGAATATGGTGTTATCTGACGTCGATTCATTCCTATCACCTAACACGAGATCACAAGTTTAAAATATTAAACACAGTGCCGTGCTACATAAATGTCCAGTTACCTTACCCTACCTCGTCATCTTACGATAACATTAAACCTGCTTTCTACTGTTAACCAGAAATAGGTAACAAGTCTTATGCTATGTTAATAATGTAGCACTCCTGCATAAAGCATAACTCAAGTTCTGCTACATTACCCTATATTATGATTGTAATAGTAATCACAAATATGCACAGCACTGCTTCAGGATAAACTACTCAGAGGCTCTCCCAACCTGACAATGCAAGAACACAAACAGAATGGTTTTTACGGGATTTTGGAAAAGAGGCAGAGAAAGGCGTTCATGTCGTAGGTTACTAGGCAACCTATTCCAGAAAGATGGAGCAACCAATGCAAAGCTTTGATGCCGAACTGTGGAAGTTTGGGCTGGTGGGACAACTATGTGGCTTTGTGCCGCAAAGCAAAGGGATCTGCGGCCAGGCATGGATGAGACTGAGAAGCATAGCTCCCTAAGATAAGATGGAGCACAGAGTGCAAAGACAATTAAGCATAAGCATTAAGATCTTAAACATGATGTGTTTTTGCATAGGTAACCAGTGCAATTCAAGAAACAATTTACAGAACACAACATACATTTTCTTTGTAATACTTTGTCAGCTTTTCCATCACATCATCAGACAGCAAGTCAAGCGCCCTAAGAACAAAAATACGAACAGAATAAGACAGAGCAATTTTCCTGGAAAAGATCTATTTATACGCAATCAAGTCAGATAGTGAGCTATTTCTTCGATTTCAAATGCACACATTACCAAGTCAGACTGATTTATTTCTATTATTATAGTGATATCATATATTATATATATATTATTATAACACTTCTACAAGAAATCAATTTAGATAGTGAGCTACTTCTTTGATGACCCAACTGCAAATACTAACAGTAATAATCAGAGATAGACTGTGACCTATATGTGTGACCTATTTATGAGTAATTAGGACAGTGACCTAATTTTATGATGACCTCTTTACGGGTACCTTGTCTCAAGGAGCGCTGCAAGATTGATGGTGATGAACTGATGGCAGGTGACAACCAACTGCGATGCGTTGTAGACAGTTGCAAATTCCAGAAGCTCACACACGTTACGCAGGGTCACTTACAAAAAGCAAAGCACACTGCACAATAAATGGCAACACAGTGTTGTCGGCATTCTGATAGTGCCGCTATCAAATGACTAAGCATCAACAGAAGGTACTAAGTGACTGTGAGTGAAGACCTTGGTTTAATGACCAACACAGAGAAGGTTTGAATCCTCACTGTCTGTGTTACAAGGCCAGCACTCAACAATCAGCCCCCGCCGTAACATAATGTAACGTACTTCAATCTCTGTAATTCAGTTGAAATGTAGTCTATGTCCATTCAACTATGCTTATCTAAGAAATGCAAAACTTCTATGACTATCCAGTCCAGTCAACTGAATGTGCTTTGGGGTGACTCACTCCTGAGGACACTGCTCTACGGACAAATGGAAAGAAGGAGGATGCTAACAGGAATACTGAGAACAAAAACACATTCAAGTCCCGATTCAAGACCTATCTTTTTAAAATATTGTACTGCTGTCATTGATTTTTGAACTCATGTACAGCACCTTTTTTGGCCTAGGCCATTCTACGGTGCTATATAAATCATCTTATTATTATCATCATTATTATAAATATTATTAATATTATTGTTAAGAACTCTGCCAGACTGTACAAAAAGAGTCAGACTGTGTTAGAGAGAAGTAAATGGTAAGGCAGATAACAGGGAAGAATGGCATCATTGGATTCATGGATCTGCCAAAGGACAGAGCTTTCAAGGAGAAAGGAGAAGCAGGAAGAAGAAAAAAGAAGTTACATTAGTTATAATGTCGTTAGGTCAGTTAGACTTACGTAGCTGAGCAAGTGCAACCTCACACTCGTCTCGAAGACGACCTATCAGCAGCTGATCAGCAGCTACAAGAACACTGCACAAGAGTTCTGTATTGCACGAACCTATCAAATACAAAAATTGAATATTGAAATATTCACGCTAGCTCCAAGCCTTTAATTAAAACTCTTATCACAAACAAATGATGTTTTCCCAACAATTCTATAATGTTGTACACAAGTTTAGAATTCAATAATCTCTGCTTGGACTGCCTCAAAAGCTATAGCACATTCTAAAGGGAGCTGAAAGTATAATGCACCTGTATTAACATTGTAAATGTGAAAAATGCCACAAATGATTCATTTTTAAGAGCTGGTTACAATTACCATTATTAATCAGCCTTTATATTGTGCTAATGGATCAATTCATCTCACAAGCAAGGGTGTCTGGAAAAAAATGAGTCTTCAGTTGTTAGTGAAAGCAGATTAGAGAAAGACGATGGTCCTGCAAAGCCAGTAGTAGTGATTTCTATAAAAATGACTGGAAAAAGGCATAGAAACCACAAGTCTTTCACTGGAAGGATTTTTATTATTATTTTTTGTAATCATTATTTTTGCATTTATTACACGTGCAAAGTGAGTAAATCTGAATCTGAGACGCAAAGCAATTGTGAGTGAAGGACTTGCTCAATGTCCATATACAGCAACCATACTCTCCACATTACAAGCCGAGCGCTCTATTCAATCAGCTACCTTTCCCCTGGAATAAACAAATCATGAACCTAAAATCTAAGAGACCAGATGTCAAGCTATAAAGGCTAGTAGTTTTTGCAACCAAGATCAAAATCACAAACATATAAAATCAGATCATATGTGCTACCTTCAAGCATAGTGCAGTCGTCCGTGTACAAGAACTCAATAATGATTCTCAGAACATCAGCTGGGAACGGCAAACGCAAAGTTGTACTGTTTGTCACCTGTTAAAAAATCCATAAACCACTCACTGGAAAAAGAAAATTCGTCAGGAAGCACAGAGTTAATGCAATATGAAGTTGTAGTTAAAGGTCTGTATCAGGATATTTCAGAGAAGGTTTAGACGAATTAAAAAGCCTTGAGGAAGACCAATGTCAATCCACGATTACAAAAACATGATGATAATGACACAAGATAACGAAAATAAAGGCTCTGGTGCTGACAACAATGATAAAGACAAGCAGTCTAAAAATGACAGATCTCAATTCAAGATGACGAGAATATGCTAGTAGGATGATGATGATGACGATACACGATGATACATGACGATACGATACATGATGATGATGATACATGACGATACGATACATGATGATGATGATGATGTATGATGATGATTATAAATTACACCGGAAGCTTCTTCTAACATGCATCATTATAACATGAATTCTGATAAAACATGGCCAGGATTGCAAAGCTTTAGAATGCCATACAACATCATTACAGTGCGGACTCGTTAACGCGAAGTAGTGGGGGACACGCCCTTTGAAACCGTGTGTAAACCAGTTCGCGCGTTACCCGGGATAGTGTTGAAATATATCTCCTCTGCTACTCGGTCGCCCACACTCCCCTATCCCACGCTGTTCCTTCCAGCCAAGCTCCTCTTCGCCCGGCAGGCAGGTCTGTACTCAGCTGGCCGCCCAGCCAGCCAACCTCTCTGCGGTCTCGCTGGTCAGGCTATACCTGCCTTGTTCTGCCGATTTCCCCTCCTAACCGGTTAAAACCGGTTCCAGCCAGGCTTCCTTGGCCATCCCTCCTGCCCTAATTAGCTCCCTCCTGCGGTTGAGTCACATGCCCATTTATTCAGAAGACACCCTTCCGGTTGTACGACTAATGCCAAGTTCGGGAATGGAATGGAATGTAACAGCTGCCAGCGCACGTCTCTACTGTTTTAAATAGCCTTGTTCCTGGTAGTAAAACGCGTTAACCGATACGGCGTGTTAAGTCAACAGCTTTGGGGGACATACAACCACTTCGTGTTATGCAGAATCACGGGTAAACCAGGTGCGCGTTAACGCGTCCGCACTGTATATATGTATTTTATATACTTATTTTTATAAGTAAGCCGAAAATGTTTCTTGAGCTGTAAAGTAGTACCTGTATTGCCTCCCTATGGTATCATTATAATGAGGTGCCACTGCAGATAAGATCTGCTCTGTATCAGACCATTTCCAGAAAAATTCCTCAGTGTTCAATAAATGAAAAAAGAATCTGAAACGACTGACCTCAATCCAAGAGGATGAGAACATGCTGCGAAAGTACTCAAGGCGAGCGACCAAGATGCACTTGTGACAATCAATTGTGGTGCCATCTCCTCCTTCGATGCAGACATCACTTAGCTCGCTGCTGCAAAATCACAAAGAAGCAGTAACTCTGACTGGCCATAAAAGGAGCTATATAAATCATCAGATAAATACAATACCAAGGACACTATAATAATAATAAGGGTATTTTGAGTGTGCGGTGATAACCTATTTCTGAGGAGATTAAACCATAAAGTTATCCAGTAACAATTTATTTATTTGTTTAGCTTCAACACTGATTGGATTCTACATTATTCTTTCAAAACTAGTTTACTTCATTGGATATGTGCAGTGATCAATTTCTCTTTAATAAATGCCCTGCTATCATTGCAAAGGGTGCTGTATTTCCCAGACCTGTATTTCAATCAAATGAAGTTTATAAAGAAACTCTAAGAGTGCTAGAATTTTTCTTGCTAATGAAGAAAAACACTGAAAGGTAAAGTGAAAAAACTCTCCTCAAAATATAGGGACATGAATGCTGATGTAGTGCAGTCAACAGATAAAATGACCTGACCAATTGTGTTACAACTGAACTTATTTCTCCAATGGATTACACTGTTGACTGTGGATCCATGCTTTAATTCAGCTTTAGTACATGACTTCGTTATACGTAACACAGTTCTGGATATGACATTATAAGGAGCTTTCCTTGCATAACATTGTATTTGACTCAGCTCCCAAAGGAAGCATTATAAGGAGCTTTAGTCTATAACACAGAATTTGATATTGTTCCCAAAGGTAGCATTGCAAGAAGGTTCCATGGTAAAAGGTAAGAAAGAATTCACTCACCTTGACTTTCGCTCAAACCTCAGCGGACTGGAAGGCATGCTCTGATAGGGAGCATTAACCACGTAACCATCTACACACTGGACAGCGTTTAGTCTAAAAACAACATCATGCTTACAAATAGTCAGGTCAAATAAAAGTCCTCTGTAGGATGACTCATTCAATAATGATGTTTTCAAATTACTCAGGCTGATTAGATCAGGTGAGATTTGGCTAGGCATGGTAAATTAGATTAGATTAGATTAGAACTGATTATATTAGATTAGGTCCATATTAGATTAGATAAGGCCAGAATATATCATATGTAGATTGAATCGACTGTATGCTGGTTTTTAGATTACATTAGATTAGATTATCTGCAGTTAAGCTTAGACCAAATTGATTAAAATTAGATTACAGTTACAGAAAGTAACTTGAATATTGTTCCTACTTCTTGACTAGACTGGTGACTCCAAATTCCTTTGCCAATTCTTTCAGAGTTTCAATCAGATCCGGGTTCTTCTTGCTCTCTGGAGATGCCTCCTTCGGGTGAATGATCACATCTTTGCGTTTTTTCTTCGACTTTTTCCCCTTTCGAGCACCTGCTGTAACCTCAGAAACTGGCATGGAGTCCTCAACGGACCCTAAAGCTGGGATTTCTGAGGTCTGGATACGACATCCAGGCGAGACAAAATCACACGAGTCCGTATAGATGAACTGCAGCAGTTGTTTAAAAACGAAAATCGGTCGACCGCGTAGATCTATTTTTAGCACGGTTGGCAAAGCGAGATGATCGGGGAGCGAGACGCCTTCTGGCGGTGAACAGCTGTCTTCAGAGGTCAGAGCAAACTGTCGATGGAAGTACTCGCTCCTCTGTGCCAAAACGTAGCGGTGAAGAGGAAGCCTTTCCAAACCAACCTGAAAAGTAAAACGTCAGTGAATTAACTTTGCCTCCAAGCCATGCATGCAACCATTATTAAGGAATGGATGTCCTGTTTTAAGATCGCTGTTGTCATTTTTTAAGTATGTGCAAAGATCTTCAACTGGAGGACAAATCCTCTGAGGACAAAACAGCCGTGGATTTTCAGGGTCCATGTGTGTATGTACCTGGGCATTTATATACCCCATTTAGCAACCTTTCAAAACCACTGCAGTATCATTATTATTTCTGTATTTACTAAATGCCACTATGTAACGAAAGCATCAGTCGATGGAGCTGAGATATATTCTGTGTGAAGGCACCACTTGTGGTCCCTTCACTAGAGGCCGACCGAAAAGTGAATTTCTGGTTTCGGCCGAAACCGAAACCAGACCGAAAGTTAAAAATTACTTTCGGCCGAAACCGAAAGTTTAACAAAACTTTCAGCCGAAACCGAAAGATATAAACTATTTTCTATCAATCATGTTGCTCATATTACTATGTAAAGCAGATCATGACCTTTCTAAGCATGTATAACATTGATGCCTTTCACTGACTCTAAATTATACCCTTTGAAAAACGGTGAAAGTTGTTTGGATTTCCACATCTTTTTCACTGAGTCCTAATCAAAACTCAATTTTATCGATAAACAAATAATTTTAAGTTTCGTTTTGGGATCTACTTTGTTGCAAAGATATAATATAGCCTAAATTTGATGAAAACGGATTTTGCATGACATAGTCAAAATTCACCATTTTCTGCTTATTGCTCGTAAATTAATGTTGCCGACAAGCGCCTAGTTTTGGGATGTAAGGTCACATATAACAAACCCTCCACCCACCCCTATATAACGCATATAACAAAACCGGGACCCACCACTACCCCCAGAGCATTATATAACATGTGAATGGCCCATACTTCGTTTAATTTACTACATGTCAATATAAATATTATCCAATTCTCCGCATCAACACGTGGAAACGTTGTGTATAGATTGATCATTGAAGCGAACGCACAGAACATATACAGGTCGCTACTACCGCTAGTTACATATATTAGCTACTGCAGCAGACAGACCACCTGTGAGCGTAACAATAGACTTTCGGTTGGCGACTGAAAGCCAAGATGACTTTCGGCCAAAACCGAAAGTAAACCGAAAGTTAGCTTTTCTCTTTTGGCCGAAACCGAAACTATGCCGAAAGTCGCCATATGGACACTTTTGGCGCTGAAACCGAAAGCGAATTTCGGTCGGCCTCTACCCTACACAGTAACAATCTCGAAGGAGGCTCGAACCCACACACTCCGCACTAAAAGGCAAGAGCTCAAACCAATGGCCTACCAAGTCACACACTGCATAAAGGACATACATGGCTGCTACTAAACAAAACTGGTGTGCATACCGAATTCCAGAGTAAGTCCAGCCATAAGCCAAAAGCGAAATCCAAGAGAACACAGAAACAGCCTACGGGAGAAAGGAGTACAAGAAAAGATGAGTTTTAGTCAAGATCTAAAGTCCAACACAGACTCTGAATACAGAATGTTTTCCAAAATGGAGTTCCAGAGTCTTGGGCCGGCAATGGAAAAGGCAAAAAAGCCAACCAAGAGCTAGCTGTCCTTGTCCTCAGCATAGTCAGACTGAGACAGTCAGAGGACCCATTTGATTAGTCACAAGTCTAGACAGTCACCAAGAGACCAAGACAGTGAGGCTGGCTTTGATGTAGAACCTTAGAGACAATTAGCCCAGTCTTGAAATTATTCTCTTTTCTATGGGTAGCCATGGCAACAATTTTAGGACAGGAAACATAAGTTAATACTTTGGAGTTTTAGTGATGACTCTGGCCAAGATGTTTAGGACCTTTGAAGCTTCATCATGTTAGCTTTTGAAGTGAAAATAAGAAGCAAGTTACAGCAGTCAAGACAGCTAGAGACCAGGGCATTTGCCAGTCAAACCACAACAGAAAAAGGAAGGTGGAGCTTAATCCTTTGGATTTCAAGAATGCAAAGTGGGTTGACCTACAGATTGAATTAATGTGTTTACTGAAAGATCGGTTACAATCAAACACAACAACCACATTATGAGCTGAACAGCTGCGTTGTATGATAGAACTGCCTAACTGGGCAAAATTCAATTATTTAAATCTGATCAATTGCTGCATAGTACCAAAACGTATGAAAGCAGTTTTGAATGGATTTTAGAGGAGCCCATTTACTGCCACCCAGGAATGCACTCGGTTAAAGACCGCAGATAACAGAGTAACAGAGCCAGAAGATGAGGAACTGCCAAAGTAAATACCGAGCTGAGTATCGCCAGTGCAGAGAAGATCTTTGAAATCACTTTGATTCAATAAAGTACTTGGTGGAGTGGTCAACATTGAGAAAAGCAAGGGACCAAGAACAAAGCCATGAAGACTGCTGCAGATGAGTGATACCCGGGCTGACTTTGATTGAGTGCTCCCTGCAGGCAGCAGAATGTGACTGGAACCAGTTTAGGGCCAGACTTGATACTGAAACATGTAAGTCTCTTTGGCAGACTGAATAAAAGCTATCTTTTTCACCCCAATCCAGGATATGCCAATGCCAACAACACCAACAGATGTAACAGTTTAAGTCACATCATGAAAGTTACACAGTTTAGCTGTCGTAAAAAAACTGTTTATACACCATCATCAGATTAATAAGCAAAATTTGGAATCCCTAACTTCTGCTCTAATAACCAGAAGTTACCTGCAGTATGATGTCATGGACAAGGTCGTCTTGGTGAGCGTCGCTTAGCAAACCCGCCATGTGGGACTTCATTTCTGACTGTCTCACACTGGGTATGCAGGTGATGCTACAAAACAACATTTATATAGAACCTTTAAGAACAATACTTGACCTAAGCCACAGAGAACACTTTCTTTTTCTTACTTCAATAAGATCAATTCACGATCCAATAACAGAAATAAGAAGATAACAGAAATAAGAAGCAAAATAATAAGAATAATAATTACTTAATAATGAACAAAAAAAGAAATAATAATAGTAGTAACAAAAGTAAACTGAAGAAATGAACTAAAGTCCTAACATAGGTCTACTTTTGGTAAGAATTTGCTGACAAATACTGACTTTGTAAGGTACTTAAAAAGGTGCAATATAAAGTGTCTTGATACAAACATAATACATTATGATGAAAATGATGACAATGATGATGATAAGCACCTTGATAATGTTTCATGCACACCAGCCATTTCATGACATTACACTGATACAGCGAGGTGCCCACCTGGCATTTGGATGCGACTGCAGAACAGATATGTTGGTTCCCTGCTGATCAGTTGACACAGCAGTGGCACGGTGAACCAGCGGGACACGGCTCAAGGAGACCTCGATGACGTCATCTTTCAGCACAAGGTCAGACAAAGTCTGGCTGAATGTGTCAAAACGCTGACCATCTGAAAATGCAAGAAACATCACATTAAATACTCACGTTTGAGTGTTGTTCACACAGACTTATTGTTGAGTTGAGAATGCACTGGTAGTCATTATGGGTGTAAATGATACATTAGAAATGCACTGGTGTATTTATTAACAACTGCCTCTATTTGTACTTCTGCCTGCTTGCTTCATCAGTCTGTCTGCCTGTCTGTCTGTGTGCCTGCCTTTAACCATATTTCTGCATCTTCCTGTATGCTACCCTGATGGTGTCTGCTTCTCTAGTTCTGAATTTAAATCTTCTGTCTGCCAGTCTGCTTTTCTGCTGTACTGGATGTCTCTCTGTCTGTATCTGAATATGTATAAGTTCGCTGTCTCTTGACCCTGCAAAACTGTCTGTCTTCCTGTCGTTCTCTTTCTGAGTGCATCCCTTATCTGCAGAAAAACAGTCTTGGTGAGCACAGCAAAAAATGAATTAAATAGATATTCCAATACACATATACATACAGTAGGTATGTATCTGAGCATTAATACAGTGCCTCCTAGAGACCTCCGCGAAGTACTGCCAACATGGCAGAACAAGATAATATATACATATGCTGTACATAACACACACACACTTTGGTACTTACCCTTTCCTGGCGATACAACTCTTGTGGTGTTCAACAGTGGCTGACTATATTTTGGAATGGTTGCAGTAAATGCTTCACCATCTTTGGTGACAAACGCCAGAACATTTGCACCGACTGCCACACGAGAGGCAAACAGCGGTCGGCCAATCGTCCAGACACAACGGCGGGTGACACAATCGGACGAAGCGTGACAGATGAAGACCTCAATTAAAACACATTAAAAAAATTAAAGAAATAAAAACTTTACAAAAATAAATAAAATTTTCCAAATGTAACCTAACACTTCAAGGCTTTTATTGTTGCTAAATACAGACTTAGATGAAAAAAAGCACAAGCATAGCCACAGCAATCCAACACCTTTTGTAAATTTGTAAGTAGTTTGTAAGGTGGTTACCCTGTACTCTGCTGCCTGTAAAATTTATTTAATGATACCTAATTAATATTAAAGTTAAAGCTGTCTGATTAATATTTATGGTGCATAATTAATATTAACAGTACCTTTCCAGTGGTGGTCAGAAGAACAACACTGAGTGGAGCACCACCATGTTCGTTGAGCGATACGGTGTCTGTGCTGTGATCAAGATGGCCGCCAGAACAATGAACCTCTGCAATATCCAACCATCTGAGGAAAACAGAACAAACAAGATGGTTACATAAAAGAACAGCTAAATTTATGTAGCTCCATCAAAAGAACAGTCTTCCATCCATTTGGGCTCAGTATACAAGTACCAACACAAGATGGGAGGTTAAAAATGTGTCTTGTTGATGGACCTTTGGACCACACATAGGAGTAAATTCTATGAACATGTATCAACAAGTGTATGTTTGCACAGACATACCTAGACACTTAATGTAGCACCTTTTAAGTGCCTCACATAAAAGCACTGCCTACACAAACCTAAGAACAAGTTCATCAGCAAGCAACCAATGCTCAGTTAACTAGTAACATCACCACTGGCAAACTCCCACATACATGCAGAACCCAAACAATGCATTCAAGCATGCTGCCTTTATTGTTTTACATTAAATTAATGCTGAACATGGTGAGAGATAAAAAGACTGATGCTAACTTTGAAACAATTTTGCGACACTGGTATTCATGAAGGAGGTAAACATCACCCTTTGATGTCACAACAACCGTGGCAGCATCTGAGGCTGTCACCCGTAGGATCTGGGTGTCTTTGTGACACAGGGCAGACACCGGACGAGGCTGACTGACTAGGCTCTCACCTCCAACCTTGTAGTGACCTGAAAAATGAGAAAGCCAAAGTATAATCAATCAAAGCCCAGTTAATCAATAAAGATCCTTACTGGCCATAAAATGTAAAGTAGGGTAAGTTATGGTAAGGTAATAATTCATTTGTTATATGCCTCTATCATTATTGGACTTCACAGGTTGAAGGATTTTTCAGCTGAAGCACAAACAAGATAACAGCAACCCAAAAACTAGACAGCTTTTCCTTACAATATACAAAGATCGACAACAAATTAAGACTTTCACACAACAAAGTGCCACAATTCAGCAAAGCAATCTGCCATTGTGCTATCTTTCAAAGGCTTCAGGGATGCTCAGGAACCAGTGACTTACCAAGCTGGCCAGCATTTAGACCATATGTGAAGACCGTATCTGCTGTGTACAGCACGGTGTGAAATCGCTGGGCACAAACTCCAATGATGTGGCGACCTTTCAGTAATTTGCCATTTACCTGACAGATAAAATATCAAATCAGTCAATCACTGAATCAATAGATTAGTCAGTGTATGAACTGATCAATCAATGAAATAATAAACTGGCTGATTAGCAAATCAATAAATCAGAATCAATCACTCAGAGTCAATCAATAAACCAATTTATCAATTAACCATCCTACCAATATTAATCAATCAAATGCTTCACGGTAATCTTTTAATATTCTGTAGAAAAACAAAGCCACAGAGAAATGAACCATTGACCTACTGGCTTAGGAGTAAGCGACTTCTCGGGAGAAGGAAACTGGCCCAGCTGGTGATAATTGTTGAGACCACAACTGTACACTGTCCCACTATACATTGAACATCAGAAGCAGGAAAGGCATACACTATACAATATAATGCAGTCTAGCATAATGTAAAGCAAACATAAAGCAAAGTTTGATGTAGTTTAGTGTAATGTAATTCCTACCATTGCAATGCTGTTTAGAGCAACTTAATGAAATGTAGTTTGGTAATGAGATTATGCACTCTGTACACATAAAATGTAAAGCCACAGCTAGTACGCTTCCTTCTCCAGTGCACTTAACAAAAAAGAAAGCAGCCGTATTTGAGACCTCTTCAAATTTTGGTTGATGCCTTGCATAATTCTACAGTGGTGTTGCAGTTTGCAGAAGTTCTCAGATTAGATCAGAGTAGAAACTGAAAGACAAAATACAAACTTTTCCATCAGCAGGACGGTATGATTAACGGCTGCGGCCACGTCTATGCAAACTTCCTTTTTCAGCGTTTCAATCAACTTTGGTACCTACAGAAAACCATTTGAGAAATGTAACCTGCTCGGTTATTAACAAAAACATACCTTAATTAAAGGTAAATTAATCAACAACTCCATAATAAATAAAAAAATAACGAGCAAAGCATAAACAATTCAATTTGGCATACCTAGTAATGCAAACAAAGTAACTGGACATTTACACAGAGGCAAGAGGTACTTAGAAGGCTCTACAGAAATGTCTAGTTATATTACATTGATTTACAACTACTCAGAGGTTTTATTATTTTATAGACAGACTTTGTAATTTTAAAAACTGTAAAACTGTTTGAACAACAAATATGACACGAAATGTGCGAAGAAATACATATTTAGTACTTTGTCAAACTGCGTTCTTCTGTTCAGAATCTCAGACACTGAAAATCTCACTAACAACTTTTCAAATCATAATTGCTCATTTATATAGCGCCTCATCAAAAAACTCCTCAGATGTGTTCCCAACCTGACAGCAAAAAACAGCAACAGGACAAAATGTCTTTCAACCTGCCAATGGAACGCAAGCCAACTGGAACGAATTTTATGTGTCACAGTTTTATATCTTAAATATTAGGATGCATGCTAAAGATTGCTTGCAAAGATTGTAAAAGTCATTACCAAATATGTCTGTTCATCTCCCTGACCTAGGCGACCTCCCAGACCATGACCACAAGTGTAGACTTGCCCCAAATCGCTGACAAATGCGCTGTGATATTTACTCATGGCTACCTGCAGCAAGATTACAGGTAACAGTGTACAGCATAACAAAATCACATTAAGTAATAATTGTGAAATAATATAAACACCAAATTCATAGTTCAAAGAACAAATTTAAAACTGTAATTATATGCAGGTTCATGAATGCAAGCAGGGTGACACTTGTGGAGGGAAAGGAGGGGTACTTCCTCTGACTGATGCACACTATCCCCATTGGGACGCATTTTGCCCAGTGACTGCTCCTAATCTAATCTGATGACTTCTATAGCACCATTACAACAATGCACAAGACATCAATCACTGGTGGCTTAAAGCAGACGTGCTTAAGTTTAAACCTATCCGACATAAACAACTGACAGAATGCAGAGAACTTTGCAGTGAATTCCAAAGCTTCAGACCAATCACCATGCACACCTCAAAGCTCAACACTGTCCTGATACCAGGCATAGCAAGAATTGAAAAGTCCATTAATTGAGTGCAGACAAGCTAATGAACACTTCAACACTGGTGTTTAAATTTCCGAAGATGCAGCTTGTTGGGGCACTGCCAGCACTTTTCAAGCCGGTTTCTGCTGCACAGCCTCCTGACAGCAGCAATACCTAAGTTGTACTAGGGTTGGGAATGATGTGGTGAAACTTTTTCTTACTTAGATTTAGTAGGAATGTGCTTATCCACGATTTCAGATAAAGCTGAATCTAGTTGAACATCAAGCACTGTAGTTAATAAGGTTAATCAGTCAGTTAGTTAGACTTCAGTTAGTTAGTCAATTATCCAGACACTTGTTGTCAGTGATGGACATGACCACAGAAGGAAGGCAAAGATGTCAGCTCCGAACGTTTAAACGTCAAGCATTTTCCAATGGTAGTAACTGATGAAAGAGTAAATGGAAGACATCTTATGAAGGAAAGAAACCTGAACAGTAATGGCATCACAGTCGTACAAAAATGAAGAAAACACAGTTCCTGAACTGTTCTCCTGGGGAAGCAGAATTCCTGATGGCTTCAAATTAATGTAAGCAAGCAAGCAAGTATGCAATACATATGTATCAGTATGCATCCAAGCAAGCAAATCTGTGGATCGACCTGGGCACCTATATGTAGCAGCTTTAAGTCAAATCTGTTTTATTTGATTAATACTTTGGAAGTAAAGTAAAATACATGTATATAAGAGGTACAATAATGTAGCATTTATAAAGTGTCAATAAGAAGAAACTCTTATTGAGTAACTTACTTTCTTGATATTGACGGCATGTCTTCGGAAAGATTCCACTTGTTCGGGCAACTTCCTTGGCTGCATGTTCTCATGGCCAAGTGTAAAGTTGAAATTGGCACCCCAAGTGAACAGCTCATCAAGTCCTATCACCAAATATGCACACAGATAAAGGTAAGGGTCAAGCCAGGGTAGGTCAGGAAAGCTAAGGAAATTAAGGCAAAACAAGATGAGGTGAAGTAACATATGGTGCTAAGGAAATTATCATAATGTAAGGGAAAGCAAAGTAGAGGAAATATCTGAAGTAAAGTAAGGTGAGGCATTACCAGATAAGGAAAAGAAAAGAAAGGTAATACAGACAAAGTAAGGCATGTACTGCTGGCATTGAACTTGGAACAAAATTAAGTTTTCCCTAATCACTTAATGCAGGCTACCTGTATGAAGAAATTCAACGTGAGGCAGTCGATCTTTCATTATGATGTCCAGTGGAGTAAGACCCTCTCTGTCCCTCTGCCACACACTGGAACCATACTGTATCAAACAACCCAATCTGCATTAATCTTGGTTTATTTCCCAGAAGAATTATTCCTAGAAGAAAAAGGACCAGCAGAAAGAACTGTAGAATAATTCACATAACTCATGATCACAGAATTTCTTCTGTAGATGTTTTCAGGTAACATTTCCATTGGTTACCTATTCTCGTGGATTTAAATTGAACAAAACTAAGATTTTCTGTACCTGGTGCTATAAAAGTTTTCAGCTTAGATTTACCCAATGTTTTAAATATTTTTATTAATGTAGAGAATGAAAGCCAATAATTAACTTCAAACTGATATCTGTTGGATATTATAATGATTTTTGATACTCAGTTTGTAAAAAGGAATCGTCAACTTCAGTAGCACACTTCTTACAGCAGTGAAATGTCAGAATGTGAAAAATTGGCCTCTAAATATAGGTATATAATAAAAGTGGAACTGAGTTCAATTACTTACAGCAATCAGCAGCCTCGCAGTGGACAGCTGACCATAGAACAGTGCTCGGTGAAGTGCTGTCCATTCTGACTCATGATCTGCTGTTACTACACTGGCTCCCTGTTCAGCAATCAGCCACTCAACCACGTCGTCTCGCCCACAAGAGGCAGCCATATGCAGTGTGTTGCGGCCGAATTCATCAACAATTGATTCAGCATTGTGACACTGCGACAGAAACAGTCGGATCTGGAGGTTGGTGCCCTTTGTGATCGAAGATATCAGCTGAGCAGCATGTTGTTTTGACCTGCAGCCGGGGTTGCAGTCATAGGTAGGGTTTGAGGTCAATGCCATATGAAGTTGATTCCCTGTCTCGGTATCCATCATCAGTGCTAATTATACAAAACACAGGCTAAAGGTGAAGAAATGTCTTTTCACAATAGAAAATGCAGCCATGGTTGAATGACTGAGTGGTCATGACCATACAGAACCACTGAAAAGGCACCCAGTTCAAACCTCAGCCTTGGCAAGGGTCTGAGAAAAGTTTTGAATTGCAGTGGTTCAAGCAATTATAAACCGATAATCATAAACTGACGTGAAGTGAATGTCCAATAATGTAACGTTGCTTGTCACTGCACATTTGGCATGCAAACAATGTTCCGTTTTTCTGGTTAAAGTTTACTAACCATTGAAGTTCCAAATCAGTCAGCTGCAGTCCATCCTTGGTTGCACCATCTGGCTTATGGCCAACCTGCCAAAATTCTTGCATGTTTCAAACAACATGAGAGACACTGCACTGGGCCTAGAAGAGGACAGGACTAGATTTACAATCATCGTCTTTGGATGGGCAAATAAAGTCAATTCAGACCAAGAATGTACCAAGGAGCTCTCTGTTGCTGTCTTGAGCCATCCAAGCTGATAAACACTGCACTCTGCAGTACCTGTTGGTTTCACACTCCTATACAACAATTAAGATATATCATGCTTTCTTGTGCATTTGATCGTCTTTCCGGAACAGTCTTTCACTGAAAATTACAACACCACTGCCAAAAATTGCTCAGGAAATATTTTCAGCTTATCTTAACAAGGACTTTTTAACTAGTTTTTAGATATGTCACATGTGTAGTGCATCTGCGGCGGAAGATTCCGCCACCCAACGCATGCAGAAATTACTTGTGCGGCGGAAGCTTCCGCGTTACGTTGTGTTTTGTGGCACTGGGTGATAATTTCGAGCACAATACGAAGTAACAAACTGTTCAGTTTCTTGCTGATTATCAAAAGTCTGTCCTAAGAGTAATTTAGCCATTTTAACATTGTAAAACGTATTTGTAAAACGGAAATGTTGTAGCCTAAGCGTAGGTTTTGAATGCGCATGTGCGAAGGTTTTGAAAGAGATTTTTGCGGCAAAAGTAATATTTTTCTGTTGCAGAAGATTTATCCATGTCAGATAGCCATGTTGCATCACCTTTGAGAGGGTCTTAAAAAGTACTGCAGAGGTTCTTAAAAAGTACTGCATAAATGTGCAGCTACTGACATATGCTTACTTAGAAATTACAATATCTGCAACATCTTCGTTAATGTTCAACAGCCGCCGCTTCCCTCAGATTTAAGACGCAGGAGGGTGGGCAAAGTAATTGGGAGATCTGGGATGTCACAAAGAAAGCAGTTAGGAAAATGTCATTCAACCAAGTATGTGAAAGGTGTATATGCATTACATCCCATAAATCCTCAACTCCTGTCTTACTCTTTTCTCTCCCCGCCGACTGACATTCTGGACACTGATCTGAGCTGATTTTGGTTGGATTGCTGACAGCGTGTGCAGTGGTGCATTCAATTATGGTGCCAAAGAAATTACTAATTATTATTACCTGTGTTCAATTATTGCATGGTAAGTTTAGCAATCACAAGAACTGCAAAAGTCGTTTGCGAAACTAGAAATATTATTGCATCAGAACTTTTTAGCATACACATAACAGAACACTGACCACAAACATTCACTCAACGGCCTGCCCGGGAGGTCAAAACAAGAAACTTATGCATAATTACCTGGAATCGCAAACGACCACAACCCGGAAAGAGATTCAATCTGGCAAGACTAGTCTAGCAGGTAAGTCAAGATCGAATGCCATAAATTAGTTTTTACGACATTATAGTATGAAAATCCGAGCCCACAAAACTTTCTCGTTTAATCCGTCATCTTTGAATCTTTGTAACATATAGTCGTTGGTTCAACGTGTTAGCCGCGTACGGAGATGAAGAAGCTACAGATTCTTATGCTGAGCATACGCTTTAGCGTCACCTACCAGCTGACTGTAATATAGTGTAAAATCTGGTAATATTTTCAATGCCAATTTTCAGCTAAACCCTCTACAAAAGCCTGCGCTTAAACAACGCTCGTGTGCAAAGTGCAAAGTTTAGTACGGTTATAAAATTACACATTTTCGTGTCAACTGTGCATTTTGCAACTTACACAGCAATTAAATAATTTGCACCACAAAACCAAACAGGGCCATCCTAGGGACGTTGTCCATCCGGCGGCAACGGAAGAGGTAGAGTCGGATCCCGAGATAGAGCACTGCAGTGTTGCCTCGCTTAAGGAAGTGACCAATCCAGAACCCTACTTGAAAAGAACGGAAACTTGTTTCAGTGAGTATACATTTTTATTTATTCAAGAGTCTATATGTTGAAAAGTTTCTTTAACACGACAATATTAATCAATTCAGTTGTATCAGAATTAACACAGTGTAACATGTTTCGGATTGATTTGTTGCTGCTGTTCCGTAGCAGTCTTCCAGCTCTTGCCTCCGTTTCCTGAAACTCAGTCTACCGTCCCTCCGTTCTCCGTCCTCGAGTTTACCCCGGGCAAAAGACGACAAAAACGCAACACAAAATCTACGACTAGGGTTTACGGGGTTTTACGCCACGCCAGAGGCCTCGAATTCTACGACTAACACGAACACAAACATAGACAGACAGAGACGACAGAAAGATAGGCAGCGAGCTGACCGAGGCACCATGGTATTCGCAACTCATCTCAGAAGATTCTTCATCACCAAGGATGCGTATCTGCAGTAAGAAATCTAGGAAAGTACGTATAATTATTAAATAATACGGGGTCTATATTAGACTGGCACATATCAGGCTCACGACTAGGCTAATCTCTACTGCCATTTGGAATTAGAGTTTCAAGTCGAATATTTCATGTTGCTCATTCGGAACTAGGATAAATTAAAACATCTGGTAAGCGTAGGCCTACGTCGTTTGTCGTCTGACTATTGTGACTCACCAACGCCTACGATTCCTCGCTCAGTCGAAGGACATGTGACGTGTTAACACATGCATTACTTACTTACTTACTTGTTATGACTTTTTGCCAGATTACAAATAAAGGCTAATTAGTAATTAGGCTTCTTGACGTCTCACGGGGTCTCTGGAGATCTCAACTGGTTCCAATGGAATGTACTTTGGGATGTGAGGTTTTGCTTAAGTGGCAATTGATTGATGCCTTGCGCATTATTACGTACGACGTTAGAAGATTGTCCAGATTTGACTAGATTTTTAAATCTAACGATCAACTAGTATTTAAACTGTTGATCACCAAGTTAAACAGTTCTTACATTTAACTTCGTATTTCTGTCTGATCAATGATCAGCTATTCGAAATGAGAAATTCGTTTCGATCATCGGATTCATGGTCGATTTGTGTCTTTAAGAGGAACAGTTCTTTGAATTTCTGCTTCTATTTGATGATTTTCAATGATTTTCTGTTCGAAATGACAATTTTATGTCGATCTTTCGATTTCTGGTAGATTTGTCTTCAACAGGAACAGTTCTTATAACGAACTTCAGATTTCTGCTTCTTTCTGTTCGATGATTTTCGTACTCTGCCTAATATTAAATTATTTAAACATCATATAGGCCTACGCGCATATTTGAATGAACTCAATAAGTGAATTCAAGTGAATTACTTCATTCTGTTAGTTAAATTTTTTTGGGTCCTTGTTACAAACAAAGGTTTTGTTCGCTCAAGTCCAGTTGGACTATAGACCTGTTAAGTTGATTATTTGTCATTTCAAATAACATTCCGTGTGACCTAGGCGTCCCAAATAAGCGGAACATGGTTCTTTCTGGGATTACCTGTTGCATTTCACATGAATTTTTTAAAATGTAATATGTTATATGCTGTTGTCTATTTGTGGAGCAATAAAATGAAATGATGATGATGAATTCTCTGTTCGAAATAACTCATCTCTTTCTCGTCGATTCTCCAAATGAACTTCTTTTCACAATACGGCCAAAAATGACATCATCTATGTTGCGATGACGTCATCAGAACAACAGTTGCCAAGTGATGTCTTTATTATTATGTGCGTCATTGCTGTTATGCCTAATCCGTCAAGAGCTATGTAAGCAAGTAAGTAATTTACTTATATTCACACGTGTAGGCTACTCGTAATATGTAAAAAACCCTAAAACCTTTAACTCTTCCACAGACATAGTAAGCCTTGTAATACTAAAGGCGGCGGGCAAGTTTAAGTGTTTCAAGTTCTTATTCTGCACATTCTTTAAATATTTCTATGTTGTTTCTTTATTTTGCAGTTGTGTTATTTGGCCTCATTTTTGAGGATGATGGCGCCATATAAATTGCTGCATCTCTTTAATGTTGGATTCAGCATGTGTTCTTGGATATTTACCAAACCATATTCCCCTGTGACCATTATCATGCCTGAAATTCACACTTGTTTCTAGTTTTTTTGCAGTTGTTTATCTTGACTTCATTTTTAAGGATGATGGTGCCATATAAATTGCTGTATCGCTTTACTTTTGGATTTAGCATGTGTTCTTGTGCCGACATTGGACCGGTGCTTTGGTACACATATTGACTCATTAATTTACCAGACGGATTGCCCGAGGCTGCAGAGCCGGGCACCGACGGAGACCAGCCTCGATGTTCACGGAATCTGGCTGCTCTGGCATCGGATTCATCTCCAGCAATTGTCCAGTCCCATATCATTGACCAGACAACTAACACCGGAACTGGCTGAATGCAACACCTGCAACCTGTCCTTATTCGTCTCGCGATTCGCGAGACATGCTGTACAAACGTGGTAGGCGGTTTCTGTGTAGGGTCCTTGAGTCCGTCACTCACAATTTTATTAGTGATTAAATAGCCCTATGTCATGGCCAAGAAATTTTTTAAAATTCAAATGAAAAATCATTGAAACTGAAATGATTGAATAACATAAAACCATAACACACAACTATTTGGGCAAATGGCGCCCCTAAATTGTGTCGCTGCAGTCAACTGCCTGCTCTGCCTATACCTAAGGCCGGCCCTGTTCATGCAGCTATGGCCTGCTACTGACTCTGATGTTTTGCTACAATGGTGAGCCACATCGGTTGATTCAATCTCCAAATGGTCTGACTTCAAAGTTTTATTACAACGAGGAACAGCATGCTATGGTTCAGACTGCAAGTGGTCTGTGCCCGAATTCGAGGCCTTGACATTGCAATAAGCCTGCTGTGGAGATGCAACTGGTATTGCACTCAACATTGATGGCTTGTCAGAGCACTGCCCACCTCTCGGATCGAATAAACTCAACATAAGGAAGTAACGATGCATGTGAAAATCGCTCCCTAACCTGATAACAAACGCAAATGGCGGCTCAGTTTTGTTTGTGCCATTTTAGATCCTCAAGAGTACGGAATCCGCATGTCCTCCGAATCATTTAAGAGAAAGAAAGGCATTAATTTTCAACTGACTGATGCCTTCTGGCGAGGTTGCCGTAAGTTTTATAGACTATGACACGTAGAAGAAATAGCTGCAGAATTTCTAAAGTGTAATAAATCACGTATACAATTTGAGGCTCATTCCTTTGAAAGCCGACGTATACTACTGGGTGTTGGAACGATGAAATATTTATCGTGAGGCAGCAATCAAATTAGATTCATAGTTTCTAGCTCAGCGTGTTAGATTATGCTTCATTATTTCCGAATTAACCATGCGATCGATATTGAACCTTGAGGCATGACTAGCTTTGAACTCCTTAACAGACTCCTCTTTAAGCCCGAAGGCTTTTCGTTCAAATCCTTTCGGGTGATTGAAGAGCGATTGAATTCAGGTGCTTGGTGTCCTTAGGCCAGACATGTATTCATAAAAGATTTATACAATAATACATCATCGCCTGCGGTTAGCGGCAATATAAATTGCGTCTTCCAAGTCAAATCTACTCGCTTTTAAGACTGATGTTCACGTAAAGCAGACACTGTTGTAACTAGTTTGATATAGAGACAGATATCAACCACGATAGTCACGTGTGCATTGCGTATGACAGGTACTGTAAAGGCTCTATATAATAACTGTCTTGGTCATAATGCATAGACATATTTGGATGCAGGATT
Source organism: Norana najaformis (assembly GCA_964023275.1). Lineage (NCBI taxonomy): Eukaryota > Metazoa > Annelida > Clitellata > Crassiclitellata > Hormogastridae > Norana > Norana najaformis. Next base: position 10,021,043 of record OZ029915.1, read on the forward strand.
ACGTCCCGCAGTCGGACAATTAACACAACAGGCATCTATGTAATCAGGCTCTATGTGACATACTTTTTTGTAAACAGGTTCTGTCACACGCTACCTTTCTACAGATTCATTCCAACCACATTATTTTTGTTGGTCGACTGTTATTGCTGGTCGCGTTTTCACCAGAGATTCGTATATCGACTCTAATTATTGGGGTTCTTTGTTATGTCCCATCATGGGTAACGTAATCCCAGTATTTCCGTCCGCAGGCGCTGTCCAGAGACCCCTTAATAGAATCTCGCCGAAGCCCTTTACGACTGGGCAGCAGAGTTTCAGACGGGCCGTTGATCGATGGCCCCTCCTCGCTGGCCACGAAGGACCGTCTGGGACAGTCACGGGCGGGAGGAGTCTGCGCTGAGGAACTTCAGCTGCTATTAGGCGCCAGCCTATCAAATTCATGCCACGTTGAATGTCGTCAAACTTCGGACTCGTATAAAAAGTGGCTGCTTCCATCACATGAGACTCACTTCTTCGGATGTAATTAGCCGACTCTTAATTTAAAAGTCGTTCTTTACCTGTTGCGACATTTTTTAATGGTTTCTGCTGTTGCTGTTGTGTCTCAAGTTGCCACTGTCTCCGGTTGGTTACAATGTATGCAGGACGATCTTTCAACGTCTGGCTTATCTTTGGCCTTGTCTACGGTACGTTCGATGCGTGAAACCCAAAATGACTGAAATAAAGACATCAAGTGCATGTTCCGGAAATAATAATATGCTTTAATTATATTTACATGTATAAGCACTTTATATACCTCGCTACATTAGGTGGCATTGCGACGTCACGCGGTTTAAGGTAAAGTTGCTGTTGAACGACTCCTTGTCATAACGAAGTTGATCAGCGTCGCCCTCCTCCTTTATCCAGGCTTGGGACTGGCACCACCCGATTACGGCAGTGGTGTAGTTGTCACTCGGTTTGACTATAGCCCCGATTAAATAGTTTTGGGCAAAGATTTTAAGAACGGAACAAGATTGATCACGATGGCAAAATTCTAAAGAGGGCGCATGATGCATTATGGCACAGCCGCAAAGGCTTCTGGTCTGTTTGCGGGAATGACAATGAATTGTTTACTTAGCGACTGTGTTAAAACAATCGGTGAAGAATTGTTCTATGTGAAAAGTATCATAATATTCTAGTTACGTAGAATTAATTAGGCCCCTATAGTAGTTCTTAATTTCTACTTTATTTTACATACTGCCATTGCCTGCCATAATTAGGTCCAGAATCCACAGCACGCCATATGGCTTCGGTTTTGAAACCCACGGCGATAATTCTGAATGACGATAGGGCTAATTGTTCGAGCTTAATTTAAGTCTACCACCTATAATGCGCGAAAGTGCGGCTTCTAACTAACCTTTAGCATAACTATAAATATTAATATTTTAATCATAGGCGACGAATAAAATTACTTTAATACGACAGTATAATTATTTATCTTCATCGCTTCAGCATAGGCCTAAACAATGTATTTTATTGTCGAATCGAGCAATACTGAGCCTGGTTCCGTCCAGTCAGGTTCCCCGTGTTTGATATAACCTAGTTACGGACTGAGCAAGTCAATTTTGTGAGTGACCATACCTTGTTCAGGTCTTAAAATCTTTGGTCGTGGCTATAACCCTATAAGCTATTTTAATTAAAGTCTTCTATATAAAGTATTAATGCAAAATTAAACGCCAGTTTAGGTTTTCTTATGGCCTTCAACATCGAATAAAATAGACAATGTCACCTAATTATATTCTGTCTGAATAGTAGGTCTAGTAGTTGTCAGTGTTTAATGAAATCGTATGACTTCAAAGGCGATTGGGTTCGCCCTTACTTTACTGTAATGTAGGTTGAAGACCTTGGCTGTATGCTAATATAGCCCTGTGTCTTACACAGTAACTCGTATAGGCTTAAAGCGGAGTGTGCGCATGTGAGTATGATTTCCCTGACTATCAGATATTGACGGGGCTTCTCCAACTGATTGTGCTTTTTAACTACGCTTTTCCTTGGAGCGACGATCGATTTACAAAGACGCTATAAAAGTAATTAGATCAGATATGAGCTAAGTCGATGCTGAAACATTACCTTAATTAACAAGTCATATATCATGATCCCTCATTTTTGTCTCGACGCTCCATTTTCAAATAACAGCCATCATAATCGTAATTCGGAGATTCCTACAGCGCCCAACGAAAGCCACGTCGCGGGGACCAGCTTATTTACAGGCGCTCAGTCAAAACAAAATCGATAGGCAAAAGGGTTCGGTTGCCGTTCGTAGCCGTCTGCCTGTCCACCTGCCTGACATTTGGAGCATTGACTTGTAGCCAAACCTGACTATTTGTGCCTCACATATTTTGTTTGATTAAGCGCTGGTGAATAAGCTGATTCCCACGACTATTGGATTAAGATTACCTGATACGAAAATTGTGTTGCCTACGGATCAGGGATTTTCAGGGAAAATAGCAATGGTATGTATATATGTGTGCATTTATGTAACTATGTATCTATGTGAGTATGTATACATGCATGTATGTATTTACGTCGTCATATATATGTATGTATGTATGTATCTAGTATGTTCGTATGTATATATGTATGTATGTATGTATCAATTAAATTACATTTCACCTTGTATGTATTTATTTATTTATGTAGATAGGTGGGTAGGTAGGTAGGTAGGTAGGTAGGTAGATAGATAGATAGGTAGGTAGGTAGGTAAGTATGTTAGTGACCTGAACAATTAATGTACATTCTCAGTATTCGAAGACGTTCCACGGTAGCCTAAATGCCTTTCGAGTTCGTTAAGAACGAGTTCATTCGTATTCAATTAATTCTCAGGTAACTGAAAAACTTGCCACTGGATACAAAAGATCCTATGCGCAGAGCCCAACCAACGGAATTCCATGATTCTATTCATTATTACATCATTACAAAATCAATTAAATTACATTTGCAGCTTGTTCAGCCTAGCTTCATTAAATTAAAGTTACATTAATGTCAATCACAATTACAATTACTTTTTAGTGACGTCATAAGTTTCTAGGTTAATATTATCGGGTTACAGCCCACTAGCACTAGCGTGTTTATTTCGCTAATAGCAAAGAAACAAGTAGCAAGTCTAATAAATATAGCAGTAGTGGTAGTAGTGGTAGTGGTAGTAGTAGTAGTAATAATAATAATAATAGAACGATTTATATAGCGCCGTAGCTCGGCCGAGGTAGAACAAGTTGCGGGGATAGGCCTAACTGAGTTTTAAATTTCCTCAATTTAGAGTATGGTGATATAGCCTTCACAACAGCAAGTCTTGCTGCGACGCTGCCAAGGCGTTGCAAATTGAGTTGGGGAAGGACCACGTCACTTGACACCTTCAGAACGCGTTCAAAATTAAGTACAAACATCAAAGGTAGTGCAACCAGTCCGTTACTGATACACTGCAGCCACACTGGACAAATAAATATCGCACCAGGCATAAGTTCAAACCCGTCTATGCGTATTCCTCTGAATTCCTTTAATCCCTAGTGACATATTTCAGAGGTCCATCTTTTCCATTAACTCCATCGTGGAGTCCATTAAGTCCATTAAGTTTAATACCAGCCTTCGAAAGTCACGAAATGAAAAGGTAGACTACCCCGATTACGGTAAACAAATAGTGCTCGAACTAATGCAAAACTGCCAATATCACGCCTGTATGTATGTAAGGCTATATAATACAGATGGTTCAAAAGCAGGCATTGCATTTGGCGCGGCCTTTATCATACCTAGTCATCATAATTATGTATCGAAAATTCCGAATATGCGACTAATCGAGTATGCACTCGGCTGAATTGAGGGCACAATGGAAGCTATTCATTGGACAGTTTCCAAATAGCGAAATCCCTCACAACTTTGACATACTTTCCGATTCGCAAAGCATATTAACATCTTTCAAAAAATATTAATCGAAATCTAGGCTTACAGTGTTCTGTGAAGCCCTTAGTAGGCATACACACAATAGCATTACACCGAGTACGGTAGAGGTAGTCTGGCAACCTAGTCATGTCAATATACCTGGCAATGAAATAGTTGATAAGCTAGTTAAGGAATCACTCAGCCTTGGCCATAGCAACGCGACTAAATATATCGCACTTATCAGGCAAATGGAATACACTAATGACCAAAGGGGTCAGTAGCCAGGACTTCAACTTACCTGGAGGCAGAAATAGGCAAAGTGAAACTATGCAGCGGTAAATATAAAAAGAAAGGCATTTCTCCCATCTTTACCACTGCACCGAAGCTCATTCAGCATATAAAAGGTTGGGGAAATGAGATCGGAAATGAATGCAGATGTATCGCTAGGTTGGAACCAGGTCTCATTAACAGCATCAGCTATATAATAATTTTCTAGAAAGCAGTAACTAATAACCCTTGCAGAAATTTAAACTTTTGAATAAAATAAAAGACAAACAAGTGCCACTGAAACTCAAATAGGTTTTTTCTTGGGTTTTCGGAATTATTCGGATTTTCGAATACCGACTTCGGTGTCGGTGTTTGGTTCTTCTGAATATCGCGATATCGGCTCGGTATCAGACAAACCTACCCACTACTAGTATCAACGCCGACTGATAGATGAAAGTGGGACAACATGTACAATTTTTAAGTTCGAAAGTTCAGCAAATGTGAAAATGCACGACAGAAACTTTTGAGTGTTCATCTATTATAACCACTTTCGTGAAGCCCACACTGGACCCATAACTGGCCACCAGTTTCCACCGGTTGCATGATGCGAACTAGCTATGGTTTCAATTAGCGTGGCTATCTTGAGTATATTGTAGCGAGTCGTCCTCTCTAATCCGCATTTTCTTTGTAATTCTGTACATACTTACTTGACTACTTTTATATCTAGCTGACCAGTTATCATAATTGGTTAGAAATTAGTTAAGAATGATTAGTTTTAGTATTAGCTTAAGCCGGCCAGAAATAATATAAGTAAATAGTTAAATGGAGAAGGCCAGTTTAGCTAATGTATGAATATTAAGTGGGTTTTACTGGGGATTTGTTGGGTCTTGACTAAGCACGCCAAGGAGATCCGTTGTTCAGCATGGACAGTTTTAACCATGACAAGGCGAATTTGAACGGCAGCCATAACTCACCAAACGAAACTGCAAGGCCGAGCATGAAAGTAAAGAATTTGAATATTCTGACATCATCAGCAGACGATCTTCTGCAAAGGATGTAATTGTGAAAACGGTTGAAATTCGGCAGTCTTACGAAAGGTGGCAGACGCGATGGTCGTTTTGGACGCCTAGTAATTCTCGAGTTGTAGAGTCTATTCGGTCGATTTGATGATACTAAGTCGCCGTTTAAGACTTGTAGAATCGAAATCTTAGCTGCAACGAGCAGTCTTAAAAGACTTACCGTTTGAAGTGTGTCGAACGTGAAGCTAAAATCGGACGATGTCGATTCGTAGCGATTGTTATCTAATCAAAGGAACTTAGAGCGTCGTATTCGAACGTGTCTTTGTTCGTGAAGTTTTGGACTAACTCATCATCGAGTTTGGTTGTCGAGTGAAAGAACTTTCGATCAACAATCGTTGAAAAGAGCAGTGACTGCTTGTCTACCAAGTAGTAGGCCTAATCCTGCGCGTTACAAAGGAGTCGCCATATTGCCTCTTTATATTGAAGGACTCTGGGAAAATCGCACTGCCACATGAAAGATGGAAGGACTTTGGAGAATCTGACATGGAGAAGCTCATCTTGGGGAAGTTAAATTATATATTACTTTCAGCATAGATAATTGCTGGCCTTCTAAGTAAGGTAATTAGATTCTTTCATTGCATAAATGTAAATGGGCTGTTGGATATATTACATTGTATTGTCTTTAATAAAACATTTGAAATAGACATTTAACGAGCCATAAACTATTGATAAACTCATGATAACAGTCAATGCTTGAGTAAGGTGAACAACAGCATATGATCAATGTCTGTGTCACGTAGTGGACTCAAGTAATTATATATTGATCCCTAGACATCAAACTTAAATAAGTAATCAGTTAATACAGATAAAGAGATTTAATTTAGAAAATGAAGTAACCGCTACATATATATCTGCTTCATCCAGCTATTTCATTTTCATCACAGGCCGCTTCTTAAGACGAGTTAGAAATTCAAGTGATTTTTGCGCTCAGTGTTGAACTGATGTGATCTGAAAATGTCTACAGCGCCATTGAATTAATATTCCAGGCAACCACTGAAGATCGCTTCCAGGTAAAATCGAAATTGCTGCCGAAATCTATTAAAGGTTAGGTCAAACCCCAGTAATAATCCACAGAGACAAATGAATCGCGTATAAAAGAAAGTGCCGAATATTCTTTCATATTGGCTAGAATAGTTGTAAAATCGGAGTTCAAGACGTATTTGACTCACATCTGATGTTTGAAGGTAAGTTATAGTCGACTTCAACGACATTTTCGGTCGTAAGATGCCATTAACACTTCGAACTAGGCTGTTGATGTTTTAACATATCTATAAGTATCATGACTTAACTATCAAAGGACGTCAAATAAATGCCGAATCCCTCTCTTCGGTTAAATAGTAATTCCTGTTTTACCTGAACCATTGTAGTTCTACAACTGACCTTGTCCTCTGAGCCTTCGATGACGAAGAACCTACAGAACAGCCACCGATATCGTCCCAGTTCTTCGGACCCACAGACGGAAGGGAGATTCCTCAACGGCGGGTGGAACGGCGATTACCCCCAGAAGGTCGCCGAAGAACCAAAGGACCAACGGGAGGCTGATCTTCAGGAAAAACACGGCGACCCAGAGTCAGACGACATGAGTGAGTTTCAGGTCGACATGGAGCAACCAGTGGTGGCAAAAAGATACCTCTGCCGACGAAGATTTGTCTACAATCCAGTTTCTGGAAGATGTCAGCCTAGTTTATTGGTGAGACATTTGTGCTTATCATAGTTTATGCGCAAGAAATGCGTTATTTTAATGTACTGTATATATATATATATGTATGCATGCATGCATGTATGTGTGCATGTGTATATGTATGCATGGATGTTTGTATGCGTGTATGTATGTAGCTAGGAACTTCATATGTTAATGAGACATATTAACTTAATATATTAATATATAGATACAGGCACTTAAAGATTCACCCGTAGAGCACAGCCAGTATTGCCTTTTCAAGTTTGTGGGCATTTACATAGCGCCTTTCAGTCAAAGGACTGAAACGTGACACTCTGTCTGACAGGCAGCGACGTAACAAGGACAATATCTGTGAGGTCGATGTCAGTTGGATCCGCGTTCAGTTCAGACATAAGTTTGATGGGCTCGAGTTTTAGGAAGGGAGGGGAGGGGTGGCACCATCAAGTTTTGAGGAGCACTGGCTGTTGAACCAGTTGGTCAAAGGCAGCAACACTGAGCTCCCTGCTGTATTCCATACCATGTGTATGTGCATGCTATGCCATGCTATGTTATGTTTGTCATGTCATTTTGTTATTTTTGTTATATCATGTTATGTTATGTTTGTTATGTTATGACTTACACGCCAGTTACTGTATCAGCAAGTCACAGAAGTGTGTCACTTCATGGGCTAAAGTCAGACAGACAAACACACAGACACGCAGGTAGACAGACAAATAAACAGATAGACATACATGCAAACAAACAGGCAGACTGAAAACTAGACAGACTGGCATGCAGACAGGCAGATAAACAAACCGAATCCTTCCTGCCAACCGATTTTGTTTTGACTGAGCGCCTGTGAATAAGCTGGTTCCAGCGACTTGACTTTCGTTGGGCGCTGTAGAAATCTCGAGTTCACGATTATTACGATTACGTAAAGGCAGACATATTGAGATAAGATAAAGGGAGAGATGAACAGTCAGAAGAAAATCAAATTTAGCGAAAAGATGCAGGAACTGGAGCGAAGTTACTTCATTCATTCAGAGGATTTTTAGAACGCGTGACCAGAAACAGCTTAAGCTTAATGTTGTAACTGGTTGAATAGAAAGCACTTTCCACCTTAGGATCAGACGCTGACTCTTTTGGCTTGACCTGTCCGGATTACGACAAGGCGATGAAATTGACTTAACAATCTGACTCTTGAGGATTTGATTTTACTCAGCACTGGCGAATTAGCTGCCTGATCTCACTGACGCCGCATCTACTATCCTAAAAGAAGCCATCAAAGCTTCAGGGACTTTGCCTTCTGACCTCCGACAAGGGACCTCGCCCCCCCACCCCACTGAACTACGCCATAGATCCAAATGTAGCCTTCCTGGGCGACATCTCTTAAAAAATTGGTGAAATTTATTTAACGTAAATCTTTTTGGAAGCAAACGCAGCATAAAGAAGTAGACATATACAGGGGGCGCTATAAAAATCCTCTGAATGAATGAATGAATGGAGAATGAGATGCAGATGGCAGGAACAGCAAACATAAAAGCACGAACTTATTTAAACATATCAAGGAAATCCAGATCGACCACCAGAGCGCATTAAAAATGAAGTGCTCAAATAAAACTACTCTTAGAAGTTCAAACCATAAGGCCCCTCTATAAGCGCAAATGCAATATTAATCGCAATAACAGCGTTGCACATTTGACATACATGATGTTCGTGCTGGCAGCAGACAGTCGTTGAAGTCTGCAGCCGACAAGAAGCGCAAAAGGAAGAAAACAGGAAAACTGTAGATCAGAAAAATTCAGCTGGAACACAAAGAAGCGTCGACCGTCTTTGTAACCCAGATCATTGCGTACGTGTCCTGTAGCCATAGATGTCGCTAGAAGAGGCAGAACAACACGATTGGAATGAAGTTAAAAGGGGTCAGATTTCTGCAACAAAATCTGTAAAGAGCTAAAGAAGAATGATAGCTGAAAGTCTGTCGCTGATGGAAGGACTCGATCTATATATATATATATATATATATATATATATATATATATATATATATATATATATATATATATATATATATATATATATATATATATATATATATATATATATATATATATATATATATATATATATATATATATATATATATATATATATATATATATATATACAATATATAATAGATGTATTTATTTCATATATATATATATGTATCTATATGTATATTTTACATATACGTATATATATCACAAACCATCATCAATCTATGCTGATCCTACAGGCATATATTTATTATTGCACTGAATAGCTTTTTGCGGATCATTGGCCTTTAACTGTAGGCCTATAGGCCTATATGTATATTATTTACTCGTGACGCATCTCTTTCAACTTGCTTACCCACTGTAGTCTGGCTTCTGTTTTCTCTGACCTATCGAAATTCGACCCGGCTTCTCCAACGGATTGCGATATTGACTTGAAGCGACCATCGATTGATGCCTTGGACATTACTCTAACGGCGTTATAGAAGTCTTTAAATTAACTTAGTACGATTAATTAATTAATCATAATCATAATCCATTGGAGAAGCCGGGTCGAATTCCGATAGATCAGAGAAATCAGAAGCCAGGCTACGGCGGGTAAGAAAGTGGAAGATATGTGTCTTAAGTTTAGGCCCGAACGACATCGAGGAATTGACAGAACTAACCGAGACTAGCAGTGAATTCCAAAGCTTTGGACCAGCTACCGAGAAGGTCCGAGAGGCCAACACTGTTCAGGTACGGAGCACAGCAACAGTCACAGTGTCCATTGATCGAGTGCAACATCCATTAATGTGACGGGTGAGCATCGAACGTAGTTAGGTCGGCTGATTTAAATGTAGTACTTTGTGGACTATAAGACAATTAATTCTTTCCTCAAATGGATCTCACCCAGTGCAATGAATGTAATATTGGCTTCAAACGGACATGCGTAAGGCACTAACGCTGCTAGGATCTCTGCTAATAGTCGTAGGACTATACCTAAAGCTTGTTCTGTTAAGAATAAATCCGATGCTATTTTATGCCACTGGGTACAACTCGTCTTGACAGCTGCGGTCGCACACATTACCTTAGAATGTGCCATGTATTCACAGTAACCAAAGAAAGCAATATTTGGCCAAATAATTCGGCCGTTATGCGACGTTTTCACTGCGCAGAAGGACGACCCCTTGCGATTTCACTTCCTCAAAACCCACAAGTGTACACTAGAACACAACTGTAACTCGCTTCGTATGCGAAATTTTTATAACGCGGTATTCGATATAACGCGGTAACGGATATTATGTAATTGGGAATTTCGCGTTAAAACGAGTTATATTAATTTATCCCTCCGTCCGCCCATCCAGACATCCACCTATCCATTCAACCCTCCATTCTTCCAACCACTCATGCATACATACATGCATTCCTATGTATGCATACTTCATAAACATATATCGACTAATAAGCATATGGAACTATATAGAATTGTATGGCTTGTAATTTCTGTGCAGATCGGAATAAGTGACTGACCCAGCTGATATCCTGAAGCCGAATGAAAGAGATGATTGACATGTTAAAAGCATCCGTCGTTAATAACTCGCTTATATTTCACTTCAGGCTGCGTGAGAAGACATTTCGCCGACTCTGCATCAGAACCAGATAGCAACCTACAATTAGCAGTTTGGGCGATAATGGACGAAGCTTCAGTTTTATGAGCGAGACGTTTTTACGAGTTTCTGGCTAGTTCTGAGAGCGGTACTCGCTCATGCTTGTAATGGGGTAAAGGATGGGCGTATTCGAATGCTTCGTTGGTGAATGTATGGAGGCTTCGGATACCTTAAATCGTAACACTACTTTTTCAAGCGATATGTTGTGGAATGAGGAACGTCTTTCTGCGGTTTAACATTACTCATAAATCATGACTGTTTCTCTTCATTTAGTTCCTGCCACGGGTCTGTCTTGTCCCTCTTCCCTTCACTGCTGCCAATCACAAATCAAACCCAGTTTCAAAGGGCTCCAATCCTCACACGGGCTTTTCATGGAGCACGGGAGTCCTTCTCAAAGCGGTGCTATGTTCAAAGGACAAGCGCGCATGTCTGTCGGGCAAGATGGCCATTGTTTGTACTTCATACTTAATTGGATAAATTAGTTCGTCAGGTGCGGAATTTGCTCGATAATTCGCATGTGTTGGGACTCACTGTATTCAAATCTGCAGTTAGAAGTTTTTCTTGTCTGCTTTGAATTTTATGCAGTTTTGGACGGTATTTGGACGCATATAATCGAAGCCCGACTATCAGTTTTGAATTGGTCGACCTCTAACAGATGGATTGATTCCCGTCTGGATTCGAGCCCCAGACGTACATGTATACATGCCGGCAACCAGGTTTGTGCAGGACAAGCATTGACAAGTAACCGGCTGATTGGTCGTAGAAACTCTTCGTGATTGAAGGTTGACGCCACTTCAAAGACTCTGTGTCGATTCATCACCAAATTCGAGATTTCCCGGTCGCAGACATCAAAATTTTATAAGAGCACATCAAAATTTTATAAGAGCACTAGTCAATGTTTCACTGCGTCTACATATGTCTGTTAAGACGATGTCATTCAGGATGTAAAGAATTTTTGTTCAGCTAGTTTCACACAAATAGAGATTAACTTACAGGCTTACTGCAATGTGAAAATTTTAACACATTGAGTAATTTTTCTGAACGAGTGTGTCGTTGTCTGTAAATCTCGTGGGTGCGTTTTAATGCACTGATCTAAGACGAAAGTTCAAACGCTCGTTTGCTTATTATCATACTTACTCTCTTCTTAATGTTAAAGTTTTGTTTATTAACTCATCCGTTCATTCATTCTTTCGCTCGTGCATGCATTTGCACTTTTACTCATTCTCCATTTCATCCGTTATCATTCACTCGCGCTTATTCAGCCATTCACTCACTAGTTCTGTCACCAGTCCCTTAACTCACTCGTTCGAACCCTCTCCCATTCTTACTGATCCGTTGAATTTCCCACTCACTTTCCGTCGCCTCCCTCATTTCTTCGCTCCATCGTTCACACTCTTTCATCTGTTGAACTTCACTCATTCAAACGCTCACACATTCACATGATCCGTTGGATTTCTCTCACCGCTTCTTCGTTCACACACGTTTCCTCCGGTGGGCCAACTTCTTCTATCTGTCACTCCCTCATTCGTTCGTTCATTACCTCGTTTTCTGCGCATGCGTGTGCTGCAGGCGCTGTTGAAGGGTCGAGCGAACCGACAAAAGGACTCGAGACGACAGCGATCAGTGAAAACCGATGCAAGGACCGTCAACGGAAACATCTCCGGAGACTTCAGCATGAAACGTGAAGGAAGCGCATGACAGTGGGCGTTCTCAGATGCAGATCTTGCAGTAGTGGAGAAAACGTTTGACTCGTGTATTTCTTTCGTCCCTAAGCGATTGTCTGTCAGCATTACACGAAGTATCAGAAACAAACTGTCAGACACTTTCATCGATCCTTCGATTGCTTCTTGGCTTTGACAAATACTCTTTGCATAAGAGTCAACGGTGATCCGATTCGCAAAAAGTATTTTCTAAATAAACTCCACTTACCGCCAGCAGATCGTTATAAGTACAGTATTACAGCCTTGCTTCGTTTGTTCGTTCTGCTCAGTCGCTTCTGTCATTTCGTTCTCAACTTAAAACTAACTTTTTCTCTCTATCCACCGTAGGATGCCTCTCTGTCTTATGGACTAACCTCCTGGATTGTGACCTGATTGTCGCTTGGTTTTGGTGAGCCATCGGTTGATGTCTTGTGCATTAGACACCGGCGCATTAGAAGTTGCTTATTATTATTATGTTGCAACAGTTTAATTAAACATAAATTCAGTTAATAATTGCCATGTCCAGAGGGTTCAGAGCATGATGGCAATGTTCCGGAGAGGCAGATGGCATTTCCTCGTTGAACAGCCACCGACATCTTTTGAAACAAGAACGAGGTCTCTAGAGGATCATGGGTTGCATCTGTTGTCCGGCTTCCCAATTCTGTGATGAATTCCAGTCCTTCCTTGCTCCAGGCTCCGCTGGTCTCCAAGGCTACCGCCACAAAGGCATGAGAGCGAGTGATGGTGGCGTATTTCATCCTTTTGGACGAGGCTGCGCGGTCGGCAGCTTCACCTGCTCTGACAGGTGTATGAGGTAGATGGGACGTTGCATACACATTATTATTATTGTTGTTGGTTGTTGTTATTATTATTATTATTGTTGTTGTTGTTATTATTATTATTATTGTTATTATTATTATTATTATCATTATTATTATTATTATAAAATATGTAGACACATTAGTGTTTGTAATAAACAATGTATGGGAATTCATAAGAAAACTTCTGATTCCCTTTGTACGAGACTCATTATTGTTTCTCGCTGTTTCTTGGATTAACAAACTGACGTGTATGTATGTATTATGTATGCATGCATGCATGCATGCATGTATGTATGTATGTATGTATGTACGTATGTATGTTATGTGTTTTGTATGGGTGCATGAATGTGTGCACATATATATGCATGTATGTATTCATGCATGTGTGTATGTATATATGTATCAGAACATTTGTGTAGCGCCTTTCAAGGATCTCTTGAAAGTGCACTTCTGAACATGCATCGAATGTGACAGAAAACAGTTTTCCTTCAGTACCGTGGCGACACATAAGTGAGACAAGGCAAGATCAAGGTTAGGTCAGCTTAAAATGCATCAGGGTCAGGTCAGTTGTATGGTACATGATCCAGATGGCAGCAAGTTAGAGAGGTTCACAGCGACAGCAGGGTAATTTTTTAGAAGACATCTAGGCGCCAGAGAAAAAGGCCAAAAACGAATAAAGTTATGGAAATAGAAGGAAAAAAGCGAGGGAACATGGAAGGGATAGTAAACTCGAATTAAGAAGATGGCTCTTGACGCTCATTTCTGTAAGCGATCTATGGCTAAGTTAGTCAAGAAACAGTTAAGCAAGTTAGGTTTTCAGTGGTGCAGGAATAGATGTGTCAACCGGTTTACTTTTATAAGCATTAAACTGCATTAAAATACAAGGTCTCGACAATTCCATTAATTTGCTCGAATATCCTATTTGACGGATGGATCTACGAAACTGAACCGGGCCTCCAAATTCTTTGTGTCTACCTATGTGCATGTATACTTATAATCTGTGGCGCCTCTGATGAACTTCTTGAAGAAGCCAATGATAGGTGCCCACGCTTAAGCTATATGAAGTAGGCTTGTAATAAAGGTAATCTAATAAGAGCCAGATTGCTGCCAACTACTGCTAACTGAAGTTTGACTGACTGAAATACTGGAAGTATGTCACCAGGAAACCAATCCTTCTGTGTCTGGTCAGGTTGACAGACTGGTTCTAGCGATAGTAATTCGAAGCGCGAGATGTCTGATTGAAGCATCGAAAGCCTCTTAGTTCTGCAATGCGAATACTAAGCAAAGAATTCATAGAAAAGGGCAGATATTTCATTGATTCCTGCAGCCCATGTTTAGGAGCTTGTGGGCCTACACCTGCAACTTTGGGAGAACGCAGATGTCCACATTCGTTCGTTCAAATCCATCCATTATCATCAAAGCAAAGACGTATAGAGACTACTGATAGTGGCAAATACTAAGGAAGCCAATTTCCCAAGGTATTGTTAGCACCAGCAGCTGCTTCCTTCTTATCGAGGCTCCGCTCACCAACAGACATGCAATCGTCTTCATCCAATAGGCAACGTGAACAGGAAGAAAAAAGGAAAAGAAAAGAATAAAGGAAAGGAGGAAGGAAGGAAGAGAGGGAGGAAGGAAGGAAGGAAGGAAGGAAAAGAGAAAGGAAAGTGGCAAATGGTAAAACATGTATAATTTTAGATTCACAGAAAACCCTTTATTATCGTTGTCCAAGCCGAAGTTTGTTTTCGTAATTGTATTCATCTTAGAAACGAAAGCGAAGGTCTACCATAGATAGGGCTTCTCCGTTCTTCAATATTTGCGTCATTTACTAACGACCTTTATCTTTTCTGATTGCACTCGGACAGTAATCGCTATGGTAAAAAAGCATAACGCATCATAGCTTTTAATCTATTACAGTCAGTTATTTGTACAATACCTCTGGAGTGTTCCTAATTCTCCGGCAAAGCAAGAATCCTTTCATGACTGTATGACGGTCAGAAAACATAGTCAATATCGAAAGTCATCAGACGGTTTACATGGGACAGTTTGAAACCACCCACTTGGACAGTGCTTCAGTTTTACGAGTATCTCTGTGTATGTCCAATATGAGAGATTGTTATCATGTCTGTTATATAGTGGAGTGTAAATATACAGTAAGCTTATATATTTTCTATCTACACTAATTCATCTTATGCGGCTATAAAGTTGAAACATTATGTAGTCTAATAGTTACACAAGAGAACGTTCGGGCAGTGGACAAGCATATGAAAAGAACCGCTTTTATGTTGATGCGATAGGAAGCTGACCCCACTATAGAACGCCTCCTCGTTCCTCGTCAAGCATTTTAATCTGGCAGGAAGATATTCGTTTAATTGGATTTCGTGCAATTTCTAATACCATGGCAACGGACGCAATAAAAACTACGTCATTTGTGTTGCTAACGGTGATTGTCTTGCCTTCATCTGCCCGCTTCTTGTTCAGCTTTAAAACTGAGAGTCACGTGTTATCCGTAATATGAGTAAAATCTTATTACTTTTTAGGTTCAATGGTTGAAACACTCTGGAACGTTGTGTTGCTTTCATTTTCAACTTTATAAACTAACGGTTTGCCTTGTGTTAGGACAGACGTTCAAAATGTCAGCTGTAACTACGTTGGCTTTGAATTGTAACTGTTTATGAGAAACCCTCACAAAGTCAGCAAATATCAAAATGTAGCTTGATATTGCATTCAACTAGCCTTGAATTGCTGGATAATTACATGTATTCTAATTGAAGGGCGCTATATAAATGAACGAATGAATGAATGAGTGAAAACCGCATGTTTCCATTAAAAAATGAAAATGTTAAAATTTTTAAAGATAGAGGTGCCTGCGGCTACTTTTGAGAAGTTGCGAGTTCAAGTTTAACATAACTAGGACTCGATCTAAGTCGTTGTGCCTAGGAGTCGTGAACATTTATAGATATATAGTAAATTGGAGCGTATTCATACGCCTCTGTCATCAATGAAGTCTCCATAAAAACTGGCTAAGAAACATATTTACATGGCTTGTTGCTATTTGTTGTTTCTGTTGTTGTTTCTGTTATTATTATTATTATTATTATTATTATTATTATTATTATTATTATTATTATTATTATTATTATTATTATTATCATCATCATTATTATTATTATTATTATTATTATTATTATTATTATTATTATCCCTGAGGTACATATGATTCCTCGAGATTATAAACTTATTGGAGAAGGGGTAAAACATCTGGAACGGTCGCTACTCGTCAAGTTCCGCACGAAGAATGTGCTGCAGAAAGCAATTGCATTGAAGCGTTGAATTGTCAATGCCAATCGTTGAAACAGATACGTCGTCTCTCTTGCTTCTCCAGTGACATTACTGAGACTCTGTCCCAGTGCTGTGATAAAGGCCAGACCAGCATTATTTATGACACCTAGGGTTTTGAAAGAACCAGGGACGAAGTGCTAAGTGTAAGAAGTTGGCTGTATTTAGCATTTTACGAATAGCTGCCTGCTCAGCTGCAGCACCAGCCCTGACCTGTAAGCGCAGTTCGGCGCCTGAAAGTAACTGAGAGGAAAGGAAGTATTGGCATCTCTAAAAGCGACCAGTGTAAAGACTTGGCGCTGTGAATACGACGCTGGCAAGCACAGTGTAATTAATGTCGAAAGAGTTTAGTACTTAGATGGAAGACTTTCCTGAAACACTAGGTCACCTTAATCAGCTGTGTCTGCCATTTTTGTTGGTCGGTAAATGACCAAGCTGGCAGGTTGTGAGTTTTAAAGGTGTACTGCTATTAGATTATTTGCGCTTCGGCCGAGATCGAGATCCCTCAAACACACAACCAACATTCTGAGTAGAGGAGTGCAAAGAAGTCTGTTACTTGGAAAAAGTTGAGAAAGGAAGTGAAATAGCTCACTCCGAGGGCCCTCGTGAGTGATCGTAATTACTAACTCATAGCACAACACACTTGTACGTAATGCAACTCCACAGTGCAACCCAATTGTGCAATGCCATAGGCAACCACATGGGATTGCACGTAGTTTGTAGGGCCTACCCAGTTTTACTCTATGCAATAGACGACTAAATATTGGAGGTAGATCGACTGCATTTTGAGTCAGATGAACCCGTCTGCGAGTAAATACAAGTCTTTTCCACGCACTAATAAACAGATTTATTTAGCATCCAAGTAAGAAACGTTTCGTTAACGTTGCAGAAACGTGTTTAAACGGTTAGGCTAGAAAGTTTTCATACCATGAGTTTCACTTTTTAGTCTGAGTTTTTCGTAGCGTTCCTAAAAGGTTTATATCAAATTTTAGTTCATACAAAAGACTAATCCAATATAATATAATCTAATTCAGTGACTTCTATAACGCCGTTACTATAATGCACAAGGCATCGATTGATGATCATCTCTAGTAAAATCACAAATTCATAATTCAGTGGAGAAGCCAGGTCGGAATTTAACAGCTTGATAAACCAGAAGTCAAGCTACTTTGGGTAAGCCAGTTGAAACAGGTCAATAAATACGAAATAAAGTTCATACTCTTGTTCTCATTCTGCTTATATCTGTATTCATTTAGATTAACGTTCTTGATCTAACTTTCGTTGGAAACCTTTATTAAACTTTGTTTTGTCAAATTATTTTCGGTAACAAAATTAAACACAAACATTGTAGTACAGCATTACTGCAACGATTGACGGAAACGTTGCTTTATTATAAAATCAAGGCATAATAATACTGTATCAAGTTAGAACGTTTTGTTAGAAACCATGCTTGAATTTTTGGTACAAACGTTATTAGACCTATGCCTTAAAACGATACCAAAAACAACTCTTCCACTGAACATTGCAGCAATGCTGTTCTGACGTTTCTACAACGATTTAGACACCCAAAATAAACTGATATTTAATAAACGTTTCCCGCTTACAGTACGTTAGATCAACAATTACGCTAACGTTATAATAAAGCCAAAACAACTTTACATTACTGTTGCTGTAACGTTTCATAAACGTTCGTGTAAACGTTTTATCAATTCTCATTAAGCGTTGCTTTCAGTTTTTTGTGTGTCGCGTTCAAGAGTTTAGTACGAATGTCTGATTGGTAATTTATATTTCAATTTAATGAAACTTGTAATGTGATGCGTCTCTCCGGTCAGTGGCCGGCTGCAAACATCCACGTATCATGCCAGAAATCACATTATCTTTCATCCGATCGTTCGTCATTCCAATATGGATTCAAAGAATGCGTTCGTATTCTAATAACAGAGTTAAGGGAGGCTTTACATACAGATGAGATTTGCAAGCCATGCATATTTTAAATGAATTGAAAGTGTTGGGCAGCCGAACAGTGTTCGCCACATGTCTCTGAGCTTAAATATGCTACGCTCAATAACTGAAGCCCAGTGGCTTCGTAAAACCCGGGAATGAAATTGCTTCTTGTCTCGTCGCCAGAATAATCGCTGTTGAATGCGCATTCTGATTGACAGTTGCTGCTGTGAAAGCAACAGGTGGCCATATAAATCGAATATGGCCATCATAGGTCTGTGGTCACTTAAATCTGCTCCAGAGTCAACAATAACAGTGTTATTCAGGTAACATTGAATAGAGTTAGAAACAAAGTAATGGTCAGTTAAGGAAGCTGTTTTAAGACCGTACACTGTCAGTGGGAAGATCAGACGGCAAGGGAGATGATTGGCCACCAACTCTAATCTAATGACTTCTATAGCGACAGTATGATAATGCTAAAGGCATCAATTGATGGTCACTTCAAATCAAAATCGCAATCCAAAATCATAATCCGTTGGAGAAGCTGAGTCAAATTCCGGTAGGTCAGAGAAACCAGAAGCTAGTCTACGGTGGGTAAGCAAGTTGAAATAGACGAGTCTTAAGTTTAGACCTGAATGACATTAAAGAATTGACAGAACGAATGGAACTTGGCAGCGAATTCCAAAGCCGTGGACCAGCAACCGAGAAGGCCCGAGAGCCCAATACAGTTCGGATACGGGGTACAGCAAAGTCAGTGTCCATTGATCGAGTGCAATATTTGTTAGTGTTAGGTATGAGCATAAAACGTGGATAAATCGGCTGCTTTAAGTATAGTACTTTGTGTTCTACTAGACAGATTTTATCTGGATTCTTTGCTCGGTGGGTAACCAGTGTAACGAAAGCAATGTTGGTGTGATATGTTTATACTTAGGCGTTTTTGTTATGGCTTTGACCAGATAGTTTTGAACCATTTGTAGTTTGTGCAGATCTCTCTTAATGATGCCGATAAGAAGTGAGTTGCAGTAGTCAAGCCTGCTTGATCAAAACCAATGCATTAGTTAGGGGGATTAATACAGTATGAGGCAAATGAGATCTGATTCTGCAAATATTCCGTTTATGAAACTGAGCTGATTAGAATATTACATCAACATGATTAGAAAATGACATAGTGGAGTCGAATATTAATCCTAGAGTGCTTGCGCATTCAGTACGATTGACAAACAAGTCGCCTAACTGAACAGATGTGAGATAATCAAAGTTACGGACTTGTTGGCTTGTGCCTAGAGGAAAGGATTCAGTTTTTGAAGGATTCAGAAGGAGTTTATTAACAGCCATCCGGGACTGAATATCATCAAAACCTAAAGCTAGCAGTTGGAGATAAGGATTAGACGTACAACTGTCGAATGAGAGGAATAGCTGGTATCATCAGCATACAAGTGCTAATCAAGAGCCCCATCAGCAAGTACTGAGCCGAGTGGAGTCGTGTACAGTGTGAACAGGAGTGGGCCTAGTAGCTAACAAAATCTTGTGGAACGCCACAATTCAAGACAGGAGGCGCAGAAGTGAGTCGATTGATACGGACTGACTCTCATATGCCAAGGCCAAGAAACTGAAGTCGCAAACACTTCATGCTCATGGCTGACTCTCGGGGTTACCTGAACGGACAGCTTTTCTCTTCGGAGTTATAATTACGCGTAGTCACTTATCTCCCCACGTTTTAGCCACTCATGACAAAGACCAATCTCTGTCGCGGTGCCAAATCACACGAACTTATTACTGGAGATCTTTGACCCGCTTTAACATCGGACGGCGAGATTATAAAAATTACCTTTCTGCTGGGACATAAAAACTGGGAAGACAGATGAGTCGGTCAACGGCGATAGTTCTGTGCTCGTGAGCTTCTGAAAGAATGATTTATGCGGTTGTATAAATCTCATGCAGCCGGAGCCTTGAAGAAAATTGCTCGTTCGTTAGCTTAAGCCACAGGGAGCGCACCTGCATCAGCATCAGCCTCAGCAGCAGGCTGGTAGTAGTGGGACAATGTGTACATGTCGCTTCTTTCAGCACCGGACATATTAATCATGTATGTATGCATAGACGCATGTAGCTGCTTTCTGTAGCGCCTTTCAAGTTGGTCACAAAAGCGCTGCCTAAATGCTACTAAAGTCAATAAGAACACATATTTATCGTAGCGTCGAGAAAGAGGAGTAACGACGTCAGGCGACGAGGCTCTTAACACAGGAAGCTCCAGAGTCAAACGCTCCCTCGCCGATGGTAGAAGACGCTGTGTCGATCCGAACACCCCTCAACCACCATCTGTGGAAAACCGGGAGGTTATATTTTATACACTCTGATTCGTGATATTTAACCGATATCATTTCTTCGAACGACCTTTTTAGATCAGCAGCAGTGCTTTATCATCTTCTTTTCTTGTTTATTTGCCACACAGAAAAGAATACACAGGCAGACGCAAGAAGCCTTCGGACACACTAGACATAGACGACGCCACACAAGAAGCCCTATTACACAAACCCCGCTTTGATTAGAGCGATTTATTCATTCGGGACGTGTCTAAAAGCCTTGGACGGCGCAGGCACGCCTAAGCCGGACTGCGATTACTGAGGCGCATATAGAATCAATTCTCCCCCTAAGCGCTGGCAAATAACTACCCAGAACAGACAGTAAACGCTAAACGGACAGTTAATGCCCGTTTAGCGTTTACTTCCCAACCCCGACCACCACCCCTTCCCACCGTCAAAGCCCGCACCACTTCCAACGGCCTTCTCGCATAGAAAGTAGGTCTACATATGAAACATGGCGGCTAAACTTATTGCTTCCGTCTCAAAGGCGACGTCTCCGAGACCGCCCTTCCGTTACCGTCCCTCGGGAAATTTAATCTTTTTCGCTTTCCCTTTTCTGCAACCGTCTGAACAGGCGTTTTTCCCCTTCTGGCGTCGCAATAAAATCTTCCAGCGTCATTTAAACAAACAGGCGACAGAAATTCCCCGAAGGTCGTTCTAGTTCCGGCAGCGTGCGTTTCAAAAGTCCTTTGGTCCGTGCACTTAATAAAGAAAGATTCGTTCTGTTTTTCTTGTTGTATACACTTCTTTGAAAGCCCGCGATAGAATAATATTTTAGCGCCTATTCATGTCCTAGTTATAGATCATGTTTTATAAAACATTCAACATGGTTTGCCTCGGTGAACTCTTCAGACGTTTTTATCTGTAACATGAAACTGTTTGCTTTGCACGGTCTAAGCAGCAAGAGGAGTTGTGATGGTCTAATGAAGCGGTGGTCGTTTTTCCTTCATGTTTGCTACTGCATCCTATAGTTTAATAGACTTTAAGGGTAGAAATTAATTCGGAATTTTGTTATCAATTATTAGTATTAATTAATATAAATTATAAATTAATTATTTTACATTATTTAAAGCCTAATAACAGACTGGTAGGCCCTACTGTTGCTCTTGTCAGCCCTTGGATTATCGCGATTACCTACCTACATTTAAGATCTGGTGGTGAAGGATCTCACCCGATAAATTCATTGCAAATTAGCAGAGTCGAGGCTATACGGTCGCAATATAACAAAATGTGCACATTTACATGTTACATTTTAAGCAAAATAGAAATGAATTGTCTAATAAAATTCGCAGTTAATTTTGAATCGTTCGTCTTTGCATTCTAATCAGGAATGCATGAGTGAAATATGAATTATATGGACCGAGTGATTATTAAATAATGACACATTCAAATTAGTAGTATACCGGTGGACCACGGTGTCCATGGTCGACTGTGAAACATTCTAGACTTACTGTTTAATTCAGTCAATCAACTTTCTACGATCGAAAGTTCATTGAGGAAACGAATCCAAGCATTCACTTGCAACAACCCGTGAAACGACCATCTACCATCCACACGAAGACTACCTCAATTTAACTGGCTTCCGATTTCTTTTTTCTCGCTGCCTTGACAGCAACACCTAGTCCAACTGTAACAACTTTAACTTCAGACTTCACTGTTAGATTTTATAATCTAATTGATTGTCTGATGCTATAGTTGAAGCCTTTGATATTTGATATAGATGTACAATGTACATCGAATCATGTGATATAGTCTAAGATGACCCCTAGGTTACCATATTCTGGCCTAAACAGATATACTGTAATATGATACTGGTTTTGTATGGGACGCATTTGATTAGTTTATTTTGAAATGGCGCTGGATAAATATGCGATTACATCTATAATTACGTGCGTGTAGGCTACATAGGAATCATATATATCGAGCTTTATAGTATATTTTTGCATTTGATATGACCATTTGGCGGTGGCGGTCCAAAATGTCATGACCCGCTTTCATCGCTGGCTTTCACGTTAAGTACCGATGCACCGTTCCCAGTTATCATCGAAGTGGTCACCTATTATAAAAGAAGTGAATCTGTATGTCGAATATTCTGCGCTGGTTGACCGCATCGTATGTTTCGTCGCAAAATACTTCATGTTTTTATTGGCTACAGCCACTGCACATGCGTAATCGCAAATTTTAGGGAGCTGAGAAGTCTTCAGTCTGTGGACTAGACTAGCCACCACAGACTGCAGCTCTATATTACTACGGCTACTACTACTACTACTACTACTACTACTACCACTACTACTACTACTACCACCACTACCACTACCACCACCACTACTACTACTACCACTACTACTATTATTACTACTACTACTAATAATAATAATTAGAAGCTTCTAGAGCGCCGGTGTCTAATGCACAAGACATCAACCGATGGCGCATCAAATTTTTAAGCCGCATCTGAGCGGTGTATCTCTATAGACACATGCATGCATGTAAACTTAGATACATAAATACATATTTGCATAGATACATACACCTAACAATTTATATTGCGCCTTTTGTATTTTATCGTTAAGTACAGGGAATGTGATTCTTTGGGGTGGTGTATACAGCCAGTGGTGGAGGTGGCTTCAACAGGAATCCACGAGTAAGCTTTTGGAACTTAAGCACTAAAGCCTTAAGAACTTAAGCGTTTGTAACTAGCAAATTAGTTTAGCAGTGAATTGCAATGCTTCGGCCCAATAAAATTGGCTTAGAATTTGCTGAGATTGACACTAAAGGCATTAGATAATATTAGTTTAATCTGCTAATCGAACCATTCGTCAGCGAGACATTAATTTTAGTCGACCGTTCTAAATAATTATACAAAGAGCATAAGTGGACATCGGGCTCTGACCTCGATGTAAGTCGCTTTTGCAGTTGGTCAGCTATCCTGAAAAAGACTGTCACCTTCGCTGAACTTCTATGCTTCGCTTATGTTGCCGAGGCTGACCTTCGGATGATGAATGACATCCCAATAGCCGCCTTTAACTGCCTTGTTTGGATTAGAAGGAGCGGAGGTAGGAAAACGAAGAGGGGGAAGAAGGGGAAACGAGAAAGAATAAAGAGGAGGACATGAACACAGAAAGATGGAAGGAAATAATAAGGCTGGCTGTAAGAAGAAGCGTCGAAAGAGTAAAGTAATCCCATCTACGGGTTAAGATAACTTTATGTTTGGATTAAGGATGGTGTAGAGCTTCAGGCGGTAGACAGGAGGAAGGTGGAATAGGGAAGGAAGAATGAGGAATAAATGTGGATGAGAGAGGAAGGAGGGCGATTAGAAGACGATGAGTGGGAAAATCTCTTCCTCAATGCCTCGGATGATACATGTACCTTTGACTAACCCTAGTAAACTGCTCTGCTTCGCCGAGGTTGAGCTAGGATCGCACTGAATATATAATTATATTGGATGGTCGCTATATAAATGAATGAATGACTAATGAATCATCAAATGAATTACTGAAAGAAAGAAAGACTGAAAGAAAGAAGGAAGGAAGGAAAGAAGCATAAAGAAAAGCTCAGAATAAGGCGAGAGAACTCCGTGGATGAAGGAAAGGAAGGAAAAATTGGTGAAGCCGCTTGCGAAGAAAGCATATCATGAGTTACAAAAAATAGAGTTAATGGAGAGTGAAGAATCAAACAAGCAGAAGGAAGACGGAGAGTGTATGAAAACTCATCGAGGAGAAAGATAAGAGAAGGAAGGTAATATTAGGAGCAAGGGGCGGAGGAGGAGCAAAAGGAGGATCGGAAGAGGCGGAGGAGGAGCCAGAGGAGGATCGGAAGAGGCGGATGAGGAGCCAGAGGAGGATTCGAAGAGGCGGAGTAGGAGCGAGAGAAGGAAGAGGAAGGCTGGAAGAGGCGGAGGAGGAGTTAAAGGAGGAGTGGAAGAGACGAGAAAGAGCAAGAGGAGGAGGAGGAGGGTGAGGCCGATGTGGTCTCCAGTCACAGAAGTACCCAGTCAGTAGTATACATTTTCGGCGAACTGCAACGGAACACGGAGTAGTTAGATGAGGATCAGAAGGAATGAGAAAATGCGAAAAACAGATGAAATATCAAAAAATGGATCAAGGCGAGAATGAGATGAGAGACTGAACAGAAGAACATGACGAAACAGATGAAATGAAAAGACATACATGAAGAGGACAATGAGAAAAAACTCTAATGGAAAACAAGTGCAAAAGAGTACTTGAAGTAGGCCTAGTATGTGTTGAGGAGAGAGTAGAAAGCAAAAACCCGACGCAAAAATTAAATTGGGTAATAAGAAAATATATACGTGAGATTAAGCAGAAAGAGGAGCAAAGGAGAATGAAGAGGAGGAAGAGAAGGCTCAGCAGGCGTAGTAAGTGGCGCTAAGAAGGAAGTGTATGTAGGAGAAGAATTAGGAAAAAAGAAGGAAGCAGAGTAGGAGGAGGACTTAGATGATGAGAAAAATTCTACAATATGTCAGAAGATGTAAAGTGATTGAAGCACTAAAAGATGAAGACGGAATTGGAATAACCGGAGGGGGATAATGAGGAAGAAAAAAGCAGATAAAGAGAAGGAAGAAAAGAAGAAAGGAAGGAAGGAAGGATGGATGGATGGATAGATAGATGGATGGATGGATGGATGGATGGATGTATGTATGTATGGATGGATGGATGTATGGATGGATGAATGGATGGATGGATCGATGGATCGATGGATGGATGGCTGGATGGAAGGGAGGAAGGAAGGAAGGATGGATAGATGGATGGATGGATGGATGGAAGACTAGAAGGAAAATAAGGAGGAGAAATTAGAAAAAGGCGAATTGTAGTCGTAAATGTAAACTCAAAATTTATGAACCGTTATTTAAAAGATAAGCGCAGGGAACCAGCTTATTCACTAGCGCTGCTTCAAGACAGTGGGGTTGTCCAAAGATGTCATGCCAAAAAGCAAGTCCGATTGCCAGAAGACCAGAGAGATAAGATGGAGAGAAGCTATTAGGGTGGGTTGGGCGAAGAGGAGGAATAAGAATAGGACGAGAAGTAGGAGGAATTGAAAGAAGACAAGACGACGAAGTGGATGTAATTTACTGAGAAGATAAAGAACGAGAGGCGTTGGTAAAGATAGAGAGGACGGAAACGTAGGTGACGGAAAGGATAGCGCGGATAGCATGTGTTTCATTTACTGGCGAAACAGACGCCTTTACAGCGCAACGCTGTACGCTGTCGAAGGATACGAGAGTACTCGCTGCCACTGCTGCTGCTGCTGCCACTGCTGCTTCTGCCACTGCTGCCACTGCTGCCGCTGCCGCTGCTGCTGCTGCTGCTGCCACTGCTGCTGCCACTGCTGCTGCCACTGCTGCTGCTGCCACTGCTGCTGCCACTGCTGCGTCGTCGATCGTATATTCGAGCTTCGGAAGGCAGCTAAGGCACCAGTGGACGAAGGATGCTCCAAGCACATTAGTCACGAACAACTGAAGGAAAAAGGAAGAAAACGCACGGATCGAAAAACAGCTAGAAAGAACTGAAGAACAGAACAAAAGAACTCTTCTAAGCAGAGTACGAAAGAACAGCTATAATCAAAAAGAGAACGAGATTAAAGAACGATTCTACAGAAGCAGAAATACGGAACGAATATAGACTTTAAGGTATGGTTATCATCATGACTCTTATCTTTTTGCCGTCGTCATCATAATTAGGTATAATTCAGATGTGCACTCTTAAGTAACCTATTGCGACAAGCGATTCATCCAAAAATGGCCTATGCAAATGTTCAAAGATAAAGCTGTACATAAATAAATATGTAGCAATCAAGTATAAAATACGACCCTGAATAACGACATCAAAGATCCTTCACGATATCAGTTATATTGACTTAAAAGCTATAGTCAATGATGATGCTGAAAAGGATACGGAGAACGCGGCAAGCTGAAACGTGGGAGAAGGAGTTAGAGTTAGAACGTACACTAACCGAATGGAACAGGTAGGGCAAGAAGAAGCAGTCTGTTAAATGGCGTTTTGTATATCGAATTAGTTTTCGTGTGATCGACCTTAAGGCATTACTCGGTTTTATTTCATCTATTCAAGAAAACAAATCGAGCTATGTTAGTAATTGGATTGGTGCCTGTATTTAATAATAATAATAATAATAATAATAATAATAATAATAATAATAATAATAATAATAATAATAATATACGATATAATAATATACGATATAATAATAATAATAATAATAATAATAATAATAATAATAATAATAATAATAATAATAATAATAATAATAATAATAATAATAGGAAGCACTTCCGAAGCACCTTCTCTCTGCCAAAACTTGACGAGTTTTATCCAACCCAGACAGTTTTTTCTCCGGAGCGTTTTTTTATAAGTCCCGAGGGATCATAAGTACCTCAGGCATAAATAATAATAATAATAATAATAATAATAATAATAATAATAATATACGATATAATAATATACGATATAATAATATACGATATAATAATAATAATAATAATAATAATAATAATAATAATAATAATAATAATAATAATAATAATATACGATATAATAATAATAATAATAATAATAATAATAATAATAATAATAATAATAATAATAATAATAATAATAATAATAATAATAATAATAATAATAATAATAGGAAGCACTTCCGAAGCACCTTCTCTCTGCCAAAACTTGACGAGTTTTATCCAACCCAGACAGTTTTTTCTCCGGAGCGTTTTTTATAAGTCCCTAGGGATCATAGGTACCTCAGGCATTAATAATAATAATAATAATAATAATAATAATAATAATAATAATAATAATAATAATAATAATAATAATAATAATATACGATATAATAATATACGATATAATAATAATAATAATAATAATAATAATAATAATAATAATAATAATAATAATAATAATAATAATAGGAAGCACTTCCGAAGCACCTTCTCTCTGCCAAAACTTGACGAGTTTTATCCAACCCAGACAGTTTTTTCTCCGGAGCGTTTTTTTATAAGTCCCGAGGGATCATAAGTACCTCAGGCATAAATAATAATAATAACAATAATAATAATAATAATAATAATAATAATAATGATAATGATAAACGTGTGGTACCATCATCTCTTAAACCGTTTTTGCTGGTTTCCATATCTTCCCTGTGTCTGCGTAGGCTGCAACAAAAGTCAATGTTTTTGTCAATGTTTCAACGCCGATGTTTTTGTCAAAATACGCAGTGATACCGATTCTGTACCATACTTAAGTTTTTCTTATTTATTAATTTCGCACGCAAGTGCAATAAATCTGAATCAACATGTAAGGCGCGAAAAACTTGTTGGGGTCGTTACACGAAGTCCGCTCAGCATGCTCGAACACATAATGGTTGGATTACAGACTCAGAGCCGCAAGAATGAGAGCTTCGAATTAAGAAGAAGCGGTAATTATGAGTTACGCTATCCAGGCAAGATCCTAGCAAGCAATAAGCCTACATGAAAGGCGTTTATCTGTTTCAATATGAAGACAGCCTTCTTCAGTACCAACTGTAGTAAAAAATTCAGTACCGGTTCTACTGGTAGAGTCAGACCGATTTGGTACGGCGTGTAGTGTAGTTTAATAATACGTATCATCAAACTGATCGGGAAACACGTGTAGTTAATCTAAATAACTATTCCTTGTAGTTAAAAGATTCAGCTTTTCATGCAGTTAGTGTTAACAGACAACAAAATGTGCTTATACAGATGTTAGCAAGATTGGTTTCATATCCGCTACCGCGTTATATCGAATACCACGCTATAAAATTTTCACATACAAAATGAACTACAGCTGTGTTTGAGTGTATACTGGCAGTTTGGGGACCTTGAAATCTCACGTGGTCGTCCTATGCAGTAAAACCGTCGTACAGTGGCTGAGTTATTTGGCCAAATATTACTTTGTTTGGTTCCTACAAACACGTGGCATCTTCTAATGTAATGTATTCGCCCGCGGCTGTCATGACGAGTTGTCTCCATGACGTAAACCAGCGTCTGGTTTATTCTTAACAGAACGAGCTTTACGTATACGAGTTTTATCAGAGATCCTGTTTTCTCGTTAGCGTCTTATGTCCGTTCGATCTTCCCTGCGAGACCCCACTTCGTCATAGCTCCCGTGGCCAAAGGCGAAATTATACTAGCACAAGAATTATCGCTCACAAAAGGCAAAGTGGACATGAAAATACTTGGTAACAGCGTCTTAAATTATCAACATACTCATTCTCCAATAGTTCGTTATTTCAGCGAGAACAATTGAACGTTAGCACGTACTGTGGTAGAAATTAATGTTTCGCATAGAAACAAGACGGGAGCATGACAACGACCGCGTTATAACCGATTTCGCGTTATATCGAAACGCATTGCAACGTCTGCAAAAGTCAATGGTGTATGCTGATATGTTCATCTTTTGAAATGTTCCATTAGAGTAAAATGCACTTCACAAAAATTAATAATTAATCAACAAACTATTAAATGGGATAGATTTTATAATTAGATCTTAAATGAAATGATCTTTACTGATGAAACGCACTGCAAGGATATCTAATGTTTTTCTTCTACAATCTGCGTCCGATGCGTTTAGACCAAGTCGAATGAATGATGTAGACAACACAATACAGCTGTCAAACCCGTGGATGGGACAAAGCAAGACTCTACTCCGACTTCCCTTTCTCCACCGATTTTGAAACGTTTGAGCTAAGGCTAAACAGCTTTGCAGTGCTTTAAAGCAGGCACTTAATTTCCGACGATAAAAGTCGGATCTTAACCATAAGCCGCTGGAAATAAACGGCTTAATGCCTCTGTCCGGCAGATAATGAATTCTAAACACCTGCCATAGGGAAGAAAATATGACAGCGACGTTTTCGTCGGTTAAAAACCGGTCATAAATCAGATAGTGTTACGGATTACTGAAAAGACCAAGAAATAAGCCCTGGATGAAGACGAAATGGTTCTCGCCCACGCTATATAGAGAAGAAGATCCATACAGAAGATCCAGGCAGCCGGGAGATCTATTGTAAAAGCGTTCAACTGTCATGTGGCTGTAGTCCTTCACACGAAGCGGATTCTCCTCACAGCTACATTACTTAATGTGACCTCATTGCAAATCAATGTAACTTGATTTTCTACTAATGGTTGCTTACTTATGAACCTATTTTTGCTGTTAATGAACGTTAGCATCACTCAGTATAACGTAGAGAGATCCTTTGATTGGTCTCTTGAAGCAGAGCTAGTACAGATTTCTGATTAAACTTACAATTGACCTTCTCAGAGCATACGATGATTGTATGTAGAACTTGTGTCTCTTCCATTTGCGGCTGATTCGCTTACTACTCAAGTCGTCGCGACCCTGACGCATGCATCCGTATGCACTAAGGTTGACTATGGCAATGCCTTTATGCAGGACTAACTCTCCCCCACAGTATTCAGCCACTGTCTGTTTTAAATGCTGCGGCTCTGCTGATAGGTAGTATTCCTAGGTTTGGGCATATATCCAGCTTTACGTGGAAGAAACTGCACTGGTTTCCCGTGCAAAAACGCACTGAGTTTAAGATCTTATTGCTCATGCTTAAATGCCTTGTAGGCTGTGCTCCATCATATCTTAAGGGGATGTCCAACTCGACCTCGTCCATTCCTGGCCACAGATTTCTTCGATTTGCTGCGCAAAGCGACCTGGTTGTCCCGCCGGCCTGAATGTCCACAGCCCACCACAGAAGATTCGCTGTGATCGGCCCATCTTTTTGGAATAAGTTGCCTAGCAACCGAACTTCTCTTTGTCTCTTTTCCATAAGAGTTTGAAAACCATTCCGTTCGATTGTGGTTTCGTGTCGTCAGGTCGGGAGCGCCGCTGATGAGCTTCTCTTGAAGTGGCGCTACATACATTTACGATTACAATTACATTAAAAACGAATCCATAATGTGAATGGATTCGAACCGCCTACCTTAATAACGCACGACCGTAGCTCTAGTAGTTGGCCACCAAAGACGCTACATAAATGTTGAGTTAATTAAATAAGAAATTACTGAATTATGAGGACTTTCGTCGATAGACGTCGTGGGACATCAGCTGAATGACGGTTTTTCGGCGGAATAGATGCGTTGCAGCTTTGCGTGTATATTTTGTCATTATAGTCTTGTGATTGCTATTCGTGATTCCTTCTCCCTGTAATTTGGATTGATTTGCTGAAGGGAGATGAGGACAATGAGGCCAATCAGAGGACAGACTGGCGACAAGCAGAGGACAGATGAACGAGGAAAACGGCACAGACGAAGCACGCAAACTCTGATTAGATCGCCCTTGTCGGTGACAAGACTTATCTGATCGCCTTCTCCAAGAACAAATCATGAGTCAGAACAACTTATCATGACTCTTCTTCCATCAGGAGCAAGTCATGATCCCTAACAACGCCTCAGAATCCGCTCATCCCAACGCTGGCATGGTAATCGTAATCGTAAATTCGAGATTTCTACAAACGAAAGCTAAGTCGCGGAAACCAGTTTATTCACAGGCGCTTAATAAAAGAAAATCGTTAGGCAAGAGGGTCAGAAACAGCTCGAGGTCAAGATCCAAGAGTCAGGCAGGCAGGCAGGCAGGCAGGCAGGCAGGCAGGCAGGCAGGCAGGCAGGCAGGCAGGCAGGCAGGCAGGCCGCCAGCCAGCCAGCCAGCCAGTCAGTCAGTCAGTCAGTCAGTCAGTCAGTCAGACGGCTACTGTGGATGGTGTTTGGAATTGGAGCGGGCGAAATGAAGTCAAGCACTGCTAGCACGGTTAGTGTTTAGGTTGTGACCCTCCATGCAATGCCTGGTCCTACTGTTGCCAGCTCAGCCCTCATATATTTTGAAGTTGGTAAATGAGTTCCAAGTCTGGAGATTAAATGTTGTCCTTTCATTGGTTTGCTGTGGTCGTATTTGTGACTGCAAACGGTTCAAAAGAATCCGTCGATTGTTCTCCACGTCATCTCCGAAATTTAGCAGATCTAGAAGACAAGAAAGGAAAGATACGACTAAAGGTGGGAGTAGGAAGAGGAATTAGAGGAGAAGGAATAGGAGGAGGGATGAGAAGATCAAAAGGAGAGGAGAATTGCAAGAAGTTGAGCAGATCTAAAACGTTAAGAAGGAAAAAGGAGTGGGAGGTTGGAAGTGGGAGGAAAAACAGGAGAAGTAGGAGGACTTTAAAAGGAGGAGAAGGAGAAGGACGAGGAAGAAAAAGAAGAAAAAGAGGAGGAGAAGAAGTAGTAGAGAAAGAAATATGAGAAGTTTAGCAGATTTAAGAGACAAGCAGAAAAACGAGGCTTAGGTGAGTGGGAGGTGGAGGAATAAAAGGAGTAGAAGGAGGAGTAGAAGGAGGAGTGGAAGGAATAAGAGTACTAGGAATAAGAAGAGTTTGTTGGAATAGATTTGGAGGAGATGGAAATAGGAGGTGGGTCAGAAGAGGAGGATTAGCAGGAGGAGCAGAAGAAGTTGCAGTAAGAGGAGGATGTGGAGGATGCTAGTGAATGCTCACTTCCTTTCGTATTCTGTACGCCCTTGCAGATAGACAGACACACAGACAGACAGGCAGAGACAGACAGAGGTACAGCTGGAGGAGCAACAGCAACAACAGATTCTATTTGGTCGTAAGCATAGCATTAGCAGCAATCCAAACCATCGTCAGATGAATCTGCCGACGCCACCGACACGACGCCTACACTGACAATGCCCTTTAATGAGGGATTTTTGCTTCGATTGTTTTCACAGATATCTACATTCTGGCATTATAGAATATTAAACACTCATAGGATATTATGCTTTCATACACTTTGATGCTTATTTATACAATCATGGGTGCCTATACTTAAATGTCATATTACGTATGCATACGCTTTGATGCGTATATAAATGTACATACCGATGAAAATGAAACTACGTAACAACTCATGCATAGATGAGAAGTCATGAGTAGATTGCAATCATTTCTGCTTCAGCCGACCGGCAGACGACATTCCAACCACCAGCGCATTATACACAGACGCATCATCTCGCATCATCTGATAAGGTGATAAGCCGCCCGTGTGATTCTTCATTTCATGGCTGTTGAGGTATAATTGCCACGCCTCAGTGAGACTTCTGTTTAAGGGTCTGTACAGCACACCATAAATGTATCCAGCAGCGGGAATCAATCTTTAATCAGGGTTGTTCCAGTAACACAGGCCGTATATTACTGTTCTTGGTGCATAAAATTGAGGGATTTCTGGCACCCATATCCTCGCTTTGCTGATGCAAGATTGTTCGACAAAGATCAGCTCTCCCATTGCCTTGAATTTCGATCGGAAACGGTATACAGATAAAAACGTCTTCACATGGCAATTACCTGCACAGGTAGCGTAATGCTGCTGCCTCTGCAGGTTATTTGAGTTATTGCATCGATTCTGCGACCTTTAAGTGAATTTACTGCCATCGTAAAGCCTCGAAATGATAGTTGTATGAGCCCTTTTCAGGCAGATGCCATAAAATTTAAGAGTCTTTTATTTCTCAGTTACCTTTCAGTAATTCGCTGTTGGGCTGCACTAAAAATGCATACACTTTGATGCGTCTACAAAATCTAACACTGACAAACTGCAACATGTCCAGAACTCGTTGGCCTGACTGATGACGATGACAGGAACTCGCCTGTGGGATCATGTCACTCTTGTACTGGCTAATTACACACACTGGCTGCCTCTCAGGTCCAGAGACACTTACAAGATAGCTTTCCTTACACGCAAGACTCTCTCAAATGATCAGCCCGCTTACTGGTCGTCTTCCTTGCAGAGCTACCGGCCTTCCAGATCTTTGCGATCAGCTACACAAAAAACCGTCTGTCTCTCCCCGACCTCAGAGACTATCGGTCTGAATTTTCCTGAAGCGGATTCAGCAATTCTGTACCAGCCATATGGAATAGTCTCCCTGTTCATATTACCCACAACAATATCTCGCTAGACATATTCGTAAAGCGGCTTAAGATCTATTTGTATCGCTTGCTTTTGTTGTCTGACCGCCGTGACCCACCCACGCCTACGGTTTTCGATCAGCTGATGGACATATGGCGTATTAACAAATGCACCACTTTAATTACTTATGTAGCAAGCTACGAAATAATATAAATTTATTATCCCTAAGACGTAAAAGTAATATTTTAGGCGCAATCGGCCTATACATATTTCATCGTCATCAATTCATCATCATCAGATTCTGCCGTTCAATATAGATATTTCATCATCATCATCATCATCATCATCATCATCATCATCATCATCATCATCATCATCATCATCATCAACAGTATCGTCATCACCATCATCATCATCAGTTATTGGCTTTTTCGTGGCGATTGGTGCGAATGACTGACCTCCATTTTTTCCCCATCCTATGCTTTAGTGAAGTTTAGTCTCACACACACACACACACACTCACGTACACACGCACGCGTGCACACACACAAACCGAGAATCTTTATGTTGTCATTTATATTATGTAATCAGTGCAACTTCGGTCATTCTGTTTTGGTGGCCATGCATTCTTACCGCTTGACCAAACAATCAATCTTCGTTCCAGGAATTCGCCCAACAGAATTACTTTTTATCGGAATTCTGTGTTATGTTGAGATATATAGAACTAACATATGTTCGTATATTTTATATGAAATAAGAGTCTGTATGGGCGTCAGCTGTTGACTACTGATAGGAATTCCTTGGTCGATCTCGACGCGTTTGAGTGAGACTGTCAGTGGAGTCCTTCTTCAGCTATACGAGCATCATTCGTAACATACGAACGTCTATGTAAATGTAAATGTAACGGTAAATGTTCACGGTTTTCTATAGCGACCGTATGGCCTCAACCCTGCTAGGGTGAGATCCTTAATCACTGCTGCCCGTTTGAATGGGCGCCATGCCACTTAAGGTCCCCGTGCATGAACCGTGCTAGCCCGAACTTCAAATTTCTGAAATAAGCCACCATCATTTATTTATGTGACCATTTTATAATTTTAGCTTCAGTTAGACTAACGAGATGAGCTTTTATAAAGTAGTTAAAGGAGCTATAGAAATGCCCAGAAGCATGCATGCAAAGCTACATAGCATTGTGCAATATAGCTGAATCTTAAAATATTAAAGTAAAGTAAAGCTATATTGGTATTTTGTATATCATTTGATAGATGTATTATATACAGGCTGTTGTACAGGGTTTATTTTATACAGAATCAAACGAACCTGCTTTTATTGCGTCAATAAAAGTTCCAAGGAGAGCGATAAATATTATAACTGCGGGAGTATTTCGTCTGGGAACAATTTTCCACATGCCCCAATCTGTGTTCATCGCTTTTGAACGACCCGAGACAGACACTCCTCGCTTATCGCAGCCCTTTTGCTTTTACGATGCAAACGAAAGCGCAACATAAACACCGCCCTGATGATACAACATCTGCTGTCACGTGATTTAAACACTTCCCATCCAAGCGCACGTGATATGGCAGAGATTAAGCTGTGGGGATTTGGTCATCAAGCCGAGGGGATTACTTCAGCTGGAGCGATCAGGATGGGAAAGGGATTGATGTTATCCTTCAATTCCTTAGTGATGGTGGTGTTAGTGGTGGCAGCAGCAGCAGCGGTCGGTGGCGGTCATGGTGGCGGTGATCCATTTGGTACTTGGGAGAATAATTTAGACATTATAGAATTGGTTTCGAAGACCAAACTTAGTAGAGTAGTGGTGGTGGTGGTGGTAACAGTAATAGTGGTGGTGGTAGTGGTGGTGGTAGTAGTAGTAGTAGTAGTAGTAGTAGTAGTAGTAGTAGTGGTAGTGGTAGTAGTAATAGTAGTAGTAATAGTAGTAATAGCGGCAACAGAAGCAGCAGTAGCAGCACTAGTAATCCATGTCAAGCGAGATCTTATGGGTCGTCCGGAGAAACCAGAGTTGTTTAAACTGTCGCAATTTCAAAGACTGTGCAAAGATATTCATTGTTGTCGAGCAACTAAGAAGAACTGGAGCTGGTCTATATATATAGACTAGACAAGTTCCGATTACAATACAAACTGAAACATACTGAATGGAAACCAAAATCAAGACGAAACCTGGATAGAATCGATCATCCCAGAGAGCCGTATAGAAATAAACTTCTTAAAGGATCTGAAAATACTCCTAACTCTACAGCAATCGGCTAAGTTGTTTTCTTTCTCTCTCTCTTTGCATTCGCAATGCAAAACTGTTTGGTTTCTGACAACAAGAGGTACACTTTATCATCAGACACTTTATGTCTTTGTCAGATTAACTTCAAAGGACTGACCTAGACACTGTATGTACAGTGTCAAACAGGATGGCGTATGTAGTATTTATTTCAATGAATGGATTTTTCTTTCAAAGGAGAACAAGGAAAGGAAGTCATATCACTTCAGTCTTAGATTAGTAAATCAGAATTCGGGCCATGCTGCACTTAGCAACTTACACAACACAGTTTGAATCATAAAGACTATTCAATTCAGGTTTTTGGACTGGAAGTCGGAGACAAGCTAGTTATTAGAAAGCATTGAAAAGAATCGCTTAACTATTGCGTAATCTTGCTAAAGGGTTCGTTTAATATTATTCTAGCTAGTGTCATTAGTATTGACTCCCTACATATTTTCTGGTTAATAATAGGCCTAAAATTAACATTAAGCCATAGTTAAGACTTAGAATTTTCAACTATTGATAAAAATATTTGTCTGTAATTTCAGTTGATAAAAAGTTGAATCCCTTTACATCGATGAGAATTTTGAATAATAAGTACATTTATAAAAATCAACACACGATTACATTATAATTATATACACATGTGTAATACATATATACGTTTACGTCTGAAATATAAATTTCGACAAATAATAAATGTTTATATTGGTATATAGGTGTATGTATTTATACAGCGCCGCTTAGTGAACCACTGAAAAGTGTTGCAGATATATAGGCTATGCGTTATAATTTTTATACAGCGTAAATTTTGATCTTTTATTTACGTCATTGCAAATTAGGCTGCCACAAATATATAGACACTGCAGGTTATAGTTCAAAATCTTTGATGTTGACGCTGTGAAGCAATCTTGGATTGCTAATGCTAATAAGCAAGCAGGCCGACATTGTTGCGAGCCGTGATATATGACTTGCTGGATTTCATTCTATCACAGGAGAATTCTCTCCAGGTCATAGTTTCCCTTGCACTCAGAACGTTAATCAAATGGCTGATTGCTGGTAAGAACTAAAAAGAGACCGGTGCGTTCTCGAGGTTGTTGGACTCGTGGATCATGTTTAGTAGCCTAGCATGTACGTTAGGGCAATGGCGTAGTAGCAGTTACGGGATGCGCTGGAAGAGAACAGCAGAATTCGGCAGAATATAAGTTAGATAAAGAATTCGATATTGATCCAGTCAAGGACTTCCTATTGCCTACTTTGTGGTCTGTAAAATTAAAGACGTTCACTGGAGTTCGCAATGGCATCGTTTTCTTAGCTGCATGTCGGTCGAGCTCTTGAGGAGTCGTAATATTCCAGTTATTTTTTTGGCCCGAGGTACCTATGATCCCTCGGGTCTTATAAAAAAGTCACCGGAGAAATAAAATCTATGGGTTGGCTAAATCTCGTCAAGTTTTAGCAGAGAGAAAGTGCTGCGAAGAGCATTAAAGCTTTGGATGACAACTGATGGGCTCTGGAAAAGGTGGCATGTTTCTCTTTTGTCATCGGATAGTAGCTTTAGAGAACGCCCAAGCTACGTAAAGATTATTAATAATATTATTTTGCATTTATTACGCGCGCAAGGTCAGTAAATCTGGATCGGAGGCGCGAAGCAATTGTGAGTGAAAGATTTGCTCAAGGTCCCCTACACAGTAACCGTCTAAGGGAAGGTTCGAACTCGTACTCTAGCTTTACAAGCCGAGCGCTCTATCCAATTGGCTACGGCGTAAGTCTGCGATTTAATTACTAATAATAATTAGCAGTAATTACAAGGCATTTCATCACGCCTATCTTTGAATTTGTGCGGTTTTCAGCAAGTATTTTCAACAGCTTCGATTGCTTCGGTGAGCTACAAAAATTACTGAAGATTGGAAGCCATTTCAAGGTTTCATCGTCGTTTTATAAACTGCTGCTTGAATGTTACCTAAGCATTATTTACTGCGTCGAAAATCGTGAATTCGGTTCTACTGCAGAGAATAGTAAACATCGGGACTGGCGTCATTTGTCAACAATATAAGGAGTTTGGAGCAGCTGTAAAGCAAGCAGTCGCCTGTCTCTCGTCATACTTTCATACTCGCCTGGCGGATTAAATACAGATAATTTTTCTACTTAATCTCTAGAACTTATAGAACCTCTTTCGTTGGCTTCACGGATTTACTGGACTCTGATGTCGATCACACAATCTCCCGCATATAAATTCAGTAAATTTCAACTCAGACCAATGTCTGTCTCTTAATCGAAAATTTCACTGTCGAACTATCACTTTTCGCGTTCGGCTTTTCTTCTGAGGCAACGCACACTCGACTGAATTAACACAAATTCTTCGATACCACCCGCGACACAGACAACGTGATCAGTAATCCGATATCTTTACAGACCGTCTATCTATTGACTGAACTGTCGATCTCACTGTCCTTACTCCATCGATCTGGATTTCACGGATGATTTTTTCGAGCGACGTCCTGCGACTTCGACGAATTCCATACAGCTGAAGAAATCGCGTTGCGCCTTGTTGCGCCTCGTTATTATCGTTTACATCCGACGAAACGACTCAGAGTCAACCGTTATTTTCAAATAACTTCATCTGACTCCCTGCTTTCCAATTAGTTTCTGAAGCACAATGAATAGCTTTCTCAATGCCTGATATTAGCAAATTTTAAGCCCTATGATGCCGACATATATATGCATAGTCATGAAATTTAAAAAACCTAAGAAAGAAAAACTTTAAAAAGGTTGTTAAAATTCTGGTGAGCCAAAAAGGTCTTAAAAATTACTGCTGAAATTTTTGCCAGGGTAACAAACAAAAAACAAAACAATAATATCACAGCGCCTTATCTCTGTTTTAAGGGTAAATAAAAAAGGCACAGCTGGCTTTGTCGAATTAATTCTTTTAGCCGCAGTCTTTTAGTCTTTTAATCCGGAAGTCGCGATTACGATGTTATAAACAGGATTGGTTCGGTCAGTCGCCAGTTGTTCTTCTGCCAGTTCATGCTGGACCTGGTAACTTCCGTTCTCTTATTTGGACGCGGCTTAGAGTGTTCGCCGAAGCGGAACTTGCGTTTCCATGACCGAACAGTGAGATTATTATTATTATTACTATTAATATTATTATTATTATTATTACTATTAATATTATTATTATTATAATAAATTGACCTTATTATAATGATAATAATAATAATAATGATGATGATGATGATGATAATAATAATAATAATTATTATTATTATTACTATTATTATTATAACATGACCTTATTATAATGATGATGATAAAAATTATTATTATTGTGGTTGTTGTGATTGTTGCTACCTTAATTTGTTGCGCCTCACTGTAACAAGAAGTTTGCGTTGAAAGTGAAACACCCCGTTGCTATGCGTCGTTTTGCGTCGCTTTGTGGGCCAACATATGCACATGTGTGTGTCACTCTGTATCTTTGTCTGTCAGCTCGTGTGTGTCGCTTTTTGTCAGCGTCAGAGTATGAAGATGACGACGACGACGACGATTATGTTCTTTGTCAGTCGCCTAACTCCACTGGAGATGTTGTACGCAAAGTCGTCTCACAATAGAAGTCCATGCATATCGAGTGGCTCACAAATTATCTTATGAGAAATCTTTTCAGAAATAATGGGACAGCTCTGTCCAGACATCTACCGCTTTATTGTTTAAAAACAGTCTGTTTTATGGCCTATAGAGTCCGTCAGTCAGCCAGACAGGCACACAGACAGACAGATAGGCAGAAAGGCAGACAGACAGAAAGGCAGAGACCAACCGCGTCGTGTCCCTACAACATGACAACAGTTCTTTTAGTTATTATGTTCAATTGACAAACAAGTCTAAATCCCGAAATCGGTATGTAGGCCTATGTTTGCATGTATGTATCCAGACATTTAATATAGCGCCTTTTAAGCACCTTCAAAAGCACTGTGCTGGTTAGCCTACGTGGTGTTAAAGTTCATTAAAACTAAAATTTTGTCCATTAGAGAATAAAGCTTAGATAACTGGAGGAGTTACCGTTGGTGGGCTTTCGCACACACGCAGAGCCCAACCAACGGAATTCTATTTATAGTTGACAGGTGACGTCATGCTCATAGTTCCTGTTCGATGTGGCGCTGAGAATGAAAAATGATGAGGAATGAAGTCTCTAACACACGAGCAAATTCCACACATGACGAGCAGATTTATCGAACTAAACGAGAAGCATAAACAACGGTCACTTTGTTGCCGAATATTCGCGAATTCGAAGTCATACATTTGTCATATTGCCGTTTGATTCCTTGAGACTGGCATATAGCAAAATGCCGTCTTAACTACAATTATACGCCGCATGCAAGAACATTTTTGCATTTAAGTAGTATACATAGCAAGCGCCTCAAGATTGTCTCACTGCAAAAAACATAAATTTTCAGGCCTGTGGAAATGCCGCAATCTGATTAGAATGGTTGATAATTACGCTACAGTGAAATGACATTATCGTGAACAGCAAGACTTAAAGCCAAACAATTTTATAACTTGCTTCTGAAGTAGATGACTATATCCTAGTTCTGAGGCCGAAAATGTTTTGGCATCCAATTTCCGTTGTTTTACGTGTTCTATTTCCATTTTGCTGCCCATATAATCCATTCTCAAACTGTACAGTTTTCATGCTGCTGTAGCAATTTAAGTCATGGAGTAACATAAATTTTTTGTCTGTGAAGGTGATCAGGATCATTTCCTCTTCTTCGCCGATTTTTCCGCTCCCTTTTTGCCCTTTTGTGTGCTCTTTTTATCTCTTGCATTTCAAATTTAAAACTTATGGTCTTCATTTATCTGTGCTGCTTGTACCTCCGAAAATAAAGACTCCCTACATCTTCTTTGTTTCCCAATTATCTAAACGTTACCCTCTTTGGTGTTATAGTTATTTGATTTCTTCATAAAATTGCAGATTTACAACAGCCGCAAATTCCACCGTGTATGCAACGTCGGATTTAATGGTATCATTTCACATAGGAAGGCAATTCACAAATGAAGACGATAATTCACAAATAAAGGCGATAATTCGCAAATAAAGGCGACAATTCTAAAAAAAGTCGATTAATGTCTCTGCTAAATCCAACCAGCAAACTACTACAACATAATGGCATAATTAATTATTACTTATAATTATTGCTTACAAATACCAAGAGGGAATAATTGTTGTACCATTAGGAACACTAACAATAATAACAATAACGACAGCAACAACAACGTCAGCAACAGATGCAAACATCAGGGAAAACGGCAGCAGCATCAGCTGAGGCAACAACATCAGATATCGCATCCCTACTCCGCCTGAGGGTGTTGGCAAGCCAACTGAACACTGCAGTTGTCTTCCTTCCATTTATACGTCGGAAATAATTGCGACCATATTACATGGCTATGACGGACAGAAGCCTAGAAGACATCCTGCTACTCTTTGTTTTCCTCCTCTATTCCCTTCTCCTTCTCTTACTTCTCATCTTTTATACTTTTTCTTATCCTTCTCGTCTTTCTCCTTTCCCTTCCACATCTCCACGTCCAGTTTGTCATTCTCTCCTCAGTTTCCTCGTCCCTTCTTTTTTCTGTATCTCTGCATCCTCCTCCTCAATCACTACCTCTTCCTCCTAATATTCTAATAGATGGAAAGTTTCCATAACGGAACAGCGGAAACAACTTAGAGAGCTCTTTTTTCCGTCTTTCACTTCACTCTTCGGCTTCACAGTGAATCCGACCATTTGCTGTTTTTTCACCAGTAGCGTCACTTCATGTGACCTTCGCTGAGTATGCACATTTTTTCCAATGCAGTCATATATTCATACATAAATTTTGTATATATATGACTGCAGCATTGGAAAAATCTTGC
Organism: Norana najaformis; assembly: GCA_964023275.1. NCBI lineage: Eukaryota > Metazoa > Annelida > Clitellata > Crassiclitellata > Hormogastridae > Norana > Norana najaformis. The sequence goes on from OZ029915.1 coordinate 10,062,900, forward strand.
ATACTCAACGACCTTCTTAGAGTATGCAAGATTTTTTTCGAATGCAGTCATATATTTATGATTGGAAAAAATCTTCGCATACTATTTAAAACTCAATGCAATTCTGCTTTGTGACCATCGTTGAGTATGCAAGATTTTTTCAATGCAGTCATGTAGTTGTATATGTATATATATACATACATATATATTGAGTATTAAATAGTATGCTGATCAATAGAATAAGTCTGTTGTTTTCTATAGGTCTATGTAGTAGTTTTAATGTCTATAAACCATCTTGTATTTCCACCTAGTCTGTCCTGGTATGCCTACTGTTAGGCATTTATCTTCCGATAGAATTGGCCAAAGTCACGTTGCTGTCCTGTTGAACAGAAGCACGGAATTCGATACGGATATAACTCAGTGCTTTCTTCATATGGCACTCTCAGCGTAAAGCTCAGACATTCTTGCATTGCACGTATTTCACAAAGGCTCCATTCAATTTGCAACGTCTGCCCTTGGCGTTTGGATATCGTCTACCCCGTACGTGATTCAATCCCTATAATAAAATTCATCTGGCTGAGCGGTCGCTATAAATTGGCTAGGATCGTTTTTCGATAAAGACAACCCCGTTTCAATAGGTTACTTTCTTTACATTTGCACACGACTAGCAGTTTGTCTTTCACCAAGTATTGACCTTTGATGACCACGCAACCAGATGAGGACGTCGTCATTGTCTACCGATCTTGCTTTAACCAGCTGCGCCAGCTCTTTGTATATTCTCGCCGTCTCTTGCATTCAGTGTGTGTGTGCATGTCTCTGTGTGTGTGTGGTTTCTGTTCAACGGCGCTTTGTTCCGCTTAGGGCTAGATTTGCTCTCATTTATACTTACCTTATCAATTGCATTGTTTACTTCTCCTTGTCTCCTTTCTCTCCCCATCTCAGTGTTCCGCAGGCGCCTGAAGACTGTACTGTTTAACAGTGATTTTACTTTTTCAGGTCGGAAGCACCTCTGTTGAGTCTATCCTCCAAGAGGCGCTTTATAAATCTCAAATTACAATTACAATTACAATTATTTCAGTACATTTTATGTTGGCTTTTCTCATCACGCGCTGCGACCGCCCAGTATGACCTTCCAATATAGGTAGGCTGCAAAAGTCGTTGAAAGTTTTTCTAAATTTAAGATGCATCTGATTAGCTACGTGATGTTCTTTATTGATTGAAGTTGCTTAGGTTTCATGGCTACGGTGAAATGTTCGTATCTTCTGCCACCGGGGCTGTAATGAAGCATTTTCTGCTGTGCCTATCTTGAACGACATTCCTCTTGTTGTCTGCCTTCTAATTGCAACCAGTGACATTGTCGCCTTCTCCATCAAACTGACAGCATGCTTCACTAGTCGTGGCCAAATAGGCGATGACTATTTTTATGTAGGAAAATCTTGGCCTAAATGAGGCACGAAGTATACAAAACCTGTCAATTCTTCTATCGACATACGCTCAAAACTGCCTTGTTGAAGCCATGTCTTTCTGTTGCGGTCTTTCTTCAGCAGACTTTCAGTCGCATGCATTGTGTTGTATGGAGCGACTGGCAGTTCTCGTGTTTTGTCGTTGGTCGCTCAATATGTTCCTTACCGACAATTAATTGTACTTTATTATTTTCGTCGTCGTTCTGTGCTCAGTCAACATGACCGCGCCTTCAAATCGGTCGCTTGGCAACACTGCGGCTGCTGCGGCTGCTCTTGTGTCCCGTTACCGAGTTAATCGTGCCAGCCAAATCATTGTGCGTAACACATGCCGTTTTTCATTGTTCCGACTCTTTATGAGGACATATTCAAAAGCCCTTCAACAGTCAAGCAAACATAAATTTTGACCCTCCGATCTTGTTTAAACACTTCAAAAACCACAGGCATGGGAGGGATACTGACACTCAACAGTAAAGCTTCCATCTTTCTTTCCATCATAATCCGAAAAGCCAAGCTCACATAACCTGCTCAACTCCTGAATTTTACATAGCAACCTCGAATTATTTGTAAACGGCACAAAATGCAATTTTAAACAATCAATAGTAAAACAACAACTCAAGTTCATAAGCAAAACGACCTCAGCTCTGAAATAACCCATTACAAGTGTGAAAGGTTACATTACCCCTACGACATTACCCTTTTCGCGATCAAAGGCTTTTAACGCGAACTTAAAACAATGTCTTTCAGTTTAGGCAACGCCCACACAACAGAATAAACTTCTTTCTCAGTAACTGCCCATTTTCTTTGGGTTTCAGTCACTTTTTGACTAATAAAAGCATTTTGATGTACAACAAAAATTCTCTTGCACTTTTTACAAGTTAAATCTGAAACCATTTTAAAAACTTTTGCGAAAGAAGGTATGAACTGTCGGTAATAACTGAATAATCCGAGAACTTGCTTTGCTTGCCTCTTGGTCTCCGATCTTTTCATTTCCGTCACACAAATTATCTTATTTGGATTCATTTCCAGATTTTCAGATCCATCGACATGACGATTTAATTTCTGGCTTAGCAAATTCACATTTCTTTAGGTTCAAAGTTAAATTATGTACACGCATTTGTTGTAAAAACAATTCGAAATGTCGTAAATGAGTGTTCCATTCATTAGAATGTAGCCTACTGCTATATCGTCTATCTATGGTTCTGAAAAACTTTTAGAGGTTGCATCACACAATTAATGGCTTTCATAAAGTACGGCCTAAGTTAACCGATTGGGCGACAAAAGAGCAAGAGACAAAAGAGCAAGAGACAAAAGAGCAAGAGACAAAAGAGCAAGAGACAAAAGAGCAAGCGACAAAAGAGCAAGCGACAAAAGAGCAAGCGACAAAAGAGCAAGAGACAAAAGAGCAAGCGACAAAAGAGCAAGAGACAAAAGAGCAAGAGACAAAAGAGCAAGCGACAAAAGAGCAAGAGACAAAAGAGCAAGAGACAAAAGAGCAAGCGACAAAAGAGCAAGCGACAAAAGAGCAAGAGACAAAAGAGCAAGCGACAAAAGAGCAAGAGACAAAAGAACAACAGACAAAAAACCAAGCAACATAAGAGCAAGCGACAAAACGGCATGTGACAAAGGAGAACGTAATACAGACTTAGATTTGGTCAGATCAGATAAGTCAGATTAGGAGTATCAACGTCGTGCGCAACAAGACCGGAGCCAGTCTACGGAAACAAGGGAACATGATCTGGAGCTAAGACGACTCGAATATGACATGTTATATAACTTTTGAAATAGATCAATTTCAAAAATAACCGTGGCCCAATTGTCGCAAATTTGAACCTCTCTCAAACTATGAAGCAGTCTGATGCACAGAGAATACGTTGGCAAGTGCGTTGTTAAGTTAATGCTAACAGCAAATTAGCATTTACTTTATTTTGAGTATAGGCTTAACTTTGGATTAGTCCTATCGTTGTCGCTGCTTGCGTCCAGCTTTTTCACTCAGTTCGTTCAGTTTTATTCGTCGCGATTAATCTTAACATTATTGTTGGTGTGCTGACGAAAACAACCTCACATGCGCCCTGCTGAGTGCTGTTAACTCGAAGACGACGTAGGAAACAATGTACAGTCGTTTCGGAGTCTGTTTCGGCGGAAACAATCTCCTAAACATCTGGCGGTCGTGTTGACTGTCCTGTTGCCAGCTGCCGAGTAATGGCTCCGGATGCTCCGTTTTTTCACCGTCGACACTTCGCTCGGCCGCGACGAACTTCTCCAGCTCTCCTCCGCCCATTTCCTTCGACGGGAAAAAGGTGCTCAATCAACGTCGACCTTTAACCAGGCAGTGACCTGCTAATGTTAACCAGCATAGCCCATCTCCCTACTCCACACACGCCCCTGATGAGTTTTAGCATCCCTAAGTATTTTTTCCATTTATATAAATCGGCAAATGCAGTACAATGCATGCATACACTGCAAAACAATACACACGCAGCATCTGAGATTTCTAATGCCGAGAGTGAGACTGCCGATGTTGGGGAGAGTATTGTGACGAATAGCTATTAGTTAGGCCTTTGTTGAACAGTTAGGCCTCTGGCATCTGCATATAGGATCTCAGGAGTGCATGTCTAGTTCGCCGATGAATGAGGCCTAAACTGAATGCGAGCGACATCAGGAGCAGTCGACTTCATTTCAGTAGTTTGATGTAATCTAAACTAAAGACTCATATGGAACCCGATACGCCTGTGATTTCGACAAGATATGCAATCACCATGCAGACTTTGAATATGTGAATATTGATCAGCTATTGAAATGAATAAACTTTCTGCATTTGAGGTTTGACTTCCATGTTTCGTTCAGGCTAAGTAAAAAATTCTCACAGATAATCCATTCGATTAGAAAATGTTCATATATTATGTAAACACCTTAAAGAAGACTTGCTAACCGCTTCTGCCTAGTCGTACGCTGTATAGATTATGCCGGCTATTCTCAAACTTTTCAGTCTCAGGACCCGTACCACTCTTAAAATTTATCGAGGACCCAAAGAGATTTTGTTTATTTGGGTTATATCAATCGAGAAATTAATGTATTAATTCGTAACAAAATAATAAAAATAAACCTGTTACGAGTTAACATAAACAAAATGTTTTTAATGAAAAGTAACTATATTTAAAAAAGCTAACGTCTTAGTATTATTATGAAAATAGTTTAGACCTGGTGGACCCCTAAAATGGTCTCGGGGACCACCAGGGGTTCCCGAACCATACTTTGAGAACCGCTGGACTATGCGAACTGCTTTACTTCTTCATCTAGCTTCGGCTCCTTAAGGCATACATTATCTGCCATGTATGATTGCCGGTCATTATTTATAGATACCCACGTGATAGATGATCCATCTGAAATTGCATATGTCTACTATGCTGAACCAGATATGTGCATATGATAGGGGTGATAAAGACATTTCTTTCCTGGGTAGTCATTGCAAGGTGCTTCGCTTACACGCGAGCACATAGACTAAAATGATCAATTAGTTGGTACCTGGACGGCGGATCATGCACAAAACGTTCGCTTTTGCGCCTGAATATTCGTGACTTGCAGGATTATAACATGCAAAAGATCTGTGCTGCTCACCTTAAAGCTAAGCATTGGCCTGAATTGCTTTCATTATAACCCTAATCGCGTCTGGTTATATTCAGAAATGAAAAATACACACAGATAGGTAGTAAAGACATTTACATGTTTAATATTTATCACAAAGTTTTTAAAAAGTCTGTACGACCCAAATTTTGCTTTCCACAAAAGTTCATTACGAATTTAAGATGTATTTACGTCTTTAACAGATTTAAAGGCACCCTTCTGGCAAAATTGTGCTTCAATCTACTGCGTGAATTGTGTAACATACATGTATACAAACCTCTGTATCCTACAAGGCAAATAGACTCAATCTGTGCGTCACAATAATTTAAATGTGCTAGACCTTCCATGGACTGATCCGTTCCAAATTTTTCATCGATCAGCTCATTAACCGAAGTGGATGCTTAACTAGTTGAGCAGGCACCTCGTATACGACATAATATGTTTACCTTCAGAGGGAAGGAAGAGAGGTAGTCGGAAAAGAAAAGGCCCAACTGAAGTAAATTTACACCAATGTCGTGCTTTGTACATGCTTTATGCTTATGGGGTGTTCAAAACCGTGAGTTTCGCTCTGAGACAAAAGTGAAACCGGTTTCGACAGAAGCCTTTGGACTCTCAGTGGCGTAAGTGAAGTAAGCGCGGCATTAATTAATCCTTTCAGTGGCGTACTCACGGTATTATTTGATAACACTAAAAACTCTTTGGCGTTATATTAAGTTATCATTTGTAATCAAATGTCATCAGAGTGAATCATACGATTGCTCCTTGTCGGATCTTACCAACTATGCGTCGAATAAGCGTACCAATGTTGCAACAATATAACACATATGTATGTATCTGAATGCTTCTATAGCGCCTTTAAGAAGCTCTCAATATAACAATAGCGAAAAAAGCATTTCACATCGGCTTCCCGCTAGACGTTTCTAAAAGCGTTGGCGGCAACAAGATAACAGAAAAAGTCGAATTGTTTATAGTCATGTACATAAAGTGCGCATAATGTGCAGCGGAGCTTTCAACCCTAATTAGTCTCCTCTATATGCGCCGAAGATAGGAAAGAAATGGTGTATTTTAGCATTCACGATCCCATTAGACTTCGCTCGATCGTAGCAGAAATAATCAAACGCCAGACTGGCTTTAAGGAGTATTAAACGAATCCTTGCCAGTAGGTCTGGTTGCAGCGTCCGATGTAAAGCAACTATTCTCTCCGCCGTTTTTACTTGGTTTTCGTGACTGACAGAATCGAGTTACCAGTTTTAGCCAACATGTGCGGCTTGCTTCTTACCACAAAAATGCGAGCCGTGTTTCTCAGATAGTGGCTTTCCGAATGAATTTGTCGCAGTGTAGGGCCTTCTCGATGGTTAAGCTGTTCACTTGGAAATTGGAATGGATTTCCTTTAACGATACTTATTTTGACTACAGGGTTCGCCAAGCACCTTTTATCAACGTTTGAAGGCTGTTCTATTTTTCTACAAGTTTGGGCTAGAGGCGTTTTTGCGCAGATTAATGAGCTTATTGTAACTTCTGTGTTGGACCGTCCTCTTGCAGCAATTTCCTTTGTATATAAGTACCGTTTCATTTTACCGTTTCATTTCACAAAGTGCATTATGCTACGATCCTTAAAATCAGATTGCTTAGATAGCCATGTGCGCGGCGCTTTTGAAAGCTATTCAAAAGGCGCTACATTATGCATTTTGCATTGTATGCATGCATACGATGAATTTCTAAACAGTGGCCTTATTCACAAATCCTGCGCAAAATATGTTCAGAGCCGCCGTCTTCTGCCATCGGTAACCTTGGTCTGCAGAAGACGAAGCACTGTTGCCGTTTGTTGTTAGGATGTGCAAACATGGAGTTCTCAGTAATAACAACGGCTACGCAAGGGTCATTTACTGGTTTCGCAAATTTCGTCTGCTGAACAAGATGGCAATAATTACAGAAAGACTGTGGCACATTCGACGGCAGTGCACTGTTTGCGGGTGCTCTCCGCTATTCCCAGGAAACCTATAGGTGCTCATCTGGCCGGATTAGCAGATGAGAAGTACGGATAACAAAGTGCTGTAGAATGACACTCCAGCTACACAAGATAAGTTATGCCCATGGCTTGCATATTAGACTGTATACACGATTCGCATTGGCCTCTATTGCATACGCCGTGCTTGGGCCTTAAAATGCTCGATAATCTTGATTTAGGTCCAGGAATGTTGATCTACATAATCTGCAATATGAACTCTAAAAGCCGAAAATCCCCAACCTGCTTTTTCGCAAATAGTACAATGCAAATAACTGCATATAAGTGTCAGTAAAATGTCCTGCTGTAACTGTCAGAGTATTAACAGAAAGTCCCGATATAACTGTGGTTAAATTTGCCTCTTTTGACCACTTGATTTTAAATTAAGCGATTCGTTTGTAAGCTGAATGAATTTTAAGTCTTTTATTGCGATATTGAAAATTAAGATGAGCCTGGTGCTGTCTGTAAAGGTCTTGTTCATAGACAGTCCAGGCACCAGAGTGGAACATTGGCCTAAATGACAATTTTGGATTCAGCAGCTCTAAAGTCGTGTAACTGTGGTCATATTTCCAGATTTTGGTTCATTCTTCTTAACGTGTTAAATTGTTTGTCCTACATCGCTGAGAATTGTTTATATAATAGGCCTATGCTTTAAATAATTATTAAATTGTCTTGATTTACTCACAGTTGCTTCATGAAATGCATTTAAACTGTGTGCTCCAAAACTATCAGATTTGCTCCAAGAATGAACCTCAATCTATTGCAGAATGGGAATGCTTGTAATTGTAATTTGTAATTGTAAATGCGATTTTATGGCGCCTTTTAAAGAGTATCCAAAGTATCAACATACATCTTCAGTCCTGAAATTGTTGCACTGGCTACCCATAGAAAGGAGTGGGTGTGCCTTGTCCGTTTCTGGCCCCGTACTCTGGAACTCTCTTCCGGCAAACTTTCGCTCTCCAGAGTATGTGTTGGCCTTTTGGTCTCAACTAAAAACCCATTTTTTTCTTGTAGGACCCATTTCCTCTGTAAGCTATTTCTGTGTCTTCTCGGATTTCAGTGTTGGCTTTTGACCGGACTTACCCTAGAATTTAATATGCACTTTGTTTAGCAGCGAGCGATCATCGAATGATGCTTTGAACATTAATAGAGTGATGTAGTTGATGTTGAGCAACTTTCGTCTTGAATTGTTTGAAATTTAAAGAGAAATCCCTTAAAGGCTCAACTCCTCATAGAATAATGAAGAGTGTCTAGAGACGTAATAAATTCTTTTGCGTCATTCTATTTTCCTCTTTTCAGCCAACATTCGAACACAGATGGCGCAGACGAAATATCGGAACCTAACGGACTGTGCCTTGTTCGAGTTATGCTCTAACCTGACCTTAGCAGGAGGTCCCTGGTTGCTAGAGGAAGAGCAGAAGTATGAGGAGGAGGACAGTTACAACTCAACCGATGTGTTCTACTTCTATTCACCACTCCAGCAGCTGTTCATCTTCTACCTCTGGCGCTACGCCACTCCCTGCATATTCGCAGCCATTATGGCGGTCGGTACGGTCGGCAACGTCCTCGTGACCTACGTGATGTTGACCCGGAAGGAATTGCGCAGCATGACGAACTTACTCCTCGTCAACCTGGCCATCGCCGACATCGCCTTCCTCTGGATCTGCGTGCCATTCACCGCCTACAAGTACGCCTCCGACGGATGGCCGTTCGGGGACTTCGTCTGCCAGATCTTCCAATACTTTGTCTACGTTGCGGCCTACGTCACCATTTACACGCTCATTGCCATCTCCGGTCTACGCTTTGTGACCGTCGTCTGCGCGCGGAAGACGGCGCACCTCCGGACCCGTCGCAACGCCGTCCTGCTGGCCATGGGAATCTGGGTCGTCACCCTGACAGCCAACGTCCCCACCCTTCTGGCACACAGGGTAAAGATGAGCGGCGGTTACATCTACTGCGGGATCGAACCGAACGCCATAGGACCGGTGCTGTTCAGTTTCTTCGTGCTTGGCTACGCGCTGCCGCTGACTCTCATCTGCATCCTGTACATCTTCATCGTGCACTATCTCTACAAGAACAAGCCGGCCACCCTCGACCAGTCCAAGTCCCGCGAGAGGAACTCGCGCGCTCTCAAGGTCATCGTGCTCGTCGTCGTCGTGTTCGGCGTCTCTTGGCTGCCCATGCACGTCCAGTCCATCCTGGCATACTATAATTTACTGCCACATGGATACTTATACGAGGTCTTACGGGTCCTCTGGAACTGCATGGCCTACGGAAACTCGTGTGCTAATCCGTTCATCTACCACTACGGCTCGAAGGAATTTCGAAAGTGTCTGCGCGAACTGGGCTGCCTTCGGAGCATCCTGCGCGTCAAGTCATCGGCCAGAAGCGACAAGGCTGAAAAGGTTTCGGTCACAAGAACTCATCAGTTCAACACGACCTTGGCTCTATAACTATTATCATCCTAACGTATAACAGATTGATGCCGGTGTTGCTGCGACAGACATCAGTAATATCACGTCAGTACAGAAACAGATATCATTTTCCAGTTTGTAATATGTACTAACTGTTTGTGACGATAACGGAAGTGTGATGTTGTGGTACCTTTTTGAAGCAAGTTCCACTCCCCTAGTCTGGAGGCTAACGGTTCAGATTTCTCCTTTGACAAAGATATGTCCCTCACCAGATCATCTAACTCTCCTTGCCTTATCAAATGCGGCCTACCCTCTTCCAAATCTTGATCACTGGATTCATAAACAGTAACGTCATCTTCTGTATTACCATCAGAACTGTCCGTTTCATCAGCACCCGCAGCAGGCGGAAATGGTACTGGATTCTCTTCATCATGCGGGCACTGGCTTTAGAGCGGACTCGCAATCAGGATAAACGTTTTTAGACTTATTTTTCTTTGAAAATCCAGCAACTTTAGTAATGCAGAAATAACAGTCTGCATGATGATTTCTTGGCTCGCGCCACACCATAGGCACAGCAAACGGCTTTGAATTCCTTTTGCCATTCAGCCACTGTGTAAGCCCAGAGTAGCACACGGTGCAGCAGACATGAGGTGCCCAACTTTTATCCTGGTCTCCGATTTGACATCCAAAATAATACTTGTAAGCAATCATCACTCTCTTAGTTAACTTCTTGCGCTGGTCACAAAGAGTATATTTACCACAAACATAGCAAACATTGTCTGGATGGTTAACACAGCCTCGCCTATTCATTTCAAAATTAAATCTCACACACTAGCTACAGCTATATATGAAAACTTCACCTTCGTTCTACGCAATCTCGCCTTATATACTGGTATTGATGCTGACGTCAGCTCGCTGACATGCCCAATCATGTCTAGCGGCTGCTGCAGGCTTGCTGTTAGGAATATTTCAGGCGACACTTGCAGGCATGCACGTATCATTGGCAGCAATCGTGGAAACACATACAACAGAATGTACAGACATAACCGAAAACGAGTCCTTATGTCATTACTTGAATGCATGCATAACTTAAAATCTAGACGTGCTGAGCAGATTCTGACTTCATATTTGGAATCAGCACATTTGAATCAATATAAGGCACATGCATTACTTTCAGTAGCAAAATCGTTGTGATCCAGTGTAATTTATGCTAACGTTTTCGCCGTTAGAGGCGCCGCATTAGTTGAAAATTTTGTAAATAGATGGTAATGCGAGAGTGGTTTTTGTTTTCTTGCGATTGAATAAACAATGCTGCATAGTTTCTTCTATTTTGTCGCATTGTGCTGTATTAAAGGTGATTTATGGAATATTAATTATTATATAAATAAGACACAGATAAAAAAGTTACATTTTTAAGGCCACTGAGAAATGCGCGCTTTTGGTTGTTTCTTTGATTTCATTTTTTAGCTATGCATGAATTTATGGAGTTGAATGCTATATAAAAAGTCGGGAGATGGTTGGTGACTTTTCTCTCCTAGGTCTCCTTGCCAATTTTGGTTTGGCCGAGGTCATGTTTCATCATAGAGGACCATGTAAAGGTTGGAAAGTGAGAGTCCGTTGCTCTCACCGAAGTTTGCGCACTCGGTTGCTGAGGCTCGAACCATTAGCTGGCGTACGTGCATGGTAGCAGATGTTCCCCTGGTCCGGAGTAAGTCCTCCGGATGATCGAGGTTTTCCGCCATTTAACCAAAGGTATACTGGTTCCTTAACTTTTAAGTGGATCTAGGTTGGAGATGTTTCTGAGTCAGGTTCCCGGTTTTGTCAGAGGTGCTCCGCGTCTAAGTAAGATAGGGAGCTCGTGGCTGACCGGTCATAAGGCTAGATGTAGGCTATAGGATTTATAAATAACAATAACCTTATTTCATTGATACCAGAATCATATAATAGTTTCAGATTCAAGCTGTTCTGTTCGCTCTAGTTTACTTCAAACATTTTAACCATTTATGTTTTAATTCAACTTACTATAATTAAGTCTGTATTTTATTTCAATGCCCCTTCCCCGCTGTCCAGTAACTGCCAATGCCGTTGATCTGAAGGACGCCGGCCGTCGTTTTAGGCCAACAGCCTGAGTTTAGGGCGCCCTTAGAGCAATCCGATTAAGGGGTTCGCTAACTATTGCCGACAGAGATCTTTCGCACAATGGCAATTAATATACCTATTAGATAGCCTGAACGACAACAATCATCGGGCAAGCCAGACCATAGATTGCAAACTGAGCAGATAGGGTTGGATAATAAAGCGTGTCGCGCGATGCGTTGCTGTAGACGTAGAGCGGCGAAGCGTGCGTTCTACCTGTAGACGAGTCGAAGTAAATTTTGCGTTGTTTGGTTAGCAATGCTTTCAATGCATTCGCATGCTGGACAAACATACAGCGTGTACCAAAGTAAAAGCCCGTTTTCGGGGCAAATAGTGGGGAGATACGTTGCCCGATATCCATGTGAAGTTTACTGGAATTCTACGTATCGTTTTATATTCGGTTTTAAAAACAGGGAAACTGGGAAATTAATCGATTGGGCAGGTTAAATTTTGTATTTCTTTCGAAGCTGTAAATTTTATTTCTATTTGTTCTTTTCCTCAAATGTTGCTATAATTAATCCATTGTGGACATGCTTTACTGATAATTCCCAAAACGATGATTGCCCTAAATCGGTATTTCTAGATAAACCCAAGGCCACTGACCAGTTGTTTAGCAGGTCTAATTACTTTTGCACAGCAAGCTTAACTTCTATGAAATTGTAAATAGCGGCACTTGATGCTTTTTTGTTGAATTTGCTTTATGTTGTGTTTTGGCCCTTTGGCGTAATAAGAATGCTCATAAAATGTGACTGATTTGTAAGCAGAGCGCAAGAAATATTAAGAAACGCCTAAACAACTTCAAAAGGGCGCATAGATGCGGTGTGGCTTTTCTGCTTCTCCTACTAAACGTTAGCTTTCTCTGCTTCTCCCACTAAGACGAAACTTGTCCAAAGTAGAAAACGAAAATACAAGAAAGATAAGAGGAAATGTAGCATCAGTCGAGACACTGCGCAGGTGCTATGACATCAGAAATCGACCAACTGCATCTATATATCACGACGAACGGGAGTTATAATATTACTACGCATGACAGCATCTGATAACACTGGTCAACATAGAAATCGTTACTGACTGGAAAAGGCCCTAATGTGTAGCATCTTGGTGTGCTGAACACGAATATAACCATAAAAAAATTTTATTGGCTCTCGTTTTGAAAATATTTCATATAGTTCATTTTTCATGTTTCACCATGTAAATTTATGCAGTAGGACTGCGACAATATCCTAAATAAGTCTAGAATGATGTAATATTCCACCTCATTGCATAATCCCATCATGGACACATCATGCACAGTTGATTACGTCATTTTCTGATGCAATGTAAAACTACAGCCAGTCGGCTGCTGACGTAAGATGACGTCAGCAGTGTACTATATAAAGCGAGTCGGAACGGTTGAGCATTTACAATATTACAGACTTTGTGCGAGACAGTTTAAGTTACTGTTTTATAAAACTATTATTACTTTATCCATTCAGATACAATACAGAACAGTAATGCCTCGGAAGTGCGTAAATACTGTGGACAACTTTTGTTACATTTGTGGGGAAGTGACATTTGCCAACCAGAAGAAAAGTATCACTTACCAAGTCAAGAAGGCATATCATGCTTACTTCGAATGCAAGGTTGGTGACCAAGACAAGCCATGGGCCCCGCATATATGCTGTGCTACATGTACAACACAGCTTTCACAGTGGTTGAATGGCAAAAGACCATCCATGCCGTTTGCAGTTCCCATGGTGTGGAGAGAGCAAAGCAACCACGTAGATGACTGTTACTTCTGCTTGGTTCCTCCTCTTTCCGGTGGAATAACGAAGCAAAAGAAGTCGACAATAGTCTACCCAAACATTCCGTCAGCATTGAGACCAGTTCCACATGGTGATGGACTTCCTATTCCAGAACCTCCAGCAGAATATATTTTCCTTGATTCATCTGATGAGGACAAGGGTGAGCCGACATGTTCTCCTCCTGGTCCGTCAGCGTGCAGTGATCCCGATTTTCACTGTGGTGCATCATCAACCCCACACAGAATAACACAGGAAGAACTAAATGACCTTGTTCGTGATTTGGACTTATCCAAAAACAAGGCAGAATTGCTAGGATCAAGACTCCAACAATGGAATCTTCTAGAAGAAGATGTCACAATTACTTCATATAGAAAGCGCCATCAGCAGTTGGAACCTTTCTTTATGAAGGAAGGTAATCTGGTATTCTGTTCCAATATTGACGACCTCATGAATGCCTTACAGATCACTCATGACCCACAAGAATGGAGACTCTTTGTAGACTCTTCAACACTGAGTCTTAAGGCTGTGCTTTTGCACAATGGAAACCGTCTTCCATCTATTCCATTAGCGCATGCTGTCCACATGAAAGAGACATACGATAACCTAAAACAGCTACTGCATTCCATTGACTATAACAGGTACAAATGGCACCTGTGTGGTGATTTGAAGGTAGTTGCCATTTTAATGGGACTGCAGCAAGGATATACAAAATATATGTGTTTCTTGTGTGAGTGGGATAGCCGAGCAAGAGAGTTGCACTACGTGCGGAAGGAATGGACTCCCAGACAAAACATGGCAGTTGGACAGAAGAATATCCAGCACCCAGCTCTGGTCGAGGCTCACAAAATCCTACTACCACCCCTTCACATCAAACTAGGTTTGGTGAAGAACTTCGTGAAAGCCATGGACCGCACTTCGCCAGCTTTCAGATACCTGCATGAAAAATTCCCTCGACTCAGCGAAGCAAAGATTAAAGACGGAGTTTTTGTGGGTCCTCAGATTAGAGAACTCTTCAAAGATGACCGCTTCAACAACTTGCTGGAGGGTGATGCGAAACAAGCATGGAATGCTTTTCGTCTAGTGTCTACAGACTTTCTGGGGAATGTTCGGGCAGAAAACTACAAGGAACTAGTAGAAGACATGCTCAAGCAGTACCAGAAATTTCGCTGCAATATGTCTCTGAAGATGCATTTCCTTCATTCCCATCTGGATTTCTTCCCTGACAACTGTGGTATGGTTAGTGACGAACATGGCGAACGTTTTCATCAAGATATCGCAACAATGGAGCAAAGGTACCAGGGAAAATGGTCCACTACAATGTTGGCTGACTACTGCTGGACACTCCGCAGAGATGCTCCCGAACAGCTGTACAAGAGACAGGCAAAAAAATCTAAGAACTAGTCTATGACCTGGTTTTTACAAATATTAACTGTAAGTGTATCACTATTGGCATGCATTGTGCGATATAAAATTACTTCATTTCAGATTACAAAAAAACTAGAGCCAATTCGGCATTTTCACTGTCATATTCGTGTTCAGCACATGCAAATTGATAAGAACTGACTAATTTCATTTCAGTAACATGACTTTTGTAAAAATTTGTTGTCCGTTATAATAGAGACCACTGAATCACACCTTGTGACTGTATGCTCCTGTACGCCAAAGAAATCATGCCGTCACCTAAAGTCCCTGTTTAACAGCATGCTTCACGCGCTCATACGTCTGTTAAGATCCGAGGCTCTAACGAGGCAAATTTTTAGTTCATAGTCTCTTCCGCACGCACCCATTATTTGCGTATTTGTTCGTATGAGGATACTCAAGACTTGGTGGAAAGAGGGCGCGAGGCCAGAAATGAAAGCAAAAGAAAAAGGTCGAAAGACAAATAGGATTAAACGCGGTAGACACAGAACTGTCGGGATTTGGGTCACGCAACAACGGAACTAATAAAATCTTATCTAATGGCAGCAAGGGCGCGAGCGTCTAATACATCAACCGATGGCCAAACAAAAATACAGAACCGTCTAATTCCAGGTCAGACCACTAGGACAAAAAAGGCAACGTGCACTGTACGCTCCCTCGGTCAACGGGTCCAATCTCTTGTATTCTCTACCCATAACATGCAGTTCGTTTGGTCTCCGCGATGTCAGTCCATAATATGAATATTATTAATATAATATTAATATTATTAATATGCAGCTGAACTGTGATGTTCCTCAATATTCGCAACGCT
The DNA here is from genome assembly GCA_964023275.1 of Norana najaformis. Classification (NCBI taxonomy): domain Eukaryota; kingdom Metazoa; phylum Annelida; class Clitellata; order Crassiclitellata; family Hormogastridae; genus Norana; species Norana najaformis. Next base: position 10,078,532 of record OZ029915.1, read on the forward strand.
TCTTTTTTATACGTTATTCCACTCCATCCTTAGGTTTCTTTGTTATAGCAGACACTCCTTAACTCTGCTTTATTGTAGTAACGATACCAAAATTTACAATTCTTTCTATATTTTAACCTTAACCTCTTCAACTACGTTACATCTGACCGCATTTGGTGACATTCAATCAGATTTTCCAGCAAATAAACTACTATCAGACCTGTTCCAAACAAAATATCTGCTAAAAGGAACACCTCATGCGGTTAAAAACATTTAAAAATCACAGCTCCATTTGCCAATTTAAATGTCCGGACAGTAGGCTTAGTTACATGTTTGAATCTCCCGATGCATGCGACGACGTAGGCTGCATCTATTTCGATGGGCTTTCGCTTTTCTTACTGCATGGGCTGACCTCCTGGAATTGATTCATATTTGGACAGGCGTTTCTGCCATCAGTTGATGCCTTGTGCATTATTTTAGCAGATATATCGAAATTATATAGACTAATATAAAATAATATAATGTAATGTAATGTAGTGTAGAGTAGTATAGTATAGTATAGTATAGTATAGTATAGTATAGTATAGTATAGTATAGTATAGTATAGTATAGTATAGTATAGTATAGTATAGTATAGTATAGTATAGTATAGTATAGTATAGTATAGTATAGTATAGTATAGTATAGTATAGTATAGTATAGTATAGTATAGTATAGTATAGTATAGTATAGTATAGTATAGTATAGTATAGTATAGTATAGTATAGTATAGTATAGTATAGTATAGTATAGTATAGTATAGTATAGTATAGTATAGTATAGTATAGTATAGTATAGTATAGTATAGTATAGCATAGCATAGTATAGTATAGTATAGTATAATCTACTCTATTCTACTCTACTCTACTCTGATCTATGCTTATATAATACAATGCACTGGAGAATTCCAGTCTAAATCCAGTAGATCAAGGAAACCAGATATCAAGCTACACACTGTACATATTAAGTAAAAACTAAGAGAAACACACACAAGCACCGGAACACGACCAACCGCAGCCATACACGGCGCCAAATTCCCGTCTAGGCCTAAACAAACTGAAACAGACGAGTCTTGTGTGTTTAGGTGGCAAAATGAGACTCAACTGTTTCGTTCAGTTGACGTGACGAAGAAATCTTTGCCTTAGATTGCCGACTTCTGCCAGATAAGAGTTTTGAGTCGAGATCGGAATGCCATCAAGTACTCTATGCAGCACGAGCTGTTTCTTCGTGAGAGTTTAATTAAGAGACGAGGCAGTGGAGAAGACCGTAGACCAGAACAGATGTTGTTGCGCTGTGAGTAACACAGAGGGTCTGGACACATATCACTGAATTCCGATTGCGATTTGGAATTGGTCGACCTATAACAGGCAGACTGGTTCCCGTCTCGACAGCGTCGAGCCCTAAACTTACATATGCCGTATGCGACCGAGAAATCTTGGATTCGATGATGCAACTGTGAGGCAGGGTCTTTGGATTGGAGTCGATCGTCCATCGCGGAGGTGTTCTGGGACCAACTGGCCGTACCTGCACAGACCTCAGGGATATCTGGACATTTAATGGGATATTTAGTCTTCTTGTATCTGTCCATGGAGTGCCACTTGGAAAGTGTAACCAAGTGCTGAGAACGATGCGTTCGCCTGTCGTCATTTAAAATCAACACGGACCAGTAAGTAAGTAAGTAAATAAAATCACATCTAGCGATTAAGCTGTTTATAGGGGAAGAACGTCGAACTTGGTGCTAACTGTTAACCGTGGATGGGATCTGTGGTTTGAGTTCCACGTGTGTGCGAGAGCCTGCCAGTGGTCACTGTTCCAGTTACCTGAGCATTATCTGCTTACCTATGAACTTGTTTTCTTAGTGAACTTTGACAGAACTAGGCCATAGCGAGGGGCGCCTTCGAACGATACTCTCTGTAAACATGTTGTTACATTACAAACACATGCATACAGTGGAAGTTGTTGTCGCACAGTTAATCGATAGAGAGACACAATATTTAAGTTCAGCAGGGAACCAGTCGAATGGATAAACACGGATATGATGTATATGATGATATTTTGGCGTGTTATTGTTGGTTCTGAGCAAGAATAATTCTCAACAGTATCTGCTTGATTTGACGTACGATTCCCGGATTTGAACACTGGAAAAGTCTGTGGAACCAAATACTACAAAACGCATTTTTCAAAATGATCCAGACAAATGAAGAACGCCAACAACAGCAGGACTGACAACAGAAACAACTCAATTGATACGGACCACAGTACACTCCACGCAAACAGATCGAACTCTGCGCATGCGAATCACGAACATTCATATCCATTCTGAGGTACAATGGTTAAACGTCGCCATCTCGTACCTCCGCCCGTTGGAAAAGCGGGTAAACAGACATTTAACAATTCAGTGCTGATCTATCCGCCTTCAACTAAGCTAGCCAAACATCATTTGTATCTCCGAAATCCGATTTCGCTTAAGATGCCACTCCGACCCTTATGCTTGCTTAGCTCTTATTTCTTCAGCCTTCTCAAGGGCTTATTGCGTATAATTGGTGTTTGCATGGAGGAATTATTATGAGTATGCGGAAACAGATATGGTTCCATCATCAACACAGGAATAACGAATATTTCAGAGTCCACATAAAAGACTTTCTCCTTATTCTTCTGCTCCTCCGTCTAATCTTATTACTTCTCTGTTGGCCCTTCTCTTGGGAAAATCTGCGTGACACTGAACTCGGAGAGGGCATTGAAAATCGAATTATTTTTTGTCGAAAAGAAGAATGGATAAATAGATTACTAAAATGCATTGACGATGGCTGTTCAGTCTTTAGGGAAGGCCATACACAACGATGACTGTCCAGTCTTAAAAGAAGACCACACGCATATACGCAAGCCCACCCACTCACACACACGCACACTCACACTGTAGACGACACTGGTATTTCTTTGTGACAGCACGTGCGGATGACATTGTCTTCAGTCGAATACATCGCTTGGCTCGCTGGACGAACTTTAAGAAATTGAAGTTCACTTCGATCGATCAAAGCGCCCCCGAGGTTACGAGTGAACCAGAGTCTTCTTGTGGCTCTTTGCAGTTAAGATATTTTTGCAACAAATTCATGAGCGACGTTTTGCAAAAGGTGAAAGGCAGGTTGAAGGTGACAAACTTGTTTGCACACCCTCATAGAAACCCCTAAGAAGCATGGTCCTAAGGATGAGTGATCATTCGGCTGAGGTGCAAAAACACGACAATCCAACGACAAGACACCTATTCATGTGTTGCCTTAATGGACAGGGCCGGTTTGACCACTAGGCAAACTAGGCGGCCGCCTAGGGAGGCACATTTATGAGGGCGGCAGAAAAGCTACATAAAGAAATATTTTGTAAACATTGCCCCCGTTTGCCACCATTTATTAATAAATGAACTATACGAAAATTTAAAAATTAAAATTATTAAGTGCCATATTTTTGTTTTATTTAAAAGTAATAATGATTTGTAGATGATTATAATGAACGACCATTCTTTTGATCACGATCTAGTGTGAGGTCGGAAGCACCTCCGAGTTTCTCATCCATTTGAATTAAGGTAAGATCGATTTCACAGGCCCTGGCAGTCGTTATACACCGAATAATGCAATCATTTCAGTTATGTTTCTTCGTTTAAACAAGATGAATCGTAAACCATGTGGGCATTTAAGGTAAAAAAACTGGTCTGTAGAAGTCCATCGAAAGTATGAGTGAAAACGATTTGTTTGTTTATATATAGGTATGTATTCATGTATCGTTGAGTGTATGTATGTATGTATGTTTATTTGTATGTATGTCTGTATGTATGTATGTATGTTTATTTGTATGTATGTCTGTATGTATGTATATATGTATGTATGTGTAGCATTGTACGGTTGGTAGGTCGCCTGAAGCGTCGGAGTAATTGACCGACGCCAGGTACGAAGACTTTTTGCAGATAGATTTTGTTTACAAATACAAGTCAAGTACAGCAAAGCACTATTCTATTCTACAGGCCTACAACCATAGCTTTCTCATTGCTTTGAAAGTCGACCGTAGACCCAAGCTACCGGCTTAGGCTGGCGCAAAATCACGACCTTGTTTGGTAAGGGCCTTGTGCTCTCAGCGCTTCAGCCTTTGCCTCGTTACCATTTTTGATGAAGCATAACCACTAAGCGTTATATTACTCAACTCGGGCGATAGTAATATCATAGTAATATCTGTTTGCTTGTCTGTCTGTCTCTTTTTCAGCCCACATTTCTACATTATACAAAGGTGTGTGGCCTATATACATCCGCTACACTACATCCGACTGATATTGTATCACGAATTTTAAAATACACAAAATACAACAAGTGCAAAACTCCGCCATTGCCTTGTTTGGGAGGTAGTGCCAGTCCCAAGCCTGGATAAAGAAGGAGGGCGACGTCAACGGCCTTTGATGCCATAAGATGTTGTTAAACTGTGGAACAACTAGGCCTACTACAATAAGTGCAAGAGAGTGGAGCCATTTGGGCTTGATGCACAGGTTGCATGCGGAAACACACGTCTCGACGACTTTAATAAAGAAATCATTAAAACTTTATGTCCCAGAAGGAAAACCAAATTCATATTCAACGTTCTGGCGCTACACAGATGTTACCGGAGATGTGTCCACTCCAATGTTGAGAACAAATTTGCATCACTATATGTATATACCCCATATTCCAACACCCTAAAGTGTGCAAGTTGCATGGATCTAATTAGACAAGCGGCGCAGAATGCAAAAACATGTCTGGAACTGTTGCAATGTATCGGTGTCAGATAATGTGTAACCCCAAAGTGGCTAATTCATCTTGCGTCACACATGAAAAGGCATCAGCTAAAATAAAAGCATAACCAAAATATAATAGGAGTAGCATATACTCTAAACTCTACTGTAGCATATACTCTAACGTCGTTGCACGCTAAACAAAGCTAAGTAATTTTCTGACGTTAAAGCCTCACATGAAATCGATGACGTTTCAATCCAGTAATATTTGCAAAAACTAAACACTATAACAACCGAAGTAATAGCAAATCGCGTTATTTGAGAAAAGCAACAGTCGATATCTTGGGGAAAGAAATACAAAGCAATGATTGCTTGTTGTATATGCATTGGATTATCTCTTCTTCCTTCCTCTCTCTCTCTCTGTTTGATTTCACTACTGTTGTTGTTTTATTACTCCCGCTGTTATCGCTACTGCCACGATAATGTCAGTAGGTATATTAAAACATAATGCATTTAATTCAATGCAACATATTCAGCTGGATTTATTTAGTCTTGCTGATTTATTGTTATTGTTAGTATTGTGTTGTTGTTGTTGTTATTGTTATTGTTATTATTATTATTATTATTATTATTATTATTATTATTATTATTATTATTATTATTATTATTATTAGTCAGTCTAGAAACATATGTAATGAGTTGCTGTTAACTAGAAATAAGGGCCAAGTCTTGTGTAAACTAGTAACTTTGTACCTGGATCCTACTGCACTGTACCTATGAGCTGCGATGCTGGTGGTGTTGGCAGTGGTGTTGGTGGTGGTGGTGGTGGTGGTGTTGGTGGTGTTGGTGTTGGTGGTGGTGTTGGTGGTGGTGGTGTTGGTGGTGGTGGTGTTGGTGGTGTTGGTGGCGGTGTTGGTGGTGTTGGTGGTGTTGGTGGTGGTGGTAGTGGTGTTGGTGTTGGTGGTGTTGGTGGTGTTGGTGTTGATGTTGGGGGTGGTGGTGTTGGTGGTGTTGGTGGTGCTAGTGTTGGTGGTGTTGGTGGCGTTGGTGGTGTTGGTGGTGGTGTCTGTTGTGATCGTGGTGGAACTCGAGTGATGAATTACATTCTCTGGCAGTTCTCAGCCTGAAAGCAAAGCTCATTACGGCCTTTGGCAGCTGAGAATTTTCTAAATGACCAATTCTTATCCATGGGGATTCCAGCAACACTCGCTTAACTGAATCTATGTGCACGGCTAACTATTTTTACGACCGTGCGTGCATACATATGCACTCGACCCAACTCGTCCAGGCATAGGCCTAAGTGTCATATGTAGGCCTATACTAGTAACAGAGCCAGAGCTGCATGTTGATCCTTTTAGGCCCGCATGAGATCCGCTCAGTCACAGCAGCAAATCAAGTGACAGTAATTTGCTGTTTGTGATATGCGACGCCATCATCGTCGTCGTCTTCATCATCAGGCAGATAATGATTCAAATGCAGTAAAGAAGAGAACATCAAGAAGCCGGGACGCATGGACGGCAGAACTGACGAAGGGGCAAAGGGACAGGCAGACTGACGAAGGGGCAAAGGGACAGGCAGACTGACGAAGGGGCAAAGGGACAGGCAGACTGACGAGGAGACAAAGACACAGCTACTGTCATTCATTGGTTCTGCATTAATTAAGCGCCACTATCTAATGATAGTGGGACGCGGTGGTGTAGTGGTATGGTCTGTGCATCGTAATCGGAGCGTCGAGGGTTCGAATCTGCCTCAAGCCACTGCGTAGAGACCTAGGACATGTTGCTCACCCCCAGCTGTCTGTAAGGAAGGCAACGGGAAATCACCTCGCTCATCTCATCCCCGGACGGCAAAAAGTCAGTGGACCTGTCTTCGTCATCATCGTCATCATCATCATCATCATCATCATCATCATCATCTACACATCAATCGAAGGCGAGTAGCAACTGCGAGTGACGGACTTGCTCAAGGTCCCTGCACAGTAACCGTCGCAGGGGAGGCTCGAACCCGTACTCTCCGCGTTCCAAGCCAAGCGCTCTAACCATTCCGCTATCAGTGTGACATGTGGACAGCTGATTGACGGAGGGACAGACGGTTTGATGGAGGGACACAGGCACAAACGGATGAAGGCAGCAAAGAGGGACAGGGTGACTAACGGAATGACATCTGACAGCGAGACAAACGAACAGGCTGGCTGACATAGTGACAGCTGAGTGACAGAGGGACAAAAGAACAGACTGACTGTCAGAGTGACAGCTGAGTGACAGAGGGACCAAAGAAGAGGCTGGCTGACATAGTGACAGCTGAGTGACAGAGGGACAAAAGAACAGACTGACTGTCAGAGTGACAGCTGAGTGACAGAGGGACCAAAGAAGAGGCTGACTGTCGGAGTGACAGCTGTGTGACAGAGGGACAAAAGAAGAGGCTGACTGTCGGAGTGACAGCTGAGTGACAGAGGGACAAAAGAACAGGCTGACTGACATAGTGACAGCTGAATGACAGAGGGACAAAAGAACAGACTGACTGCCAGAGTGACAGCTGAGTGACAGAGGGACAAAAGAACAGGCTGACTGTTGGAGTGACAGAAGGACAATGGGACAGGCTGGAGGAAGAACGGATAAGGCAAACAAATTATGACCTACGAGACAGGATAGGGAGACACCAAAGACAAACAGATAGGCAGGAGGACAGATGGACAGATAAGCAAGCAAACAAACAAGCAGTACAGAGCCGAGTTAAACCAAAATTGAGTCGCATGTGGGATAATCATGAACTGAGCCAGAAACTATTAATTGTTGATTACAAATCTTCCATCAAACTGAAATAGCAAAAGATAACGCTGATGTTTAAGTATAACTGATGAAGGATACGAATCCATGACGCTCGATTTTAAGTGTCTCCCAAACCAGTCGGCCTATTGGAGAGACGAGTCGAAATCCAGCTTGGCTTTGTCTACAAGGCGGGACCGAATTATTGTATAAACATAGGTTCGAAGAATAATTGCGCAGCCGAGCATTGGCAAAAAGACATCAAAAGGTTTGCAGAGAAGCAAAGAAATTGCTAGGAGCGTCAGGAAACGCGCCCTGTATATCTTCAAAATCCCTGAAGAGTAACATCAATAACCGGGTCCAGTGTATAGTACGGAAGGGCGGCTGATAGGAGCTAAATCGGCAAGAAAGGCGAACGGACACGAGGGGACGTCCACCAAAAATTAGTTATCCGTTTCTGCCCAGAACTAGAGAGCGATCATTTTCCACCGGAATTTCATTTACCAGTGTTTGCGTCTGGCAGGCTTTCTTTCATGTATTCGGTTTCTTCATAAGTCCGGCCGTTTTCGTTCGCCTTCCTGTTCGTCTTTCTCTCCCTCTGTGGACGCCTGTCTTCATCGGTCTGTGCGATTTTTCGCTTCAGTCTGTCTGCCCGTCAGTGTGCGATTGTCTCAGTAGTAAAGATGATGATGATGATGATGATGATGATGATGATGATGATGATGATGATGATGATGATGATGATGACGATGATGATGATGATGATGATGACGATGATGATGATGATGATGATGATGATGATGATGATGATAATGATGATGATGATGATGATGATGACGATGATGATGATGATGATGATGACGATGATGATGATGATGATGATTATGATGATGATGATGATGATGATGATAAGGAGGAGGAGGAGGAGAAGCAGAAGCAGAAGGAGAACGAGGAGTTGGAGAAGAAAGAGGAGGAGAGAAGGAAGAGCAGGAAAATGATCTTGTTGATTGTCAGCTCGTTTTATGAACACGCTGTATAGAATGACGCGGGGAGAATGTCAACTCGCGAGCAGATCTGACGTACATTAGCAGACATGCGTAGTGTGGTAACTTTTCCCTGAACTAATCCGTGAATATGTTTTTTTTTTTTTATATAGAACAGACATGTCTGGAGTCTCTGGACTTGTTAGCACAAGATTTGGATGTGTTGACATAGAATGACATTTCAACATCTGTATTGTTCAGCTGAAGTTAGGTCTCGATGATGGTGGTTAGTGTGATCGCCGTGAATTTTAAACAGGAGAAAATGTACAGAAATGTTCTTAGTGTTCTTGATGCTTTTGACAGGAAAATATTTAACGCAAATCGAAAGGAAAAACAAAATTTGTGATCTTGTGTAGAAATGGGCCACGTTACTTCGTGCAAGATGTTTTAAGTAGCGCTAATGGAGATGACGTACAGCCGAAGATGTAGGAAACGAGAAAAGTGAGTGATGATAATAACGACGACGACGACGATCAGTGCGATATGATGAAGAAAATGAGATGATGAAGACGAGACAGACTATATTCAGGACAAGTTTGTTTTTGTTGTAGCTGTTTATGACGCTGGCAGCGAAGATACTGCTGCTGCTTATGCTGCTGCTGCTGCTGCTGATGATGATGATGGTGGTGGTAGTGGTGGTGGTGGTGGTGATGATGATGATGAAGATGATGATGATTGCAAGACTCTTTAGAGATGCCTATAGGTATGACCGACCACTTAATGGATACTGCTGCTGATTAAATCTTCTAATGGTTTGTTTTGCCGGAGCAATAAAGTGAGCCAGGTCTGACAGATTGATCATTGGTCGCTAGCTTCAAGAGGAGGATGAGGAGGAAGAGGAAGGAGGAAGAAGAAAGGGGACGAGGAGTAGGAATGGGACGAGTAAGAGGAAAATGACTAGAATAAGAAAAGATGAGGTGGAAAGAGCACGAGGAGGAAGAGGAGAAGGAGGACGAGGATTTAGGGGAGGATAAAGAGGAAGGAGAAAGAAGAGGATTAGGATGTGGAGGAGGACAAGAAGGAGGAAGAGGACGCCCAGGTGTCAGCTGGACAAATGCAGGACGATGACTGTTAGTCATGTCTGACACACAGGTGCTCGTTCTAATTGAGATTGGGATAACTGCACCGGGCGATGTAAGAGCGACGGATCGAATCTGTCGATCCTATCTTCGTTTCCGCTGTTCTGCTGCTGCTGCTGATTTCATTTGATGCGGTTTAGTCTGAACGAAAAGAATAAACAGTCAGGCCACACATTTCTATTCTGTCGATCGGGTCGAGGAAGAGGGAATTGAATCTACGACGCTGATTGTCAGATTCATTGCTTTAGCATTTTGAAGATCCTGCATGGGATGCCGCGTGAACATAGTCTACTACACGCGAACAATAGTGCTTTGTCCAGATACTGAGGATACAGACGTGTAGGCAGCATATGCGCCTAAAGGCATATCCAGATAGACCTACATCACGCGCAAACGTTCGTGCATACAAACTATATACAGCGGGATAACTGGTTAGAATCTGTTGACCTGGTTAACTGCGTAGAAAGGTAAGCTGCACTATAGACTGATAAGGATCGAGCCTGTTGCATAGCTACATGTGCGAGATATCGGGCCATCTGCATGCTTCATGCAAGACTGCAGCTTCGTGTTGAATAAAGAGGTGGATGTTCTTCAGGTAGCAGCTTTGGTGTAAATGAGATGCTTTCTGATCAGTTGGAATGAATTCGTTGATAGTTAGCGATGGAACAGTTCCGTGGTCTGGAACTGGAACTTCCAGGATCTCGCGCATTCCCGTGACATCATCTGCCGTCGGAATCCGCCGCTCCAGGTCTGCAAACAGCGAGAGGCTTCAGCACATGCGTGATTCGGATAGGCACAACGATCGAACGTCACGCTCCACTGCGTCCGGAAATAGGCTGGTCTACACGGCAACTGGAGAACTGTGGATCCAAAAGAAACACGGAGGAAAGGCTGCCGAAACGTCGAGACCGAAGCTGACCACAAGCAGACCGTTTTCGGTAGAATCGTCGCCGTCCAGTCTGTCATCAAGTGCCATCGAAGACCCGCCCCCTCTTCCGCCGCTGCCACCGGTAGACGAGCGACTGAACGTCGCAATGGAGAAACTGTTTGAGCTGTATAGAAGGCAGGAGCGACGCGGATCACTCGGCGGTTCGGACACAGACGCATCGCTGAGCGGAGGAGGAAGAGGACTGGGAGAAGGAGTGGATGTCACAGCGGAGACGACCTCTGGACGAGTGCGCAGTCGCAGAAAACGACGAATACCCGTTCGCCGATCCAAGTCAAAGTCCAGGTTGTTTTCTCGCGACTCCGCTCAACCCTCTGCGGTGTACTCTCAAACGACCCCAAATGACGAGGGTCTTGTTTTCGATCGCCTTAACACCATTCAGCTGAAACACAGCAGGTATGCGGGGTCACCGGTGCGTGACGGTCGTGCGGTCACCTACGCAGGAGATCATCCGCGTGTGGCTAGGAAATTCGTTCCGCCAAAGGCGACTGGCGTGGTGCTTGGATCGAGATCCAGAAGCTGTGGACTGACAAGATATGGGAGTCTGAGGGAGGCTTCCTCGTCAAGGTACCCGGACGCAGGCACAGGCGCCCATCCACGCACGGGCAGCCACGAGTCGACTGGACGCGGACAGAAACCCGGAATCGATCGGAATCAGCGAGATGCAAATGGAACTGAGAGAGGAACTTCCAACAACAGAGCCTCGTATGAACCTCGCCGGTCCAGATACGAATCGCATCGCATGCGGAACGGAGTGGCAGCAGACGTCCAGAAGGCAAACTATGCGGATCAGGACGACGTGGAGACTATGCTCAAGGCAGATAGATACGGAAGCAGGAGGAATCAGACTCAAGGCCTTCGTCGTTCGACTAGCACCAGAGGTCCCTATCGCTCGGACGAAGCTTTAAACCGTGATTCCTTTCGAATCACACAGAGAGCGGAAGGGCCGAGAAAGGACACGCGTCCAACTGGATCTATGTCAAAGATACCTCTAGCGAGGACGTTCTCCGCGATGAAGAAACCGCTTGCCGGAACGGAACAAAGTGGATCCGGAAGTGACAGTGACCTTGAACAATCCAGATCGCGTCTTCCTCTAAGGAGACGTCAACAAGAGGAGTCGATAAACAATCCACTTGATCCAGGGACAATTCTCATCAGCAACCGATCTCTTTGGTAAGCCAAATAAAATCTTAACGGCTCCGAGTAATATCTGTTCTAATCTAATGAATTCCACGGCGCTGTTAAATTAACTTCATCTGTCCTTACATCGTCTTTTCCACAGCACCAAAGCCATAACAGTGTGGCCTTTTATGCTAATCTTACATATATATGGAGGGAAGGGGAGGAGAGGGGAGGGACGGGACGGGACGGGAGGGCATGGGACGGAATAAAAGGGGTCGGTTCAGGTCAGGAAGGTATGAGCCGATGCAGGATGAGATGGAAAAGGATAAGACTTCTCAAAAACTCTGTGAACATGGCTGTGTGAAGGATATAAATAGGCGTACCTTAACACAAGAACAGAATGTAAATTGGGCCGAGTCAGAGGGAACAGAAGACAACGCCAGGAGGATGGACCAACGCACGAGACTGCACTGTGTGCTCGTTTTGATTAACAGCAACGAAGAACCAGAAGATCTCCACGGGCAGCCAAGCGCAGAGACTGGCATCCAGAATGGCTTAAACAGACACTGTGTGCCGATGCGGAGACGACTAGCGATGCCCACAGCAGGAGGAGGAGTTGAAATCTTTCCTCGATAGGAGGTCAGTGGAGAGCGTCTCTCACGTACTCTGATATTTAAGAAAATTTCCACAGGTTGGCCTCTAACTGAGGGGGATGGAGCTGACGGTTTCCGAACTTCAGAATGCTTGCAATCGAAGATTAAGGAATGCAGCCGGGTGGGTCTCTGCTGCGCAGAACGACATTAGAAGCCTATTTCAGAAATCTAACGCAGTTGGCATAATTATACCAAAGTTTTTATATAGCGTATTAACGTGGTCAGCCATGGATAGCTTCCGTCAGTGAGAACTTTCAGATGGTAAATTTAGACTTGTAACGACAGTATACAACATTTTGAACATGTTGTACCTAATTTGTGATCGTAAATATGTTGAAAAGTGTACAATAGGCCTAAGACCTGTGCCACGCCGGTCATTTCTGCTTGTAGACTATACCTATGCAAAGTCCGAATGAAACTTATACACTGTAGGGGCCTATAGGCCTATTTAAACGTGTGTGCATGCGTCACCAGGAAGAGGGAAAGTCGACATAAGTTTACAGTATTGCCTCTCTTCAGGACAGAACCTTTCTTAACCTTCTTTGGAGATAGCAGATGTTGCTAAGAAGACGGGTGGAGAAAAGAAAAACTACGTGTCACAGTATGAAGAGACGACAAAGTTTATGTGGCTCCAGCCGCAGAACTGGGCTTTGAAATCTCCGTACTAGTCAATAATGCACAGACAGCGAATGCTGTTCTACTCATAGTAAAAAGGACTGCAGTTGTTCTCTTGATGAACATTTTGCATCTATTTTGGTTACAGTGCAGTTGGATTTTGTTCAGAGACATCTCTATGGATCCTATAGTCTCCAGAAGCTTTTATTTTCCCGGAGGCAAAAATGGCGATGTCGTCCAGAATCGAGTCGTCCAGAAATTCAAGCACAATTGCTGTGATTGGTCTTTGGGGGTACCATTTTCCTGGTGGCGCTTCTCATACAGTTCAGTACCAACTTTGACCTGGAAAGTTCGCTCTGAGAGGGTCTTTAATCCATTCGTGAAAGTTTCCGACGATTTCAGGTTGTTGTTTAATATTCCTCATCAGAGCCGGGGCATGGAGCATATCGTACGCCTGTCGAAGTCAGCGAAGACATCAAGGACGTGTTCCCTGCTTTGAAAGTGTTTCTGGATCTTCTCTTGCAGCCTGATGATTTGATCTGCGTATTCCTGTGTTCCTGGAAGCATGGTTGATCTTTAGTTTAAACTCCGGCTTTTTAACGTACCATAAAGCCGAGGTGTGACCAGTTTCAAGCAGCTTGCACTGGTGGGTGTGAGAGAGCTGGATTGGTATGACTCTGGTGAGGTAGGGATTTTTGTAGGTCTGAGTTAGGATAATTATTAACTATGACCATAACTTCAGAAATAACGATGACTGGTTATAAATAAAACTCACCATGGATAATTAATATATAGGCCTATACATGTGTAATACCTAGGAATATAAAACTATTTAAGTAACTAAGACATTGCTAACTAAGTCCAGTGTTTAACAACATCAGACATTTTATGACTGGGCCATAAACGTCGACCTTATTTCAAGCCAGAACTCGGATCTGTTCGACAGATAAGCAGGACTCAGTAGGTGAGAATCATGTTTTGCTTTAGATACCCTTGAACTGGTCAACAAAGTTGGCTGCATTATTAAATTCGAGAAGGAAGCCAATAAATGCAAATTTTACGTAATTCGTAACATTGAAAACCGAGTTGGCGTCAGATTAAAGAACCTTGGCAATTGAGGCCACCTGGCGACTGAGTTGGTCTTCTAAGCTTCTGTTCACCTGGCGACTGATAGCTACACAATAACTGCTCAGTCTCAGACCTGAGAGGCCACTTATTGTTAGCTTGTTAAGCTGAATTGACCCTCTGGTGCTGATGATGACTTTGGCGATGATGATGATGATGATGACGACGACGACGATGATGATGTTGTTGTTGTATACTAACTCTATAGGTTCGTCGATCGACGTCATCGTAGCCATCCGCCGAAGCTCGAACAGGTGGCACTTCCGGCCGGACTGGACCACCTCGTTCGGAGCATCATGTTGAAACACCTGCTACAACCTAAGAGTAGCGGCAGCTACAGCAACAGCAACTACGATAACAGCAGCAGTAGCAATGACAGCAGCAGCAGATATGTCAGTTCTACTGGCCAGTAGACTGCTAAGGCATATAATCAAATTGTCTTTGAGAGGGTTTTAAAAGACGCTATAAAATATATTCAGATACAGGCACACATCCATCCATCCATCCATCCATCCATACATACATACATACACACATACATATATACATCCATCCATGCATATATACAAATATACATGAGAAAGAGAGAGAGAGAGAGAGAGAGAGAGAGAGAGAGAGAGAGAGAGAGAGAGAGAGAGAGAGAGAGAGAGAGAGAGAGAGAGAGAGAGAGAGAGAGAGAGAGAGAGTCATGCAAATGGGGAAACTGTCGGCCGAAGAGTCGGATGACTTGTAAAAAATGTCATCAGTTATTTCGTTATTTCGTCATTTCGTTATTTCGACGACTGGAAACCTAGACATCGGCTCCAAAAAGCGGCGATGATTGAAATAAAGGCGATCAGAAATTTTGGAGTCGTGAAGTAGTATTTCGTTCCCAAAGACTCTTTAACTATTATTTTATGTGTAGGCTTGTAGCAGGATCGTGGATTGAAATCTGTCCGGCGATCGAAACAGATCTTGAGAAGGAACAGATCCATCGAGCCATGCATAATTTGAAAGTGTCAAGTGATGACGCATTCGCAGTTCTTTTCTACTGTAAACTCAGGGTCTACTGCCAATGACGCCTAAATTAGTTAAACTAGTGTAGTTAACAAATTAAGTAGGCTAGTAGTTTAACTACTTTTTTTTAAAAGTTTAAAAGTAGTTTGCTACTTTTTGAAGTATTCGTGACTAGTACTTAGGCCTAAGCTACATCGTCTCAATTTGTAGTTAGAAACGTTTATTTAACTACTGTAACTGTTTTTCAGTTGCATTCTTACCAACTAGTCTTCAGTGTATCCAAACTATTTTTGTCACAGTTAGCAACACTGCTTGTCATAATGTATTTCCGTTTATAGAATAGTCGTCTAAATTGTTAATTAATGACGTCATAATGTATTGTTGCGTAGTTCTTCAATGCTACGAAGATGCAGCTCAGTTACCGTCTGAAGGTAAGAGTGAGTAAATGAGCAAGAGTAAATGTACATAAATGTATATGTAGCCTACATGTTTTTCTAAAGCGACCGTATAGCCTCGACCTTGTTCATTTTCAGTGAATTAGCTACAAAAGTATTTAAAGAGTAGGCCTAGTTACTTTTTAAAATTAATTATTAATTACTAGCTAAACTACTTTAAAAATAGTTACATAGAGTTGCATTTAAACTAGGCCTACTTTTGAAATTGTAAGTGCCAACACTGAACTACTCACTACCTTTGGTTTCTTCTGTTGAAGACACGGTCCTGGATCTCTGAACACGATGTCTACTGTTACCCCGGATGGGAATCCGCTGGTTGGGCCACCACCGGTGAATTCTCTAGTTATCCAAGCTATAATCTGACATTTATAAAGCGCCACTTCAAGAATAGACTCATCAGATGGCGCCAAGCAATTGTGAGTGAAGGACTTGTTCGAGGTCCCTTCCCAATAACCGTCTCGTAGGAGGCTCGAACCCGTACTCTCCGCGTTGCAACCGAGCGCTCTATCCAATATTGCTACGGTGCCAAATTACTGAATACATGCAGTACAAAGACAGCCACGCTGTCACCTCACCGAGGTAGTCACCGTACAAAACTGCAAATGCTTTATGTAGGCTTTATTCACTAGCCAAAGTAAACAGTTAGAGCGAGAGTGCAATTTATGCTACAATATACAGTATTTAAACTCTAAATTAAGGGTGAGTAGGTCATTTCATCGTGATTGCATGTGTGTATACATGCATGTATGTATGTATGCATGCATGCATTTATACATTTATGTATAACAACACTTCATATAGCGCATTTTGAGTATCTCATTTAGCTTAACTGTTCCCTCCCTATCTGGCTAAAAGGGTGAAACTTAGAAATTAGTCAAAGGTATAATTTGGGTAAAAATACGACAAAAATTGTGAATTTAGGGCCTACGCCAAATACCAAAACTTTCGTCGTGTTCATACTTAAAATATCTTTTGATAAATGCAAAATCTGGAATGCTTCTATTGCTCTCTTCCAAAAACGAACTTCAAAATACCAAATTTTCAAGCTTCTAGCCAAAACTGGAATAACTGCTACGTTTTACGAAGCTAAGCGGTCGCATGCACTACGTAGGGCTTTAGAGGTTTATAGCTTATCGAGTTTTTAGTTGTAGTTGTGGACAAGCCGAGTTAAAAGAAGCATATAAGTATACGTAGGTAGACCTACGTATTGCCTCCACCCTGCTCATTTTTCAATGAATTTATCGAGTGAGATCCTTCACAACCGCTGCCCGTTTGAATGGGCGCCACGCAGTTTAAGGTCCCCATATAGGCCCTACTGACCGTGCTAGCCCGAGATTAGGCCTAAATCTAAGAAATATAGTCACTATCGGTATGCGAACCGGCATCCTCACGCAGAGACGTCTGGACGTAGGCCTAGGCTGTAGCCAGCTAAGTAGGCTTACTCCCACTCACGCCAGCCCAAATGCGATATTACCAATTTGTTAAAATACAAAATAAATGGATATCATGCCTACAGCATGCTATGCCGTTGGGCTTAAGTTGTCATGTAAATGTACACGGTTTTATATAGCTACCGTATGGCCTCGGCTCTGCTTATTTTGCAATGAATTAATCGAATTCGTAATCGTGATCGTAAGCTAGAAACTTAAAAGCTTATTTACGAGCTCTGCGTCAAGTCCGTGGGATTGTCCAAGGATGCCATGTCCTTCACCACCGCTGCCCGTTTGAAGGAGCGCCACGTCATTTATGGTAAGTCGACTCGGCGACTCCAGTTCGACTAGAATGTGCTGAACAAAGCTGTAACAAAGGCATGAAGAACACTTAGATTAGGTGTCAGCCACGCGAAATCGTGTATTTTGGTTTCCCTTGCAAGACAACAAGGCAACAACTGAATCAAATTACGATTACGATTACACCAATGAAGAAACACGCAGTGCTAATTTTGCTTGCTTTCCACGATGCTATTGCGCTATAGTAATTCTAGATTAACATTACGTATTTTATTGATGATCCTGTGTACACGGTTACGTGTATTTAAATTAGGCGACTGACCCAAATGCGGTACCAGGGTCTTGCGAAAAAGAGTAGGTTTTATGAAAAGGAAACATCGAAAGGAAAGTTAGGTTTTTAAAATATTGCTAGTCATCTTGATTTCGCCTGATCAAAACAGCGCTTGTCAGTAATCGCTTTGTGTGCGTGTTGACCTGCAGTCTACACCTACTTGTAGCTCGAGATAAGTGGACAAATCCGTTTTCTCGTTTGAAGCTGACGATCCCAATCGGTCTTAAGAAAGTCGGCTTTAGTCGAATTCGTCGGATATATTGCCTTCTATTATGCCGCAGGTCGTACTGAAGGCGAACGCTATATTCACTCGACAGATACTGGCAAAGTTTAGAGCACTTACATCTTTTCTGTTCATGGTTGACGAGATTTTCCTTTTCACTGGACTCTGGAAAGGAGCGTCGATTCCAGCCGTCGATATATAAGCCAGTCAGTGAAGAAAAGAAGTCCTTGGTATCGTGAAGACAAAATCACAACAGGATTTTGGAATAAAGACACGGCGTAAGTCTACTAGTTTTTTCTGCAGATAACAAGGTTTTATTACCATATTATTTGTTGCTGTCAGCAGCAACCAAATGATGAGTAAGGAGAGCAGCTTAAGATGCAAATTATCCTTCAAACAAATCACAATTTCTTGTCTGTTCTAATCATAAAAATTTTATAGTGCCGTAATGATGCACAAAGCATCAATTAATGGTGCACCAACATGTGTATCCACAATCTGGTTGATTCCCAGATTTGTCATGTCTCTTTGTCAAACAGTTTGTCACATGTGTAGCTGTGTATGTGTGAATGAACTTAATGTAGTGCCTTATAAAGGCTTTAAAAGCACTGTGCTCGTGTCTTTCTAACTTATCTAACCAATGTGAGCCAAGGTAACCTCAAAATAATGTTAGGCCAAGGTATGTAAAACATCAAGTGTATAAGACATACCTGTACATGATCAATGACAACTCAATAATAAATTTGAATGTAAAATAACTTCCTTATTATTTATGATGATTCTAATTTGGTGGTTGTTTTCTAAATAACTGTTTGAAATGATACATATTAGACACACAGCAGACATGACTGCTTGATTTTTAAGCTCTCAATAAGCACTGTTGTAGACAGCTGTTCTTTAGTTCTTTTGAGTTTAAATTTTATTACTGACAAAATGTTATTTCTTTATTATTTATAAAAGCTTTATTTCCTTTAGGACAAATATTTGTTCCAGCTTAAATGACTTGAAGACTAAAAATTTAGTTTATATTTGTTACAGTGTCATCAGAAAGAGGTTTATTGAAGAAAGTTTCTTGGAAAACAGTCGCACAGTTTGCTATTTCATCGACAACTACTCGTGTCCTGGAAGTTATCCATCATGCCGACAGGAAATGGTGAAGTGGTAGCAGCAGACATGGATGAAATGGAAGACCTGATGATTTTTCCACTCACCGACATCGATGGTGATGCTGAAAACAATAACAGTCCCTTCCGTGAGGATCATGACAATGACCCAGACTCAATCAACATGAATCGCTTTAAACCGCGAATGACCCTCAAGCAGAGGCGACGTTCTCTTCTCAGTGCCACTGGTCTTGCCATCCCATCCCTGAATATTAACATGGACCTATGGCAGATGCCTGACCAGCCATCACCAGTAATATCGCCACTGGCCCGATGGAAGAAAGCGATCAAGCAGATGCATTTGATGAAGGATCCATGGGAGGGCTTCCACTTGGAAGAGCTTCCAACTGAAATTGTGACACGCCATCGTTATAATGCACTCAAGGGACAGTGGGTTGTTGACACGGTGTCAGTAAAGATTGAAAAAGAGGTGAGCTCCAAGGCTGTAGTTTAACAGTCTTACAAATTTTGTCTGCTAGTGCCAGATACTATTGAGCTGTTCATTAGTGTCTGCAGGTATGCTGTCTGCTAGACTGGAGTCCTTTAGTGTTGCTTTTACAGTAGTCGGATTTCTCTAAGTGGGCTTCCTTTTAAGCAAATAATCACAGAGTTGTTTTGATGAAAATTCTGAGTGGTTTCCTATGAGTTGAAATCGAATATCAGCTTCAGGGTGGGTCTATAAATTATGAATGCTTTCGCCTTTCACCTCTGTGTCTAGGATTTGAATTCTGGTTCATCATGTGAAAATGACAGTTTGTTTTGTTTTAAGTCTTGTAACCCATAAGGAAAGGTTGTTCAGTTGTAGGAATGTGCCTTAGCTCCAGTAGCATGCATATAAGGACAGTTGTTGTAAGATGCATGTTATACAGTCAGAGCGATTACCTTCCATAATGTACCATTATAATATGAACTTTACATGCCGTCATTTTTTCCATTATATGTGAAGTGTATTTCATAATTAAACACTCTTTCTTCACTCTGCGTAATCCACTGGCTGCTTGAAGACTGAAGCCAGATGGCAGATGCCCTTTTTAGGGGCCTACTGGCAATATCCTTTTAGTGCTTTTGCAGCGTTGGTCATATTCAGCGTTAACAATCGCCATCAAAAGGCCAAAAGCAGGCATGAAAAGGCATAATTAGTCTGTGAAAAGGGTACATTTTATAAGTGATTAAACCAATATTATTGACAAACAAACTGATGCCTTGTGTATTATTACAGCGGTGCATGGATGCCTCTTTGTCTGCTTTTATCATGCTGACAAATAGTTTGTTAAATTTGTTATGCAACAAATTTAGCTTCACTATTGTTTGCTGAATTTGGGTTTAGTGTACGCTTAAAGAATTAGAAGTTTTGACCTAATGATTAATGCAGAGAATACTAAAACAATGGCTTTTGAAAAAACCAGACACTAGTAAGTTTAAGCATGATGATGATAATGATGACAAACATAAAATGTTTGAAAATATTATGTAACCGTTGCCTACTGTCAGAAGCATCTGTTTGCTGTAAGTGTTCGCTTTAGCATGACTGTTCTGTATTGGAATACAGTTAATTTTGGTAAGTTTTCGAGTCACATTAGTGTAAAATGTTAGCAGAGTTAGATAGTACTTCTGTGACTATAGGCATTTAGAGGGATAAATAGTACTACTTAATGATACATATTTGTACTGAGCTGTACCGATCTGTTTCAATATGTGGCTGGCACTTGGTTAGGCTTGTTGTTTGGTAATAGAGAATGATTGATGTATTTGATTGATGTCTTGTTCTAGCCTTTCAATCATGGAGCGATGAGGACTTGTTATCGCCTGTGAGTATCCTGTTTGTTTTCTACTTGAAGATACATCGTTTCTGAACTGTGAGGGAGGTTTCACTTTTGTGCTGAGTTCACTTTTATAGAATTGATGTGAGAGTTGTACTTTTTGTATATAGCAAGGCCTTGATCTCAAGTCTGTGATATTTGAATCTTAGTGTGCAGTGTCGACATATGAAGAAATTTGTTTGAAACTTCTCAGATAATGGAAAAATACATGATGTCATCCATAACTCTTCTGTGTGATACACATTTTTCATTTGTAGGCCTGTGTCATAAAATGAAGGTCAGGGCTGAGATTATCTATGAGACTGTTGCAGAATCTTATCTATTGATTAATAACTAACTTTAGGTATTTAACCATCAGCTGATAAAAGTATCTGTTTAACCATAAGCTGATCAAAGTATCTTTATGTGCCACCTACTTGATAATATCTTTGCATGTTGCTAATGTTCAGAATATTTCAAATTGTAAATCGTCATAATACGTATAAAATTCCTGGTTATTTCTAAAGACAGAATTATGTTTATGTTGACATGTCTTTTTGAGTGACATCCTAGTTATCTCTTGTTATTACCTAGTTGTCTTATAGTACCCAGCTTAAGGTTTTACTGTGTGTATATGTAATGGTTTTGTATGTATGTATTTGAGCATTTATACAGCTCCTTTTTCAGACCGTCTTAAAGGCTGAATGGTCTTCTGTATATGTATGTAAGTAAACCAGTCAATCCAAAGAGAGATGGAGACTTTGATGTATATATTCAGGAATGTTATTTGGGGCTTGCCTCTTGAGTAATGTGCACTGAAAATTACCCTCAGGAACTGAAACAATTACATTACTACATCTTCTCTGAGTGCTTTGGTTTCATGAATGTAGAGTCACCTTGTCACCTTGTGCTGTCAGCTCTTTGAGCTCTAGCGACCGTCATGATCAATCTTCTCCATTTCTTTCTTTCCAATGTCGCGTCCCTTAGTTGTGCCAAGTTCATTCCAGTTGCTTCGTGTATCTTGTCCATCCATTTTTTCCTTGGTCTCCCTTGTTTTCTCTTTCCCTCTCCACAAGCCAGCATCATTTCTTTTTCCAATCCATCTGATCTCATAACATGTCCAAAGAACCTCAGCTTTGATTTTAGCACTGTTTGTTGTAACATCTCATCTTGCTCAATTCCAGTCGCCCTGTCCTTTTCTCCGTCCATGATGTTCTCAGCATCTTCCTCCATATCCACATTTCACAAGCATTGATTTTTTTCTCTGTTTTCTTGGTCATTGTCCACGTCTCACTGCCGTATGTTACTGTTGGTATAATCAAGGCCCTCACCAATCTTTTTTTCGTGTCTGTGCTCACATGTTTGTCTTTCCATATTTTTTCTAGTCCATTCATTGCGGCTTTTCCAATTGCCACCCTTCGGTTTATTTCCATATCGCACTTTCCTTCTGTCTACTACTGATCCCAAGAATGTAAAGCTTGTTACCGTCTCTAATTCCTCTCCATCCACCATAAAACTGCCCTCCTCAGCTGTTGTCATGATCTTTGTTTTCTTTATATTGAAGTATAGTCCTGCTTTCTCGCTCTCTCTCTTCAGCCTTCTTATCAGTTCTACCAGATCTGTTTTTTACCTGCTAATAGTGTTGTGTCATCTGCGTATCTCAGATTATTCAGTGTTCTTCCCGCTATCTTTACTCCCTCTTTTGCTCCATCCATTTCCGCCATCCTCATTATCCTTTCTGCATATAGGTTAAATAGGAATGGGGACAGAATGCATCCCTGCCTCACTCCTTTCTTTATTTTGATTCTTTCAGTATCTCCAAATTCAGTTCTTATTACCGCAATCTGTTCTTCGTACAATCCCTTAAGAAGTTGTATCAAGTGCCTTGGTATTCCCATTTCTATTAAGGTTTTCCACATCAACTCATGATCAATGCAATCGAATGCCTTACTATAGTCAATGAAGCATATGCATAATTTTTGTCCATACTCCTTTTGTCTCTCCATTATCCACCGCATGTTGGCGATATGATCACGAGTTCCGCGGGATTTCCTAAATCCTGCTTGGTTATCTGGAAGCTCCCTCTCTATTATGTTCTCCATTCTTTTATGTATTATTTTAAGTAGTATTTTACTTATGTGCGATATCATTGCTATGGTCCTGTAGTTTTCACACTCTCTCGCATCTCCTTTTTTGAATATAGGGATAAAGATTGAGCTCTTCCAATCCTCTGGCTATTTTCCGGTTGTCCATATGATATTGCACATTTTTTTTATTGTCTTTGTCATTGCGCCATCTCCTGCTTTTACCATTTCTATGGGTATCCCATCCGGACCCGGTGCTTTGGTTTCATGAATGTAGAGTAAAAGAATAGAATCAACTGGTTTGAATTGTGCACATGGCTTCTGAATTTCAGTAAATGGTGTGCACTAGAGCTCTACTTAAAATTCGTATCCGATTTGCTTCAGACCCAAATAGTGCTCTTAACTGTTTGCTTGTATTTTTCTGAATAGTTTTTTGAATTCAAATATGAATAGTAAATGCGCTATATAAATGTTACCATGTACTAAATATTTTATGGCAATGGACACTGATCCAAGAAAGGCCATATGCACCATGTGCAAAGCAATAATTTCATGTGGCAAGGGCCATTTTCAAAGTTTCATGACAATGGCTCTAAATAATCATTTGACATATATAATCATTTAACATATGAGCATGGCGAATTGCTGATGAATAAACAGCCATGCACTTGAAACAGGGTGCATTGTCAGTGGAAAGTCCAAATGGAACAAAACAAATAGGACCATCAAGGCTTTTGTTCTGAGCACTCTTAATTCTACCTACATCATTCCTAAGGATCCTTCTTGCATAGAGACCTGGTTTTTTTGTGCATATTTATGGTGAAAACATCCTGATTGTAAATGGCTTTGTTTACACTGCTCTCTTCTTCATGGGTCAAGTGAGTACATTTTGCATTTTGTATTTGGGTTGCCTGAGTGGCTGCGTGTTGGCTTTGCTTTGTGTAGCATACAGCTGGGTATCGGTGCTGTGAAGATATGCTGTAAACCTTGATAACTCGCCTTTGTTATTTTTATTGCAACTCAAGCGATGTTTGCTTATTAAAAATAAGATTTTAAGTGACACTGGAGTTTAATTTTAGCTTAGACCTACTGTATGATGCTGAATTCAAATCTTTGTGTGTTTTTATAAATAGTAGTTCATGATAATAATAGTAATAATCTGAGAACTTCTATAGACTGCTGTAATATTGCTAAAGGCATCAACTGAAGGAAAGTTGTGCTTGCCAATTTCCAAGTTGAATCTGCTCAAGAGCCATTAGGGAAATCTGAGAAGGCACAAAAGTTGCCTGCAGAGGAAATGTATCCAGTTCATTGATTACTGATGTTGGTTTAATGAGTATTTATTTGATAGATCCATGCTTAAGTGAACAGTTTAATGCATTATAGTGCAGTGCCTACAGTGAGAGCCACTTACAGGTATATGGTGCTCTAAAAAAATTGTAATCTAGTATTCATTCAGTTTTGGCTAGTTGCTTTTAAACAGTAATTAGTTACAGTAACTAGTTTGCTGGGTAGGAAACAGTAACTAATTGCTATAAATAGTTACATTAGAAAAATATTAAAGTCTCATTACTGATAACAGTTACTTTTCCAAAGCAACTTATTACGCTTGAGAATTCTGAAGTTCACACAGCAGAATTTGCAAAATTTGACCAACACAAATCACAAGAAATGAAATAAATACTGGATTTTAAGCTTTCTGTACATTTCCATACAGCATATTAAATGTAAGTATGTTTATTGAGGTTGGCAAATGTCAGACGTGCACACACCTACATTCTTTTTCAGTTTGATGTGCTGCTGATTGCCTACCAAGAGCTTTCAGCACAAGCAAAACACTTTACATTCTACCCAAATATTTCTGTCCAATTGGCTGAGGAATTTGAAGAATTCTTTCATGTGCCAAGTATCAAAAGAATTTTTTTTCTTGAACTTTCATATTGAAAATGACTCGGTGCCATCTGTTGACTTATATGATGCAAAATTAGTTTCAAAGTAACATGAGTAAGTAATTTGTTGTGTAACCGTTACCTTGTAAAAGTAATCCATTACTGCTGAGCATTAATTTTTTTGAAAAAGTGAGTAATTACTGGATATAGTTGCCATCAATGGTAGTTACGGTAATGCATTACAAGTATCGCAGTTACACATTTAATTGATTACAGTACACTAAGAATTGTTAGCTTAGATGGGGTGAAGCGCAGAAACATTAGGTAGAAGGAGAAACAAAGTCAAACTTTTTAGTGGTGAGTTCTGATTAAATGCCAGTCTCCAGTAATTGCTGGGGGGGGGGGTCAAAACGATTTATACAGGAATGCTGGATTTTTAAACACTGTTCTCTTTTAAAGACTGTATCTAATTTTTGTGCCCGTGTGGTAAATATATGCATACCTGTGTGTATACTACTATTACGTCACACAAATATGGCACATGCAGTTGAGAAAGGCATGCATCTGTGTTTTAGCTGTGCTAATAGCAGTATTAGTTGTAAACACAATTACAAATACGGTATATTACCAGAGGGTGAAAGCGATTTGTGCAAATGCAAAGGTTGTTTATAGGAAGTTTTGCAGTAGTTGGAAAGTCTGTTTATGTGACATTTCTGCACTGCAATCAGATACAGTGGCTGTCAGCTGATGCTTGCCTGCCTGCTGTCTGCGGGGCTGATATAAACACAATGCTGAGCCTCTGTTTGGGTTCAAGGCCAAAGACTGGTTCCATTGTGCTCTGTAGGATATCTGGTTCCCTTCTTTCAGGCAAATAATTAAAACAGATCACCACATTTTATTTATTCATGTTCATCATTAGTTTATGAAAATATTTTACATTACTAATGTAATTGTTTAAACAAAGTCAACATCAGTGCAGACTACCAGTAGGTAGAGGTAGTTTCCTTTGTTGACTTACCAGTAGTTTGGTTCTGCTTGAGTGAAGTTGAAGGTGAAATGAAATGGTGCTGTGTATTTCGTATTTGAAAATTTTAAGTTGAAATTTTTAATTGTTATATTTTCTTACGATAATGTTACATAAGAAACTGTGTATATACCTGCCTTGGAACATTTATTGCCCTTGAGGCTGAAACATATGCACTCTTATGCAATATGTGTAAATATGGTAGTAATTACTGTGTTAATTATTGTTGTGTTTTAGTTGTAAGGTTTAAACCCTGTAAATTTGTTAACCCTACAAAAATATTCTTAAGTAATAAAAAAATCCAGCTGGAGCTAATGAGGGAGTTTTTCAAAATCAGACCTTGTGCTCTGCAGCACCTGGATAAAGTGTCTAAATGCACGTAGGTGGCTTTATTAAAATTTCATTTTACAGACTTGAAATAGAAGAACAGTTAATGTTGATGACAATTTGTTGAGCAGGAAGAAGCTGGCTAATACGAATGCAGGTGACTGGACCCAGCAGGCACACAACTATGTTGCCAAGCGTTATATGGAAAATGTCAACCGAGAGGTTTACTTTGAGGATGTGCGTCTACAGATGGATGCTAAGCTCTGGGGAGAAGAGTACAACAGACACAGACCTCCTAAAAAGGTAACCCACAGAACCAGTTGCTGTGCCGGTAGCCAAGCTTTTTGCAAATGGCTAACTACTCATGAAAGTCTAGTTGTAAAGCCAGACTATTTGAATTAGTTGAAAATGAAGGTTACTTTGGATGTACCTGGACAATTATGGCAAGTTTTAATGAACTCTAAAAGCGAATTAATGCCCTTTTGTTGTCACAGAGGCCAAGCGGCTGACATGTTGGTGTTTCGCTTGTTATATTCTGGATTTGAATCTCAGGCCCATCATGTGAAATTGACATAGATCACACTGTAGAACTGTGCGAAACCTCGGAACCCATCAGCTTGGACATAAATGCCTCTCCAAATCCAGTGCACACTTTGGAAGCATTTCTCTTTCTAAGAACCTCTCCCTCTTGCACTTTATTCTTCATAATTTGCCAGGTTTTTAGAAGTTTAGAAATGAAGACAGTCTTATTGTAATCTAATCCAGTTACTTCTATAGCACCATTATCATATTGCAGAACATTTGATGCCTGCTTCAAAATGAAACAACAGCCCACAGTCTCAATCCGATGGGGAAATCTTTTCAAACCTCCATAGGTCAGAAGTACCAACAGGCAAGCTACATTTGGTAAACAAGTTAAAACAGGGGTGGTCTGAGTTTAGACCTGAATTATATCCAAGTGCACAGACCACACAGAAGTGGACAGCAAATTCCAGAGATTTGGGCCAGCCACTCTGTCATGGCATGACATTCAGCATGGTATCCACTGATGGTAGTTCGAGTTGGTATAAGGTATGAGCATTGAACAGCAGTGGGCTGATTCAACCCAACCATCTAACTATCTGTGTTTTGTTACTGGCATCTGACAACTAATGTTAATAGATGTTGATTTTTGTTTATTTCTTTATTATTCATTATGCTTACCATGCATGCAAGTTTTGTAAATGTAAATCTGATG
Organism: Norana najaformis; assembly: GCA_964023275.1. NCBI lineage: Eukaryota > Metazoa > Annelida > Clitellata > Crassiclitellata > Hormogastridae > Norana > Norana najaformis. The sequence continues at coordinate 10,105,903 of OZ029915.1, forward strand.
CACAAGACAGGTGTGCATGCTTCTTTACACAGAGTCTGCTCAGCTGGCTTGAACCTGTAATTGTTAGATTACAGACCAAGGATGCCATCAAATAGATGCCCATGTTTCCCAATGATGTAATAAGTAACACATGCCTTAACTTTTTTACAGCTGTACCCCTTCTTTTTCTGCTTTAGGTGGACGTATTACAGATGTCCATTCTGGAATTTAAGGACCGTCCTGATTGCCCACTCTTTCACCTGGAGCACTACATTGATGGACAGTACACAAAATACAATTCAAATTCAGGATTCGTTGAAGAGAACCTTCGATTCACTCCTCAGGTAAACTGGTCTGTAAAATTTTCATGAGTAGAAAATAAGTTTCCAGTCCTGACTGCAAGGTTGAGCATAACGTGTTGTGTATGGAAATATTTTATAAAATTTGATTAACCAAATGTGCAGGTTGGATTGAAGTTTATGTTACAATTTATACAGCATTGTCAGTAGCAAGCTGCTTCAAGGGTGCTTTACAATGTCCAGTGTCAGCATGCACAAGAGTCCAACAATAAATAATTAATGAATAATGTACAAAATCAGAATCAAATGCAATTGTATGGTTAATTAAGTGTGGATGTCAGTGTTATTTGTTCAGAGAGAAGTAGGATAACTCATGACTGATGGAATTCACTGCTTTAATACAAGGTTATGAGGCTGAATGATGTGAGGGTTGAAGGAAGGTTTGATTGACTGTATAGGAGACAGGTTGATTTAAGAAGTGATTATATTGTAGAATATGGATGAAACAAGTGACTTAATGTTATAATATTTCAGGCTTTCAGCCACTTCACATTTGAACGATCCAGCCATAAGATGATTGTTGTCGACGTCCAAGGAGTGGGTGACCTTTGGACAGATCCGCAGATTCACACAATGGATGGTAAGGGCTATGGAGATGGTAATCTGGGCACCAGAGGAATGGCACTGTTTTTCCATTCACATATTTGCAACTGCATCTGTGATTCACTTGGATTGTCCAAATTTGATCTGGCACCAAGTGAGCAGAACTGCCAGAGGGATATCAACAAGCTCCAGGTGAGTGCTTTATTGTTATTATTGCTGTACTTATTAAGTCCCATCTGTCTAATGACTAAGAATCACTTGATGAGACTGAGCAGTTGTGTGTGAAGGACTTGCTCAAGGGAGGCTCGATCCTGCTCACTGCATTACAAGGTGAGCACTTGTACCGGGCTACCATTGTCACACAATGTGTGACTGTTATGTGTGTGGCTGTTGCATAGGACCTCTCTATCAATTGCAAGCAAATTTTTTTTAAGCAGTTCATATTTATTTTGTAGTAGAATCCATATTGGAAGTTTTAATTGTATTTGATGTAGGTCATAAAAGTCATTAATGAATCTAAACAAAATCTAGTCCAGCTGTTTCCAAAGAATTTTGTTGTCTAATCCTGTGCCTTTTGCCATGCTGTATGAGACCCCCATTCTTGTCCACAACCCTAGACCAAGTAGTTTTCTGTTGACCAGATGATCTTCTGAGTCTGATTCTGAATCGCCACGATTCCTCACTTAGTCAATGAACATATGGTCTGTTAACAGATGCATTATTTACTTTACTTACATACTTGCTTCTGCAATAATTTGGAGGCTTATAATTTCTACCACTTGCTGTCATGCATCTGATAAGCAAAGTCTACGCTCAGCGACTGGTTGAGACCAAGAGGTAGTGCAACAGTAGTGAACCAGAACAGTGACTAGGAAACTTGGTTTTGTTTATATGTTTGTCATGTTGCTTTAATTTTAGACCAGTGCACTGACCAGAGTGCGTGGAGTGGAAGAGCTCTGTAAAAATGCATCTCCAACAGAGTCCTCTGACTTCACGGAATATTTTAATCAGCGCATGCGCACCATATCCACGGCTTCGTCGGTGCTGTCTGGAAACAGTGAAGATGATTTTTGCAGCGAATATTCAGCCAAGTAAGCTTTACAAGGGTTTCAGAATTATCTACGCTGGTCTAGTACTATAAATTCTATTCCAAAGATGCTTACACTGGACACTTCTTTTGGTGATTTTAGCCTTTAGTAATTGTGATTTTAAAAGTAGGCCTTTATTGTGGCGCATTTTAATGACAACTAATACAGTAGATCTCTATACGGAACACTGTAATCATGATTTATGAAGTTGAACTATTTGATTGCCTACTGTTATCGTCGTTCACAAAAGTAGATAAGACAACACATTTATGTTTATTTTTGATGTCTTAAATGTTTATCTTTTGATTCTGTGTTGCCATTTGTGTGTGTTAATTGCTGTTCCTCATTTTTGCACTTGCAGAAGTGGTCCGGAAGAGGAGCCAATGTCAGTTGACACAAATTCGTCTGTTTCACCACCATACAGACGCCACCGTCAGTTTCTGTCAGAATCCGATGACAGTGCATCTGCCACTGTGACAGAGGTGCGTAGTGCAACAGTAGTTGCATGAGCAGTTTTTACTTAGATTTTGTGTTAACTTGTAAAAAGTGGTTTTCTTTTTTACATTTTGTCTTACAGTTTTAGTGTTCAGATACTTCACTTTTAGAGGTGAGTACTGAAAGCTGGGTTGGAGGTGGTATTATTATTATTATTAATTAGTAACTTCTATATCACTAGTATCTAATGCAAAAGGCAACTGGAATATCCTGAAAGTCAGTCCACTGAAACGGAGAGGCAACCCATGGCAGATAAGCCGACTGAAAAAGGTGAGTCTTACGTTGAGCATGAAATGACACAAGAGATTGAGCATAAAGCACAGTGATTTGAGTGACAGGCAACAGACCCTCCAAGTTGAAAATCCAAAAGATTCTATGATGCCTTTATATTGCTTGCATATTTCTTACAGTGCATGGAGCTACAAAACTACTGCATGGCTGCTCAGCTTAGCAGAAACCAAGAGGATGTTGTCGGTTTACGTGTTGCATAGCTCATGTTATGAAATCTAAAGCTTGATTTAGAGTGAACAGACAGTTGAAGATACCCCCCCTTTTGTCAAGGTGCTAATCGGAGATATTATTCGTACATTGGAGTAAAGTCATTTTGTAATATGACAAATTAAATGAGCACCAAACTCTAGCTGCAGGGAGGTCAATATCCAGAAAGTCACTCCACTGAAACGGAGAGGCAACCTATGGCAGATAAGCCGACTGAAAAAGGTGAGTTTGACTGCACTGCAGGTAGAGTTTGGTGCTCCTTTAATTTGTCATATTACTAAATGCTTAATGACTGTTTTCTAATCTATGATATTTTTGGAAATATTTAAGTAATAAAACTCAAAAGGCTCTGCATTACTTGTTGTCTCATTAACAGCAGTGTTAGTTTATTGTTTAATGTCTGTCGAAATAAGTAAGCATTTGTTTGCATGCCACGTGTTCATCAGCTGGATGAGGTATCATGGGCGTAATTCAATCTACAAAGTGTGTTTTCAAAATATGCAAGGCATCTGTTGGTTTGGAGTGAAACCGTAGTCCATAGTTGATCATGATCCATTTGGCAAAGCTAATCAAGGTACAGGAGGTCAGGGAGACCAGGTTGTTATGGGTAAGTTAGCTACAAACCAACTTGAGTCTTCACATCCAAAACAGAGTCCATATATATTTTGGAAGTCTGATGTATTTGATTTTCATGCTGTGTTGAATATTATTGTCATTGCTTCAGTGTGGTGTTGGTTTCTCTCTGTCAGTGATGTTTGTCTCTGTAGGATTCATTTGGCGATATCAGTCATCAGTAGGCCGTTATAGTGACCCTTGTTTCTGTGTCCTTGTTCTCTCTGCTTTGCATTTTTGCTTCCAAGCCTGTAGTCAGTGATTTACCCAAAGGTGTGCTTATGAAAATGTTCTTGATATTTTTGATTCAGTGTCTCCTAATGGCAGTTCAGAACTCATATCTAGTTTCAGTTTCTGTATGCTGAAGTTCAATAAATGCTTCTGTTTCATGAATTTTGTGAGGGTAAACATTTCTGTAGAAGACAGTGATTTTTTCTAATCAGCAAGACTTCTTGCTATGTATTTACGTAACAGTTTTTGGGTGATTCCCCTCATTGTTGAATTGTTGAACTTTCAGCATAACTTAGATGAACTAAGTAATTGTTGTGTAAATACTGATGAGATGTATCACCACTTGTTGCCTCTACTAATTAAACATTGCTTATTTGTTTTTCATCTACCTGATTAGGTAAGTTTTTGGTCAGAGAATTGTCGCATGAATAAATCAGGTGAATAAATTTTTAAATAATAAATTCAAGTATAAAATTGAAGTTGAAACACCTAGATTATGAACTATTTATGTATTTCTGTATTTCATCCTTAAAAATTACTTTTTGCTCTATGTTTATTTCTGTGTGTATTCCCACATTGTTTGCTGACTTGCAAAACCATTTAAAGCTAATGTATCCATAATTGTATGTCTTGGAAGGTTGTAATTGAAGACCCTAGAAGAAGAAGATCAGTCACTTAAGCTAGCCCTGAGAAGCAGCCACGAGTATGAAATTATAACGACTTCAGTTTTCTTAGCCTCAGCAGATGAGAGTAGGTGGCCAACCCTCTTCCTCCCCATCTGATCTTCTGACTGGCGGTGGATGGTCAATGCACTCATTATAGCTGAGTTGGTTGAGGGACACACATGGAGCCAAAATGTTGAAATAAATTTCTGCCCTGGCTGGGATTTTAATCCCAGACCTCTCGATTACCAGTCCAGCTAGTTAACCAGTAGACTTTTTGGACTTATGATAATGCTGATCTGTTATAGTTTCATCAAAGGTGAAAAGCATGCTTTCCAATGTAGTCTCTCGTGGAAAATTTATGAAGTTTTGAAAGATGGTCAGTAATCTTGTAATGGGCAAAGTGTGAATCCAGCTGAATAGAAACTAGCCTGCTTGCCAACCACCTATTATGTTAATACAATATGTGTAAGCATTGCCATTACAGAAAAAGTTTTTTTCCTGTTTATGTGCGCAGGAGGAGGAGAGAATGAGATTTCACATGACCTCAAAGATGCTGGCACGGCCATCTAGTGTTGCGTTTGAAGTGGATCTTCGTGGATTGCAGGATATACGTCGACTTGGGGACTCTGTACTTGGCCAGGTAATGATCAGATTGCATTATTTCTTCCATTTTATAATTTGGCCAATCTGGAGGCTCTTTTGGTGCGATAGTGTTGGCCTTCATAGAACCAACAGTTTGGATGATGAACCGAAGATGAACCAAGTCACAGATCACCTCCTAATATAAAAAGCCAAAGACCAATAAACTCCAAAAGGTCGATTTATAAGGTTGTCTCCTGGTTTGGATGTTATAAATCCTTTTTAATGTTGTTTACAAGTTGTGTTCATTTATATTCATATCTCATATTTTAAATGTTTTTGTATTTTCCTTGGATAAGTTTTACTTTCAGGTTTTTCAAGTATTTTTTAGGAAATTTGCTTGTTGATGCATGATCTCTTCTATATTTTTTATCCACAGATACATCATGATCTTGCCATCTACCATGAAATCGGTCGTTTCAGTGGACAGCAGGAACCATTTGATGTCCAGGCTGCTTTGTTCCACGAGCAGCAGGCTGCTGAGCTTGGCGTCAAAGATGCCATTGTCACTTTGGCTAGCATCTTCCTTGGAATGCCACATGACTGTCTGTCCAGCATCACTGTTGCGGTAATACTAACTGTCACTGTATGTAAATAGTTCTTAATGTTAATGGAAGCAATAAGTTACAAAGGTTCAAAATTCCTGGGTTTTCTGTAGTATTACACTTTATGCCAACACGGATTTTCTCAGAATTATAATGACAGAACACTGGGGGAGCTTTATAATTCGAATAAACATAGCCAAACGTCATACATGCAAGCATGTAACACAAAATAACATTAACTGCTAGGAGAAAAACTGCAAACTACAGTATTTAATTTGCATTTATGAGGTTTTGTGTCATGATCTAGTTTTTTATTTCAATAAAAGTGAACAGCTGTTCATCTATGGCAAAATATTGATTGGTTAAGCACTGAAGTAGGAAGTCCACAGTGCTCTAAAAATCAACATAAAAATTAATCACTTCATTATTTAATTCAGGACACGACAGAAAACCGGGATCAAGGAATTGAGTACATGCTAATGGCTGCCCATGCAGGGGATCGAGCTGCCATGCTGTACATGGCCAAGGCCTATGAAACGGGTAACGGACTTGGGGGAGAAAGGTAAGCAAGCTCACAGTTGGGTTACAAAGCCTCAGATATTTGATTACATTACGTTGTTTACAATTTTTTGCATTACACTAGTCATTGCATCGGATTAGAATCTGTTTAATTAACTAAACTGTCATATAATATAATCAGTTATTTATAGTGTGACTTCAGTAAAAGTCCTGAGGAATGCACTTAACCTGAAAGCACAAAACCACTTTCCAACACGATTGTTGTGAACTATTTTGGATTGAATGAAGGTAAAGGAATCCTTACAAGATCATGTCTTAGAGCATCATGTATAGGGACCTTGAGCAACTGCTTCACTCACAATTGCTTTGTGCCTCAGATTCAGCCATACTGATCTTGTGTGTGTAACAAATGCAAAAATAATAATAATATATTTAAACTACTCTGCTTCTCCATGCACAGTATTTCTTGATATTTTGCTGCAGTGCACTACATATGCCCATGCAGTGCCATGTCAGTGACTGAGAAGTTTTAAATTATTAAAAAACCTTAGCTTCCGATCGTACAAGAGCGCTGTGGAGTGGTATGAAAAAGTGGCCAGCATGACACAGGAGGACGACTGTGGGGAGTTTGATGCCACAATGGACGACCCTGTCTACCAGATCAAGGCAGCCATGGCTCAGCTCTACTTTGTTGGTGGATATGGATTAGAGAAGGATCCGTCATATGCAGGTGGGCTATGAATCTCAGATTGATCTCTTAGAACTAATTTGTACTATGCTTGATAGGTTGAGTTTTTTAATTAACAACGAAATTTACAAGGGGTCAGTCTGTGTTACAGAATTATTATAATTTTTGTAGATTTAATAAAAATGTAAATTTGTTCTTAACTTGTGTGTGCTGTTAGTTTTCTAACAGCCTCATTTTGATATCACTCTTTTCGCAGTTATGCAGTTAGAGAATTATCCTTCCTATCCAGGTAGATATGTTTTAGCTGAGAGCTGAAAGTGAAATTAAGATTTAGGTTAGATTACTCATAAAGACAGACATGCTTTTCCCTCTACATTCTGGGCCTTTGTGTAGGAGATGTTTTCTTAAGCTATAAGTGCAGTAATTGTTGCTACAGTTAATTAGGATATTGGCTTCTAATATATGTATACATGTATATGCCTTTAATGTAATATAATCAAACATTTTTATAATGCCATTTCAGGAAAATGCTTTCTGTGGTACCCAAAAATTGCTATTACTCCTCAGTTTTGACACTGATGTTGTCTGGTTGAGTATTGTGGGGTCGTTACATTAGCCTTTGAAAAGTTAACTGTGCATATTACAAATGCCTACCTTAATAATAATAATGTTGATGATTGCTTTTATTGGCTCTGTGGAAAAATGCTCTAGGCTGCCTGTTATCAGACGATTGCAGTTTTAATAACTGTCTCTTGTATCCGTCTTTAGGTGATTTGTTCACAGAAGCAGCAGAGGGCGCCACTGCTGCTATGAAAGGCCGAATCGCCAACAAGTATTATGCTCTGGCCGAAGAGGCATGGGCTCAGGTCGAAGAGTAGCGATTGTGCCCCTGCAGGAAACTCATCTGCTAAACGTTGCGCTTGCTCAATTTGGTGGTTTGACTCTTGCTTGCTATCTGTCCTACCTTAATTTGCTCTCCTGCTTTGCATTTTCTAATATTAAATGATGAATTAGTAATAATTTCTGGCAACTGTGACATTTGCCAACTAAGAAAAAAAACTGTTGCATTTTATTGTGTGGTTGAATCCTATAGTTAATGTGCAGGAGTTTTTCTTTAGTGATATTTAATTAACCCGGTACATTTGACAGCTGTAAAATTCTGTTGATATTTGGAGTTGCTTGCATTAATGTGCATAATTGGAAGTTTAGTATATCACCACCCAGTGAGTAGCAGAATGAAATAGCTTGAGGTTTCCGCTACTGTCCCACTTGCCTTTCATGGACGCATAGCTAAATTCTTCAACAACCTAACTGTTACTGCTGAATGGATGAGAAAAATCTGATTCCGTAGATTGTGTGCATAAAAGAAGCTGTACTTCTTGCCATCAATTTTTTATTAATAAGCAATATTTGCATTTATTTTACAAACTGATTTCATACTTTTTTCTAAATTGAGAGGAGACATGCTGAAAACTGGCCTTTGTGGCCTTGTTTGAAAATTTGCCTAGATTTGCACCCTTTCCCAAAGGTTTCTCCATTTCAATTGGATTACATAAACTGAACATTTGACTGTAAGTATGTTCAAGTATAAATAGCTTTTGTTACTGCAATGCTTTTACCTATAGGAATTTGACCTCTCCAATGGATTATGATTTTTATTACGAGTTCACTTAAAGTGACTACCAGTTAATGCCTTGGGCATTATGATAATTGCAGCACTGTAGGAGTCTTTAGATTAGATTAGAAAGAGTTTTATTCATTTTTTAATTAGTAAATATCTTCACTGTTATCATTTATAGCATTTAGTCACTCTGAAAGTTCAAACTTTCAGAGTGACTCAATGACTTTTTACATTTCAAAGTAAAAATTTTAGTTTAAAAATTATATGTTAAATTTTGGAGTTGTTTAGTTAAAACATGATTGGTTTGGCCAGAAGTAGCTTGTGATGAAATGAAACAAAAATATAGAAGTCTACAAAGGATTTTCATTGTGTTTTGGTTGTTTTTTTTTACATTTTACAGAAGCTAAGCAGCACTTTGGCATTAGCTTATAAATTGTGTTTTTGTGGTTTTTAACGTTGCTTCCTCATTTCCCCATGTCCAGGACCTTGAGATTCATCCATTGCTGGCTGAAAGACCAAAGACCAGGAAGTGAGCACATCCCATGCATTCCCATATGGACATGGGAACTTTAGTTGTACTTACTTCCCCATTTACTGATAACATACAGTCATCAAACGGCACTACATGTAATATAATCAGCATTAAATAAAGGCTTGGTCATTATAGTTAAATTGAAATAAGAAATTGTAACGATTTAAATAACAGCTATGTGAAAAGACCGTTCATGTAGGATTCACTGGATGAATTGAGGCAGTTTGAAATTTGGTAATCTCTGCTTTCAGATTAAAAATAAATAAATAATATTGAGCCAGGTTAATTTTCAGCATTCAATCATCTCTTTGATTACTGGTCACAAGGTCAGTATTCCGCTGCTAGCATCTTTTGAACAGTTTTTAAAATGAATACCGTTAAATGAATTTACTTAGGGTCCTGTGGTCGATGTATTTTTACATTGTGGTGGAAAATCTGTACTTGTTATATATTTGTATTGTTTTGATTGCTCTTTTATGATTTAAAGAGATTTCTTGTATCCGAAAAATTCTTGCTCAGGTAAATAATTTTTGTTGCTTTTTTCAACTTTAATATCTTTTAATTAAAATAACACAGCCCTTATATGAATGATTTCTTAAGTTTTGTTGTGGGTATTGGACATTTGCCGGACTGCAGCATTTTGATAGTTCTAATTTTCAGTGCTCCATGGTAAATTTCTTATTTTAAACACCATTTGATAGTTCTGATTTTCAGTGCTCGATGATAAATTTCTTATTTTAAACTGCACCATTGAAATCTGTTTTAAAAATGCAAATTTTATTTGCTTCATTATATTCTATTCAGTGCAGCTTTTCAGAATACAGAGAACAGTTTTGATGGACTATCATTTCTTTCTTTATGTCATAAGTCATATATTTAACCATAGGCAATCAGCAAACAGCTTCTTTTGTGTAATTGTTGCTTCATTTTAGGAGCTGTTTTGTTATATTCACTTATTTGTTACTATGGAAACAGTTGCTGTGGCAGATACTTATTCTTGGAGAAGCAGCCTTAGGAATTAATCTAAATAATTTGAGAAGTAGGTTGCTTAAGGATCTTTAGCTTTGTTTTCAGCTGTTTTGTTATTTGGATATCCAGCATTGCAGTAATCATGAAAATGGTAGCTATGGCGATTACTTATTCTGTGTAAAGACAGCCTTGGGAATTGATCTAAATAATTCAGGATTAGGTTGCTTAAGAAACAGTGGCTTCTCAAAACAGAACAGATTTTTAGATCTGTGAGATGGTGAAATTTATGTAGCTGTCTATGTAGCAGCAGTTGACACAACTGTCAGAGAGGCTACGTTAGAAATGAATTTAGTTAACGTGTTATTCTTCGTGTATATGTTACAATGTATATTTCTTGTTGGCTATGATTCTTTAGGTCTTCCATTCTGTACTGACATAAATTATGATGCATGTGCAGTTTTTAATAATTATGCAGTATGACATATATGGTATTTGATTGCTTGACTACCGGTTTAAAGTTTGTTCCCTCCAAAGCTGCCCGAAAAGATATGGGATTAGTATCTTTTTGATTTTATGTTATAAGCAAGCAACTTTTTTGGTTTTTTGTGCAGAAAGTCAATAGCAAGTATTTGTTATGAATGCTAGGAAAACTGTGCATGTAGCTCCAGGTAAAAGCAAAAAAACTGACAGCATGTTTGTTTAATTTTGTAATAAACTCTTGATCCTATGCAGTTTGATTTCATAGTTGTTTTTGCACTTTTTCCTCAATTACTGAATCACATGCCTAAAAGATTTTTCTTATAGTGTATATATATGCTTATCCAGGCTTATTTGGATGTGCCAAAAATTGTGGGTTGTATTGCCCTGCAAGCCTATGGTTTGCTTTGTGTTGAAATATAGAAGCTTGGAACTTTGGCCAGATGTTGATGCTTGAACGTTCAACTGGTTTCTCCTGACTGTATGTATGGGCCAGTGTATCTGCTCTGTGTGAATTTGTTGATTTTGTGTCATCTTGTGATGAATAATTTTATTCCACAACTGAGATGTTTATCCAGTCATCTTAACCAGTGAACTTAATTCAAAATGGCATGCTATCTGGTGCAATGTTTCTGAATATTATATTTAAAATTACTAATCGATAGCTGTAGGTTATTCCAGGATTTTATTGCATTTTAAACTTAAATTTGCACATTTGTTTACTCACAGTAGCTTTACAGTGAATTGCATTGCAGAAACAATTGTTGTAGTGGCTGAGAAGGTGCAAAGGGTAGATTTTGTGGAATAAAAACATTTCAGCATCTTGTGCACTAAGTACACCACTGATGCCACCTTATAACCAACAGCAATAATTGCCCTCCAATATTCAAACCCTGGATATGACAGTAACTAGTACCTCTATTTATTGTGCTCCACTTGTATGCAGCTGTTATCTTATGATGTAACACTCTTTACAGTAACGAAGTTTTGTAGTCTTTTTTTGCCCGAGATAGTTTTTATGCTTTGCTTAACTGAAAGAATTGTTGCTTGGGTATTGCTCAGCAGATTATTTTTTAAATTGTTTCCAACCTTCTTATTTGTTCAATGTAAACTTTTAATGCAAAAAATAGGCTTTTATATAGGTTTAACACCTGCTTTTAATGTTTGTTTACTACAGTAATAAATCACACCTTTTCTTCAGCTGGCTGACACACTATTAGAGTACAGTAACATCAAATTTGTCTGATTTAACTGCTGTCAAAATTATTTCCTAATTTTTATGATATTTTAGTATCAGAATTTTACATCTGATTTATTGGTTGACAGTTACTGAAATTTATATATACTTAAACCAACTTTTAGATGATCGCTTTTCTAAGGCTCAACTTGGTTTTAAGGGGTAATAATTTCTTCAGTACCATCTAAAGAAGTTAGTTTTGCGTTTTGGTTGATCTCATTATTCATTTAATATAGATTGATATTTTGTTGCTGTGAAATGACAGTCGAGTTCCCTTGTTACTGGAACATCTGGAATTCATTCGGAATTCATATGCTGCTTAATGTCCCAGTGGTGGAATAGTTTGCATTGAAATCTGCAATCTTTGCAAGACTGCCTCAATCAGTCTTGCACAGTTCAGCCCCATCCAAATAGTCACTCATGTCACTCAGAGGCACCCTTTTCCACTGCTTAGTAATACAAATCTCTAAAATTAAGCCATTGGTATCCGTTTTGGGATACAATCCTCTATTTATCCTTGGTACAATATAAACCAATTTATCACCAATGTTTTTACCATTCATAAAAACTATAAAACCATTTAACAGCCAGGAACAAGGTTGAACATGTTAAGTTTCTGTAGATTTGTAAAAGGTTTGACACAGGTAACTCAGATATAGTCTGGCATTGCTTTGATGTATTTGATTCAGGAAAATATTATTCATTTGTTTACAGAGCTGTTTGTGAAGTACTTCTGTTAAAAATAGTATGATAAGATGCTGCGTTCAGTTGCGGTTCCAGGATTGCTTGTGTGGAGGGGCAAACGCATTTTCAGAGGGTGTGCCACATTCTGGCAGTCCACCATGCACGGGTCTGGTCTGAGGGGCACTGATATACAAACAAAATTGGGCGTGGGGAGGGGCGAAGATTCTATGCTGCACATTACCTGCGAAGTATTAAACAGTTCAGGAAGCAGTTGCTGATCAGTTTTGTGTTTGGAAACAAGATGAATGTAGAAAAAATTTGGAGTGTTTCCATGTGTTTGAGTTTCTGCTGTATTTTAGTAAAATGTTTTACCGGTACTTCCACATAATGCACTGGAACTAGTAGCCCAAATACATTAATATGACACTGTGCTAATACAGTGCATCATGGTTTCTTCTTATACCTTGTTGAAGAAACCATGATGCCAAAATTTTCAGTTGTTTCTAGACCAAAGGAATGCAATTTTTATATCTGATGGGGTTGTTTTATATGGGAAATTTTGATCACAAGATTTCTTAAGTGCTTTTGAGGCTTTTCTCTAAATAAAGCTTTCTAGAACTTGTGTTGTGTTGATGTAGTGTCCAGTTACAGTAGTGTTATGTACTTGTTTAATCAGTTGATAGTATAAATGATCATAAGGATTTCAGTATATCATCGGTAAACAATGACAAGAATATTATATACTCAAACATGAAGTGCCTGCAGTGTAGATGACATGTCGCTGATAAGTAGGAATGGCACTGATGACCTGTGCGTAGAAACGCAGACCTGAGCTTAGGCAGGTCTTCTGTAGTCTTTTACATGGGCTAGAAAACATTTAGACTCTACCATCCAGCTATTGCATCACAAATTGCGTCACACTTGGCAAATGGCACTACTTCCACAGCATAGTGAAGTAAGGTTAGGTAGTCACTCATTTATTACATTCTTCTTTCAACATGAAGAAGACCTCAGAGACTTGCAATCTCCTGAAGTTGAATGATCTTTCGGCCCAATGCATAAAAAACCAGTGAAACAACTGGATAACCTTTGCTTACCACTTACAAGGGCCAAACAGCATTTGTTGATTTCACGTAATGCACTGGAACTAGTAGCCCAAATACATTAACAAGACAATAATACAGTGATTCCTGCAGATGCTGTAAAAATAATGTAATGCCAATTTGTGCATCACTGTAAGTAGCAGCATCTCCAGGGTTTTTACAGTTCTCTCTACAAGTGAATTTGCTAACATGCACGTAATCATAGAATCGCAATCCTCAAACCATGTTTCTGATCCGTGCCTTTCAAAACACAAACAGCCATGTTAGCCATTTGACTGAAACTTAGTAAAACCTAAAAACAGTTTCCTAATCAAATCAAACAAACCAGGTTTTACTTCAGATTTTAAATCTTCTGGCACCTGATAAGCCCTCAAACTGTAAATTATTAATGCCTGTTAGTTAAAGAGTTGTTACTATGTGTATCTGCAAAAAACTTTTGTTCAACAAAACAAACAATTAACTACTTAACCTTTTTTAATAAACAGCCAGTTTTTCCAGGTCAAAATGTATGTAAAAGTGACATTATTGGTAGTTATGTTAAGTACAACTTTCACAACACACTTCATTCGCTTAGCAATTTAGCAGGCAACAAAAGATCTGCAAGGTGCGATGCCAAAACGCCTACTATGTACAAGTGCATGTAAGTATCCCACTTCCCAAGGTGGGACCTGGGAGGTACTTGGTTCATCTTCTTTGGCCATTGAACCAGCAATGCATAAAACAAAAGGTCCTAGACATGGGGCCAGTGTACCACAGGATTTGAATGATTACTTCCTAGGGCTGGCCATATGTATGCCTTTGCAACAAAGCAAAGATGTAGCATGCCTAGCTCAGAACAATACCTTCATTGAGAGGTAGAATCCCTAACTGCAACTGATAACCAAGAACAGTGGTTAAAGCTAAGCAATAAGTGCAAGAACCAGTGTGCATTTGTTATCAATTGATGCAATTATCACAGACTCTGAGAATGCAGTAAGATGGAATCCTGCTTAGCAAGTAAGGAAAAATCTGAACAAAAACTGATAACTGCATTTAAAACAACTTGCTACAACATGATAAAAAAGGTGAGAAAAGGCATGGATTCTTAGCAGCTTCTCAATTCTTAAAGCCATAGTCTGGGTGATTAATTTTTCAGTAATGTAATTTTTACAAGTGTAGACATGACAACACCACTTGCAAAACATATAAATATGGCAATTAGTTGTTAAGCCATGTAATCTGCAAGCTGCCATAATTATATATCTATGCACAATAAATGTAAATGTACACAATTTTTCTGCAGCAACCACATGGCCTCGACCTTGCTCATTTTTCAGTGAATTTATCGGGCGAGATCCTTCACCACCGCTGCCCGTTTGAATGGGCACCACATCATTTAAGGTTCCCATGTCTGGACCGTGCTACCCGAGATTCAAATCTCTGAAATAAGCCATAATAATCGGATCTGAATCCAGAAAAACAAGGAAATGCTATTCATATTAACACTATACCATCTGTAAATGTGTCAGGCATAAAGTTAAGACCAGAACTTAGAAACTGAGAGACTGTGCTTAAGCAAGTGATCTGTAGTCTTTTACCTGGACTAGAAAACACTGACGTTAGAAGCAACAGAGTGTTGCCTAAATCTGCTTTTCTCTGATGCCCAATAATTAAAACTCCTTCACAAGAAACTACCAAAATTCACAGCTGCTTTCCTTCCGTTCGATACATTTAATATTCAGACATAGACATCAAACTTTTTGGAGAACACATCCATTGTAGGCTTTGTCTTTAATCTTAAGCAGAGAAGACAGCTTCTCAACACGATTGCTTAGTAACTGTAGCATCAAGTACAAAAGATGTGCAGGTGGAAAGCACTGTATCATTAATGATACAAGGCCTTGACACTTTTAACACCCAGGATGCGTGCTTTAGTCCTTCTTGCAACATGACAATGAAGAAAAAGAATCGAGAGGAAAACCCATCCTTTTCAGAATGTTCCTCGACAGGTCCAGCAGTATTAAGACAAGCAGCAGCCACGCTGGCATCATGACAAAGTATGAACCCATAGTCCGGAGATACTCCAGTCGCAAACAGACGAGCACCTCAAACAGTATCTTAAGCGTGACACAGCCAAGGAACCAGAACTTTCTCATCACGGCATGACACCTGTTGTTAATACCAGAGGTGAAGTGTTTTATTGTAAAGAAGACGATGTAAATGACGACTGCAATGTTTAGCACCCAAAGTGGAATAAAGATTATGAACCAATTCCACTGGACTTTCTCGTCAAGACGAAGCACGAGAAGAATCAGGAACGCCAGCAGCAGGAACCAAGTCAGCAGGGCTCTGTAGTTCACGGTCATGATACTAATACCAAAATTTTGGAGGTGAACTTGATCCTGCAACAAATTAAAACATATCTCTTAATATTCTGCTGTGGTACTGAAAACCAAAACTAGTCACAAGGCATATCACAATAAATAATGTGTGGCAGTTCTAAGTATGTATCCAGACACTTAAAACAGTACCTTTAAGTACTTCACTTAAGTACTGCCTATGCTAGCCTAAGTGGTGTTAAAGTATATTAAGAACAGTTGTTCCTTAAGAAAGCAATGCTCAGATAACTGGTAAGTCTCACAGATTATTGGGATCAGACATCTCCAGGCCCCCCAGTTACAATTTCCATAGGCTTATGAAACTAATCTAATCTTATAACTTTTCTATTTAGAACGGTTTTTATATAAGTTATGACCAGAGTATTGGTAATGAAATTGCAGGAACTCATGCTGATGGTCTGAAGAGTAGGCGCTTTTTGCAGGTAATGCGGCAAACCAGAATCCAGTGTCCTGTAAACAGTGAAGTCAATTCAGAAAGCGCAGGGAAGTCATGATTGCAGGAACCAACAGGTCCCCACAAGCTGCAGAACTAAGCAGATGTTGATTTAGCAGGCTTTTCACAGGAGCACAGAACTCCCCGAAGCCACACCAACTATGGAGCCTGACCAAAGAGAAAGATCTTAAATGTAATACTGTAATTTCAAAAGCCGGTATAGTATGTCTCACATACATATTCCAATATGGGCAAGTATTCTGGAAATTTGAACAATGCATGCTTCCAGCATGCAGTTGAGGGTAAACTGAAGTTGATGTAATAGTATTTGGAACCCCAGGTGATCTGAAGGATGGCACTGCAGTAGCCCATGCGTCAGAATGACTGTAAACAGTGCACACCAGTTAGGGTCAGTGCCATTGTACGTCAGTATATAGACATTCAGCAGTAACACAGTATATGGCATGCATGGAGAAGGTTGAACTTCAGTGAACTGAGCGGGCAGTTCATGTTTACCTCTCAGTAAGATTGGAGGTTTTGGGTCTTTTGCTAGGTACCAAGAAGTGCATAGCAGTTGTACTAACAATCCAACTGACCACACGGAAACCCCGAAAACCTCTCTGTGGCATTGCATGAAAGCTTACACGGAACCAGCCTGCAGGGTTCTGTGAAGTGCTCAGACACTTGAGGAATGTTCCAATGCACAGTCTAAGTTGTTTACTTAATATTAAGTCTACTTTATTGAAGTTTGGAAACCTACAGTTTAGCTACTAAACTGTGCTTCATGTGTTATTCAGTGAAGGACTAGTGTTCCCAGTACCTCTCAATTTGTAGTTGCTAAATCTTCTTCTGGCAAATATCAAGCCAAATGAGAGTTTACAGCTGCCGGTTTGATGCCAAACTTATAAGGGGACCATTAATTAAATAACTATTCATTAAAAATCTCAGGAGACTTGTTTTTGGACCACAATCCTTGCTTGATGTGCCTAAGACAACAACTGTAATCATAACTGTAACATCTGGATTCCTTTAGTGCCCAAAAGGTAGTCATGTAAACAAGCTTATTCACAGGCATTTAGCCAGAAAAAAACAGTGAGGCTAATATGGTCAGGTTCAGTTTTAAGTCCATATTGAAAGGTCAAGCAGGCAGGCAGGGACATGGCTATAGATGATGGTATCTGAAATGACAAGAAAGTTGAGAAGAGGAGAAATCAGGAAATGAATTTTATGAAAGTACTGCTTTCAGTGTTCAATAAAAAGCCTATGCAGAAATTGAAAAACGAGCAGAGTTGGCGAGCTGGCAGCAAGGGTTAGACATTTTGTGGAGTTTACTCCAAAAAGGTGGAGCAGCTTGAACTATAAAACGATTACCGAATTTTAAAGATGATGTGACAGGAAGGCATAAAAGTGTTACAGTCAAAAAAGCGAGTTGACAGAAGTAATCGTAATCTCGAAATTTCTATAAAGCCAAGTCGCGGAAACCAGCTTATTCATAGGCGCGGGTGAATTGTAAACAGCTGGCGACAATATGATGTTCGGGAGGACTGGAGGGAGTTGTAAATAATAGGTGGCGTTAAATTCTATATTCTAAGCGTTCATATATTTTAAACCAGTAGAGATTTTACAATAGGAGTGGTGATGCAAAACCCTGCAAATACACGTCAGCTTTTACTTTCCGTTAATAAGTGAATAACAGGGTGCTCTAATTCGTGTTTAAAGGTGCGCAATGGCAACAAAATTTAATACCAATCACGTGGGCGATAAAAGAACCCAACTAGCAATCA
Source organism: Norana najaformis (assembly GCA_964023275.1). Taxonomy (NCBI): domain Eukaryota; kingdom Metazoa; phylum Annelida; class Clitellata; order Crassiclitellata; family Hormogastridae; genus Norana; species Norana najaformis. The sequence goes on from OZ029915.1 coordinate 10,123,982, forward strand.
ACGTTATTTTGATTCTACTCCTTGGGTGCTGCACACAACCACTGACCTTGCTAGGAAAATCGGCTGCAAAGTTTGTAACAGTAAACGTGAAAATCTATAATAAAACCACATTCCACCTTTACACAAACAATATTAAAAACACCATCAATCTAGGATAAGTAAAAAGAATTTAAGACATATTCCTAAATTGCGTCCCAATATGAATATTCAATAAATTACTGCGTATCTCGATTACACGCATCATGAATATGCATTAAAAACCCATAACCAAATATTACAATGAGACCAATCTTTTAATGAGACGGGCGCTGTCCACGGATTTATTAAGCAAAAAGGAGCGTCAATGTCAGATTAATCATTTCCGAATCGAGCACATGTATGCTGCTTCATCCAGAATAGAATTTTAAAAACTCTTAATGCGTTAATGTACCAATTTCTTTTTCCTAAGAGATAAGGTTTGCTTTCGCTTTCGTAAAGACAAGATTTTTCGAAGATTTAAGACCATTAATTGCTAACACCAGAAATTTTTATGCATTGGTGTTGATCATGTATCAGTTCCTTCTTGCCCTTAACTATATAACTAATTCATTTACATAATTTTACGTTGTTTGACGACGACGACGACGACGACGATGATGATGATAAACTGTGGGAACCTAGATGATATAGTTAATGCAGTACATGTTCTTCAAATACAAAGTAGACACTTCATTAAAACAATTTCTACCAACGTTAAATATAGGCCTAAGGATTTTCGTCAACGGCCTTTGATGTAAATGTATAGGTTTTATAAAGCGACCGTATGGTCTCGACCCTGCTCATTTTGCAATGAATTTATCGGGTGAGATCCTTCACCACCGCTGCCCGTTTGAATGGCGCCACGCCGTTTAAGGTCCCCGTGCACGGACCGTACTAGCCCGAGATTTAAATCTCTGACCGGGACGCGAACCTGGGATCCTCACGCACAGAGGCTCCTTGGCGTACGCATTTACCGATGTAGCTAACTAGGCCAGTGATGCCTTAAGATATCGTTAAACTGTGGGAACCTAGTCGTGGGCAAGATAAGGTCGACGTCAACGGCCTGGGCAGCCATAAGATGTCGTTAAACAATGGAAACTACTACTGAGTTCAGTCTCAGGAACTACGCCAATGTCAATGTAAAAATAGTCTTCCCTCTATTTCTTATTGTTGTTGTTCTTCTGTTTGGACAGTAGGGCCTATTCGGGTGGTGCCAGTCCGAAGTCTGGATAAAGGAGGAGGGTAACGCTAGTTGATTTTCGTTATGACACGGCTTCGTGAAACAAAACCTACCAATCAGTCGTAGGATTCATTGCAATCGTCAGATATTGTCAAGTTTACGCTGAACAATTGTGAGATAAGCTAGAATTTGTCTAAACAGAACAGGCTCGACTGTCTAATGTGGCACTTTTAGCCAGATTCTACAAACAACACACTCCGTAATTGCTTACTTACTCAATTCATCCTTATGAGTTTACAGGCCGCGAAATGGGCTGAATTAAGAACGCTTATATTACACTGCAGCTCAGCGCTGGTCTCGTACACACAGTCAGTTGATTACTCATAGCCGATAGTCACGCTCTAGTGCCTACCGCCCTGTGAGATATTGATTTTATTACAGTAGTCTAGTCTATTATGTGTCGACTGTGAAGATCATGGATGCATGCCGTGCCATGTTTCCATGTCTAGAGTCTTCGAGCCATGCATGGCTGTGTCCAGTCGAAGCCACACGAAGGCATGTAGGCCTAATATTGCGCGTTGCATGAAAGGCACCCAAGCCTTTACGTTGACCTATAGGATGTGCATTTATGTTCGGTTTCTGCACCTATATTTACAGGCACATGCGTAGGTTGAGAAGCATCAAAATGTTGAGCAATCAGTATAGGCCTAGGTTTCGAGGCCTACGTCTCCGTTTCTGCGTTCGCCATGAACATGGCCGTGCAGTCTTTGGGACCACCTACGTTTAGGACTCGACGTGTTTGACTTTCTCTATCAACGCAGATTATTAGGTAATTACAGACCTAATAATGGCCAGATCTACTAATATTTTGTATTACTTATTCATGAATACATGCATACATAATACTAAGCTAATTTAGACCAAACGTTTATATACATATATGTATATATGTGAACAGTTTGAACATATATGTATATAAACACGTTGAATATATATATATATATAATACATATGATGAGTATTTTGAAAAGCGCCTATGAAGGTATAACTTATCTGGGGCCTATAGGATAGGCCTAAGCTGACTATAAGGTGAAATAATTGCATTACTCCCAAATAAGCAGTAGACACAACGATGTTTAGATATGTTCTGATAACTGTATGTTTAAGATAACAGAAGGTGATGCCTCTCGTATCAAAAGCTGCGGCCTATCGATTCCTTCCCTCTTGGTTAGCAGAGCGTATCGTTGAAACAGCCACCAATGGACGATGCCAGACTCCTGCCTCCTGTGCTGTAGATGCCACAGATGATGGCGCAGCCGAATCTCGTTGTGCTAAGAACAGAACTTCTAGAGCTAACAGTACAGGTATACATTCCATTAATTCCACTGACTATGCGTTCAGCAATTTATCTTACTAATTTTGTCTCAGCATAAACATAATCATTGCCATCGACGTTATCTTGTTTTCGTTCCAATTCGCCCTTTAACTTCTTCTGTTCGAAGTCTTTAGGCCAGTACCACCCCACAACCACATCACAACAGCCACACCACCACCGTCATTGTACACACTTGACCTGGAACCGAACCTGACCTTATAGATCTACCTAACGATTTTGTTTTTGACTGATCACCGTTCAATAAGCTGGTTCCCGCTAAATCGAACCGCTCGAAAACGATATGAGTGCCTCCTTACAAGCATTACATTACCTACGATTCTTCGTTCAGCCGATGGACATACGGTGTGTTAACAATTGTGTTACACATTTACTTAGTTAAATACTCATTTCTGTTCGCTATGACCAATTACAAGGCCCATTACATTCTGCAGGCCAATTGTAGACTATAACTGCTGTGCGTTGCAACATACACAAATCTGCATAAATTGCCTGCACTGTAAGCTTATATCGCCAATCGATGGACTGCTTGATGGGCTCAGTCCTGTCCACTCTTGTCAGGGCATGTCTTGCCAAAAATCCACGGCAATCAATCTACAAGTGAATGCCCGTTATCATCCATGGGTGGTTGGATGGATGCATAATATTATTATAAATACAGCAGAAAATGCTTAACCCGAAAACGTTTCGATACGAAATATTGGTTAACACGAAAAGCATCAACGTTACAACATTAATGGTTTCAAATGTAAATTAGTTCCTTAATCACTAAACTGATAACACGAAAATATTGCTTAACACGAAAAATGTTGTTCGTTCCGGGGAAGAAAATGCAATACAAAACTTGGATAACACCAAAAAAATTTCAACATATAGCGCCACTCATCCGTTGTCAACGTTCGTATTTGTTTCATCTGGCCTAAGTGAGCACTGATGGCGGTTGTGACATTCAATGCTTAAAGTGCCGTGACAGTTTTACCTCTATTATTTATAACATCGTCATTTGTCAACGTCACTATGACATTTGCTTTCATGTGAAAATACTTTAATGCAGAACAGAATATGATATGTAGCATTATACGTACTGTCGTAGATAGCCTATATGTCACCCGCTGTGGCAAAAGTCAACGGAATCTGGACTAATATACCGGCAGAGTGACACATGTCGTCAGATAGGTGAAATATGGCCAAACGGATAACACCTTGGCTTTCACCTCGACCAGTGTTGGAAATCGATCGTATTGGCAAACTATGTGAAACCACTGTAGCCACTGACCTCATTTAACAGCTACCGTGGTTAAAGTGTCCGCCGAGACTCCTCTGTGCGTGGAGATGCGGGTTCGAAAACAAAGTTTTGAATCTCGGGCTAACACGGCCGGTAAACGAGAATCTTAAAATGCGCCAATTATCCAATGACAAAATGTGCTGAAGAGATCCCGTCAGTGATTCTCCCAATATCAAACTAATAGACTTTTGGACATTTCTAAGGTATGTTGTTTGATGTCTGCGTACTTTTTGACTATAGATGACAAGCCGAAGTGGCCTACCGTTTCCTTACCAAAACCAGTCACTGCAAGACCACCGCACTGTGGCACTCGAAAGCGACGGATACGAATTCGTCGTAGCAGATGGACTCGGCTCACGAAAAACAACGACTCGTCATCAGCCTCTGTAGCAGCCAGCATTCAAGACAAGGCCAATTATTCAATGACGACACCCAATACCAAATGTACTGAAGAGGTCCATTCAGTTATTGCCTCAATATCAACAGGTGAATATTCTGGCTGCCAGCCAAACAACAAAGTGCCGTTGTCAGGTTGCTCTGATAAGTTGACCCCCACAAAGCCTGCGACAGTATCGTCTTCTTCTTTAATTGAGGCAAAACCTTTGACAACATCGCCTTCTTTGACTATGGTAAAGCCTTTGACGTTATCATCGCCTTCTTCGACTGAAGCAAAGTGTTCGACAACAGAAGCATCTTTGATAGATGCTAGGCCTATGACAATATCGACACATTCGTCAACTAAGGCAAAGTCTTTGATAATATCGCCTACTTTGACAAATGTAAAGCCTTTGACTGCAGCGTCGCCTCGTCGTGACGGAAACTCATTCTGTCCGCTCTTGAACACTGCATCAACTCCGATGTTCGATTCAGTTTTAGACGAAAGCATGGCCAGCTTTCTCAGTATCCGCTTCAAGGGTCTACGTGTGTCGTCTCGATCCACTGCACGCTCTTCAGGTTCACTGAATTCCCATCCGTCATCACATTGTGTGAAGGGGCATGTTCCGCTCGGCGTAGAGATGTGTTTGCAGGACCACAGTGATCCATCGATACAGACAAAACTTCTCAGCTGCAACGAAAGTCCTAGGAGACCTTCGGTCTTTCTCAGCAAAGTTGATCTTTGGAAAGACTCTATTGAACCATCGTAAACTTTGTTAACAAACGACACTTTCAAGTCATAAATATTATTATAAATTATGTCTCTATTGATAAATCACATTAAGTTGTAGGCCTACTTGTATAGGCTAAACTTAGGCCCACATGTAACCGTAATTGTACAACTTCTTATTGCATGAGGGTTCCTTCTCATCTGCCTTTGCTCATGCCATATTTCATCGTCTACTGAAAAAACCTTCTCTCGACCCTGGTAATTTGTCTAATTACGGGCCAATCTCCACTTTGAATTTTGTATCTAAAATTCTTGAATGGGTAGTTTCTAGTCGCATGCAAGCTCATCTATCTTGTAACTTGCCAATCTCTTCCTTGCAGTCTGTATACCGTAAGTTTCATTCAACAGAATCCGCCCTTCATAATGACATGATGTGTTATGTGGATAATGGTAGGATGACGGCGCTCGTCCTTCTTGACCTGTGTGCTGCTTTTGACACTGTGTACCATTCTCTTCTTTTGCATCGGCTCCAGTACTGATTTGAGGTATATATTGGTCTGCAACTTATCTCAGCCCACGTACACAATCAGTATAATTTGAATGATAATTATTCGTCTAAAACTTTGTTTACTTGTTGCGTCCCGAAGGGTTTTATGATTGACCCCTTTTTGTTTACACTATAGGCTATACATCACACCACTAGGTACATTACTCGATAATTACTCACTAGGTTATCAGTTTGCCTTGTCACTTGTCTGTGCAGTTGTTGTCGACTGCCTTCGAGGAGGTGCAGTCTAGGATGGCGACTGAAAACTGAATTTTCACTACTGGGCCCTCCACGGCAATTCAAGAACTTTGAATAGATTAAAATCTTTTAATTGTGTGACTATGTGACTCACAGTTGGCTGGTGCTGCTCGTAACTTGGGCGTTGTTTTGGATTCTACTATGTCTCTCACCTACCATATAAATGATATTTGTAAGTCGTCGTGTATGTATATCTGTTCCATACGCAGAATTATGCCTTACAGCTCATTTATACCGTGTGGATCTAGTGATAGCACTTTCTTTTTCTTAACAAGCTCAACTAACAGCCATTTTTGTCTAACTCTTTTCTTAAACTGAACCATCAGCACTACACGAAAATTCAACTTGCAATATGAGAACTTGAGTATGTTGAGTTTTTGTGTTATACACCAGCCTGCATATGGAACAGTGAGAGTTTCTATAAAAACACGCACTGCAACTCAGACCAATTACAGAAGTTTGTGCTGTCAGATGTCTTAACATGTAGTCGGACTCAAACACAAAGTCAACTTCCATACCATTAGTTTTGGGGTCGTTCATTAAGAAAGAAGGGGAAGGAGTGGTCACCTAACTGCGGACGGGGTCTATACCCAATGTGGACGTCCATCTAACTTTGGTACTTATAATTATTTCAGCCTACAGCCTGTGCTTTGGACACCAACTCAAGTCCGACTGCAGACAGTCTGCACCGCTTTGGATTATTATTAGTGAACCTCACTGGGAGCAGCCTGAGTTCTGGCAGTTGTACCATGCCTTGTATATATGTGACTGGCTTCAGCAGTCGGATGCATGTTGGAAGTAGACTGTTCTCTCTCACAGCTACAGTCATAATACTGAGCTGGGTAACAGCGAACAAGGACGGTATATATTACAGTAATGTTTAGAGCCCCTTTGCACAACGTGTTAGTACCAAAAGACCCCACCCCATAGCACATTTAGCACAGAAGTGCGGATGTCCGCATAGGAGTGAAGAGAGTTATGCCAAATAAGCCACATGCAGACAAGGGGCAGGAAGGGGTCCAGAGTATGTTATGTTTCGCCAGTGAGCCACAGCAGATGGTCTCATTAGGTATAAACCCTCCCCATGGATACCCTATAGGGTCCAGATGAGTTACGCATATGGAATACATATGGGTTGTTGGGTACAAACCAGGTCGACTTAGGTATCCAAATCATATTGCGTCCCATTATGGAGCCCATATGGTTACCATATTCCTTTGCTGTTGGAGTAGACTGTCATTCCCTTCTTCCTCTTATCTCTCCCTCTCTCTCTCTCCTCTCCAACCCCAAGCCTCACCCACATAGCTGCCACGCTCTCTCCGCATGATTTTTGGATCTTGATCTGGAACCGAACCCTTTTGGCTATCGATTTTGTTTTGACTGAGCGCCTGTGAATAAGCTGGTCCCCTCTGCGTGGCTTTCGTTGGGCGCTGTAGGAATATTGGAATTACGATTACGATTTCGCAGTGAAGGGGTAAGCTTCAGACAAGTAACACGACATAGACTGTCATTCTGCTATCACTGTATAATTTGTCAACAACCACCAGAGTATCCTGTAAATCAACCGGATCGGAATAACGCACAATCCATGCGTCATACAAAATTTCGGCCTGGAAGGGAAATTCGATTTTGGGAAGAGAGGGATATTCGAAGCCAACATTTTTAAAAGGTGGAATGGAAAATCTATTTTCGGGGAAACAAACAATTCTGAGACAACATTTTAAAAAGCGAAGTTCTCTGAAAACTATGTTCGTTTGGGCCCCCATTTTGCTGTTAGCTGAATAGCGGTAGCCTACACCAAGATTTTTGCCTAATGCATTTTATAAGAACAAAAAGATTCTTACAAAATCATTTGGTTCCCTTGTTGCCTTATTTTTTAATAGGCCTACTTTCACACTGATTTGCGAATTTCACATCACATAATTATAACATCTAATTAGGCCTAACAGATAGGCTATGAGGCAAGAAACCTGTTGATGAGAGAAGGCAATAACAAACTTATTGTAATTTGTAGAGGGAAGTAAGTAGGGTTTCATTATAGTGCCGTTTGGTAAAACCAGATTGTGTGGGTTAAGTAGTGAGTTGGAAGTCAGATAGTCGTTAATCCGAGATAGGACAATGCTTTCAGTTAATTTGGAAATAAACTACAGGTTAGAAATAAGTCAGTAAAGAAGGATTTCTTTATGGAGTGATACTTTCTTGACAACCAATAGTGTTAAAAATTTCTCGACTTGGCATGTGCCCCTTCTAAACTTTAAGATCAACCAGTGGTTATATAAGAATGGGCAACAGTTTTTCGTGATCAAGGTGAATGCGATATTGACCTTGACAAGCACGTGAAGTTAGACAGCGTCGAGCGTAATTATAGCACAGAAACTATATAGTTAGGCCTATAAATAAATACGTGCACGACTCTCAGAGTAGTGTCCGTGCTACAGCAAATGAGTAAGCTGACCATCGCTACTCTGTAGCTAACGGCCGGATGACTTGATCTAATACTGTGTACGTTGTGTTTGAGCATCATTCAGCCATTTGTGGTGTGTCCATACACTGAACTTCTAAACCCCTTCTTCACTTCAGGATCCGCCAATGAACTCATCATGACATTTCTGATCGTTTTGTTGAACCACCATGCTAATTTCTCAAGAGGACCAAACCTAAACAAACTCCAGAAACTCATTCGTTCTTACTGATTTAATGCTTACGTTCGTCGAAAAGTTTTGACACCATTTCTGCTTGATCGCTTCAAGGCAAGTTGGCTGCTGACGATTTCTGTTGAAGTTACGGGCGTGTAGAAACAGTGTTTTTTAAACGACTAATTAACAGAATTTGCTGCTTGGTACACCCTTTCTAATTGATAATCCCAGTTTAAGATTCCAGAGGCCTCAAAATTGACTGGATTTGCTTAATTTTTGCAAAAACTAACCATCAATCGTATGTTTTTGTTACCTTGTGTTGGTGTTTACTTTGAGTTATTTCTTGATAAGACGGCGGGGCAGATCGAAAACTGGGCAATGCATGGAGTTAAGATTATTTTGGCCTTTTGCGTAAGATAGAGTACTTTGGCTTAGTGGGGGACAGAGGCACGTAGATTATTTCAAAGATTTTTCATGTTTTATTTATAAACAGTAAAGTCAGCGTTAAAACTCTTTCAGTGAAAGAGACATGTTACTATGAACTTCTGTAAATGAGATAGACTGATTGATGGATGTTCACCAGGAGTTGAGGTCAACTGAGAACAATATTTTCTGCAGCCTCTCCCCCTCCCCGATGAGCAGTACATCAGCAGCACCAGTGCTTCCAAGGCTGATGACAGATACTTGGCATAGCAGGCACCAGAGATTTTAATATCAGGTTATCAAGGTACAATTGGCATGGCACCCATTCAAACAGGCAGTGGTGGTGAAGACTGTCGTCTGATTGATTAATTGAAAAATGAGCAGGGTCGAGGCCATATGGTACATTCTACCACAAAAATATAGGATTATTTTTGGATTACAGTTAAGCTTAAGGTTAGGTTTTCTTTTTTGAGGAAGTTGTATTTATTTTTTAATTCAAATTTGGGGATATAGAAGTATGTAAGTATGTATATATGCATGTTTTTATAATATGGAATTGCAAACCACATTAATTTTAAGAATGATTCAGCTCTAGCTTTAACAAAAACTCTGGCTCAAACCATGGTGGAGTACTATGGTTATGATGCATTATTTGTCCATCAAGAACATCAAGCTAATAGTAATAATAATAGCAATAATAATAAGGCGATTTATACAGCACCACAGCGCAGCTGAGGCCGAAAAAGGGCTCTACGTGAGTTCAAAAATCAGTGACAGTCGTATGATATTTTGAAAAGATCAGTCTTGAGTCGTGACTTGATGGTGTCCAGAGATCCGGCAACAGAGAAGGAGCATTTGCCGAATCTTGTGGACAGTTGCAGGAAATGCAGTTGATTCCTTGATGAGGACCTGTACCCAATACCAGTTGCCTGCTACTGAGAATTGGCCAAAGTGTAACTCTAATTAGAGTTGAGTATTGAGGTACCGTTATTTATTAGTCTTTTCTCTTCTTGGCTTCCATTTTTGGTTTACCTGTTGTGCTATCTTTCTTGCTGCTTTATTCTTTTATAACTGTTAGCATATGATTCATGGGTGTTTACCAACAGCTTTGTTATTGATTTCAGACCATCTTTTGTCAGCATACCTGCAACTATAGTTAGCTGGCCATGAATCCATATCCAATGGGAGTAGCTCCACCACCTCCTGCTGGAGGCATGGCACCAAATTATCCAGGTGCACCTCCTGCACAAGGGTATCCTGGTTATCCTCAGTCAGGCTATCCAGGTTATCCTGGACAGTCTGGTTATCCATCACAACCTGGCTATCCTCAGTCTGGTTATCCAGCTCAACCAGGTTATCCATCTCAACCGGGTTATCCTGAGCAGCCTGGTTATCCTGCACAGCCTGGTTATCCTGCACAGCCTGGTTATCCTCAAGCTGGGTATCCTTCTCAGCCTGGTTTTCAACCACCAGCTCCTGGTTTTCAACCACCTTCACAGCCTGGGTATACAGGTATAGAAGTTCTTTTTCTGATACATCTATATGAACTATGTAAGTTAGTAAGTAATGTTTTGTTGGCATTGATCTTTCAACGTTGGCTGGATATCATTTTAAATTTTATCTTTTGAAATTTCACTCACATTGCCGGAACTCCGGGAGGATTCAGAATCCTGACACAGATATTGCTAATCTTGACAAGTGGTTAAAAATAGAATACCAGTTGATGTGGCATTCAGTAAAGAAGGGTGTGTCTGTCATTTCGAATTTCAATGGGCCCATTTAGTGGATTATTATTGCAGACTGTAGTTTCTGTTTGAAGTGATCATCAGTCAATGCATTGTGTATTATGATAACAGTACTCTGCAAATTAGGTTACCCATAGATCAGTATCAACTCTTCTTCAGGCCACCTGTGTTTATTAACACTTGTTGGGCTATCTTCAGTCTAAATTGATTTTTGTCTCTTTGGTCACAGTTAACTTTATTCCCAAACTCTACCATCGAGAACAGCAAGCTTCAGAATTATCTACTAGTAGTAGTAGCTAGATGAGCAATATTGGCTTTTCTCAATTTCAGTTGAAAGTGGAATGAGCTTCCAATCATTAATAAAGGTGTAACAGACATATGATAAATGAGGTTTTATTTTGTTTTAGTATTATTCTTTCAAGACATCTCATCACTCTGATTGCTTTACTTTGACTGTTGTGATGACTAGAGTAATTCTTGTTGGCCAAGTTTTTTTGGTTACCAGCTCTATATGCACATGGAACTTTCTTCCAGTCACATTTGTTGCAAAGTCTAAGAGTTGAGCTTTTCCTGTGACCAAGAGCTTTCTTTTCCAGATTGCATTTCCATTTCCCTGTGGAGTGATCAGTTTGACTTTGTCTATACAGACCCAAAGTTTTGGCTTGCCTAGCTCTTCTGCTTTAGTAGAGGCAGGCATTTGGTGTTGTGTGCCACAGAAGCTTTTCAGTTTGGTTAGAATTTAAATGAAAAAAAATTCAAAATGCTCCAAATATGGGGATCCTTTTACATTTTGTTTTATTATTGACATTAAATTCCATATTGTGATGCTATGGTTGCTGCAGATTTCTTTGTTTATTTTGATTTTATACTTCAGCATTAATTTTTGCAGATGGTGGTGCATATCCAGCCCAGCCATACATAGGAGAGGCACCATATCCTGGTGGTGCTAACCCCCCAGTTGGATTTAATCAGTATCCTGGATACCCAGCATACTCACAACAAGGTTGCTGTTAACATTTATATTTTACTCTCTGACCATTTGTCACTGTCTTTTGTTGCCAATTACTTTTTGCAGAAACCTAGCATGAAGGTTGGGTTAAGGCCTGGAGATAATTTAGGCAATTAGTGTTAATTTTGTTTATGTCTGACTGAATAAAGATCAGTTGTGTAAAGAGTAGTTTTCAGTCAGTGATGTATAGAAAATGCTCCAAAAGAAATGATTCATGACCTTCTCTCCAGATTAGGAGCACATGATAGACTTGGTCAACCACTCTGAATGGCTGTCCTCAGACAACAAAATATATTTTGCAGCTTGATCAAGATAAAAGATCTTTTGCAGAAGTACAGTGTATTTTTTAGAATCATCATCATTATTATCATTATCGTCAATAATAGTAATCGAGAATCATCATCTTAATTTATTATCATCATCGTTATCATCATCATCATTATAATCATCATCAGTAAAAATAGTCATCAAGAATAATCATCAGTCATAATCAGCATCATCAGTGTGTTGCATTTTACTGTTACATTTGTGTCTATCAACTAGTTTTTGTGCTCAGAGTTTATGTGGTTCCTTGTTAACCTTAATGTTTAGGAAAAATTGTGTGGCCTGAAAGCTGTTAGACTACTTGTCAGTTCGTAGTTCGTTTATGTTTTATGGCCCCTGTGTCCTTCAGCATGATTTTGTGTGGCCTTCAAACTTTACAGAGCCTACGTTGCACCAACCAAATTAGGTTACAGTCAATACTTGCATATAATTCAATACTTTTGGAAAATTTTTGAAGTCTGGGAGTCGACTTATACAAGGATCAAGGCAAGATCGCAAGGTTCATCCATTAAAAATTGTGCCAGGCATCCATCCGTGGAAAATTAGAATAAAGTTCACCAATGACTGCTTCTGTGTTGTTTGTAAAACTTTAATTAATAATAAACAAATTTGTAGCAAAATCAGATGAATATTTGTTAATAAAGACTAGCGAAATAACCAGTAGATTTTACAACATTAAATTAGCTGCCATCTTTCAGACTTAAGTTCTTATTTACTGTTCTTTTTGGACTAGGTGCAGTGCTTTCAACTTTTGGCTTTGTATTAACTTTTATAGCTCCTGTTCACAGTGCTATGCAAATTTTGCAAATGCTGTCTGAACAGAAAACAAAGTTGGTTCATTTTCAAAGTACCACTGTAATTTCTCAACACAGAATGCATAGCTATTGCTTGTCTTATGTTGATGATGATGATGATGATGATGATGATGAGTTCTCTGCCCAAAGGTAGGTCCATTGGCCTTATGCCACACAGGAATGAGATATCTGAGTGAGTTGGTTTCCCGTTGCCTTCTTCATAGACAATTATGGGTGAGCAACTTATCCAAGGTCACTACGCAGTGGTTGAGACAGATTTGAACCTGCAACCCTCCGGTTACGAGGCACAGACCATGCTGCTACACCACTGTGTCCCACATATTGGATATACAGATAAACCTCAAATGCCTCATAATTGGTTTGAAATTGCACTATGAATATTAAAGATGAAATTCATCATCATATAAAACAGATTATAAGATTAAACAGATTAATATTATTATGACGACCATTGTCTGTAATTTAATGCTGGCCATGTCTATAATTTAAGTTTTTATAATTTAATTTTTAGTCTTTGCTTTAACATAAATTAATCCAGTGATTATTTTCTTTAGGCAGTAAGATAACTAGAGGCTGCACTTGATTAGCAAACAGCTTTGCTGTACTTTAAATAAAGCACACGTTCCATTATTGTGGCCTAACTTGATGCCGTTGTCTGCTTTTATAGCACTGTTTATGTGCAGGTGTATTGGTAAAACCCTACATCAACTTATATGTGGGTCACAGACTTTTCCTCTTTCCAAGGTTGAAAATTTAGAGGTCGACTTACATGTGAGTATGTAATTATGGTACTCAGTTTAATTTTAACAGTTTTTCCATCATACAGTTATCTGTGATGTATACTGAAGTTCTGACATATATTTTATTTTCAGTTAATTGTTTCTTTTAGGTCAAAGCTATCCATCTGGACAATATCAAACTAATGCTGGTAATATTCTTGTCAGTCTATAGTGATATGCTGCTTTTGATCATGATGTATTATTACTTTTCAATGTTGTCAGTTCGCTTATGTTTTCAGTTCGGGTACTGTATTCAGCATTACACTTTTGAGTAGATATCACTCGTCGATGTCAAAAACTTTGTCAAATTGACAAATTGTGACACCCACCATTTTGTTTAGTTTCACTACACTAGGACTAGATCCACTTACACCTGGTTGAGAGGTGGACTAGCATAAGTCCAGGCATAACGTGCAAAGACCTAATTGTGCATACAGATTTTATTTTATTCATTGGTCAGGCATAAACCAGAGTTAGTCTGGGACTAGCAGTTACACTATTGTCATGAAAACAGACCCAGATGTTTTGGTATTCCAAGGACTAACAGGCATAGTATTGCATCCCGTTGCTACACTCCATTGGCAAGGAATCGTTACATGGAATAGGGACTGGATGAAAAAGTCATGTTGCCATTACACATTTTCATCATGAGACTTTACCCGCATATTGAATCTTGGCTTTGTGCCAGACGTGGGGCATTGGGTTTTATGATTGATTCATATACAGTACTAGTAAAAGCAAATTAACATTAATTCAGTTCTTGGCCGTTTGGTGCATTTATTATTATGGTCTACCGTTCATGTTCATGAATCTTTATTCTTGTAATTATTTGTTCTGATTTATTTACTATCATTGCTCTTCATTTTCCTTTGAACCACTGAACCAATTAAATTGTTTTTTTGAATTTCTTCTCAGTTTGCCTCTGTTCATAATTATAGTTGTGTCTCTTGATTACTAATAGTCAGAACTTTTGCTTTCACTCACACAAGTTATCAATTGCAATAATATATTGTTCTTTTAGTCACAAAAGCTGTAAAATAATGTTATGTGCATCTGCATTGCATTTCACAAATTTTGTATTTTTGTCTTTAAGCCCTTTCTGTCATTTCCCGTGTCAGTCAAACATACATATTTTTGTTCACAGCAGGAATATATGTGAAGCTCATGTTTCGGTTGAATCCGTTTAGGTCACCATTTGATGATTCCATTTGAAAGTGTTGGCTCGAATTTTGACCTAAAAGGGACTCTTAACTACAGAGTTATTTCTCTGCGTGTATCCATCTGTGTGTTTATGTATCCCCAACATTTATATAGCACCTTCTAGGAGCCTTGCAAAGGAGCTAAAACATGGCTACAAGTCGTTTATAGGCTACCAAGCTGAGCTGAGATGATCGATGTGATTCCTACTATGTGTAATGTAATGTAAACAATGCATAATCTCCTAGATTTCTCAGTACACTGTACCTCACAAAAGCAGCATCGGAGCCAGTTTCTTCACTGGCACTCAACCAGGTCAAATTTACAAGTGCTAGGTCAAAATGTGAAATGCATATCTTGGTGCAGGCCATTAATGGCCAGTGACCAATTTTTTTATATTGAAAGGTTTGCCACAGCTGAGCTGTCAAAATTACAATCTGCTTTGCATAATACAGGCTTAAATATTTCTTTTTAAATTGTGACTAAATCAGCACCTGGTAGTGAGAGAATGATTGAGAATGTAATTGTAAAAATGTACTCATATTACCTGAAATTGAAGGTTTGACGTACTTCTGTCAAAACAATTTCTTTTTCGTGAGCTGAGGCACTTTCAGTATCAATTACATTCATTAAGTGGCGCCATACGCGTTAATATGTAAGTATGACTTGGATGCCAACTTTGTCCCAGTTCAGGACTTAACCCAGTATTAAATAGGAGGTAGGTAGGTAGGTAAATAGGTACCAGTATTTGTGAATATGTATGTACAGTATGTATGGATATTAAGATTTTGCTTTTTAAAACCTGTGAAGTGATCCCTTTGTGATGGCTGTAAATAACTCACCCTAGCTACGGGTAAATTACCTTACCTTATCTTACCTTACCCTACTGTTCTTTACCATGGCCCTGCTGCCACACACCAGTTTGTTTTCACAGGCCTTCTGAAATACCGTTGACACATGCATGATAAATATATATGAGCTACATTAATTATTCATGACGGTGCAGAGTCGGGTGTTTGCTATTGGATGAGCCAGGCTCCATCCATGTATGCCCATGCCAACTGCTGTGCTGGGCCTGGCTGCTGCATAGACTTAGGACAGCAGCTGGACAGGGAGCTGTAACAGCATCTGATTACCAATAGATTAGTGATTTCTCAATATCTGCAGAAACAGCAGCAGCAGATTGGTATGAAATTTTACTATTTACTTAGCAAATTAATCAGTTTAAACAATGGGGAGTGATGATCTTTCTGCCAGTGCAATCAGACAGATTTATACTATATGGCTTACCTGGGGTTTTGGAACGTTTGTCAGTTGGGTGTGTGTAACTGTGTTATGTAGGCTTTGGAATGCTAATCTCTTAATTGGGGTGGAGCTGTTTTGGGGAGCTTGCTGCTGCAGTGACAGTGGAAGATGTGGATACCATGTTTCTACACATGAGTATTCTTTGTAACTGTGGAAGAGGAAAAACATGATGGAGATAAGGAGAGGAATGCAACTGAGGATGAAAACGATGAAGATGAAAGCTTAGGACAGTTGGAATTTTTGAAAGCATCAGGATAGAAAATATTTGGAAAAGATTGAGCCATGGAGTATGAGAAGGAAGGGAAGAAGAAGCTGAAAAGAAAGGGAGTGTTTGAGTTAGGGAGTGACTGAGCAAACAAGAGCTGTACAGCAAGAGAGACATACATACACATAGGAAAACAGACAGACAGACACGGGCGGGCGGGCGGACGGGCGGAGATGAAAAACGTATAGTGCAGGAAATAGGAAAATTAAAAGGAGAGCCTTGAAGTAAATGTACCTTTATAAAGCATGCTACTTCTGTTAGTAGTTTTCTTTCTGTCTTCAACATCTGCTGTACATCAAGGGTAATCAGTTAATAAAATAGAATATGAGTCTTTCATTGGAAGAACTGTGTGTGTGTGTATGTATATGTCACATAGCAGCAACTGATCCAGTTGACTGCCAGAGCAAATCAGTGAGTTCTGTTTTGGTTTTCATCTGACATTTGCTGTATCTGTTCTTTGTATACTGCCTGTGCTGTAGTCAAAAGGTCCTACAGTCATCTTTACTGTATTTCTGGTTGCTGTTTAGTATTTTTTACTGGGGTTTAGAGTCTTCTGTTAAAAGGAATAATTTCTCCACACCTCAACTCAGAAACGCTCATTTTAGCAACTCTGATGCTACGAGTCAGTACTGTGTCAGTACTGTGTTCGGTGCTATTTAGCTACTGCATTAGGTACTCTTCAAGCTTTCTTCTGTGCAGCATAGGAGCTTTGCTGCAGTTGGCCTATCACTTTGGAATGGTTTAACTGTGGGTAGTAACTTAATACAAGAACTGTTGAGCCTTTCCCATCTTTCATTTCTTCAAATGTGCATTTCTTTTTCGATGGTGGATTGGTGATGGATCAGAAGCACTGCAGAGGAGATTCTTTGTATATGTGTCATATAAATGCCAATTTACATTACATTACTATTAAGATTTCTTTGATCTGACTGTTTTGCAGTGCTCTCAGAATTGGCAGTGGCTGTGCATAGAAGAGACCCTAGATGTGTTTACAGAGCAAACTCCATTTAGGTTGAGGCTGCAAAATATTTGACTAGTTGTCTCAAATATGTAGGGATACAAATGTGAATGAATTTGAAATACATAATTGATTGCTCTCGGGTTTTGGTGTGTATTGACTGTCTATCAGCATTTTTTATTCATGGCTTCAGTTTTCTGTGCTGCACAATATCATATAATCGTGTTTAAGTGCTTTTTGTGGTTGACTTTCATGTGGAAAAAGGCAGATTTTTAGCAAAATGTTTTTAAGAGTGATAGATGCTGATGATCTTAATTTAACAGTGCTTAATAATTTTTTTTATTTGGTGATTGTGAGATTTCTGGATTACAGATCTCCACATTAGTAAAAATGTGATACCTTTGTCTTCTAAATAGCAAGCTATGAATTTTGAGAATAGCTTTTCTTTATTTTAGACATTTATTTTAAAACTTTATTTGCAACTGTTAATTTTTTAAGTGTCTGAGTGTTATTGCCTTTCAGCTTCTTCCAACACAAACAACCAACAGTACGACTACAATTCATCGATTGAGTATTTGCACAAGATGAGCCAGGTAGGGTCCAATGTTA
This sequence comes from Norana najaformis, assembly GCA_964023275.1. NCBI lineage: Eukaryota > Metazoa > Annelida > Clitellata > Crassiclitellata > Hormogastridae > Norana > Norana najaformis. The sequence goes on from OZ029915.1 coordinate 10,141,833, forward strand.
CCTTAAGGTAATCACTGTTGTAATAATTGCGCTATATGAACAAAGTAGAATGCTCTGACAGACTATGATATCTTCTCTAACAGTTTATACTTTTTACTGCGGTTTCACTTGAAGCAGCCCTGACTGATGCTCAGTGCACTATGATAATGGCGCTGTAGAAGTCATTGGATTAGATAGTTGTATTGTTACCTGAAGATATTTACTATTTATATAGTGATTGAGACTGTTTAACCCCTTGATAGTCACACTTTAATAAAACATTTTGTGACTGTGGCTTGTGCTATAGTAAAGTATAATTTATCCCTGCTAGTCATGGCATAGTACACTGCACTGACACTGTCCTAAAGGGAGGTTTTATTTGGGGGAAGTGCAGACTTTTACTTCTCAAAATAAATTTTATGGGCACAAAGGGTTAGATTCAGTTCCAGATCAGGATGGCTGTGGTGGATGGTGTGTGGAATTAGAGCTGTCAGATAGACAAGGGGAAGAATCAGGAGACAAGGGGAAGAATCAGGAGACAAGGGGAGGAATCACGAGACAAGGGGAAGAATCACGAGACAAGGGGAAGAATCACGAGACAAGGAGAAGAATCAGGAGACAAGGGGAAGAATTAGGAGACAAGGGGAAGAATCATGAGGAGGAGGAATCAGGGTAGGATTTGTGGAAGAGGAATGTTTACTGTGTATACTGCACACAACCCGAATGCAGAAATATACGGGCAAACAAGACAGACCCCGCTCTCACATATGCTTGAAGGAAGAAGACTCTGGATGTTTGGGCACTTTGCAATGTGCAGTAGTGGCCAGGATCAACGTTGGGTGCTCCGTGCCTTGATTTCAGGTGCCCTGAGGACCCAGGAAAGGCCATTTGGACAACCAAGGTACACCTGGACCACGATGGTGGAGGTGACTCTTCACCCAATTAACTTTGGGCTACGCACAGCCGGGAGACAAGCTCAAGGCCACGACAGATGGCAAAGAATTGTGAAAACGGCAATGCTTCAGAGAGGGGCTTGCCACCGATGATGATGATGATTATATCATTCCCTATTTGTATCAGATTTAGACTGCTTCATGCCAAGCCAACGAATGTCTCTTGCAAAGCAATAAACCTGCTGAACAACATAGCCTCTGGTACCTATGTATATTGTTGTCCACTTAGAACATATTTGATTAGATCATTACCCAGTTCGTAACTTATTTTATTAGTTTATTATAAAGTTTATGAAAAATTACTTTATATGTAGTCAAATTTATGCTCACATTAAGATTAAAGCTATGTATTAAAAGAAACACCATCAGTGAACCTGAACAATGGGTTAAATTACTGTTCTAGGAGGAACTTACAGACGAGGGCAGGCAAGCATTCTACAGTCTAGCTGGACAGGATGGTGAAATTGATGCCTTTGAATTGCAGGATATACTAAATAAAGTTTTCCAACGAGGTTTGCAAACTGTATAGATAAATACAACTCTGATTTTTCAGTAAAAATCCATAGTTCTGTTATCTTAAATGTACATTTGGAGTAAGTAAGTAGGCACTTTATTAGCACAAGACAATGGCCACACTTTACAGACAATAATATAAAAAAGATGCAGTGAAAGGAACAACCAGATAATGCAGTATACTATAACAGTTTAGAAATCAGGCTTCAATATATACAGTTCAAATGAAAACTAGCAGTATTTATTGTTGGGCAACCACAGGTACTAGCATATTCAACAGTTTATATGTATATATATATATATATTTATTTAGAGAGAGAGAGAGACCTATATATTTACATAGTTTAACTTGTAGATTATCACTGTGTGAAATGTGAAAATTAGTCACAATGTTATTTTTCCAGTTGCAGTCAAACGAGTCTGAAAGACAGAGAGGCAGCTCTTAGACAATGGATATGCAATAGAAGCAGCTCTTAGACAATAGATATACAATGCTGAAAATGCAAGTTGTGAGCCTGGGTCAGATAGTTACCAAGGAGTTTGCTTGTACAAATTGATAGCAAGATCTCTGTTCTAACAATTTATCGTTGAAGTCCGTACTGTATAAGTTTCAAGACTATTGCAGGTTCATCTTTGTTTAACATTAGATGAGTTTTTAAGTTATATGGTGAATTATGAGATATATTGATTAATAAATTTTGATATAATTAGATTTCGAATACAGAAGAAATCAAATGTTAAATGCCTTCCTGTTTCTGCCTGTAGAAAAACAGGGAGGTATTTATTACTATAAATTTCAACTGTTTTTCTGTTATTAACTGTAACTATCAAAAGCTGAAACACTATTAACTTCAACTATCAATGTTTCATCGTTATTAATTACCAATATGCTTTTTTGTGTAGATTTTAAATTTGAAGGGTTCACAAAGGACTTGACACGGAGCATGGTTGCAATGAGAGATGTATCCTTTGGATCTAATCTAGACACTTCTGTAGTGCTACTGTCATAGCATCGGTTGGAAGACAACTACAACTAAATGATTAATTGTACATTGTGATTTGCTTTTGTGTAAATAATGCTAAACTGTGCTGACCTAACCAGAAACAGAATGCTAAGTCTGTTTTTCTAAATATATTTTCCAAATATTGTAAGCAACTTATTTCCATTGTGTGAATTTGTTGAGTTATTTCAGCAGGCTTTTGAGCTGTGTTGAAGCTTTGAATTGTGTCTAGTGATGTGAGTTAAGCAGATGACCCCTTAGCCTATTAGATTCATCCATGGAAGTTTTGAACAGTTACTGATAAAATCTTTTGTTGTCAACTATTTCCGATACTAGTTATAGTATGACATGTCAGGGAAGCTTGACTTTGAAGATTTCAAGAAATTGTGGTCAGATCTTGCCATTTGCAAGGTAAATAAGAGAGAGCTCTCTATCCACACTTATGTCTGCTGTTGTTAGACAAATTTTGTCTTTGACTGCACATATACTGTTATATTATCGTGTAATAGGGTGCCCTAAATTAGCGGGACCTTGGTCCCTTTTGGGTAGACCTTTTGCATCCTAACAAGTATATTGTTTTTGTTATTTGCAATGTTTTATTCTGTTCTTATTTTTCTGGAGCAATAGACTACTTACTTATATCATCTACCATTGTCAGATCAGCTTTTCTCTTAGATTAATTATTTATCTTATGGTTTTGCTGTTTCTGGTCCTCTGTTCATGTGACATGTTTCATGCATCTCACTGCTGATGGCTGTTGTTGATGGGATAGTCTAATAATTTTAAGAGTGCTTATCTTACTTTAACTCGTTAACAGATCTGTATTTTCCCTTATTTTGTGTGTCCAAATCATGTCTGCCTGTTTTCAGTACTTCTTTGTACATCTTTGTGTGTGTACTGTGTAATTATCATTTGATTTGTTTAGCTATGAAAACATACACTTTTTGAAATTTCAGATGTAAAAAATCCATGATTGTTTTTCACTGTAAAATCACAGAATTTATTGTAGATGAAATTCAGGTATGCTGCTGTCCCTGCCAGGTAGAGGGAGGGCACAGCTGAAATTTGAGCAGCAGACAAATTGAAGGATGTTTGTAATGATCACTTTTGTTTGTCGACAGAAAGCGTTTGTAGCACTTGACACGGACAAATCTGGACACTTCGACCGTTCGGAGTTTCACAAAGGACTCAGTAGTGTAGGTCGGTACTCAACGGCTCTACATATCAAAGCATGTAATGTAGTGTATGTGGTCTGTTATATTTCTCGAGCACAGGCAAAAGGCACCTGTAATGAGGATGATAGCTTCATGCATTGTCCAGAATGTGGATAAAAGCATGAAACTTTTTCTGCTTAATTAAACAAAAACACTTAATTTAAGACTTTTCAGCCAGAGACATGACTTAATGCAAATGGGAAGGTAATAAATGAGATGATTGAAAATGTGTCAGAAATGTGTTAAGTAGTCAGCCATAATAGGCTCTTAGCTGATAGTAGGTACTGAGAGAACAGATAGCTGATAGCCTGAAAACAGTAATGTAGGACCAAAAGCATTAACTTATTCAACAAACAATTGTTGTAAGGAAGTAGTTGATTTATTTCCAGAAAGGATTCTGTAGCTTTTTCTGATGTGATGGCCTGTTATCTGTCTGTGCAGCTGGTAAGAAAAGACTGTTATTTTCATCTCTGCTCTTCAGCTTTGATACCTAGCAATTCTGAACTGCCTCTTTGAACAGTGGTAACAGTCACAAGGGCAAATAATAAAGAGATGAATATAAAATATATAAAATCTGACCATGTTTTTTGTTCTAGGAGTAACTATATCGGATAATGTGATGAGAGCATTGATGATGAGATACAGCGATAAAGATGGAAACATCCGATTTAACGACTTTGTCGCCTGCTACATCAAATTCAAGACCATGACAAGTGAAGACTGTTATCATTATCATCATCATCAATCATTTCATCATAAGATGTTAAAACTGTGTTTGTGAAGAATTTGCATCATCATTCATGTCATTGTATGTTACTGTATTATTTTGTCCAAGATAAACTATTTGACCAGAAGAAGATGCACATTTCGTTATATGTTGAAAACCCAGACTAACACTTCTTAAAGTCTCACAAGTTTACTGTCCCCAGATTTTACTGCAGTCTTTAAGTGCTGTGAGCCATTGTGTTACTATGCCACAGTTGGAACTGCAGGCAAAGACTTTGTCATACTTGTTAACACTTTTTCTAACCTGTTAATAAAGGTTTTGACCAACCAAGCACATGCTGCACAACAGCACAACCAGATACCAATGTCACTGTTAGCTGTATCTCAGTTCAAGTGGTTTTTGTAATCGTACTTGTAATTTAGCACCATTTCAAGATAGATCCATCAGAGGCGCTCCCAACCTGATGTCCCAGAGCTAGTAAGGAATAATGCGGTCTTCAAGCGCTTGCGGAAAAGAGAGGTAGAGAGAGAGGAATTTCTGCCGAAGATCACCAGCCATGTTGTTTCATGAAGCGGGACCAACGACAGCAGCAGCAGTAGCAGTTTGAGCCCGAGGGATGACCAGATCTCCCTGGACTGCTGACTGCAATAATCTTTATTGGGGGAAGTGTTAGTTCTGAATTCTTTGCTTATGCGTCTAGAGTGCAAATGCCTTTATGTTGCAGACCTTACAGTTTGGTATTAGGCTAAGCAACCGCCTGCCCTGAAAGAGTATTCGTTCTTTTGGTGCATTGTTCCCTGCTGTGTGTGTGCTTCAGCCTAAAAATCCAACACTGTTGAGAACTTTTGCTAATGAATGCATGTAATAAATGTGCTTTGACTTTACCAGGAACTTATTTTAGTGGATTAATTTTAAGTGATTTCTTGTTGCTTTGTAGAAACCTTTAGAGACAAAGACATTTATAACCAAGGAGTGGCTGACTTTGAAAGAGATGAAGTAAGTTTTACATTTTTATACGGTGCTTGCTTGACCATTATGCACGGTATTTCCTACCTACCTTGGGTCTCATTTTTTTAAACCAATTTAAGATGCAAGATAAAATTTAAAACAAGTATGTGGGAAACATTTCAGCAGTATTGGCAATCACAAAAAGGAGAAGGAAATGCCTGTACAGTACGTTGCTGCAAGTACATGTACTGAAGTTTGCTATGCAGACAAGTTGGCTAATTTGTAGTGCTAGCAGTAATGACTTCTGTTAATTTGGTGTGTTAATTTGGTATAACTGGAAGGCATGACATTGCCGTGCATTAAACGAATTACTAGTGCGTTACTGGACTTTTATTGTACACGATGGTGAATGCAGACACTATCTGGCAAATAATATGAGTGTTCTTTAGAAAGGTCCTGGTCCTGAGCAGTGGGTTAAGCATTTTGTCTGGTTTGTTTCAGTATGTTCAGCTGTGCATGTACTCGTGAACGAGCCTTACGAGAACAAGACCAGACAGACATCTGTCGCTCGCAGCATTAGTTAAACGATGGCATGAATTCTACCAGTCAGCAAGTACAGCTTTCCGTAGGAAGAGATGCTTCTTAGTATCTGTACTTTTACAATAATGCAAACTTTTGCAACTTTTAAAATTTGTTTTGGTAGGAATTAATTTGTGTAATGACCAAACGAGGCATTTGATCTTTGCTGATACTTTGTTAGGACTGTCTGGAGTAGGATTGAAAATATTAGCACCTGTTTCTTGCGTGTAGCCGTGCATGTTAGAAAACAACTATTTAACCTCAAAGTGAACACTTGTGCTGAGTTTCCTACTGAGACTGACTAACATCTGAAATGAGTGCACCCAGAATTTCTAAGCACATTGCGCTAAGTAGGAATCCCTAAGTTTTAATCACAAAAATTGAATTGCAGTAAGGTTTCATGCAGCAATCTCAGATCAATGTATCTTGTTTAGAACTTGTGGTACCAATATTTGTGGAAAGTACAGTAGTGCCTTTTTATGACATATTGCATTTTAAAACTCTTGAACAACTTCCAGTTACCTAATTTCTTCCTTCCGTTATCGGTTACCATTCCTTTTCAGCAGCTGATTTTTTAATGATGAAGAGGGGTTTCTTAAGTTTTAGTTCTACTTGGAACAAGATTTGAATCTGGTAGCTTCTGTGGACAAGCACACAAAAGTGTGGTCTTTGCCTTTGGTATTTTCGTTTATACATCTTGTTTTATGAATACTGTTAAAATTGGAACATTTTAAGCCTAAGGTGTTTGTTTGAAATTGTTATTTTCGGTTTACATTTGTTGAGTTTTATTTAAAATATATGAATGTATGAATGGCAATGAGTGTAAGACTCTTTGTCCTTTGCTGTGTAGTGGTTTGCCTTCTTATCTGAGCTCCTTCCTTGCCTATTTATTTTTAATGTTACGTTTGAATTGTTTTGCTTTATGAATAATGTAACTAATATATTGTAAATTAAATGTTTTTTATGAATGTTTGCTAAATTACATTGATAACTTAGTCTGTTAATAATTAGGTTTTAATAAATCATGCATAAACGTGTTTTGATGATATTGTGCCATAAATAAATACCAAGAAATCATGAAACATCAAGATCTGAACAATGTTGTTCTTTGCCATATTCATTTAAGGACAGGTAATTGCTAAATTGTTAATTCTTTTTTCTGCTACTACTCTTTGTACAAATTCTTTTTTCTGCTACTACTCTTTGTACAAATTCTTTTTTCTGCTACTACTCTTTGTACAAATTCTTTTTTCTGCTACTACTCTTTGTACAAATTCTTTTTTCTGCTACTACTCTTTGTACAAATTCTTTTTTCTGCTACTACTCTTTGTACAAATTCTTTTTTCTGCTACTACTCTTTGTACAAATTCTTTTTTCTGCTACTACTCTTTGTACAAATTCTTTTTTCTGCTACTACTCTTTGTACAAATTCTTTTTTCTGCTACTACTCTTTGTACAAATTCTTTTTTCTGCTACTACTCTTTGTACAAATTCTTTTTTCTGCTACTACTCTTTGTACAAATTCTTTTTTCTGCTACTACTCTTTGTACAAATTCTTTTTTCTGCTACTACTCTTTGTACAAATTCTTTTTTCTGCTACTACTCTTTGTGCATGACCACATTTCCACATCCAGAAATCGCTACTCTTGCATAAATTCATACATTAATGCCAGCTCACTTACTTGTATGACCTTGTTGACTTATGCATGCTTGCAAGAGATTTGCGATCGTCATGGAAAAGACTCCTTCAAGTTAAGGGACAAGGACAGTTATATCAACTCATGCCTTAGATATTCTTCTGCTGCTGCCTAGAACAGTTTGGTGCAGGACATTCTGGAAACTGGCTCACCTGTTTCATTTAGCGATACAGTGGAAAACACTTAACATAAAATATTAGTTAGCCCGGAAAGGCTGCTTAGTCTGTTCCAACATCAGTGATTTTGAATTAGTTAGCCCGGAAAGGCTGCTTAGTCTGTTCCAACATCGGTGATTTTGAATGTAAATTAGTTCCTTTATCATGAAACTGATAACACAAAAATATCACGTAATATGGAAAAATTTGTCAGTCCCGCGAAAGAAAATGCAATACAAAACCTTGAATAACATGAACTGTTAATTTATTTTAGACATCTTGCTCCATGTATCCAACGTGAATGGTCAAACATGTAGTTCGTTTCACTTTCAGGCCTAAGCTTGGTGTGCACTTAAAGTGCTGTGATGTTATTGCAGTCTACATCATTTGTAACCTCACCAATGAAGACCTCTGCATTGTGGGAAACTACTTTTAATGTAGAACAGAAAATAATATGTAGCGTCATATTTACAAATCTTCATAGACTGTGGTAGATATTTGTCGTTGAAACCCAGATTGCAGCAGCCAAAATTTTTACCATGTCTTTTAACCACTTGACTGCTCTATCACTGGCCCAATATACTGTCTTGCAGATTCCATATAATTCCCTTTATAATATGTAATTATGATCAAAATCTCAGTTCCCAAATAAAGCTCAGTCATGAGAACCAGCTTATTCGCAGGTGCTCAATCAAAACACATTCGGTATACAGGTAAGGTCAGGTTCGGTCTAGATCCATGAGTCAGGCAGGTACAGTGGATGGTGTTTTGAACTGGATCAGCAAGAGTGGAAGAGCAGGAACATCAGAGCATTCCTTGGCAACACACTCCTAACAGATGATGAATGGTGATGCTGTCACAAGATAATAATGAATCTAGTACAATACACTGATAGAATTAATAAACTGGTTTCTTTGGTGCAAATAGTGGCCTTTAACAGGAAGATGATTTTTTGGTGATTTCTTAGTTACCCAGGATTTTTATGAACTTTTTACTTTTCCAGAATTAGTGATGACCTGTTAGTAGTTTCCCACATTTTATGGCTTTTTTATTCAGTTTTTCATTTATTTTATAACAGTTTTGATTTCAATTAAATTTAAAGAGCTGTCACTAGGACTCCCATGCATCACCATATGTATCATCCTGTCCTGAAGTTGCTCCACTGCCTGAGAATACCTGAACGCATTCATTTCAAAGTTTTTTCGCTAACCTGTAACTCTCCAATTTTCCCAACCTACTTATCTTCACAAGCTCTACCATCCAATCACACCGCTTTACTCATTCATCACCTTACCTCACTCTTTCCCGTCCCTCAGTTACTACTCATCTCAAGTCCTCTAACCAATCCGTACACAAGACTGCACCTTGACTCAGGAACTCTCTCTCTCTGGAATTTCGCAAATTCCCTCTATATCTCCCGTCATTCACCCACCATCATCTGTCTCAGGCCCCTCTGCCTGTTACTCCTCATGTATTCCATTCAAAACTGAAGTCTTGCCTCCTGCCTTCCCGTTTCTCTCAGCTTAAACACAACATACCCTAACAGCTCTGATCCCCCTGCTGTCTCTCTCTCTCTCTCTGGTCTTTTGGAAACCGGCCTTGGTTCTTGACATGACATCATTGGATAACCCCACAGACTTGACGTTGCGCTCGTGATTATGCTGGTGCCCTGCGCTTAGCTTTAAGTAGCACTTTTGAAATTTACGATTACGTAATTAGTTTAATTTCATCTATTTTACAAATTGTATGTAGCGGTTAACACGCAGTCAATTTTTGGGTAACTCGGTAGGCTGCCCCTCCCAAATTCAGATTGGTTGGTCTCTGGATGCGCCCTCGGTTAGACCGCCTACTCTTCGATTAATGGCGCCTTACTCCTATATGTCCCCAACATTCTTGGTTGCGCCCGCCCTTGTATTACCTCACCGCTGAAATGACGAACGCGTAGGCTCTAAACAGTATGCAGCTCAAGTGTATTCATTATCATTAGTAAGCAATCATTAGTAAGCAATACCCGAGTCCAGCGATATGAGGTGTAAACAATAATGAAAGGTGAACGTAAATATATAAATGAATCAACTCTGTCTCTGTCTGTCTGTCTCTGTCTGTCTGTCTCTGTCTGTCTGTCTGTCTCTCTCTCTCTCTCTCTCTCTCTCTCTGTTATCTGGGTCACGGCTGCCGGAATTGCTACTAATATAACATGTACTACTTGTAAGCGCGGCGAGCGAGCTATAAAGCCATAAAGCCAGCCTACTACTGGTGAATCTGAGTATTCGCTGGTCGTTTACGGAGCAGTTTGGGCATTTTATCCCACGCTTCGCTTGGGGGGTAGTTGTACTGATTACTGTGTGGACAACAGGTATTTATTTATTCGTCTATTCGTTAAAACAGTCGTACATACAACTAAACTGCTAATATACTTCGTAAGGTGGTTTATATTATGTTGCGCCTGAATAATCTGTTACTTTGTGAATATAATAATCATCGATTACAGTAGCCTGCTACATGTTTCGATTACATACAATATTTTTTAACGCTAGAAAATGATGCAGTACCAACATACCACATACGCGAACTTTCCGTCTTTCCGATTTTCGGCTCGCTGAGTAATTGTAAGCCTCCGGTATTATAAAGAAAACAAAATGCGATATGCAAGCTACATATAAATTATCCGAGGCGAGTCCGTTTTAACTATTAAGTTATTAATGGCCACTAATTATTGACAGTTATTATTAACAGTTTTGACTTTGACTCACTATTTTTTATTGTTTTCTTTAGGATTGATTATAACTGATACTTGGGTTCTCGTCGGTAGGTAGAATTGAACGTTTTTCGCCATGGATTATTCGATGCTAAGGAGTCCGCGCACAGCCAGCTTATTATAATAATTTATAATAAAGTTTGTGCTCATCTGTTATGGATATATATATCTATATATATTCATAATATTACTTATAATAACATTTCACAACTGTACTTGAACTGTCTTGAACTCAAACTGTCAGATTCATGCTGCCTTTTTGTTGACAATTTTTTGCTTTTGCTTCTTTACAGATATTTTAGCATCATTCAAAATTTTGCAGCAGTTGTTCAGCAAAATGTTCGAAATTCTTTTAACAATGACATGAACAAAGTCTAAAAATTTATGTTCACATTCACAAACACTATTTATAAATGAATGCTGCATATAACTTTTCACGGCTACAGAAATAAGATTTTTTTGTCTGAAAGTACTCAGAAATTGATGCTTGTAATCATTGATACCAAACTTTGGAACATCCAAAATACTTTTGCTCAACAAAACCAGCTTGTGCTGGCCAAGTCAGACCTCCTTGGTCTTGTGTTTCCAAGTGAGAAAAAATGTATGTTTAAAGTCGCATGCCATCGCATCAACTGACACCAAGACACCAACACAAAGTCCACTTGCCACAGACCTTTTAGTTTCTGACCAATGTATCCAGCAAGAAAATAACTTGAATTTCAGAATCTGATATACAGTACTTATTAAATTACAGTCACACACTGCTGCAAAAGCAGATGTATCACACTCTGTCACATCATCTGACTATTAAACAAAACTGTCATTTGGAATTTCGTAATTGACTCTTTACCCAAAGATTCAGATATCGGTCAAAACGGGGTTCACTAGTTCAGAACTGCACCCAGTGATGAGGTTTCAGTCACAGATGGAGGGAGTTCGTTCCAGATATTAACAATACAACTACATTATGGGCATCATAGGGAGCAACAGGAGAAGAAGAAGAACAGTCCCTTAAAGCTAGCCCTATGAGGCAGCCATGTTTGTTTCAGACTTGTTTCGAAGTAAGGTGTTTCAAAATAATTTTGGTACGTTAAGCAGGAGATAATAACACAAATATGTACCAGTATTTTGTCTTGATTATCCGGAGGCACTTACTACACCACTGTCTCGAGAACTTAAATAGTTTATTATGTTTTCAATGTTTTTTGTAAATTTTTATTAGATTCAAATTTACCATATCTCCAGTTTGACTGAGCTTTTATGAGTAAGCAATTTCCCAAGTAATAAGCTGGCTTTGTTATGATTTCTTGCAGGGAATCTTAAATCGTCAGTTAACTTTTAGTCAAACATTTGCGTAAACTGCTATCAAGATGAGCAAGGTTAGCTTGTGTTTATTGACTCGTTTCTTTTTGATAAAAGAGTTCTTATTTTTTGGTAATATCTGGTTGCTCCGACACTGATTTTGGGTACTTAAGGACATCTGGCATAAACTCCACCACTACTGTGTTTGGGTAGTGCCAGTCCGAAGCCTGAACAGAGGAAGAGGGTGATGACAGTCATCTCTCTAATGACACAGCATTGTTAAGCAGAAACTACATGTAGTATTGAGCTTAACACCAAGTTCAGATTGCAATATAATGTAATGTAAATCTCTTAAATTTCTCAGCATCGCATAATAGCTACATCAGGGAAAACAGTGAATAAGCTGGTCCCCGTGACATGGTTTTTGTTGGGCACTGTAGAAACCTCTGGATTATGATACGATTACGATTATCAGCACTGTATAAAAAATAAAGTCAGCAAGAGCCTGATAGCTGAGGTCAATTACAGTGTCAGCTCAGAGTTTGAGAGGAGGGTTCAGGCTGGGGAGAGAGCATGTGGATTGTACAAACTATGGTTTGCAAGTACTGCTGTAGATTTGCAAGGCTTGGATGACCAGCAAGGACCGGAACAAGAAACTGGATGTTTTAATACTGTATATGGTGCTCATGGTCATACTACTTTTTACCAAAAAGCACTAACTATTTAAATGACAACAGTTTGACCTAGGTAATTATGGCAGAAGTAATTAATATTCAAAATTACTTGAGAAGCTCTGTATTTGATAGAATTTTGAAAGTGTTTTAATGCAAAAATATGCCGAGATGAAGTGTTACAAGAATTTTAATGGTTTGCATGTTCTTTGAACTGATTTTGAACAGAGGCCAGAAATCTCTGATGATGGAAAGCAGGCATTTATTAATCTTGCTGGAACTGATGGTGAAATCGATGCTTACGAACTACAAGATATTCTGAATCAAGTATTTATTAAAGGTACTAATTTTTGTATTTTTTTAACTTATCATTATCAGTCAATCAAATTAAATATTGTTTCATGTTCACTTATTTTATTTGTTTCACATTTGAGACTTATTTTCTCGAAAATAAATTGCATATATTATTTACATTATTTTCTCAGCATCTTAAAATGTTAAAACACTCACTAATTCTTCAATTTTCATTTCTGTTTTGTTTTATAGACATCCGAGGCAGCTGGTTTTAAAATTTGTGATTTGATCCAACTTTATTCTTTCAGATCTGATTTCATTGTGTATTCAACAAATATCCTTGTTTCTTGGATACAGCCTTTTTGTTGAATTATTAGTGTGGGAACTCATACACTGTGCTGTATAATTCTGTTTTCATATTTTGTTATCCAGACTTCAGTTTTGATGGATTTAGTGCTGATATGACTCGTGGCATGGTTGCTTTAAGAGACGTATCCTTGGTGATTCTGTAGCTATGATGTAATACAAATAAGCAACTGTAGTGATAGCAATGAACAACTGGAGTGCCAGAAATAAAAATAAATTATAATACACAATTGTAGTGCCAGACATAAAATAATATTAAATAGAATTTGTGCAGTTGAGCACAAAACATCTCATCTGACATATAATGTTAATGGAAGTGGTCTGAACGTTTGTTACACTGAGTTCAATGACAGATCTGTGTGCCTGTGGCTAAAATCTTCCTGTTTTTTGTAAAATTGTGAAGTGTAAAATCACTGTTTCCTACCAGATGTAAAATTGTAGTAAGTTGAAGGCTTCAGTAGCGAAAGGTAAACAGTTTGTCAGTTGATCGCAACTCCACTTAATTTAATTTCATAAATAAAAACTTTCTCAGTGTAAACACTTTGTTTGAATGCCAATGAGTTATGGCTTGTAAAATTAAAAGTAAAAGAGTAAAGGTGCCTGGCCCCTTGCAGACCGTGGGGGAGAGGCTCAGTTCACGCTCTTGGGCCCTTGATCTAGCAAGGGACAAATTCCAAGGTCCTGGAATCACAGGACTTGCCATTTACTTACCAGCTTACACTAGTATCCAGTTATACTGCTTGGTAACAGAGAGATATGTGTGCCAAGAACCATGGTCATTATATGGAAATCACTCATCAGTTGTGACCTTGCAACCTTTCGATTACAGTCTCGGCTCGCTAACTGAATTGACCGCCATGCCTTTTGTGAAATTACGAGACAACATTTTAAAGAACTTTATAAAAATATCTGCAAAACAAACTTGTTACTCTTGGTATAAATTGCCATCTTGCTGGTTCTACTGGAGTATTTTTCTTGACACCCGTAGTATGACATGTCTGGAAAACTTGGCTTTGAAGACTTCAAGAAACTCTGGGGAGACCTCGTTATGTGCAAGGTATTTTCATGAGCAGATTTTTGTGACAAAAGGAGATTGGTCTCAGGTGGTAGCATGAAGTAAAATATACTTGTCACTTGCTAACTGAGCTGTGGTAAGGTAAGTTTACATTGTGTAATGTAATCATGAATTTACCTTGCCAAACCCACAGATATGGTGAAGTTAAGTTTATAAAGCTCAAAATTCTCTCAGGATTTGTATAATCTTTTGTGTAGAGACTTGACAAAAGCAATTTATTAACTCGTTAAGCCTAGGTTGCAAAGGTGAAAGACTAATGAATTAAAGTATTTGAGATCCTGCTTCTGTTTGTTATGCTTCAAATCTGGCTAACATGTGTCATGTCAAGCTAAATTATGTTGAACATGTGTGTGTGCATGCATAGTCTTTTTGTATTTTTTTGTTTTTGCTTAGCGTGCATTCATGGCCTTGGATTCTGATGGAAGTGGATTTTTCAACAGAAGAGAGTTTGAAAGGGCTCTAAATGCTCTCGGTATGATTTATATCATGGAGGTTATTTACTTGATACAAGTGAAGTGCCCAAACATCCGAAGTCTTCTTATATCAGTCATCACGGAGACTGAAGTCTATCTTATGCACCTGTATATTTCTGTGTGGGTGGTATGCACATAATTTGCATGATTGTCCTCAGGTATCATTGTTAGAAGGCATTCTGCTTCTACTCCAGAGCCACTGAGCATCCAAGTCTCAGCCTGTGAAAGGAGCACAGGGAGTATTTAAGATAAAAACCGGTGGATATTGTATCCAGCCAAATGTTTGTGCTCCGAATTCCCCAATTAAGACTGTTCATTCAGTTTCAGGCTGTTGATGTGTGCAGTCAGACCTCGGGCTGCCATCAACCTCATCGATTTGACCTGTGATATGTGAACCCTCTGACCAGTTCCATGTTGTTTCCCGCAACCTGTATTAATATTATTTCTGCATTTATTAAGTGCCGCTATCTAATTACTAAGTATCAATCAATGGCACTGAGCAATTGTGAGTAAGGGACCTGCTGAAGTTCCTTACACGGCAACCATCTGAGGGAAGGCTTGAATCCATACTCTCTGATTCACGTATTATAAGCCGAGGTGGTTCAACCATTGTATGGATCTTGGTTTTGACCCACTTGATCTGAGTTTCAGGCCATATCATCGGCAAAGTCCAGGTCAGAGAGCATTTACAATCCAGTGCGTACACCTGCGTGTCCTTAGCAGCATCCTGAACTATGACCTGGTCCATTTTAGCGATAAGAATAGGTCTGGGCAAGTTTGCAGCTTTGTCATACTCCGCTTTCCAGTCTAAGCCAATCTGAAGTCATGACATCAATTTATACAGCACTCGTACTTTTATAAGGTCCACATTTTTCTTGGAAATCCCAAGGGAGAGGAGTGATGTCTGGAGAGCTGCACGATATTCAGAATGAAAAGCTGCCTCTTTCCCTTTTGTTTGCAGACTTAATTATTGTCCTAGCGTTTTATTATTGTGATGACACTTGATTGTTGTGTTGACACTTCGTTTGACTGCAGATAACCTTATCTTAACTGATTGATGAATTCTCAAGTTTTCATGTGCATCTGATTTCATTTGTGATTACCTGCACTGGATAGGTGTATGAAGAACTGGGTTTTCAGATCTTCTGGACTTCTCAGATCTTCAGAGATTGCACCTCATTTGTGTATTACATAGCTATGTACCCCGGTGCCCTCTTTCCTGTGCTTCAGATGTCCTTTTTTTCACAGAGGGTGATATGTTTGCATTCCAGTTTTAAACTTTCAGTGCAGCTTTGCAGTGACCAGCCTATCATTGAGCAGTTGTTTGCCTCCAGGAGCAGTCTGCTTTTGTTTGTTGTGGTTGAAAGTTGTCTTGATCTTCAAGTGGAACTATATAAAGAGTTGCCTTCATGAATTAATTGATTTGAATGTGGAATACAATTTTTTAACTACCGCCATATAACAGATAATTTATCTTAACGAGTGCCACTTCTGTTTTTGTTTTGGTCGCACCTTCAGGTCTTGAAGTTCCTGCCAGTGTACAGAAGGCTCTCATGATGAGATACAGTGACAAGGAAGGAAATGTCAGATTTGATGACTTTGTTTCCTGCTACATTAAGCTGAAGTCTATGATGAGTACGAAAGAATTTGCTTCAATATTATTATTTAATATTATTTGCTGTGGTAGAAATTTCTGAGGTTTGCTGTAATTTTAGTATTACTAGTTACAGTATCTTTGATAAAGGTGACAACATCAAAGAAAAATATGTGTAACTAGTACATTATTGGCTTAGAGACTGTTGCCATAAATATACATTTTTAGGAGCTGCCTGACTTCTTCAGCATTGCCTCTGTTACAGTTATTAAATATCAGGAGTGTTACTAATTATAAAATATTATAATAGTCATAGCAATTATAATGACAATAATATCAAGGTTGTGTTTTAAGTCTTAATTCTGTCTTTACTAGCTAGATCATTTAAAAGCATTTTCAAGCAAATTGTTAACATCTCAGATAAACTTTGTTGCGTGGCTGCAGCACGTAAACAAGAGCTGTTACTTGAGAATTTATTTGACTTGACATCTTAATGTTCATCGTTGAATTAAAAAATTATTGAATCTTAATATTCTGTGTTTTGTCTCTGCAGAAGTGTTTAAAGCCAAAGATTTGTACAATCAAGGAAGTGCAGACTTTGCAAGAGACGAAGTATGTGTTACTATTTATATAATTTTATTATTTTTACTTTCTGCATTGTTTTGATATTGGTTACTTCTAAGAAGAAAGTATCTATTTTATAGGTAACTAATTTTAAACTCTGAATTTCTTTAGTGCCCAAACGATGAAAGTCAGAAATGCATGCTACGTGTGTGGTGGCTCAAGTTCTGTTTCAGGTTAGACTGACAGATTGTAAGAGCCACTGACTTGATAAATTTTATGAGCACAGGGGTGTTTTGTTGACAGAATAAAATGGAGAAGAATTATAGAAACACAACTTTAATAAAGCACTGTCATTGTCATTCAAACTATCTTTGAAAACTAATAATTTTTCAACTCATTTGCAATGATTAATAAAATGTTAAATGTATTTCAATTAAAATCAATAGTCAATAAGAATTTATATTTAAACAATTTTGACTAATTTGTTAGTTTTATGTATTTAAAATTTCCGTACTTGCCAGTACTGGTCCGTGAACAGCAATACAAAGTTACATTCAGTACCACCCTTAAAAAATTTAAGAACCACTGGTTTATTTCACTGTTGGCTCTTACAAGCTGCATTAATTCCTTTAGATCATTTATATATTACCTTTGAATAACAGGATTAGTGCAGACAATTTTGAAGAAGCCACAGCTTTTCCACATCATACTTAATGATGGCATAAGTACTGATTAGGCTTTGAAATGTTATAAGTATTTTATTTTATCTGTTGCAGTATGTTCAGCTGTGCATGTACTCATGAGCGGAAGCAAAATGGCCGACTGTCTTCCACTTCAATTAAGATTTTGAATTCACTATTTAATGTTCATAAATTTTTAATAACTGCTTTACTCATACATGTTGTCAGTGTCTGTGTGATCAGAGATGATATTCATTAGCCATACAGATATTTCTGGAGAAAATTTGATGCATTTTAATTTTCATAGATATGTAGCAGAACTGTAGTGGAGATATTGTTGTTCTGCTGTTTTTTTGTCTAATCCTGTTTTAGAGAATTTTGTTCAGTAGTCTAGCTTTGTTGAGCATTGTTCTGCTAAAAATGAACTATTCTGTTCTTAAGCTTGTTATTGAAAAATAAACAAAGTAAACATTAGTCAAGAATATTATTTCATACATGTTTTGCAAGTAAGTACAGGCAGGGTTGATAAACTCTGGTCGAAATAGTATATTAAGGCAGCACAAACCGGGTTAATACTTGGATGAGCCTTCCTTACTGGGCCTGCAACGGAGTACCAATGGAGTACCAGTGCAAGTCGAGAAATTGAAAAAGATGTCAAATTATCTTCTGTTCATAGTGCAAAAATAAAATGGAAACCTGTATGAGGAGAATTCCTGATGATGGACAGTTATTCTGAGATTTGACCCACTTCTTTCATCAATCAAGCAGTGTCAGATTCAGAGTTTACAAAAGGCAGCCAAATGGAGATCTGGGGCAATGCCCCAGTAGCAAACTTGGGTCAGAGTGCCAGACAGAGAACCCCTCTTGAAGAAGAGCAGTCCCTTAAACAAAAAAACAGGCGGCAGCCCAGAATATGAGGTGTTAGCAACTTCACCTTCAAAACCTTGTCTTATGAGAGTGGTTTGGCCAGTCGTCGCTGTACAGTGGTTGTACTCATTTTATAGGCAAGTTTGCTAAGGGTTCCAGTGTAAAGAAATTCGAAAATCTTTCTGGTTTAACAGACAAGCCCACTAACCACCATCGGTCTGCACAAAGCTCCCTTGAAGCTGAAATAATTTGTACAGCTAAGAAAAGAAATTTTAGGTGTGTTGTAAATTTCAGCTTGAATAATTTTTGTAGCCAGTCACTTAAATTATGTTCCAAATCAAGATTGGATTTGCAAAATCTTTGTAAGTATATGATTTAACTGAAGGTAAATTGTATTATTATTATTATTTCTGCACTTATTAGGCGCCACTATCTAATGATTTAGCATCAATCGATGGCGCCGAGCAAACAACTGGGGGTTTCCACGGGATTTTGGTAGAACTTTTAAAAGATATGCAATAAAATTATTGATGGCTATACAGTTGGGGACCTTACAACACTCCCTCACCCCAGCTGGAAAACTGGGTCACCCAAAAGTGCCCCTTCATCTGTGGACACTTTCCAGCTTTTAACTGGTTGTGCAGTTGCAGCACCAGCTATAAATATGTTCTTAAATTTTGTTCAAAATGTGCCATCCCCAGTGCACAAGATTCATGTACAGATGATTGACTTTTGCAAACTAATTAAACATGTTGCAGGCCTTGTTCTATATTTTTCAGATTTGCTCTTAAAGTCCTTCAAAATTGCTAGCCACCTGGGCTTTGTAACAGACCTTGGTGTGATGCTAGCACGTTGGGTACATAGTGCACACATTCCCTCTCTGCATGGCATCTCGGAGATTGTTGGTAATGGCCTAATAATTCCACTACATATTGGCTAGCTGATTTCCCTGCCTTTTTGCATTTGGTACTCTGGGGCTTACCTCCCAAACTTACAAGCCTGGCGGCTTCACATCTGTTGTGATTCCAAGTTCTAATTTTTGACTTCTCTAGGAAGAATTGCACAAATCCAACACTGCACCTTTCCACTTTGCAACAGAAACCAATGAGGCATGTTACACCCTATTTCAAGAATTCTCATATGGACTGTTGATAAAGTATTTAAAGTAAGAAGAAATGGACTTCAGAGTGATTATACAAATGAGTACGAAATCTTTAAGGCAATGTACTGAAACAGCAAAAACAGCTCTACCTTTTATGAAATCAAAAGGACAGCAGTTACTGGAAACATGGATACAATACTGAGGTTGAACATAGCACTGGTGAGGACACATTTGGAATATTGCATCCAGGCATGGAATCCGTATCAGAAATACGATTTAGAACACCTGGAGAAAGTGCAAAGGAGAGCTAACAAATGATTAGAGGTTAAAGGGATCTGACCCATGAAGAAATGGTGGAAAAGTGTGGGCTCACAATGCTGGAGAGAAGGAGCAAAGCAAACCTAATTGTTCACAAGATTATCACTGGAGCAGGCAGTGTGGTGGTAGAAGCTCTTTGAATAAGCACCACACAAGGCAACTCGAGGACATAAAAATCATTAAGAAACCAAAAGGAACAATAGGGCAGGGATTTTTTTAGTTATTACTGTATTTGTTGTTTCTGCATTTATTAATCGCGGCTATATTTTAATGATCAATCATTAATCGATGATGCTGAGCAACTTGAATGAAGGATTTGATTAAGGTTGCTACACAGTAGCGGTCTCAGATGATCCTTGAACCCGTACTTCCTTGGCGTACGCGCTTACCGAAGTAGCTAACTAGGCCAGTCAAATTATATAGATTCAAAATTTAACTGAAAATTTAAATCAAATGTCCAATAATTTGTAATGTAGGCATTAAAGGACATATTTAATATGTAATGTTTAATTTCCACTGGCAATTGTTAACTTTTAAACTAAATAAATCACCGCTTTCCTCCAAAGCTGTTGTGCATTCGTTACTTAAACAAACGCAAGATTCATGCTCGTCGCCAGGGGCGCTGAGGTGCATGGACGCCATTTTCTGTTACATGACGTTTATTAAGCGCTTTCCCGTCCTGTGTATTTTATGTCCTTGGTTTGTTATCAAAGGAAACTGAAGCTATACTTCGTTATTCAGTGCTCACTGAGAGTGAGAGCAGGAGGAAGATTCCTTCGAACATCATGGAGAAATCACACGAATCAAAAGATTTAGATTTGACTACTGCGGCTAAAGGTGTTTGGCTGGTGAAGGTTAGCTGACTAGAGTACTTCATGGCTTCACGGTTACTACGAACACAATTTTCAAAAATCGCATACAGCCCAGATGTGTGGAAATAGTTTGATTAAGGGCTGGCGATGAATCTACCTAGTAATTTGTAACTTGTTGAATTAAACCTCAGCTAATAAACACCGATACAGTAGAGACTGTTATAGTTACAGATTTTCGCAGATATATCTTCTGCGTTAGTTGTTTTTTTTTATAGATTTTGTCACTAAAATGACAAATTTATTTAGTAAATGTAAATTATGGTTTTAGCGTCCCAAATTATGTTATCGATAATCTATAGCGCCTTAACGTCCCAAATAAAAATGCAGAAGTAAGCTTAATCAATCAGAATGAAGGAAAACCGAAACAATGGATATCTTGGCCATCGTACATCAACTTCCTACTGTTATTGTGGCAAGTTGTATTTTTGCATTGAAAGAGTGAGATGCAATAAATTATGTGATTCACATGACATTCTTCAACTAAATTTATTCTGTATACTTATACTGTCTATTCTGTTTTATGCTTACATGGTGCAAAAAGTATTTAGGGCTGCCAAGTTTTGATTCTGCCAATGTGGATGTAATTGGTGTTACGAGGTTTTATTCTAGTTGGTTTAGCATATGAGTAAATTACATATTGTGAATTAATTGATGTTCAGCTTGGAAGTCAGTAGTGATTTGGTTGCATTTGTTTCAAAGGTGCCTAAATATGTGTCAGACTGTTGGAACAAGGCCCCACGTGGAGCTGAAATTGGAAAACTCATCATCAGCAAAACAAAGTTGGTATTATTGCCTTTGTTAAATTGTTTTATTAGGGCTTTTTATTAGGTCGTGGATACCGTAACGCTTAACGTTAGCCTATCCACAGGACTCGAATAATGCCCGCTATGCAATTGGTCAATGCATAGCACGTGATTTTGTGCGCATGATTGAAGTTGTTGAGGATGCGCTCACATTCGCCGGTCGAGACCGAATTGGTTGCAGATCCTATCACGCCCAAATATAGTAAAGCGTGTCTAATTTGGACCCTTTCTGATAAAATATCTGTATATTAATAACTGGATGTTGTTATGAGAACCTGCATAATTGCCTATCAGGCAGTTGCAAACAAACAAGAAACGGGGATTTTCTAAAAACAATTTTAGTCCAACAAACCCACAAATACATTTATTTTTGGGAAATACAAGTTTATTGCTTCATAGCCCACTTTAATGCGTTTTTGTTGGCACAGCACGACCTTTGGTATTTGTAATTAAAATGCATAAAATGGCGATCAGAATATGGAATTACGACATTATCTTTATAACAGAAATTGATGGAAAACTAGCTAAACTTATGCAGGCTGCCATTTCAAAATCTTGAAATCCATCCGGATGTGACCAAAATCACAATGGAAGTGCAAAATTCACGTGACATGCTTTAGCCAATAGCGTGACGGGCGTGAATCTAGTCTTCAAGTTTCCGCTAACGTCCCAGGCGTTAACAAAACCACTACGTTTTTATATTTGTTCTATAAACACTGTTGAGAGGAATTTTCTATTGGAGGATAATATTTTTAAATGCCAGTCAAGTTATGGCTATTTTTCTTAACTGTTTCACTAAATGTTTGTTAACATTTAATCATATTGACACTGTGTGACTAAGATTTTTAGTGTTATTAGGATGTATGTTCAATAATCTTCCAGAATTATAAGGCTACTGGTCAGAACATTTTGCTATGCTGTAGAAATCGTTAAGCCTTTTGAAATGAAAATATCTGCAGAAGAATTACTAAAGTAGAAACAAAGTTTCCACGTCCAATAGTTCAGCGTAGGTGAAGCATTCATTTCTGACTCTTAGGCCCTTGAGCCAGCAGTTTATGAATTTCAAGGTTCTGGATGCAGGGCCTTTGCCTCACAAGACTTGCCATTTACTTCCCAGCTTTTGCTGATGTCAAATTCTGCTGCTTGGTTATGGAGCCACATATGCACAAACAACTGCTCCAAGGTCATTACACGAAGGTAGCCCAGCAAGCTCAAACCCGTAACTGCAGACAGAAAGTGCTAATGACACTGCTTCGCACATGAAATATTAGAGTCGTTATAATCATTAGTTCTAAATTTGTTTAGTGTCCAGAACACAATCCTTTCATGGGAGCAGCATACTAAATGAACTTGTTTAAGGGATAATTATAGCATGCTCTAGAAAAGCGGTTCTTCAATTCATGCGATGGTCTGTGGACCAGAGCTGGTCCATGGAGCTCTGGTCAGCATTCAACACAATGGTCTTTAAAAATTAATAGTTTTTCAACTTATTCGCAAAAATGACTAAATTTATTAATGTAAAAAGCAGTTTACTTAGCAGCAAAACCCCTTGAATCCCCATACTTGATTGCTTGAAACCCCCTAGCTCACAAATGCACATTGCCATTAGTGGTCCACGAAAAACATGAAGTTACTGCCAGTTCGTAGCTTAAAAAGTTGAAGAACCACTGCTTCAGAACAGCACTGAATTCTAATTCTGAATTCTAAATTATTGGATACGTGCATGAACTCTTTGAGTTGTACTGATGTTGAAGGGCTGCACCTGGAAAGCATCCCGAGGCCACATTCTGCTTGAGTGAACAGTTGGTGGCTGATGTAGAGGAGAAGGATGGGGAGAAGGTACCAGCCGAGCACTCGTTCAATCTTACAGGAGTAGGAAGCCAAGCGTTGTCTGTTCTGTCAGTGGAAACACTTCCCATAGGTGAGTAGAGACCATAATTAAAGTAAGATAATGTTATCTAAACTAGACCCAGGTATACAATGTGCCGACAGATTTGGCTCTGGCAGCATGCCCCAGAGAAAGTGTGAGTAGAAACGATTAAGATTGCTGTAGAAGGACAAGAGTACCGTATTATCTCTGCTATAGTGCGCACTCGTGCATAATGCGCACCCCAAGTTGCAAAATTTATTCTAATGTAAAAATCTTAGTACCTATGTAATAATTATCGTACTTACTTACTTGTAGTCTGACCGCTCTAGTACATATAATTATATCTAAGAAGTAAAATAAACAACATCCGGTAGCATGGCTTTCTTTTCATTTATTTCTCAAACACAACTATGCACTCTGATTTAAATTATAAACGTACTTTAAAATCATATGTTATAAAATTAGCCTACCAAATGCAAGTTAAATAAATTAAACCAATAAAATATAAGGCATCTCAGCTGATGTAAACTTCATCTGCTGCCTTTGGTTAGTTTGAAAGCGTTCTTTACGTGTGATCGGCGTTTAACTAAATCATCTAAGATCTTTGTTCCTGTGTATAATGCGCACCCAGACTTTCAGCAGACTTTTTTCCGGAAAAAACTGCGCACTATACCCGAGATTTTACGGTAATATCGAGATGGTCAAACAAGTCTCCCTGAAGACGTGCTTTCAACACCAATGGGCAGTGAGCCTATGGACTTGAGAACCTAAGAAGGAAGGAATCAGTCATTTGTTACATGCCTCTGTCAGCATCAGTCCTCAGAAGTGTGATGGTTGAAGGATCTCTCAGCTGAATTGCAAATGAACAATAACAATCTAACAACCATGCAACCATTCCTTATGAGTTGTACAGTGTAACTTGTAAAGTTGGACCAATATAATTAATGAGGTGTAATAAAAAAATTGTTTTATGCTATCTGTACATTTCCATACAGCCCATAGAATAATAAATATGTTTAAACATGTTAGCAGTTGTCAGGTGTACATATGTTGGCCTACGCAACGTGCTTTTTCTAATCAGTTGTGCTTGTTAAATGCCATTCTGAGAACCTTTGGCAAAGGCAATCATTGTTTGTATTTTGAACTTTTGCATTGAATGATAAGAATTTGAAGAATTCTTTAATGAGCTAAATGTTGAAATAAGTTTTTGACTTGAATTTTCAGCTACGATATTCAAAGCGCCATGTACTGATTTAGATGATATGTACAAATTTCGTAATTTCAGAGTAATGAAGTGTAACTAATATTTGTATTATCGTTAACTTGTAAGAGGAATCTGTTGTTGCATATTACTTTTGTAAAAAATAATTAGTTACAGTGATAGTTAAAAAAATAGTTGTTAGTTACAGTAACTCATTGCAAGTAACACATTAGTACAATACTACTGTATAGTACTGGTAACTACAAGAATACACAAAATCATTTGCTGAAATTTGACTATGTACTAACAATGGCTATTTTTGTCTGATTTCTCTTCAATTCTAGATACAAGTGAAATTGCAACAGGTTCTGCTGGTGAGAAACTTGAAACAGTTTTTTTTAAATTATGATTATTAAGGTAATGTGTTTTTATCAAGTGAAATTTAATTATTGGTACCAGAACCGGCAGAATTGAGAAACAAGGAGGTAGCCGGACAAAGAAAAACCAACAGAGAGAGAAAAAGAAGTAGGAGATGACAGACTGTTTAGGAAGCCATTCTCATAAATTGATTCGACTCTAACTTCAATTTTTGTTATGTTAGAACCATTTTTGAATATAAAAGCACTGTGGGCAAAATGGATCAATGTAAGGAGAAGGTAAACATAAAACTAGGTCTTTTGGCCACTTGTGAAGAATGAATAATGATAGAAAGATCAGAAATGTCATGTTAAAAATTATGGAGAAGCACAAGAGAATGAGAAGACTTGGCACGGAATGATTTGACAACAGAGGACTTTAACATCATTTTAGCCAGATTAGGCTGCACTTCAGTGAAATACTTAAAAAGTGTTGTAATGAGTATCACACAAACAACACATATATAGTAAAAGCCTGGTAACAAGTGTCCCAGTAGTCCCACATTCACTTAGCACATGTTGGAGCCATGCACCCAGGGCTGCAAACTCAACACATGGAAAGTGCTAACGCTTGGTACGTGGATTTGCTATCTATGTTAATGAAGTCTCATGCATGAGGCTGTCGCTTTTACATATGAATGGGCAGTACGTGTGAGAATTTTTATACAGCCATTTTCTTTTCTTTTTCAATTTCCTATTTCTTTGATTACCAACACTGGTGAGATGCACCACACATATGTACACTTTAACAGTTTGGTTATTTCTAGAGTTACCTATAAAATATTTAGAAATTTGATAATCTTAGCATAGGTTTAATATTAGAAACGTTGGATAGCAAGCATCAGCATTCCTACTCTGACTAGAAAAACTGGCTGCTACAGATCATGTACGATGTGGAGAAACTGAGGCCAAAGTTTTGAAAGATCTTGGCAAAGTTGGCTGAAAAATTAAGCCAAACTATGTACAGTAACTTTATAAAAGATAGATTATAGCATCTGACTTGAGCAAAAACGTGTGCGCTATTCTGATAAACCAGTAATAGACAAATCCATGTACCCATCAAGAGCTGCAGAAGGGACACTGATAAAATGGCCCAATTCAACGAAATTTGGATATCTAGCTGGGAACGAGTCATTCCAAGCCAACCAAGGGTTTAAAAGTCAGTTTAAAGGGCGCCATGGCATATCCCAAGTAATAATTTCTGTGGCAGTGCAAGACAAAAGTATGGAAGGAAATGGCAAAAGATGCTGTGGACACCTACAGGCTTTCAGCTCATGCATATCAATGATTATGACAACATTTTAAAATGAAGCTGGCTTCTTACGTTTCAGTTTTGCCGTATATGGAGGGCAAAGTCTGCATCGAGGGAAGAGTGATTCACCGAGCTGAGTGTCGACCTCGAATCAATCAAACATATATGACACTTCACAAGTAAAGTTAAAATGCTTTTATTTAATCTGTGCAGATTAGTTTATTTATCTAGTCTGTTTGAATCAATGCAACATGGATGAAATTTAATGGGCATGTGTATGTATGTATATATGTATGTATCTGAGCTACTGTTTTCTGCATTTTGAGGACATCTCAAAAGAGCCCCAAGCATGGCTGTCTGAGGTGCAATCAAAATACTTTATAAAATCAGTTGACTTTTCATTGAGCTGGCCATGGAGATGAATGATTTTTGAAAGACTGTAGAGTAATATAGTAAGATATTTATATTTATATATCACTTCAGCGAAACAATGCCAATCATAGCTTGACAGGGTTAAACTACTAACAGTAATGATAGCTGTAACTTGCTGACAATATAAAGTCAAGGAAAAATCAAAACCTCTGTGAAGTTTATTGATAACACTAGTTAAATGATGTTTCAACAATTTGTCACCAGAAAAACTGTGCCTTGTAGGAAACGACTTGAACTAGGAAACAAACCCAGAAGAGAAATGATCTCCTTAGAAAGAGCCGTTATTGCTTTCAAGCCAAAATCTGCACATGAAGCTGATGTAAGAGGCTCGGTTCTTATTATCACTATTCTTAACATTATTATTAGGGTTAATTGCTGTTAACACCCACAATTAACACATGATGTTTAATGCCAATTAAAATTTTTAATGCAGCTGTTGCCATGTGAAATAATTCCAGCAAATATTTCTGAATTGCGGATGCACGAGTTGGCATTTTAACCAGCATGATATAAACTGCTATTTACTTGGTGTGGTGTCTGTGGGAGCTTTGCTTTTTTACTTGATGGCTAATTCTGCTTAGTGATTTACCTAAGACGATTAACCAAATTATACAACAGAGTCAAAAATTCCATCGCAGCTTGGATTGAGCTCGATTGATGACCCATCATCCTTACTGATGAACTCTCCACCAGAGTGTCCCAAGAAGATAATTCAAATCTACAAATCATCTCAAGGTTCAGAAAATGAACTGCTCAGTTGTCAGTTGAAAAGTTGTCCTCCAATGTTATAGAACTGAACCGCAGATTGACTTTAACATCTGTTGGTGTCCCGCTAGGATACTGGAAGTTGCCTGCTTGGGTGCATCTATTTTTTTCCTGACTAGCTAAGAAGCATTTGTCTTTGCTTTCAAGCACAGTCCATTATTTTATTTATCAGGACTTATAGTAAACAAGAAAATGGCTTTGCTTGATTCCCAAGTGACATAGATAATAGATGGGATAAATTACTGGCTTCGTTTGAAAGATTAAACCTTGAATCATTGATTAAATACTTTTTGAAAGAATTTATTTACTTTGAAGATTATTCATTTTGTTAAAGTGTGATTAATTTGTGATTAATTTTTTGATCAGGTGATTAAGTGTGATTTAAAATTTGAATTGAGGGGCAGCATTAGGCTTATATTTGCTTTATTTCTGGGCAGGTATTTTGTATCCAAGACTCGCATCTCTGAATAAACATATTTGATTTGACAGAATGTTTCTGGTGTTTTCGGATACTGACATGTTTTATCTGATGAATGATTTATTTAGATAACTGATTGTTTCACTCATTAGCTTGCTTTCTGATGCATATCTTCAGTTCTTGAATTTATTATCTTCCAGTTTTATTGATCTTTTAAATTGCAGATTGCTTATGAGGTGCGAAAGAAGGAAGAAGGCAAGAAAACGCGAGATGATGCCAACATTGTTCAGCAGGCTCTGTATGGCGCATTTGAAAAGCATCAATATTACAATATCAGAGACCTCGTTAACATCACTAGGCAGCCAGTTGTGAGTGTTATTACATTCTTGACCACTTCGGTTAATATGCATTATGATAATCTACTTTGAATCTTCTTCCACTGTTATCTTATCATGAATGAAACACAGGTAGTGTGACCCGGTGATTTTGCTTGCAGTCAGAGGATTTGTAGCTTTTAGCTGCATGTAACAATATTACAAACACAATAAGTTGGTGAAGTCATTTGCCGTTTTCTTGCAAATATTTATCATCTTCATTCTTTTTGGTTATTTATTCAGTGCAGTGCTTTTCTCGTGTTTAGCCCAAGTCTTTGTTTATAGTTCTTGTGTTTATATATTCCTTTATATGTTCCAAAGTCTTGTGATGTCTTTAATTATAGTTCTTGTATTTATACATATAACTTAAACTATTTCTGATTGGCAATGAGTTACTTTAACAGAGAATTCTCATCCTTTGAAGCTTCTTGGTTCATTGTAAAATTATCTGAACTTGAAGTAGCAGGTTTAACTCTTCTGTGAGGCTGTCACTGTTCATCAACATATTGAACACAAAGTGGGAACTTTGCAATAGCAGCTGTAGCTAAAAACAACATTAATGTGCATGATCAGCAGACATTATGATATTTGATTGAGAAAAAATATGTAAATAAACTTTAGCGACAACAGCAACGGAATAACATGTTTGTTTGTATACATTGAGACACTTGGTATAGTGCCTGTTAAGGACCTGATGAAAGTGCTGCTCACGTGGCTGTCTACCGTTGGCTGTACCCATAACTATTTTCAGTAGAGGGTCAGAGAAATAATGATTTGCCTTAGTGTAGTAAAGCTCTCATCTGATGTATTTGCAGCTATCCCTGATGACGTTTTTGCTACCTGTGTTTACACTCACTGACATGACCAGTTCCAAACATCTACAGCATCAATTGATCCAAACTTTAGGAGGTTCCACATTTAGAATGTGCAGTTCGTAAAAAGTGCTACAATATTTAAAGTGCAGATATGTATCTGAGTATTTATAATGACGCCTATAAAATGATTTGAAGATGTATGCTTACATTCTGTGACAAAATGCCTCTTGTGTGTGGCTTGTTTTGTAGGCTTATCTGAAGGAAATTCTCAAGGATATCTGCATCTACAATGTTAAAGCTCCACACAAGAACATGTGGGAATTAAAACCAGAATTTCGTCATTATGGATCAACCAGCTAGTCACACTTGAACTGTGGTCTAGATGATTGATTAGTGGATTGTAGTGTTCGAGTACAGTTTATGGACACTGGCAAAAACTGCGCACAGTTTTTGACCTGACTGTCGACCAACAGTGATGTGTTGTTTCTTGTTTTATATTATTAATTTTTGAAATTCCAGTTGCATGATTGAGAGCGCATGTCTTTGGTTCTTTATAGCACAACAGTCATTCCTTGTGTCTTGTTTGAGTGACCATGATTGTGAATGAGTGATGCGATGGTTGTGCTTTCTTGGCCTGTCATCTGCACATGGGTTTGCTGCAAATGACCATGAGTGTGGGGCATACATGTTGCTCTGCCTATGCAATACCTCTGAGTCTGAGACGTATGCTGAACCAACAAGTTTAACATGATTAACTTGAGTCTTCATATTCTTTTCAGAACACACTGTCTTATAATTGAAATTCTGATGTAGCAGGGTTGTGGCATTGAGCCCAAACTTCTTTCTGCTTTAAAACACAATCTCATAACACAACTGCAGTATGACCTGGCAGCAGGAGTTAGCTGCTAGACGTTGTGCTGTAAAAAGCTTCCTTTGAGTATGTATCAGGTCAGAATCAGCTAAGCTGTTGTGCATTGCTGAGGCATTAGCAGCAGAAGAAGAAGTTTTCAGTTCTCTTAAGCTATGAACAGCATAAGCTCTGTTGTACCCTGACACACGTGATGTACAAACTTCTGCTGCTTGGATGCCAGTAGTAGCACACGTTAATGAACACCACAAAAGAGAAGCAGTTGATATTAGAAGTAAAGTACATATGTGATTGATTATCTTTGCATTGCCTGGAAAGTTGTTTATTGTTTTTGACCAATAATTAGACTAGTGTCTTATCTGTTGAGTGTTACGGTGTTAAAAAGCATTTAGCATTCTGATGTGAAACCCTGCTCTGCAGTGGTCCAGTAAGAGACTAATACTTTGCACATTTGGTTTTATGAAACTAGATTAAATTTGATTGCATTTATAGTCTTTGCTGCATTTATTTAAAGGCTTTTCTGTCATGGTGTCATAGTTTATCACTGGCAGTAATTAAAATGTATAAAAATCCTCAGTCTATCTTTAGGGGAACAGTCAAGGTTTCAGAACAAGGCAGATGAGTTGCTTTCAAGTGATACTCCACCAATTTAGATTTAACTTTCTTATATGTATGTATCTGAACTACTATATAGTGACTGTTAAGAATAAGAACCTCTCAATAGCGCTGGAGTAATAGTCCAAAGAAACAGGATTTTCTATGCTTATATTGAGAGCAAGTCCAGAGGTACTTTAAAGGTGCTATATCAGTTGTCTAGATACATGCATACATACAATAAAATTGATACCTTTTGAGTGATGATAATATTGATACAGAATCGGACAATGGACCTGCAGTTTGAAGTTTGGCTATTTTTCTTTAGAATTGTTCAAATTGTATGTACTGTACGCAACCACTAAATGATTCAGACTTGACTTATGAAGTAGAAGTATGTCGACAAAACAGACGAATTATGACTATAATTTGTTGATGCCTTTTGTATGTGGTGCCAATGCCTTAGGAATCATTGGATAATATTGTTTGAAAGAGCATTGAAGCCTCTGAAGTTTAATTTCCTGTTTCACATAAGGACAACCTGATTGCTTCGGACTTGCTCTACAGAGGCAACTTGATTTGTTTGAACTCGTGTCTTTGCAACAGAGGCAACCTGATTCTTTTTTGACTCGATTCCTTTTTGGATCTAATCCTTGATGCCAACTGGCAACCTGAGCTGTAGCTTCTCTGCAAGTTTTGGAAGAGGTGCTATGTAAATGGGTTCTAGTTATTTATTTTCTTGATAGCACACAAATGAATGAACAAAAACCTGGCATCTGACTGGCCACACCTCAGAATCACACTTCTGTATGACTTTGTGCAGGATAGAAATTTTTTTAAAAATAATTATTATCATACGTATAATAAATAATAATAATTTAAGGCAAGGATTAAAAAGTGCAGTTCATGAGGTCGATATATCAGCTGCAGAAAATTAAAACAGAGAAGTTGTCAGTAGTTGCTTTACAGGTGTCTAGTCTTAGTGGTCAACGACTGTTCTAATGAAGTCCATCAGCCATAGTCCACTTATCAGTGCCACTAACTGACCGATTGGAGTTTGCTGAGCTCTGCTGCTGTTGCTGGATGACACAGTGGATGTGGTTGTTGGTGGTGGTTTTCTCGTTTCTCGTGACTGCCCTGTACAAATTCAATTATTATTCAATTACAGATTTAAAAATTTGTTAGAGAAGTTGCAAATCTCTGGCATAAACCATTTCTTTATGGCGTCTCGGTATTCAACAGCAATTTATAGCTAGCATGATCTTAAAGGCAAAGGAGCACAGATTAAACAGGGAAGACTAAAGACGGCCACCCTACAGTTTGACGAGGCTTTGAGCCTTTGCATATATTTGTGTGTATGTACGTATATACACATGTAGAGTCTAGAAGACCTGATGACATAACGTCTAATTCTGCATGTCACGAATTTCAGTATATGACCTAACTTACAATTACACCATCTGGATCCCTCTTCCTTTAATGACTGTTTTATAACTTCGTATGAGCATCACACTTATCCTAATAGATCTGAGGATAAATATTATTGTGACTTTGCTCAAACCAACATTAGGATGTTTTGTATTAAATGCTTGGGCCCTTCTTACTGTAATAGCAATATATTTCATATTCGTACATTCGTAGTCTGCCCAACCTGCAGATACTTAAGAAGCCCGTGCATTTCCGTTGGCTGTGCACCAGAGGTGGAAAACTTTAAAAATTTCCTCATTACATTTTGTGTGCTGTCTCTGGACTGCTATGACGTCATCTTGCTTCTTCTTAGATACGCGATTCGCTTCCTTCGATACGCCGTTCATTGTGCGTTTTTCTGCTTATCTGTAGACATTTCCAAAATTTTGCGACTGTCGGGTAGATTTGTTTGCTTCTTTTCGAAGTGTTTTCACTAGGCAACATCTTTTTTGCAAGGCTTCACAAGATGCTCGAGGACAGCGTAAGCAAACAAAAACTACTTTTTGAATTGCAGAAATGCTGCTTTCTAAGGCGTTTGTTGTAGTCTTTGTTAGGTAATGAACATTTTACAATAACTTCTGCGCAAAAACTTATGTTTTACACATGAAAAGTAAAATTAACTTGCAGGTTTTATCGGGCTCGTCGAAGAAGATGAAATTGGCCATAAATGTGATATTTTTCGAAAAAGAAATGAATCGGATTGCTTAGTTTTTAGTTTTCAGCTTAATCTATTTAAATGATATCAAAGATTTGGACCCTGATCGTTTTCTCAGGCGAAAGCTGTTCAGAACTGCTAGAAATAAATGACATAGGATTAAACGGATTTGAATTTTCATATTTCTTGAAATAATCGGTTTAAAGATTGTCATTCAGAGACTCGGCTTGCAACAAAGCTTGAGTCCGTTTGTGAGAGATAGGCATTATAGGAGTACAAGAGTAAAACCCCGTTAACCAAATTGTAGATTCTGTGTTTGTTCTTGTCTTATAGAGGGGCAGAGGGGAAGGAGAAGGAGGGAAGGAAGGAGGGTCGAGACAGAAGCAGAAGGATCTCGAGAACTGCTATTGAGCAGGACACGGAAAAGGTAAAGAACAAGAGAAATATTTCTACAGTAGAAGGAAAATACCGAACGAAGAAAAAGACTGATGAATAAAGGAAGATGTGAACAAAATAACTGAATTGGGGAGCCAACTGAGATGAGATCCGAGTGACTGCCAACGACAATTCTCCATAGCGGTGCATGCAGTATGAAGAACTCAGTGCACCTCC
The DNA here is from genome assembly GCA_964023275.1 of Norana najaformis. Taxonomy (NCBI): domain Eukaryota; kingdom Metazoa; phylum Annelida; class Clitellata; order Crassiclitellata; family Hormogastridae; genus Norana; species Norana najaformis. Next base: position 10,175,077 of record OZ029915.1, read on the forward strand.
TCGATGGGTGGTGAGGCAGTGTAATTAGTACTTACTGAATATGATTCTTCTTTCATCTCTGTCTCTCTCTCTCTCTCTCTTCTTCCCTCCTTCTCTCCCTCCTTTCCTGCCTCTGTGCCTCCATGTTTGCCTGCCTGCCTCCCTCTGCTTCCCTGCTTCCCTAGCTCGTCTCTGAACCGGAGACCTACTAGATTTCAGAAGTCTGATTCGACTGAGATGATGGCGCCATAGAAGTTATTAGAATAGATTATACGAAATGTCTGTTAGGCCAGTGGCCGGGTTCTTTATTGTCAGGCCATTACAGTGTAATGTAACCCAGACATGTAATGTAACTTAAGCATGTAAACTTCAAGAATTTTGTCATGCACATAATTTTAATTGTGGGCTAATATAGCGAACAGGAACAACGGTGGCGCCGCCTGGCTAATAAATTGATACTAATATCAGCTTCGCCGACTGAATGTTTAATTAAAGAAACGCTGGGACTGTGGCGAATAATGAGAGGGAGGGACAGGAGAAGGAGAGGCAGAGAAATGAGAGGGAAGATTGGGAAGTGGAGAAAAGGGAAGAAGAGATGACATGAGTAGGAAGACGCTCAACACAAGATATGCTAATCTCTAATAATAGCCTAGTAGCAGTAGTAGGCCTAATACTAGGCCCATTATGTGAGCCTAATTCACGATTATGATAATTGTATGAATTTATTTCGAATGTCTTACTGCAGGTACGCATTCTACTGCGAAGGTACTACTGAGGCGAGATGCAAATCTGTCTGTCTGTCTGTCTCTCTCTCTCTCTAGTTTCTGTTTGTTTGCTAGTCGTAGGATTCCAGGAACCGCAAACCTCTGGAGTCTGTGGTACTCAAGGGTACTTCTGGTGTGGCTTAAAATCCCGTAAGACCCTGGTTTCTGTCGGTCACTGGCGCGGCGTAAAACCCCGTAAACCAATAGATTCTATGTTTAGGCGTAGGACTCCAGGGTACCTCTGGTGTGGCTTAACATCCCGTAAGACCCTGGTTTCTGTCGGTCACTGGCGCGGCGTAAAACCCCGTAAACCAAGTAGATTCTATGGTTAGCCGTAGGACTTCAGGGTACCTCTGGCGTGGCTTAACATCCCGTAAGACCCTGGTTTCTGTCGGTCACTGGCGCTGCGTAAAACCCCGTAAACCAAGTTGTAGATTCTATGTTTAAACGTAGGACTCCAGGGTACCTCTGGCGTGGCTTAACATCCCGTAAGACCCTGGTTTCTGTCGGTCACTGGCGCGGCGTAAAACCCCGTAAACCAAGTTGTAGATTCTATGTTTAGACGTAGGACTCCAGGGTACCTCTGGCGTGGCTTAACATCCCGTAAGACCCTGGTTTCTGTCGGTCACTGGCGCTGCGTAAAACCCCGTAAACCAAGTTGTAGATTCTATGTTTAAACGTAGGACTCCAGGGTACCTCTGGTGTGGCTTAACATCCCGTAAGACCCTGGTTTCTGTCGGTCACTGGCGCGGCGTAAAACCCCGTAAACCAAGTTGTAGATTCTATGTTTAGACGTAGGACTCCAGGGTACCTCTGGCGTGGCTTAACATCCCGTAAGACCCTGGTTTCTGTCGGTTACTGGCGCGGCGTAAAACCCCGTAAACCAAGTTGTAGATTCTATGTTTAGACGTAGGACTCCAGGGTACCTCTGGTGTGGCTTAACATCCCGTAAGACCCTGGTTTCTGTCGGTTACTGGCGCGGCGTAAAACCCCGTAAACCAAGTTGTAGATTCTATGTTTAGACGTAGGACTCCAGGGTACCTCTGGCGTGGCTTAACATCCCGTAAGACCCTGGTTTCTGTCGGTCACTGGCGCGGCGTAAAACCCCGTAAACCAAGTTGTAGATCGTCTTGTGTCACTTGTCCTCGTCTTATGGAAGAGAGAGGGGAGATGAGAAGGAGGAAGGATGGAGGGTCGAGACGTAAGCAGGAAGATCTTGAGCACTGATACTGAGCAGAAAACGGGAAAGGAAAAGAACAAGGGAAAGATAACTGCAGCAGAAGGAAAACGCGAATGAAGAGAAGGACCGTTTAAGAAAAGAACATGTGAACAAAAACAGTTGAATTGGAAGAGGTCGATGTCAAAGAAAAGAAGCGGAGACAAGAATAACAGCTGCATCAAGAGCAGAAAAAGCAAAATGAATGCAGGTGTGTTCGAGAAAGAACAATAAAGCAGTAATCCGAACAATAGACCTATAGGCATATATATATTGTGGCCTTAACCGCTCTGCCAGCATGCCCTTAAACGTTTGATGGGACCTAAGAGGACCATATATGGGTTCCATATAAGAATATGGGCACCACATATTGTGCAAAGAAGATCATTCTGAAGCGTATATTTCAAAATAACTGTCTAAGGAACATAACTTTGTGATGGTGCCTTTCAGAACAAACATGTACATTTATGAATTCCTTAGTACAAGAACTGACTTACAACCCATAAATTCTTTTGCTAGATAAAAAATTTGCATTATTTCTATAAAAAACATCTTCCTTTCTCGTCAGAAGGGAACAAAGAAACAGAAAATTGTCTAGCTAGGTGCTACAGTACAGAACCAAAGAAAACAAACTTTTTTGACATTTAATAGGAATTCAATGAGATATTTTTGACGAACTATGCATATAACATTCTTTGTATGTTATTAGAGACACTAAAGAAGTCATTAAATTAAGTTAACCCAAGAACGAAACTTATTGCTTTATAATATCATAAATCAAATATCATCATAAATAATACGTATATAAGTTTCTTATGTATATATATATATATATATATAAAATGAAGCATTGTTTTGGCATGTTTGACTTGGTATGTGTTTCTTCATAATTTCATGAAGTGTTTACAGGCATTGGCCTGCTGTCAGCTTATGTCAAACGTGCATTCATCATGGCCAATTCTTATCATTAATATTGAATCCACTGAAGTGCATCGTTTGCCAAGTGTTCTACTATCCCTGCACGCATGCGTCAACTCTAAAATTTAACGCATGTGCCAACTCCAGGCACTAATGACTAGGAAGTGTAAACATTGTCTGATCTGATATTGAAACATACAAAATTTTTAGTCTGTGTGTGTTTTTGTGCTGATTGGAAATAAATGTTTCCATTGTTAGTGTAATTATTAATATTTTGACCCAAGGTACTATTATCAAAGATCTTAGAGTCTTAGCTATTATTATGCTCTTGGGATTTAGAATCGCAGGAGATTATTATTTTACCTGAAGTAGAAATCGTCCCTCAGGATTTGAAACAAATATATGGAGAAAATGAAAAAATGTCATCTTGAACAGCTATTCCAGATGGTTATCATTATTATTATTGTTGTTGTTGTTGTTGTTGTTGTTGTCATTCTTCTTATACTTCTTCTTCTTCTTCTTCTTCTTCTTATTATTATTATTATTATTATCAGATGATTTTGTTATTAATTTTTTATATCACTTTATTATTATTAAGAGACTTGCTCAGTGTAATTGTGCTGTTGTACGGTGACCATTTCGGGGAAGGTTCAAACCCACAGTCTCTGCATCATAAGATGAGTGCTTACCGGTCTGCCAAGTCACAGTCGTTGATTTTTATTACTAGACAGTGTTTACGATAGACATTGCTTTTGATTGGTTTTGTAAGTAAGTAAGTATATTTGTGATACCTGCGCTGTTGATGAATTTTGGTAGGTTATCTGACCAGAAGCGGCATTCGTTAGATCGTGGTCCTCTCCCAGTTGACTTGCTGTTGGCTTTACCCGCATAGAGAGTGTTGAGATTGAGCTCAAGGTATTCTTGGCCGTCCGTCTTGTGCAGCGGCCATTCGTTGAGGCTTTGCTGGTCGCCTTGCAGTTGATTAGGATCGCTTCAATTCAACAATCAAGACGATCATATATAGTCACTATCAGACAGACATAATGGCTGATTGGTTGAGTACTCGCCTGCAGTGGGTTGGCGGGTTCGAACCTTCCCTGGAATGGAATTGTACTACAGTGCGAGGACTTTGAACAGTTCCTTCTCCGATAACTGCTTAGTGCTAAGAATAGATATATTTGGCTTACTAGCTTAGAAGTATATCAGAAAAGAGAAGAAAGAGAGTGCAAGACAGAAAGAGAATGAGAGCCAGGCAGACAGAAAGGTAACCAATAAATATGACAAGACAAGCTGACAGACACACAGATAATGAGAGAAATGAGACAGACAAGTAGGGAGATAGGGCGAGATAGGCAGACAGGCAGGAAGCGATAGAGGGCAGTTCTAGTGAGAAACAAATAGTTGAGAGAGAGGGAGGAGAGAGAAAATGAGAGAGGAGACCTACAGGGAGTAAGAGACAGGTTTACAGGAAATGAGGGAGGGAGATGAGTTAGCAGTGAGAGACAGTCAGGCAGAGAACCGAATCCGCAGACGAATGCAAAAATAAATCTGTTTGCTGGTGTAATTAGACACCGTGACATAATAGAATAACAGTGCAACAAAATTGTTCACTCGTTATACATGTATGATTAACCAATACATGTATGATTAACCAACTCACGTTATGCAAGACAGAAAACTAACAGACTAAGGAAACACTGGCGGCGCTTTGCGACATCGGGGTTAAGGGGAGGTCAGCTATAATCTAAGGAGTTTCCAAAGGGGGGGGGGGGTCACAACAATCTTTAGAGACAGTTGAGGCATGGGTTCTGTTATCGCTCAAGTCAACGTGAAGTGGATTTCTAGCAGCTGTGGCTCTGCAGAGGAGTCTTGGAGTACAGAGCGGTCTTAACCCATTTACTGTTTCAGGCAGGGACTATAAATTACAGGTCCTGCGTGAAAAGAAACAATTTCTCCAGTAATTAGCACAAGATTTGAAAACATTGATGACCTGTTCACCTCGGCATCGGGCGAGTTTTGCATGAAGACCGGTCCTACAGCAGCAGCAGCAGCCTTAGCTTAAATAGGTGCTATATAAATGTGCGATTATGTTATCCTTTATGGTCGCAGGAGTCTGACAGTACAACACATTCATCGTACTACATGTGATATACTGAATATCATGCTATAATAGACCACACAAGTGTCTGGCAGTAGACCGCAGTGATGGCATTTAAGTAAAGACAGTTGTCTGTGAGTGTTCTGTCCACAGTGTCTGCTGATGTGCACCAGATGCTATCTAAGCAGACAATATAGGATGTTTGGTGTTGTCAGACTTAAATCACAATAAAACCAAATTCCAAGAAAAATTTTGTTGTGAACAGAATGCGGAGTTGATGCTAATTTGCTTTCCAAATGACAAGACCACTCTTATTAGACAGATGATTTGGATGATTGTGTGTGATTTTAGATTAACAATGACTGATTGCGTAGATCTAGGGGTTTTTGGCGGTTAAACAGTATTAACTACGTCCTAATCATATTATGCATAGGCCTGACTTCAGCATGCATAGCCTGACTGATTGGTTGATTGCGCCGTCTGTTGGGCAGCTCATTCATTCCTTTAGTTATTCATTATTCATCGCTCCTTGTAATCGTTCCACAGATGGAAAGAAGTCGATGTTTATTAGTCGGTCGTTTCACCTTAGCAAACGGTATTGGAATCGGCGGAACTGGAAATTCTGTTAAGGCATATTGCCCTCACCAGGGTCGTCACCACCCCACGTCAAGCGATCAACATTATGGAGCACGAATGTAGGCCTACATTATGTTCTAGCCAAGTGGTAATGCTGTCATGCCCATTACTGCCTTGTTCTGTAAATTACTTTTCACTATTAGACACTGTTCGGCAGTCGTAAATTAGGTAAGGTAGAGTTTTAATACGAATGGAGAGATAAGATACTGAAATTTATTGCGGAGTAAAAGAATTTGGTAGCAGCTGTGCATCGTAAAAGGGTAAAACCTTTAAGGCAAGTTGCTGAAACATATATTATATAATATATGAACACTAACTCAATCCTACATGTATAATTAAGAGGACAATGACAAGTAAGGACAAGATTAAGAGAACAATAACAAGTAAGGACAAGATTAAGAGAACAATGACAAGTAAGGACAAGATTAAGAGAACAATAACAAGTAAGGACAAGATTAAGAAACAATAACAAGTAAGGACAAGATTAAGAAACAATAACAAGTAAGGACATGATTAAGAGGACAATAACAAGTAAGGACATGGATACAACATTCCTGTCATTAGGCACAAATCACTGGTTACATTTTGATTAATGCATCTAAATAAAGATATTGCACATGAAAAAAGAAGTAGAGAAACTCATGAAAGCGCAGGCAAGAGTTGTGAAAATAATAATTTATTTAGTATCTGGACTGTGAAATAAGGCTGAAAAGATGTGCGCTAACAGCTTTCGAATTCAGATCTTGAAGAGGCGCAGATGACTCACTCGAAGCTCAGTCTATATGTTTTATGTTATGCTGTGCTTTTATGCTTTTTGTTTCTATTTTTTTAATGCTGTATATGTTGTTACATTATGTTATACTCTTATATTGTTATTTTGTGTTATGCTATGCAATAATACAGGACGTTATGTTATGAAATAACTGATTGGATTGTTTGTTGTTGCGACCTATTTTATCGCTGTATCCTGGGTTAGAATCCAGTCACTGCCAATTTACACTCACTAAGCCATACAATACGACATGTAGGCTTTTCTAAGACACTGCAAAAGTGAAGAATATCAGAATCCAGGTGTATCATGTGAAGTGACAACTCATTGTCCAATGGTCAATCCCCTTGTCGGAAATGGTTGTCCAGTCGTTGGATTACATTTGTATTGTTTGCCCTACAGTCCTTCAATTATATTATAGGCCTATTATCGTAGGCGTAAACTCTAGATATATACAAGGCCCAACTCTCTCCTCTGCCACAAATCCTTTCCAGATTCCTCTTCTTCTCCATAGCTCTCTCGCCGCTCCAGTTGTAAAGCCACGCACCGTAGCCGTCTGACTGTGGACAGTTGCGGCTCCAGGATTGCTTGCGTGGAGGGGCTAAAACATTTTCAGAGGGGTGCCACATTCTGGCAGTCCACCATGTACGGGTCTGGTCTGAGGGTCGCCGACATACAAACAAAAGGGCGCAGGGAGGGGCGAACCGCCCTTCCCACGCCTGTAGCTAAATCCGCCACTGCCCTAGGATCTTGATCTGGAATCGAATCTGACCCTTCTTGCTTTCGATTTTGTTTTGACTGAGCGCCTGTGAATAAGCTGGTTCCCGCGACGCAGCTTTCGGTGGGAGGTGTATAAATCTTGAGTTTACGATTACAGTTATCTCCTTATCGCTGTTCATTTTTTCAAATTTCTTATCGGCTGAGCTCCATCGCCAGTGCTCTTTGGATTTCAGTTCCAGTGTCCGGTCCGTGGTAGGACGAGATAGAAATCTCCTAAAATAGTTTGTCGCGACCTGGAAGCTCTTCAACGATTTCTCACACGAGAGGTCGTCTCAGTCCCGATGTCCACCAAATACAAAGGCATTCTATGGTATAAAGAATGTGTGAATGGACTACTCGATGATCCCAAGTCTTTGCAATATGTATGTAGGCCTATATCTATAGGCTTTTTTATATGTATGTAGGTAGGTAGGCAGGTAGATAGGTAGGTAGGTATGTAGGCCTATCTCACTATCTCAACCGCCGAATTATAGAACAGACTCGTACCCTGTTTTGGCAAAGTTCGTCCAGTAGAGCATCATCTTCCTGCTGAGGTTTCTCTCGTCCGCCGTGAAGGTCTTCTTCGTCTTCGTCGCTTCCCCGAAGACGAAGAAGATTTCGTCTCCGTGGACCACTCCCATCCACCTGGGCCACGGGTTGCAGCTGTAGCGGTGCGTGAAGTAGTACATGTAGACGGGCAGACCTTCTTTGGCGAAGGTCTGGGCGAATTCGTTCAGTGGACAGACGAACTGGCTGTCTCCGACAGCCATGTCCAGCGCCTGGATATTCCGTAGCGACTCTTCCGAAGAGTTTCCGCCGATGGCCGCAGAGTGGCTCATGTACTGCAAGGCGATTGCTTCCACGGCACGCTGGCTCAGCTCAGCTGGATACTGGGGGAAGTAATGGAACAACCGGGCGATGCTGTCTGCGTACTGACCCCGGGTCATCGTCGCCCGGTGAAGGTCAAGATATTCGGTTAGATCGTAGATAAGGAAGTTGGAGCCCTCGTTTGCGTTGCTGCCCAGCAGAATGGGGCACTTCTTGAAGCCCTTGTGCCGCCGCAACAGCTCCGTTGGGGTGTCGCTCAAAAACACTCCGTCGACTACCGGAAGGAAGGGAAACTGTAGTGCGCCCCTCGTGACCCATTGCTCCTCGACGATCTTGGCAGGTGGTATCGATCGAAGGCAGGCGGCAGTCTCCTCGGGTCGATCTGTCCTCTTACAGCCGAGGTAGTCGAAGGCCAGCACTTCCGCTCGCCGTTTGGCCTCGTCCATCGTGACGGTCGCCCAGGGCACATTGGCCGTTCCGCTCTGCATTATGGCTCTGTGGAATTTCCAAGTGCTGAGAGGTGACAGAAGATGGAGACTGACACTCACCGATCCAGCGCTCTCGCCAAATAGCGTCACATCGTCAGGGTTACCTCCAAAGTTGCGGATGTTACGCTGTACCCATTCGAGCCCCATCAGCTGGTCGAAGAGCCCCGCGTTTCCAGGTGCCGTCGGATGGTTGAGGGCGAGGAATCCGAGCGCCCCCAAGCGATACCCAATCGAAACAATTACCACATTTCCAAGCGCAGCTAGAATCTTTCCGTCGTAGACGCCAAGTGTCGACGTACCGCTGTAGAAACCGCCTCCGTAGATCCAGACCATCACGGAGAGGTTCTGCTTCCGCCGAGCGCGTGTCCGTGGGACGTAGAGGTTGATGTAAAGACAGTCCTCGTTGACCGGCGTCGGCGAATTCCAGACCGTGGCGCCATAGAAGTCGCCAAACTGCGTGTCCGGAGCCTGGTAGCATGAGCCGGGAGGCGTCGTGGCGTTCAGCACCCCGGTCCACCGGTCCACAGGCTGAGGGTGACGGAAACGCATGTGACCAAGCGGCGGCTTGGCGTACGGGATTCCCAGGTAAGTTTCGACCACCTGTCTCGTGTCCAGCGTGTGGCGCAGACCGCGTACGAGTCCAAACTCCGTCTTGATGATGGGACCGTAGTTTTCCGTAGCAACGATTGACTGGATGCAGAGCACGAGAAAGAATCCCCAAGCAGCTGAAGCTGAGGCTTCGCAGGGGACAGGAACGCATGACCGAATCATTTCCATCACCAGAAACTGTCGCTGTAATGAAGTCTTATTACAGATTTATGTAGCGCCGTTTCTTTTTTCTACTTCTCGCGCCCGCGTGTGTATATCGGATGTTTAGTAATCCGGCGATGCTGATGCTGAGAGACCATCAGTGCATCATTTCGAAGCATCGGTCGCTGCAGTAGTTGCAGATCACGGCGAACATTCGTGTGGAGAGGAATACATCATAGGCGAAATCCAAATCTCCCGAGAAATCTCCTGTTACGGGGGCTGGTTGCATTTGACTCTTGCCAGACGGTATTAGAAAAGCCACTTGAGTAAATCTCTGTAGAGTAGAACCCGTTGCATGTTTATTTCCTTTCTCCTATAATAACATCTTAGGATATATGATTTCCTGCACGCATTTGGCAATTTGAGGAGCATTTAATTGGAGTTTTTTCATACTGGAAAATCTTCGAAAGCCTTCGTTTCACTCTGTTCGTGTCTCCATGGTCGACTGACACAAAACGTCTCGGGTGTTCGTTGATGGCAGACGTGAAACCTTTAAGAAGACGATGCAAAACTGCATCTGATACACACAGAGGGCCTATTGGCCTACAGCTATTAATATATCGGTAGCCTTAAGCCTTCATTGCAAACAAACTATGCATGTAACAATTGTTGGAAAGAAGACGCTCGAGATCGTGTTTGCGCTTTCTTAATAGTCTCTTAGAACTGCCTCTTGTTACTTATGATAATTTCTATCGTTGCATCTGACTGAGCGGCCCTCTTGATGCTTCTGGCATCGTCAAAGGTCGGCTAATCGCCGTTTGCCAGGTGAAACGATGTTCCTGGAAGCCGTGGCACACGCAGCCCAAGCCACCAAACTACCCGTCCTCCTTTCTGCTTCTCTTCGCTCTCTTTCTTCTTCTTTTTGATCTTCATCTCCCCTCTTTCTACTACTCTCTCTTCTCTTACTCCATATCTTCCTCCGTTTCCTCCTCTTCCTCTTCTTCTACTCCTTCTCCATCTCCACTTCATTTCATCCACTCCTTTTGCAAATCTTACCTGTATCTCTTCTTCCTCTTCCTGCTACGCCTCCCTGCTTTCTCCCTCCGTCCTATCAGCTCGAATTGCTCCGACTGGATCGGCTGCTGCACCGAGGCGTTAACGCGATTCCCCACCTTTCCTAGGAAACGAAGCCGAGATGCTTCACGGGTGCTGCAGCAGCAGCAGCAACAACAGCTGACGTTGATAATGTTTAGACGAAGTGGCATACCCTGGCTGAGCAACAACACTAACAGATGCTTCAGTTGCAGCAGCAGCCGGCAGATGGCGATTATATGGCACAGCTGGTGGTGCGCAATTGAGGCGTCGATCTCCACGTTCACTCTCTTCCAAGTAATGTCTGATAAGAATAGACAACGTAATCAATATGGCCGTTGTAACCATGTGAGTACAGTACTTCCACGGTGCGCTAATAATTGTAATTGTAATCGTAAATATGTATAGCGCCTCCAGTAGAAACTAATCAAAGCGCTTTCTGATTAATAAATCACAATCATTGGGGCCTAAAGTCAGACGTGTTGTTTGCTACATAAGACCATACTGTCTGGCTGTGGGCTACACTTTATGTGCTTTATTTTCAGGCAAATAGTATCCATTATTAAAACGTGGAGTGCAAGTACATACGATCTGAGACGAGAAGACGTTTTTGGATGAGGCTAAAAATAGAGATGCGGGCGTTCGAGACGAAGCGATGTGAAATTCTTTTTCCTCCCGCGGGCGGATCTGCAGAATCTGTGTACAAGTTCCCGTGTTTTATTACGAAAACATTCGCTCCACTTTTTGTCTCTTAGGGTCTTACAGCGCAGACCGCACACGATACATTCTGCTTAGGCAGCGCTACAGCTGACTGCAACGTTGTTCAGAGCCGGGAGTAGGCCTAAGCCTAGCCTACGTAGGCTTTGCATATAAAATCTGCAGTCAAAATCCGGGAATGTGGAAGCCGGAGAACGCAACTGTAGAGCTTAAAGAATGGTATATGAATTAAGAAGGTGTCTCCGCCTTGGTTGATCAAGCCTGTTTAGAAAGGGACGAGACATCGTGTTGTAGAATGTGGTTGCTCAGAGGAAAATCATTACATGAGACGCATAGGCGTCGATCGCTTTAGGGAAAAGAGGACATGTCGCCATCTTCGATATTCAGGCTGGGGAAACCGTTGGCCATGATATTTGTGAATATTTAAAACACATTTGAGAATGTATGAAAATTGTAACAATAGTTACGCTGCTAAATGAATAGGCTACAGTTTAGCTTCGTAGGAATTCATGAATAAAATAAGATTGTAAAACACACTGATGAGTTAAAAGGTACCATCCCGGACTTCGCTCTGGCGGAGCTTAACGGTGCGCTAATAATTGTAATTGTAATCGCAAATATGTATAGCGCCTCCAGTAGAAACTAATCAAAGCGCTTTCTGATTAATAAATCACAATCAATGTGGCCTCCGCTGCGATCAACCGAAACAACCATTTCTGTTGAGTCCATATAGCTGGCCTGAATTCTGCCACTAGTGGCAACTGTTAGCCAGCTATGTATGTTGGTCAGCCGTGCATGCTGTCGACAGAGAAAGCAACCTGAAGTCGCTTACAAATGGCCTACAAATCATTCTTTAAAATGAAAACTTTTATTCACATTTTAATAGAAATTTTCAAATGACACCCATTAAAATTTTTATAATGGGGGGGGATTCGGCCCTTCGACCATCTGGGAGATGCCAATTCAATCTTAGCGCATTGTTATGTTGCAATTTACGACGCACCCCAGACATTCTGTTGTCGGGACACTGGGCTCTTGTTCTTAATCAGGTTTACATCTGAACTCAATCAAAATCTCATTTTTGTAGGCTAATGATAGGATTTTCTCTTCACATGAAAGTGTCTGGTTATAATTAAGATGCTGTGGTTTGGTTCGCATCACTGCCTAGGCTCCGTTCCGGACTCTGCGAAGCTTACAGCGCTCTCCGATCAGCGACCGCCATAAAAGAGGCATGCATTTCAAGAGCTTTTCTGAGTTGCTAGTGTGCGGTTGATGATGAATCCAAAATAGGTCTAAGTCCCGAAAATACCTTTTCATTCTAGTTTGGTAGAATCTAAGCCATTTCTGCTGTTGATAATGACGGGCAACGAATGAGCGATTTTGTGATAAACTTACCTGACCCTACCTTACGGCCCTTGCCTCTATTATTGTAACTGTAATTGTAATCGCAAATTTGTATAGCGCCTGCTTATGAGAAACCCTTTAAGATTTTATTTTTAATTTTTAATGCATCAGAGTCTGAAGTTTTCTTACTTTCTTACCCCTCATTCGCCAGTCTGCCCATTCTCCTTCCCGCTCTGCCGCAAGCTCTGGTGGACCAATATAGCCTACATTTTACTGCTTAATCGTATTCGTAATCGTGTGACGACGGCCGCTAGGGTGGTCAGCTCCAATCCCCTCAACTCTGCCTGCTGGCTTAGACTCCCTTGGGCTTTCATGAGATTCTTTTAGAGAATATCGCAAAAATGCGAACACTGAGATCCTGCCGTTTAAATCCATTTTAATGCTCCAATTGCTTAACTAAGGTACAGAGCTGGCGGTAGAATCATGCCAGTAAATCCAGTGCCACAGGCTGCGACGACCTGTCTTCACGCCAAAGGTTCGCAACTATTACTTAACTAACTACTCTCTGACTACTCGCCCTATCCGCTAAAGCAGAACTTAGCGACGACAACGTTACAGAGCGTATCTGTGTCCGCATCTCCGTCACTCACTGCTCACTAGGCCCTACTGTCGTAGTAGTAGTTTCCAATGTTTAACGACATCTTATGGCATCGAAGGCCGTTGACGTCGCCCTCCTCCTTTATCCAGGCTTGGGACCTGGCACTACCCCAAACAAGGCAGTGCCTAGTCTTTTTCAACGCAGCCCCTTGCAGGTCTATAGGCCTACTACTGCGCCATAGTGACTTCACAAAGGATTCCCGAATCCGCGGGAACTCGTCGCTAAGGAACTCGTTGCTAGGGAACTCTACACTGAACGAACTCATAGGAGGATATCCCGCTACAACCGTAAGTTCGAGATTTCTACAGCGCCCAATGAAAACCAAGTTGCGAGAACCAGCTTATTCATAGGCGCTCAGTCAAAACAAAATCGATAGGCAGGAAATGTTCGGTTTCAGGTCAAGATCCAGGAGTCAGGTAGGCAGACAGTCAGTCAGACGGCTACGGCGGATGGCGTTTCGAGTTGGAGCGGAGAGAGAGATAAGGGGAACAGGAAGAATCAGGATAAGATTTTTGGAAGAGTAATATTTTAGAGTGAAAGACCAGCACAGAAATTGCAAGAAGTGATATGTTAGTGAGTTCATATGGAAGGTCAGATAATTGTCGTAATTCTCCTTACCTTAACCAAACTTACCACCGACTAAATTATATTAATTCATATCTTAGTGATGCTATAAAAAATTCTTGTTTGTGCCTCTGCAAGATTGAATGCATGTACTTCTTAAACGGTGCTATATAAATGTTTTTATGACAACGACTATGAAATTTCCTGCAATGTACATGTAATATAATTTCCTTACGTTGCAATTTCCATCAAAATTAGGTTCATATAGAGTGGTTGTGTTTATACTGCATGTACTGCTAACAGTACTTGTCACGAGCCCGAAGAATTTGTACTCGTAGTTGCTACTCAAGTAATTGTTCTGATTACTTGAAACAAGCCAATTGTTTTATATTTCAATAAGATGCAATAGTGCTAGATGTTGAATAGCTAGTCTTAGAAGAAGTGTAAGAGGGGAAAGGATGTGTCCCTCTAACTCCATAAATAAAGGAGTGGATCCATTCTGAACATTGGGACATCTTTTTATTGTTAGGGCGAGAAGGGAGTACATCATAAATTTGTTGGACAATTTTTGATGGATGACAGGATTTGTTAGCTTTTTAGTCTTCAAAAATTCTTGCATTTATTCTTTTCAAAACCTTGTTATCACTTTTCTGTTTTAATGCTCATCAACATGGTTCAAAATCTTCTCGTAACTCTATTTTAAAAACTTAAAACAGTTCTCAAACATCATAATCTCAAGATTTCTATGGCACTCAATGAAAGTCAAGTTGTGGGAATTTTGTCACAGGCATTCAGTCAAATATTGACGGAATGCCACAACCTGAGTATTTGGGGACTTGTTCCCCTCCCTCCTTCCATAGGGGTTGACGCCAATGGTGGGAATGGATCGAAACCACTGAAGGGCAGCATTCAAGACCATGATGATAACCCTCAAGACTTACTGCACATCACCGCAGTAACCCGTGCCCAAATTAACAATAGAAACCGGTGGGGGGTTGAAAAAGCTAGCCATAACCACAATGCCATACACTTTGGCAATGTCACTTGAGAGTCCAACTCAATACTTTTCATGCATCGTCCTGCAATCCAGCTGATAATTGTGAGGACCCCACACAGTCTATGTGTTACATTTATATCAGAACTTGGTAAACTTTCTCTGCCCCATGTCATAATTTCTGATTGAACCCTATGCAAGGGTTTGTTGCAACTCATCCAGTCGTCTTGATTAATACGTGCAAGCTGCTGGTCTTTTATTACACAGCTTTTGTGAGGTGCAAACAAATTTTTGAATTTACCTTTTCATTACATGGTCTAGGTTTTTATCTTGAATTACGAAACAAGCCTTCAAGATGCTGACCACATCGCAATTATTCCTAAAAGAAAAAGACATGATATTATCAGTTGAACTCCACCAGATTAATACTAGCTTGTTCAGTTTAGTCATGTCTTTACAGAAAATGAGAAAAGCCTCAAAAATTTACTGAGTGGTGCTTCCTCGCTAAACCTGTACTATACCTGGCCAGGTACCAGGGCACTAGAACTGAACCTCCACCCCTCCAGACAGAAAACAACTGAACAAATACAGTTAGAAATTAAAATGTTCAGACATCATGACAACAGGTCAGTAACCAACAAGATGTACAATTAATTAAACCAAAGATGGTATTTCAAAAGTCACAAACAACCGAGAGAACTGTTGGCATAGCCCCATCAAACTCTGCATACAGCAAATCCTGCAGAAAGTGTCACAGTTCAAAAGTCTAATATAATTAAATAAAACAATCAGATACAGTTTAAATTCAGCAAACAATATAATTTGACACAAAAAATTCGTACATATGAAAACAGAATCATATTTGTAAAAGTTCCAGTTTTAAATATGAAAAAAATAAATTAAATTTCAAACCAGCAACAAAGTTGCTTACAATTAACATGACTACCTAGAGCTGATAATTCAGGTGTCTCTTGAAGTGACTGGCGTAAGCCTAGCAATACAATGCAAAACAGATAAAAAGAAAATATAAAGGAGCTGCTCAAAACCGAGAATGGCTGTACGGCACATAAATGCAAACTCATCACTATTTCATAGCTAGTGACCCATTTAGCGCAAAATGTATCTATCAGTGGCGCTTCAATATCTAAGAAACTTTATACATAAAATCCAAAATAAATGATGGCCTAAAATTATACAACTAGAACATCATAGTTTCGGTGGTCAAGTTAAGGACATCTAACATTTTGGAAATATTAGCTGTGACAGTTGACTAAGAAGGAATTTTATCATAGAGTCACTACAAATTTTTGTACATACTAGGTTTCCTACAACATCATCACCTATCCTGATCATTTACGAATAAACAAGCAGAATGTAAAATTCTCCAATACACTGGTCGTTACAGCAAATGCAAATAATTTCCACCTTCAGGCGAGGCAACTCCAAAGCCACTCTTCCAAATATCTAGTTTAACAACTTACTCTCGCGTTCACTTCATTGAGGCAGTTATCTCCAAGGAAAATCCCTTGAACAGTGTCCTTAGGTGTATCTTATGAACATATGAAGGACACATGCGCACCAAAGGCCACAGAAGCACGACAGCACATACGCTGGGGTAAAATTCAAATGACTTACAACAAACTTTACACATCTCGCACCAGAACAGAAAGAAGCCTGACATGAAAAACTTTGAGTACGCTTACATCTCACGTTTCACCAAAACCACCAGCATTCAGTAATTTTCTATACATAGTAAAGCAGATGACTGCCTCTAAATGCACTTTTTCAGGAAAATGGAGAAGGCCACAGCAATGCGGCTGCACCTTGTATCGCCTTGTGGGACAACGATACATACAACCCACAACTGGAACTCATGCCTGACAACACAGAACTGCAGGCTCATTTTGCTGATTTCCAATATAGCTCGTTGCCATGAAAATATAGCATCACGCGAAAAAGTGCATTTTCATCATGGAAAACGATATTGGACAATCAATAATTGAGTTTCGCCTAAATGGAAGAAATATATTAAGAGCTTGTTCTTTTAATAAACACGACTAAAACGACAAGCTATCTATATACAGATACATGTCTGAAAGTTAATACATTGTAAAATATATTATTATTGTTCGACTTCTGACAGCCACCTTGCCATCTCGACCATAATCAGTATAGGTTACCACACCTGTCACATTTCGACACATGAAACTAAACACATCCATAATCCGGCTGCATAACGGTGATATGGAAATGTTACTTGTGGCAAACGGCAAAACGTGATGCACAACATGTCACATTTAGTTCCATATTTTTAAGAAGCTGTCCCAGGAACCAGTTGCCACGGCCATTCCGTCTTCAGTGACACCGAGGCAACTGACTCGGTTGTCATGGCCGGCCAAAACACCTGGTCAAGAAACAGTACAACGGTATCAGTCAGATTTACAGCAACTGCAAACTTATTCCTGACATTTTTTAAAATGAAGCTCTCGATGACTTTACATCTACATCTGTGCTGGAGGTTCTGTATCAAAGTGGCTTTAAACAGCCTGCTTGAAAAAGTGCCAACAAAAGGCGTTGCTCAGAAATATGCTTACATTATATAGTTGTTGAACAATAATAGCAGCCTAATGAGTGGGTTAACTATCTTGCATGATGATTTTGTCAGTAAGGTATTGAGTCACAACTTACCACTGACTAAATGATAAACAATACCAGAAAGCTATATATAGAGTGGACCCTCCTAACAGTGCTCCTTTTGGAAGCCATTATTAAGCACCATATTATAACAAGGTGGCATTATGTTAACACTGCATTCTAAAACTGAGTAAAATTTGGGACCCAAGTTGTAACAGTGTTGCCTAAGAAACATACATAGTTGCTAATGGAGTAAAAATGGATGTGACAATGTCAGAATGGGGCAGAGGAGAAAGAATGTGAGTTTCCAATCAAACAGGTAGTGTATACAATTCAAAGGAAAATCAGTAACAATCGTTACACATGTAGAAGAAAATTTCATGTCTCAGATATGGAGCCATGTTATCATGTCTTTTATAAGGAGGGTCAAGTGTAGTTCTACTGAGTATCTAAAACAAATTAAGGAGTGTCAAGGGTAGATCTACAAATTAAGGAGTGTCAAGGGTAGATCTACAAATTAAGGAGTGTCAAGGGTAGATCTACAAAATAAGGAGTGTCAAGGGTAGATCTACTGACAGAACTAAAACAATTTAACGAGGGTCAAGGGTAGTTCTAATGACAGAACTAAAGCAATTTAAAATTTTTAACATAAGCCACTAATCTCATTATGCAATACTTCAGGATTGCACTTGTACCAGGAACTGAAGCTTCATATTGTCTGGATGTTTGTACTGACCTGCCCGGTCCTGTTTCAGCGTGTCCCAGACGTTGCAGTTGAAGTCGTCATAGCCGCCTAGCAGCAGCCGTCCACTCTTGGAGAATGCCACTGACGTGATGCCACAGATAATATTATCGTGCGAGAACATTCCAATCTCCTGATCAGCTCGAATGTCGAAGAGGCGACAAGTGGCATCGTCGGAACCAGTGGTAAATGCAAAACCACTTGGAAAGAACTGACACAGTTAAATCACAACTTCCTTTAGCGCAAATGAGTAATCACTAGTGGAGATTTACAATGAGTATCTAACTGACCAAGGATTTTCCCTGCAACAAAATTTCCATGCTTTTGACGGCAACTAAGAAGGTTAATTTGCTCTGCAGTGCTTAAGACAATCAATTTTACAGACATAGGTACCTTTGAGCAGATTAATAAGCTATTAAGGTCGTAACCCATAAAGATAAAGTAACTATTCCATGACTCAAAAGATGCCTCTATCAACAGCAGACCCCAAAGTCTGAAGGTTGATGGGTGACAAAGGTATCAACACAAAATAGCAATGGACAAGATCTTTATGAATGGCTTTGAAAAATAAATACAAAGAAACATGACAAAATACACCCAACCGACCTGAATCCAAATTCAGATTAAGTGGCAAATTGCCATTTTCCACTAAGACCACAACGACATCATTACTGTGTATTAATAATCAGTACAAAAGTACTCAGTGAAATGTGTTTTACAGAAATTTATATATCACCATTCTGAGGAAGCATTTCACTTGTGATTATCCTTGTCAAGCTATCATACTCTGTGGGCAATCAACTGCAAATGTGTTATGCGGGATTCGTATTTTGCCTTTGTAATTTTAGAAACTTACTGTAATGGCATTTATGTCGGACTCGTGGCCAGCAAATGTTTGTTTGCACATCCCATCACGAATGTCCCACAACTGAACAGAAATGAACAAAACAATGAAATGACACTTAATGCATGAGCAGCCAATATCAGGTCTAATGTTATGACCCTATGGGTCCTAACATACAGAAGCTAATCAGCTGATCACACATCAAAACACAGCTGAAAGTGCAGTCAGTTTTGAGATCAATCTCCAAAGACAAATTGGTGACCTACAAGGGATAAACAATTATCAACACAAGTCTCACACCTAATCTCATCTAAGTAAAAATCAAGTACTATATTTTCTGGAATAAAATTCTAAAATCACCAGAATTCTGAAGTATGCAACTTGTACAAAGAAATTCCTTGTTTCAGAGACTTATGATTATGCCGTCTACGCGTCATTGGTTGACGCCTTGTGCATTAGACACCAGCGCATTAGAAGTTACTAATTATTATTATTATTATTATTCTTATTGCTAGCCTCTGACAAAGGCTGGTCAAAAAAAATTTACGAAAAGGGTTGGCCTGCTCACTCATACCATAAATTCATCAGCGTTTGATACATTTTCGCGGTTTTATAACAAGCATCAATGGCTGAGATCATGCTTGGAGCTAACTGTTGCTGATAATTGCCTAGCAATGCAGCACTTTTAAGCACTAAGCTACCGATGCCTGGATTAACTGATTTACACAAATTGATCCAAGAAAGCAAATAACATAAAGTTTACCTTGGCGGAGGCATCACATGCTCCGGACACAAATGTGCGCATGTCTGGTGCCAAGGAGAGACTCATGACATCACCCGTGTGGCCATTGAAGGAAGTGGTCTGCTGGCCCGTCTCAATATCCCAAAGCGCACTGTTACATCACAACAATGCCGGTCATGTTAACAATTCCAGCACTCATTTAATTAATCACACAGCACAAATGATAGCAAAATAGGTCAGTTTCAGAATTAAAAGCTAGGTTTTACTAAAATGGAAATGCAACTAGGCACTGAATTCACTATAGTCGCAATAGGAAAACAAAACATCACACAACACAGTGAATCCATTGAAAACGTGAACAAGTTCACAAGCTAAAAAACAACGTTGGCCCTGTGTAACTCGTAGAGTTTGTTATACATGCACATACAGGCCATCTTGTCTGAAACAAAGATATTAAAATAAATTACATTAATTTAATTACAAGATGTGAAAGATTATACTTGTTACTGGTGTTCAGGATTGCTGCAAAGTTTTGGGATTGCAGCCAAAGACGTAATGCAAAATAGTCTTATTTATGATAATCTTGGCCACAGTAGTACAAAGACTACTAACCAGTGAAAAACAATGACAGAATTGGACAATAATATTTGCTTTAGAAGTAAGTTCACAAATGTCATGTCAATTAACTGGTTTAAAGTAAATAAATTAACCAGCTCAGTAGGTTGCTAAAGCCTCAGCAATTAAAATAGTGTAACTTTCTGCAAATTCTCAGCACACCACAAAAGTTATGTGAAACAGCATATTTTCTCCCATTATTAAGTTTCCACAATAGGGAAATAGGAAAAGTCAGGATTAAATGAAACGGGGTAGATATTTGTGCATCTCTGTCTGTCTGTCTGTCTCTCTAAAATAGATCTGTAACAGTTTTGCACAAGGCCAGGCATCCAAGTGGAACAAGTCAAATTGGATGAAACATGTTTCGGATTGAAGGTATGTACGTGAACATTCATACAGTGCCTTCTAAGAATCTCCCAAAGGCAACTTTTGCTAGACTTAACAATGTTACAGACAGATAAGAACAACAAGTTTCTCTGAATATGAATCATTTTCAAATAACAGGAAGAGTCTTTACTGTCAGTAACATCACCCACCAAGTCATATCTCCCGAACTTGTAACAATCTGGTTATCGTCCAAGAATCGACAGCAAGACAAGTAGCCGTTGTGTCCTGACAATTCCCGGCTGACTCTGACATTACCCTCGCGCGTCTTTAAGCTGTAGATGGAACAGATGTTGTCCAGCCCTCCGCATGCAACATAGTTCCCAGATGGCGCATAGGCACAGGTCATGACCCAGCTTGAGCGTAAAGGTATCGCATGCATCTACAACACCAATTCACTGGTTATGTATTACTGTTGCATAATCATTCCTATATTACTAGCAGTAACCGATGTTGCAAAAAGACATTTTTAAATTCCATTTTAATTTATTCATGCTATTAAAAGTATGACTTTAACCACAGATGGTAATGGTAGTAGATTTTACATCTGCTTCAAGACATGCAAAGCACAATCAACTGGAAAAGAAGTACACATAAGAAGTACACATAAGAAGTACACATAAGAAGTACACATAAGAAGTACACATAGATTCACAGTATCAAACACTACCTTATTCGTAGTATATCCATCCCATACTATAAGTTTGCCATCCTGTGATGCAGACACTAAGTTCCTGTAATCAAACAAAGAACAGACCTCAAAATTTGCGATCACAATTCAGAAAAGCAAAACTTCATTTATGCATGTCTGCAAAATAATTTTACATATTTTCTTTATCTGGAAAATGATTTTTATTATTATTATTATTAAATTTGCATGCTAGTTTTAAGAGATTCTGCATGTATGTCATTTGATCAGACAATGACGCTTTATTCTGTTTATAATCTGCATAATTCATACTTGATTATTCCAGTAAATTGACAGTAGACAGGTTTTTAGGATTGCTGTTTAAGCAGCCATGAAGATTTCAGGAAATTATGTCAACAATAGATGTTAACTAACAACGAATGGACTCAGAATTAAACACAAAAACATAAAAATCAATGGGAACATTGGAGGAAAACACATGAGAAAGAAATTCTGAGAATTTAACTGTGGCCATTTGCTTGGACCTTTGCAAACACAAGAACAGTCTTGACCCATTTGGTAGACTTTCCAAAATATTTACACTAAATCTGCAGATCTGAATGTTTATACACAGTATTTTGAGAAACCACCTGAAACTGTGAAATTCGTTAGGTTCTACCTGTTGTCCTAGATCAGTATGAACAGTCAGATGAATCCAGCAATGAAACAAATAGGAATTGAGAGGTTCTGAAAGGTGCTATGTAAACATTCAGATTTCCAGGTACAGATGGTACTTGATGATAGAGTCAATATTTTTAAATACAAGACTGTAATCCCTTTCTGTGATGACCATCTGCTTCTTTTCTCTCTTTCCAGGACTGCAATCAGTGACTAGTCAAACTACTTGGAATTGCACAGTGCTCTTCCAAAAATGACGGTCAGTCTGACAGCATGGCAGGGAAACAATATGATAAGAATGCAAGACAATGCGTACATAAAGATCCGAAATATAGTTCTCCATTAGACAACAGGTGTATAATCAGACAGACATAGGCAAACAAAAGGATGCACAATCAAACTGACACAGAGAGGAAAACAATCCAGCAGAATGAGCAAGGTACATGGGCACAGAGTTAGGCAGACAGAATAAAACAAATATACGAGCAACAATACAACAGCAGACAGTTGGGAAAGGAAAAAAGCAGATGGAATCAGACAAGGGATACACAAGCAAACACAGAGAAGCAGAAACAATACCAAGCAGGCAAACATACAGGCAAACAAAAAAGCAGACAAAAACAGAAAACAGGATATACAAAACACATAGACAGAAAAAACGGTTAAAAGGGTAAAAATACAAGCAGAGACAGAAGCAGACAAAGGGGCATACGTTAATAAATCAGACTAGAAGCATCCATAACAAGAGGCAAAATAATTAGAGCAAAATTAAAATTAGGCCAAAAACTAATACAAATCATGTGCTTAATTAAAGGCTTGCAGAAAGAGTAATCCGATTAGGCCAGTCATTTGTAATTTGTCATGATCATCATCATCATCAGTTCCTGACACCAGGCGATGGGTGCGAATAAATGCCCTCCATTTTTCGGTCAGTTGTCAGGTCCAGTGCTCCTGTTATGTTCAGTCCAAATCTTGTTATGTCTTTGTTTTTACTGTAAACGGTCAGCATACTTGTGGTCTTCCTGAGTTTCTCCATCTTTCAAAACTTGCACCTAGTGTAGTGTATCCATCCAATCAGTCAGCTGGCATTCTTTCCACATAGTCAAACCATCATAGTTTCCCTCTATCATTTAATCCAGCAAAGCTGTCAGTATATACAAGAACTTTTGTAATTCATCATTTGTAATATATTCAAAAAATAAAAAATAAAATGATAATTTCTCACTTTGTACTTGAGGTTTGAGTAAATATGTTTCTGTTTGCACTTAATACAAGGCAACCAAAGAAGACTGCCTTTGAATAGTTTTGCAACCGGATCTCAAAACAGCCATAACACCATCACAGAATTTTCCAGCACAAGCCTGCAACTCTCTAAGTTAAAAGTGAGGAAAAGGGAGCTGGAGAGCCAGTGTGTATACACAGTGTGTGTGGAAGTGCACATTTCTGTCTGGGTGTTACCTTGAATCTGAGGCCCAGTGCATGGCATAAATCTTGGCCAAATGTCCACGCAGGGTGCGTCTCGTACGCATCTGAATTCGTCCCACTGGTTCAATGTTGGCAGTCATCTGTGCAAGGGTTGAGTCAGCGGTCGCCTTGCGAGCCTCCTGCAACATAATTATGCAGTACGTCAATATACTACGGTTATTATTATTACTTTTAAAAATATAATCCATCATATCGATCGTGTTCCTCAAATCCCTTAGTGATCATAAAAAACGTCCACAGAAAATGACAATCGTCTGGAATGGATACATCTCGTCAAGTTCAGGCATGGTGAAGGTGCCACAGAAGGCAAAGCATTGAAATGATTATTTGCTTCAGCAAGACACTGGAAGAGGTAAGAAGTTTCTTTGTGGTCTCCAGAAGTTTGAGTAAGGTAATGCCCTAAGTTTGTAACAAAAAACAGCCCTATGCTGTTAATGGGGCCAAGAGTCTCGAATGCCAGCCGTGTAAAGTGGTACATTGAAAGGAGAAGGCTGTAACTCAAATTTTTTGTGGAGGCCACAAGTTCTGTGGTTGCCCTGGCCATTGTAGCAGTTGCCTGCAAATAACAGGGAGCAACAGTGTCAATTACTGTGACATCCCAGATCAGGTTGTGGCCCATATGCCAAGGGATCAGGGCAAGACCATCGTCTCTTGCCATCTGCACCACCACCACCACCACCACCACAGAAGGCATTAACTGATAGTGCACCAAACCACGCCATAGTCAGATCAATACCAGGGATTATGTTTCTGCCATCAGCATTTTCAGCTAACAGCAGCAGCAGCAGCAGCAGCAGCAGCAGCAGCAGCAGCAGCAGCAGTACATTGAATCTTACAATGCTTCTCCAGGTAACCTATCTAGGACCATTATAATGAGGCTGTATTATAACAATGTTATATTCTAAAAATTCATCAAAATGGGAAGCCATATCCTTGCCCGTATTATACCTGAACAAGAAGAGCCATCCTTAACTAACTACCCCTGCCAGGCAGCCATGGGTTCTTACCCTTGGAAGCATACAAGGGCAGGTGGCCAGTCCTCTCCCTTGCCACCTATCTCCCCATAAATGAGCATAGCTGATCTATTCATTTTAAAGCTGACTTTGCTAAAGGGGTGCTGCTATAACAAAGCATGTTATCATCGGTTTCTGGTGTATTTCTTTGTTCTGTTTAAATGCTGTCATTTTCAGTGAACTAAGAAGAATTTGTACCAAAAGGTTCTAAATTACGTGAATTCTTGTTCCATATCTGTCCCACTGCTTAAAGGTCAAACAAACATCAGGTACTTGATGAATTACAGGAAAGAAATCAGCCTCGCCCACAATGCAGGTCAAACACGACCAGCTGCAGGTCATACACGACCAGTGCAAGGTTAAGATCAACAACAGATAGAAGTTTCTATCAGCTGAAATGTTAAACTGGCTAAGATGAAGTACTGGCCAAGACTGAGCATTGGCTATGATCAAGTATCAGCTATGACAGAGTACTGGCTTACAGAATGTTCAAATAATGGCTAAAACAATTAGCCATTTACTGATAACTGGCTAACTCAGCACAGACTGCTGAAGCTGAACATGGGCTGTGATGAGAAATAGGCTAAAATCATGTATAGAAAACATGAGCTCATCTTTGTACTGCCAGACTGAGGTCCTACGCACAGGTCATAGGTGTCCGAGAGATTTATAATCTGATGACCCATCAAAATCACCTGTCTGTCACTCCATTCCTGTCCATCTGCCAGCCAGCCAGCCAGCCAGCCAGCCCACCCACCCCGTCCGTCGTCCGTCCGTCTGTATCTATGCTGAATCAAATGGACATCCATAACCTTACCCAGTACTAGAACTGTACATATAGCTACAGAATTTGCAGTTGGTGTTTACAAGGAAAAAGACTGAAAAACTTAGCTCTGAGTTCATGACTAGCTAGAGGACATCAGAAAGGTGGATTGTACCGAGGTCAATCCTAAAGGTCGCGCACAGAACTGGCCAATTTGCAGACCTCACAGCAGCACAGTATGCCACAGCTGCAGCCAGATCAGCAAGTAAGAATGCTAGGACTCAGACAAGTTTTCAAACATATATAATTAACGAATGCATAGGAGTATAATAGTGGGAATAGAAGACACCACTGACATTTGCAAACACATGAGCAGCCACATATGTTTCAGCCACTTAGAGATATTTCACATTTAATGGGACCACACAACAACAGGCACCCACGAAAATGAATCACCTTTTGCCCACACGCTTACCTTCAGCTGCACATGGTTGTAACAACTGTCAAAATAGAGAACTGGGTTACACAATATCAAATTTTGAATAAAAAGTTGCATCTTTTGGGAAAAGTGTAGCAACCTCTGACTGAGCTCCTTGATCTTTCTTTGGCCTGATCCAAAAGTGCTTGAAAACCATTTTGTTTGATCATGGTTTGTGGTGTCAGGAGCACATCTGATGAACTTCTCATGAAGAGGTGCTATTCAAATTTCTGATTATAATTACAAAAGAAGATGTAGAGTAAGAATGGATACAGGGTACAACATTTTAAGACCAATGACAACCTTCAAGAACCAACTTTATAACTGAAATTCTAACTTCTATGATTTTCTTCTTAAAAGCTTGTGAAAACTTACCATTTCCATGGTTTTAAAAGTAATGACTTCAATAATGGCTCACACTTTCACTACCATGCTTTTAAGCTGCTTTTAAACAAAGATTATTGGCTTCAGATAACTTCGTCGTGTGCTTCAGAAACATCCAATTATGAAACTGCTCATAAGAAAATTAGTATAATAAAAACTGCCTTTATGATACAGCAAGCAAAATAGTTGCAAATAATTTTAATACAGAAATCTTCAAAGAAAGCTACACTTTGCTTCTTTTAAATAGAAGATTCTTCTGACAAATAACTTTTCAAATGCATGGTAAGATGAAACAATGCAAGATCAGCAGATTGGGATGGTCGGCTACTCTTGAGGAGCAGTTCTTCTCAATCATTAAAACCATAAACTACTTACAACATCAAAAAAATTACAAACAAAATTTTGTTTCTCAGGAATCACTTGAATTTTGCATGTAAATTTTCTTGTCTAATAATTTTCGGAGCATAACTGCCAAGTTCTGACTGGTTGTCCTTTCACCACTACTTCTGGGCTTATAAACCTGATGCATCACATGGGCGTAATTTATTGGCAGGATACATTGTTGCTGACGATGACAAGTTGTGCAGGTGCAAGACAGCTGCTACCACAGTTATCATTCATCCTACATAATACGACTGGATACCAACTGATTATTGATTTGGCCCCCCAGGACTCTAGATCGATAAACATGCACATTTCTGTAACTTTTTGCTAAGAAAGACATTTTTTGGTACCAAAGAAGCTACCTTACCTCGTCTTCTTCACCTTCCCTTATGTTAAATTTTAGCACACTCACTCGGATCTGGTTTTTAAGCTGCTCCGCCTCCTGACGTAGTTGCTCGATTTCGCTAGTCATGGCTGGTGGTGATGGACAGCAACTCGAGACCAAAGTAACACTACAAAAATAAACACTCAAAGCCGATCAAAAAATATATATACCACCTGGAAATGTCTTGACTAGTGGCAGAGTATGCTTTTGAAGGCGGTTAACCAGATTTTAGAAGACATTCCGATGTTTAAAAATTGCCAGTGTATGCACTTGTCTGCAGCATTAAAATGATTGTGACTGCAAATAATTGCTTTTTGAATAAAAATTGTTTATAACTGGCCAATAAGAATACTAAGAAACAACATCTAGTATCAGTTGCACTACTCGTCACAAAGCAACCTATAAAGCTAACAGATATCAGATGACAACCGCAGACAACCAGTTGTCAGTTTCCATTGCATAAAAAACAACTGCCTGCAAGCATATGCTAAGAAATGACTGCATATATGGTCACAGCGAATTAGAATTGCAAACCACAAGGGAAAGGCAGTGACAAAGGCTGTTATGGTCAATGGTCACACTACATAACAACAGTCAAGAGCGGAGGTGCCAATGGCCACATTTCTTGTGCACCTGTGAATTTTACGGTCTTCTGCTCACAGTATTTATTTATGTTAAGCCGGCAGTCACGCTGAATTGTAAATGAAAGACTGGGGATATTAAAAATACACATGGAAAACTTAGTCACAGGAAATGGA
Source organism: Norana najaformis (assembly GCA_964023275.1). Lineage (NCBI taxonomy): Eukaryota > Metazoa > Annelida > Clitellata > Crassiclitellata > Hormogastridae > Norana > Norana najaformis. Next base: position 10,202,568 of record OZ029915.1, read on the forward strand.
CTTATTAATAAGCAGCCAGAGCAAGCACATTTGCATCTCTAAGAGAGAAAAATCACAGGAAGCTTAAATCGAACCGGGCATTTTAGCATGATCATCATACCACTGCCTGTCCAATCACAACCACCTGTAGATTATAGCAATTTCCAAAATATCCCACACGTCACTTCTTTTCTGTTTTCAGCCATTTTTTTAAGCAGTGTTTAAGCCATAGGCTGAAGAAGCCAGATCATTCACAGCATGAAAAAGGACAGACTGGACAGGTTGGACAGCGAATAGAAGGAAAATGTAAAAGCATTAAGTCTGATAAGCCTTGTGAGTGAAATCTACAATTTTTAGCGTATCAGCTTAGGGATCCTCAGCCAGTGAAGGAATATGCGAACTGGAGTTATGAAGTAATATTACCAAACCAAACCTGACCTTATCTGCCTAACGATTTTGTTTTGACTGAGTGTCTCTAAATAAGCTGGTTCCTGCAACTTAGCTTTCTTTGAGTACTGTAGAAATCTTCAGATAACGATTTTGATGCAATTGTGTTTTGGGGTTGCACTGACAGCAATGGCTACAGCATTTTGAATTGGCTCAAGACATTTTATTTTATAAAGATCAATACTATACAATATAGAATTACAGCAGTCAAGTTTGGAAGGTACAGCTGAAGTGGTTATTGTTCACACAGTCTTATAATCAGGCATGGGATCATTTCAGCAGAGGTCATGAATGTGGATAAAGCAAATCTGAAATGACCGGGTGATGCCATCTGTAAAATTAAAGTTTTCGTGACATATAACACCCAAATCTTGGACCGGACAAGACTAAGGTTGAGGAAAGGTAACGTCTGCTGGGTCATTTCCCAAATGAAGGGATTCCAGTTATCCTGATGCTCAAGCTGCAGTTGACATGGAAACGATCTTCACGATGCTCTTCCCTCTTTGCAGTTGATGCCTTCTAGATTATTGTGACTTAGAGGTACGCAGCAGTCCAGGCCATTTCCAAAAATTTTAAGGTCCCCAAAGCTAGGTTATTTTTATTTTAAAGAATCCAATGCCAAAAGCTTATCCAACTGGTAAAACTAAGTCCTCATAGAGCTTGCTACTCATCACAGCGGTTTCATTGATAGGGACTGACTGACTGCTGGCTACACTGGCAAATGTCAAAGAATCCTTCATCCACAGCACCATGCCTATGAGGGCGGTAGCAGATCCAGGCGTGTAACAACTTCGTAATCATAATCATAATTCCGAGATTTCTACAGCGCCCAACAAAAGCCACATCGCGGGGACCATCTTATTCACATGCGCTCAGGCAAAACAAAATCGATAGGCAAAAGGGTTCTGTTCCAGGTCAAGATCCAAAAGTCAGACGGAGAGAAACTTAGCGATTACCTGACCAAATCTATTTTACACGCCTTGAACTTTGTAACTGGACCCCATCAAGACCTGACCTGCTTTTTGCAGCAACTGGAAACCATACCCACGATCATTCCACACAGCCACTGCAGCAAGAGGAGCCGACCAAACGCTTCAGAAGCACCTGTGTAAAATCGATGGAATGGCGGTCGCCGCAGTTCAGACTGAGGTGCGCTCAAACCTCCACCATATCTGACCATCTTCTGTCTATCGACGTCAAGAGAACATCGTAATCGACCACTGAATTCGCTGGTTTGAAGCGTATTGTGATTCGGTTCTCGTTGAAACAACTGCAACCCAACCCGATCACGGCCGACAAAGATGGCCAACCCGCGTTGACATAAATTAGCGGCAGACGTGTGGCAAAACGAACGGAATTCAACGCTGCTAACATCCACATAAAACAACTTACCGTCAAAAGAGCGACCGCCGAATGGTTAACAATTGTAGGATGGCGAGATCTTGACAAAAATACTAAACACTAGCCGAATGCACAATGAAAACGTTCGTCTGAGATGGCTACAACTCGGATTCTTCTGCTTCTCCTTCGCCACCGCTGCTGCTGCTGCTGCAGCCAAGGCACCGCGCACTGCACCAGTCTCCAACCGGTGACGTCACGCATGGGCCACGCCCATTTGCGCTCATTTGCATAAAGGCATCGATTAGGAAGAGGCAAGCAGGCTGACGGGGCGCTCCGTTGTAGCTAAGGCGGCGATGCTTGTCCGTCCAACCGTCTAACTTTTGACGATCGATACTCTGGACTCGACGCAGACGGCGTCGACTGGGTGGTAGCCTTGATTCATACGGCCACAAGCAACCGCCGTGTTTGCTTGGATCGGCGCGTCAGATCTCTGTTATTATGGAGCCGTTGCATGCTTTGCTTTAAGCTCTACGCGGAGCTGGATGTCTGCCAAATTTTTAATCCAAATTAATCACCGCTCAGCCACGACGCCCAGCAACAGGGATCAAGAGACCGCCGCCCTCAAATGCTGAAGCGGATAAAATGAAGACTGTTGCGTACAGTACTCGTCACCTGCACCTTCATTACTTGTCCGCACATGGGAACCTAAATGGAGTGGCACCCATTCAAACGGGCAGGGGTGGTGACAGATGTCGCCCGAGTCATTGAAAAATAAGCAGGGTTGAGGTCATACGGTCCCTATAGAAAACCATGTACGCTTGTTGAACAAAATTTCTGAGCGGCGCTACATAACCAACCTACGTATGTTAGACCCAATGGCGGCTCCAGGATTGCTTGCGTGGGGAAGAGCATTTCCGGAGGGGCGCCACATTGTGGCAGTCCACCATGCACAGGTTTGGTCTTATGGGCGCCGGCATATAACCAAGAGGGGTGCGGGTGGCGAACCACCTCCCACGCCAATAGCTAAATCCGCCACTGGTTTGACCTGGAACCGAACCTGACCTTTCCGGCTCACTGATTTTATTCTGACTGCATGCGCGCCTGTGAATCTACTGGTTCCCGCAACTTGGCTTTTTGGGCCCTGAAGAAATCCGGATATTACTATGTACTGGCATACACGCACACACACATATATATATATATATATATATATATATATATATATATGTGCGTGTATGCCAATGTATTTAGGTATGTGTTGCGTTTTCGGTCGGGCTAACTGTCCACGGGGTGGGGTACTCAAGCCCAGTTCTTCGCTCAGAGCCACCCGCCTCACTGCCCCTTGCACTCTCACTGTACAATGGTCTTCCCGTATCATCTCTTCCCATACTGTCTGTTCTCTCCAAGGAAGGCCTAGGATAGGTCGCTTCCCTAAGGGAATCAACACTGTAACTCTCGGTCTCGGGATCCGACTTTGCCTCTTCCGCGGTCGCCGGATGGGCAACGTCCTGAGGATGGCCTTTACTCAGAACAGGGTTCGTTCCTTTACTGGCAATAGTCGTTCCCTTTCTCCGTGAGGACTTTCTTGTAACTACCATTCTACATCTTGTAACTCTCCCGTTACCGCCAATATTTTCAGGCACCAGTCGTTTTCTCGGTCCCGGGAACAGGGAAGTCTCACAACGAGCCTCTGTGTCTTTCCGCCCTAGGCACAAGGATATTGGGCGACACATCTTCCCACTATCTCGCTCCATTTCCGTGTATAGGATTTCCGGAGTAAGTTTCTGCACCAGATCTCTGTTGGCAGTTATCAACCAACAGTGCTTCAGAGGATAGGATACCCCTATGGAACACTCAAGAGAAGGTCCCCTCTCTAACCTTCTGTAAAACACACCAACCTTCGTACCGACCTACGCACGAGGGGGCCCTTCCCCGTACTTCAGTCAGTCCTCTGATCAGTGTGTGGCGACAAGCATATAGAGGAGTCGGTATCTTCCCGTTTCGACTCCGGTGTTATCGGGGAACCGACCCGGACTATGATGTACCGGGTATTTTCTTGGTCTGCGTTACATGATCCGGTCTCTTACGTACCGGGACTTTACTTGGTCTGCGTTGGTTTTTCCGCGGGTCTTCCCGTATCCCGCTCTCTGAATTTCGACCGAGAGAACCGCGGCCGCATCTTTACCCGAGTTCCGCACAACCTGTCTCTTCCACCTATCGTGACTTACTCGACCGTCTCGCGACTTTCCAACAAGGTGGGCCCAAACCCTGCGGACCAACGCGGAGCCAGTCAGAAATCACACAGATTGGTTTGTTTCGGTTGCGACCTCCTCAGGAGCGCACGGACAAGTATTACGGCACCAGTTATCTTTTACGGCAATTGCTACCCCTTGAATTCACACAGACCTGTCGCCGCATCTTTCCCCGATCTTCGCTCAGCCTCCATTTTCCAACTATCGTGACTTACTCGACCGTCTCGCGACGTTCCAACAAGGCGGGCCCAAACCCTGCTAGACCAACGCGGAGCCAGTCCGAAATCAGACAGATTGGTTCGTAACGGCTGCGACGTTCTCGGGAGCGCACTGATCAGACTTTTCTCTTACGCGGCCAAAGAAAGGGGTAGTTTCCGCAACTTTCCCACTTGTTTTGCGCGGGCCTGTTTTATTTGACACTCGCCGACTACTTGGGTAGGCTTCCCGATGCCAACCCGTTACTTGCCACAGACCTGTATTTATTTCTGACGAACGGGGTCTTTCCCCGGGTTCTGTCCAACCTCAACGTTCACCGTCCTGGCCAAGGCCGCCTCGCGATCTACGGTAGAGGGGGCCCTCGCCTCTAACCGGATCGACGCCGTCAGCCCGAAACCAGACAGTGATTATCTCGGTCGTCCCGCCGGGAGCGCACAGATTAGTCTTTTTCCCGGACTTTTCCCGTCCGTATATTTGATCGTAACCGGGACCAGATCGAACACGGGCTTCTCCGGACGTCACCCTCGTCCGTGTATTTGTATACGCTATGATTTCACTGACTCGGACTCGTTCCCGTGAAGGCTCGCAACCATCCTTCACTCTGTTTTCAGGAGGCCCGCATCGCACCTCCTGTACTGTGGTATATGTGAAGGCACGCTACCATCCTTCACTGTATGTATGAAGGCACGCTTCCATCCTTCACGTCTATAGCAAATCACCACACGACACCTCTTATTCAAGCCCCATTTTCTGTTTACGGCGGTTTGCTTATATACTAGCATCGATCAATAAAACGTAAATAAAGGTGTCTAACTTTCACTCGTTACTTGCCTTAATACAAGCGTTTTAGAGCCTATAAATTTCAACAATTTTGCTCGTTACTTTAATAAAATTACACTAAGAATTTTCCACGACCTAATTATTAAGCTATTATTAGATTAAGCTTAAATTTAATAAAATTTAATTCCTTAAAAATTCTACACAGGTAACGCGGCCGAACCGTGCACATAAGCACAGCATTTAATGGCTACCTAAAGCGCGTCATAGCTACTCCTGCCTCTTTCCAGCAGTCTTGCCTTGTGGCCGATCCGCCACACTCTCCCCACCTTACTTAGATGCGGAGCATCTCGGACAAAACCGGGGACCTAAATCAAACGTGACACAGAAACATCTCCAACCCAGATCCAATTAGAGAGCAAGGAACCAATATACCCTTGGTTATAGGGCGGAAAACCTCGGTCATCTGGACGACTTACTCAGACCAGTACTCAATCTCAGAACCGAGAACCTCTGCAACCATGCACGTACGCCATATAACGGTGAGAGCCTCAACTACTGGGTGAGTAAACAGCCCATACGCCCAGTACCAACTCCAGCCACACGCACTAGCGACAGCCTAATTACTGGTGCAAGAGACTCAAACCTCCACCCTACTGGCAACCTGTCTAATTCACCAAATCACCAACCTTAACGTGGCCCTCTATCATGAAACTGAGCTCTACCTAACCACAACTGGCATGGAGACCCAGGAGAGAAAAGTCACCAACTATCTCCCGATCCTGTCAATACGCACCAACTCTATCACATCACGCACCACTCCAAAATTAAAGAACTGAAAACCCGGGAAAGCAACTAGATCCCGTACTTGCTCCGCGACCTTCACATATACGATTTTTCTTTTTTTTTTATTCTTTTTTTTTATTTTCATCATATATTTCACAACAGTACAATGATACAACATCTTCTCGTAATCGCAAGCTAACAGACATCTCTACCGCAATACAAGTGTCAGCCAATCCGGCGACTAGTTACGACAGCATTTACAATTGATATACAAACAATGTCCAGTCGAAATTATGTACATCAAAACTTTAAAATTCACACTTTGAAAATGTAATCGAACTTCAACGGTTCTCAAATTCATCACAGAACTTTCTGTTAAACTCGGACTCTGCAGTTAAAACAACAGAATCACCATCGTTACACAAACATACTAACACGATCTAAATGAAAACTGTCATCAAATAGATACACAAAACTTGCACTGCAATGCAGTCTTAAACCCTCCGCAATGAAGCGGTAACTAGTACCCCAAGTCTTTATACATTTGAGTACTAAGATATTGCACACAACAATTATGATCAAAAGAAACTCAGAACGCATTCCTGAACAGTTCATGACATTTAAAACGAAATTCTCATCAAAAGGAAACACAAAAATCGCTTTCCGAAAATAGTTCGTAAAACCCCCGCAATTAAGCGGTACCTAATACCGTACATCGTAACCATACGTAATACAGCAGTCCAAACGAAATTTCTTATCAAAAGCGAACTAAACAATCGATCTTCGAACACAGTCGTATAACCCTCGCAATTAAGCGGTTATCACATTGTCCTCGTGAAGGAACTCTTGATGTCTCTCGGTAGCGTCAAGTTCCCTTGTGAAAAACATGTCTTCTTTCGTCGGACAACCTTCTTCTTTAGGCGATTTCTCTTGAATGTCGGTAGGGTTTCAAGATTCATTTTCTGCTCTTCCCACGAGTTTCAAGTCGTCTTTTTCCAAGGTTTCCATTTCTGATTTGCATTCTCCGATTGGGTATCTCTTCGTCGACTCCACTCTCACGATTATCGTTGGCAACTCACAGCACTTGCCATTGTGTGATCCAATTAAGACAACGTAGAAACAGCAACATTTCACTTCCCGATTCCAATATCTCCAACTCAGATCCGCTTAGAAGGCAAGGAACCAATATACTCTCGGTTATAGGGCGAACAACCTCGGTCATCTGGACGACTTACTCCATACAGTACTCAATCCAGTCACGAAAACCTCTGCAACCATGCACGTACGCAAGCCAACGGTGAGAGCCTCAACAACTGGGTGAGCCTACAGCCCATACGCCCAGTGCCCTTACTCTTCTTCGACCGTGTCAGCGACAGCCTCATTACTGGTGCAAGAGCGCTAAACCACCGCCCTACTGGCAACCTGTCTAATCCACTAGGTCGTCAACCTTAACGTGGCCTTCTCTCGTGAACCTGAGCTATGGCAGCTCTGAGACATCACTGTTTCCTGCCTTCCCGATTTTCCTGACACTTCACCATCAATTGTGAATTTCCTGGACCAGAAGTCCTGCCTCGACTGGTCCAGCGTCTTCTTTAGGCTCTGTTTCTTCATGTTTTCCGGCAGTTCTGCGCACACCACCGTTTCATGGACCCTTTTTTTCACACTGATAACCAACGACGTCGTCAGCGTTTCTCCAACGTCCAGGCTCATACGGTCTCTTGTACACTATCAGGGGTCTGCTTCCCTTCTTTACAACTTCCTCAAAGTTTGGCGAACGTTCCTGCGGACTTCCCAATTTTTGACCTGGATCCTCTTTTGATGCCAGCTTTCCGATCTCGTTGGCCAAATTCTTTATTTCCTCTTCAAGAACTGCCAAGCGACGATCCAGTTCCTTATCGGCAACATTGGTTTCCCGGTTCTCTCTATAGTATTTTCTACTCGGCCATACTCTTTGTCTATTTCACTTGATTTATTCGATGATCGCCCATACGCGTCCAATTGAACCGCGTGCTTATACGCAGCCTCAAGGTTAACCGGTTCTCTCTCTCTCTCTCTCTCTCTCGCTCTCGCACATTCTGTGCTAAGTCTCGGTTAGCCAGCGCATCAATGAAAGCGTCACATGGAACCGTTTCAATGATATCACTTATCGGTCCTGGGTAGGCCAAAGCTACCAGCCTCCTTATTTCTTGCACTACTTGCTCAAGCTTCCTTCCGGAGCCTGTCTGTAAGTACGTAGCTCCATTCGATAAAGACGGGTCTGGTTTCGCATCCATCCTGACTTTCAACGATTTCCTGCCACGTAACATTTTTCTGTGCACCCATATCCCACAACAGTTGAGATGTAGGCCCTGTCAATGCACACATCAACTGGTCTGCTTTCTTTTGGTCACTCCATGCGTAACAACGAACACAAACTTCGAACTTTTCCAGGAATGCAGCAACCGCCGTTTTTCCATCATATTATTCGTACTCAATTCGAATCTCTCGGTCTGTCGCCTTTTCATATCTCTTCTGAGTAATAGGCGTCTTTTTGATACGCTTTTATATAATTCACCGTAGTTGTCTCACGGTCACCTGGTTCACTTTCCTCTACAGTACTCAATTTAGACCGATGCTGGCCGGTTACATGGCCCGCGGAACTCCCGAGGCAAACGTCTCTCTCCTAGTTTCTGGGTAAATCCCGCGTCTTTGACTTTTGCGGGGCATTTCCCGAACTTTTCGACCAAAAGCATTTCTGTCGGTTTCCGGGTACTTTCCGCGTGTCTCACTTTCGCGGGACCTTTCCCGTTCACATGTCTGCCAAATTTCTGGTAAGACTTGCGTCTTTCACGTTCACGGACAATCTTCACCGCAGAATTTCTGTCACTCGATACCGCATATCTGTCTTCTCTGAATGTGACTCGCCATCTGACGAAAACTTTCTCACCTCATCTTCGTCTTTTTCAGGCAGAAATCGACTCCGCGATTTTCCCGACTTTCCACTTTGAGAAAATTCTTCACGTTTCTCTGGTAACACTCGGCTCCGCAGTTTTCCCACCATTTCATCTCGCAAATGTTCTGTTCCATTTTCAGGGAAACCTCGACTCCGCTTCTTTCCCGTAACTTCATCCTCAATGTTTCCTCGGCGATCTTCCGGGTTGCCTGGGCCCATAGGGTTCCCCGAAATTGCGCTTCGGAACATGTCGGAAGGTTGAGCCTTTGGAACTAACAATTCTTCCAGCCTCTTACTCAAAGTTATCACAGTCTGCCGTAGATAAGATGTCTCAGCAATTCATTTGATTTTTGGTAGAACTGCCATGGTCTTGGTCAGCCACCAACGAACGCACCTCATCATCGTAACACCAACGTATCCCAAAAGTACTTGCTTCCTTATCTCTGCATATAGGTCGCGGTCCTCCAACCTGTTCGAAGGCTCTTGGCATACCTTCCACGATATTCCCGTGTACATAATAATTCTCGTTGTCCTCAGCCATTTCTGTCATCCATGGAACCATTCTTGACAACTTTTCGTAACCTGCGAAAGAAGACAAGTCTCTATCGCGACCTCTCGGTACCACAGCTTCCGTTTCAATCGTATTATGCGCGTCTTGTGCAGCCATTTCTTTAGACAACGCTCTCGCATCTGGAAATATCTTTGGCGAGCACCTCGGTAGTCCACACTTGCCTGCTCAAGGTGGGGATTATCATCTGACTCGTCATCTGCATCTTCCAGAACTTCCTCTGGTCTACGGAAAGAAAACGCTGGTACCCCACTTCTGGTACCAATTGTTGCGTTTTCGGTCGGGCTAACTGTCCACGGGGTGGGGTACTCAAGCCCAGTTCTTCGCTCAGAGCCACCCGCCTCACTGCCCCTTGCACTCTCACTGTACAATGGTCTTCCCGTATCATCTCTTCCCATACTGTCTGTTCTCTCCAAGGAAGGCCTAGGATAGGTCGCTTCCCTAAGGGAATCAACACTGTAACTCTCGGTCTCGGGATCCGACTTTGCCTCTTCCGCGGTCGCCGGATGGGCAACGTCCTGAGGATGGCCTTTACTCAGAACAGGGTTCGTTCCTTTACTGGCAATAGTCGTTCCCTTTCTCCGTGAGGACTTTCTTGTAACTACCATTCTACATCTTGTAACTCTCCCGTTACCGCCAATATTTTCAGGCACCAGTCGTTTTCTCGGTCCCGGGAACAGGGAAGTCTCACAACGAGCCTCTGTGTCTTTCCGCCCTAGGCACAAGGATATTGGGCGACACATCTTCCCACTATCTCGCTCCATTTCCGTGTATAGGATTTCCGGAGTAAGTTTCTGCACCAGATCTCTGTTGGCAGTTATCAACCAACAGTGCTTCAGAGGATAGGATACCCCTATGGAACACTCAAGAGAAGGTCCCCTCTCTAACCTTCTGTAAAACACACCAACCTTCGTACCGACCTACGCACGAGGGGGCCCTTCCCCGTACTTCAGTCAGTCCTCTGATCAGTGTGTGGCGACAAGCATATAGAGGAGTCGGTATCTTCCCGTTTCGACTCCGGTGTTATCGGGGAACCGACCCGGACTATGATGTACCGGGTATTTTCTTGGTCTGCGTTACATGATCCGGTCTCTTACGTACCGGGACTTTACTTGGTCTGCGTTGGTTTTTCCGCGGGTCTTCCCGTATCCCGCTCTCTGAATTTCGACCGGGAGAACCGCGGCCGCATCTTTACCCGAGTTCCGCACAACCTGTCTCTTCCACCTATCGTGACTTACTCGACCGTCTCGCGACTTTCCAACAAGGTGGGCCCAAACCCTGCGGACCAACGCGGAGCCAGTCAGAAATCACACAGATTGGTTTGTTTCGGTTGCGACCTCCTCAGGAGCGCACGGACAAGTATTACGGCACCAGTTATCTTTTACGGCAATTGCTACCCCTTGAATTCACACAGACCTGTCGCCGCATCTTTCCCCGATCTTCGCTCAGCCTCCATTTTCCAACTATCGTGACTTACTCGACCGTCTCGCGACGTTCCAACAAGGCGGGCCCAAACCCTGCTAGACCAACGCGGAGCCAGTCCGAAATCAGACAGATTGGTTCGTAACGGCTGCGACGTTCTCGGGAGCGCACTGATCAGACTTTTCTCTTACGCGGCCAAAGAAAGGGGTAGTTTCCGCAACTTTCCCACTTGTTTTGCGCGGGCCTGTTTTATTTGACACTCGCCGACTACTTGGGTAGGCTTCCCGATGCCAACCCGTTACTTGCCACAGACCTGTATTTATTTCTGACGAACGGGGTCTTTCCCCGGGTTCTGTCCAACCTCAACGTTCACCGTCCTGGCCAAGGCCGCCTCGCGATCTACGGTAGAGGGGGCCCTCGCCTCTAACCGGATCGACGCCGTCAGCCCGAAACCAGACAGTGATTATCTCGGTCGTCCCGCCGGGAGCGCACAGATTAGTCTTTTTCCCGGACTTTTCCCGTCCGTATATTTGATCGTAACCGGGACCAGATCGAACACGGGCTTCTCCGGACGTCACCCTCGTCCGTGTATTTGTATACGCTATGATTTCACTGACTCGGACTCGTTCCCGTGAAGGCTCGCAACCATCCTTCACTCTGTTTTCAGGAGGCCCGCATCGCACCTCCTGTACTGTGGTATATGTGAAGGCACGCTACCATCCTTCACTGTATGTATGAAGGCACGCTTCCATCCTTCACGTCTATAGCAAATCACCACACGACACCTCTTATTCAAGCCCCATTTTCTGTTTACGGCGGTTTGCTTATATACTAGCATCGATCAATAAAACGTAAATAAAGGTGTCTAACTTTCACTCGTTACTTGCCTTAATACAAGCGTTTTAGAGCCTATAAATTTCAACAATTTTGCTCGTTACTTTAATAAAATTACACTAAGAATTTTCCACGACCTAATTATTAAGCTATTATTAGATTAAGCTTAAATTTAATAAAATTTAATTCCTTAAAAATTCTACACAGGTAACGCGGCCGAACCGTGCACATAAGCACAGCATTTAATGGCTACCTAAAGCGCGTCATAGCTACTCCTGCCTCTTTCCAGCAGTCTTGCCTTGTGGCCGATCCGCCACATATGTATCATGTGAACTATATACGATTTATATATACACCTCTGAAAGGTACTAAAGGCTCTACATAAATGCATTCATTCATTCATTGATACATACAAGTATATGCACGTGAGCATAAGACAATTGTCTGCATGCGTCTCCTGGTGATGGGTACTCGGATCATTCAAGTTCCATCCTTTGTTATTTCTGAATGCCCACACTATCACATTATGAGGGTAATCAGCCTTAAACCTACCTGTTAGGCCTCATATCCTTCCTTCACACGCAGGGGGTAACAAAAGATGTCACGTTTCATTAGTTATTTATAGGAGTAGCAGCAGCTCTTCGACCTGCATATGATTTTCTTAGAATTAAATGGTGTGGCCAACCATTACAATATGGTGGCCTGTTACAAACCCAGGGTTCGACACTCCTAATTAAATTGTAGCCTTTCAGCCAATTACACTTTAATTACCTAATTGCCACCTCTATGTGGCAGTCTCGTTTGGAACATAACTTTGTGGGGCAGGGATGACTCCATCTAAGTTCTATGCGCAGTATACTTCCCAGAGCTTCACATGTGCTGCTTGACTTTCTCGGGAGTGCACCGACCAGTCTGTCTCCTACCAACGATTAGACAGACTTGTTTCCAGAAAAGCACAAGCTTTCATACTGTCATTGACCTGTTTACACTGACCTGTTATTTATTCATGTTTCACAATTAACGGGTCCTTCTCTGAGTACTACACAAGCACTTTAATATCTTCTCAATACCGGGACCTGGACCGTCTTGCAATCTTACAACAGGGTGGGCCTAAATCCTGTCGGATCAGCAGAGCTGGCCTCATATTAAACCGGAAAGCGATTGCTTCAGTTGTGACTTGCCCAGAAGCACACCGACCAGTCTGTCTTTCTGGCGATTGTACAGACATGTTTCGCAAACAGCACTGGTGGGGTAAGCTTCCATAGTATTACCCCTTTGTCTCACAGACCTGTTTATTCACCTCTCACTACCGGAACTCAGGTCATGATGCCAACCACATTACGAGGCTGACTCACACCTAGACACGCTATCTGCTTACAGGGTTCACGAATTTCATGGGTGTTACGGACATGCCCTTCCCCGAGTTTGGCAACATTTAGTTATCCTCATACTACACGGATGGAGATGGGGTCAATGCCAATCTTTTGAACTGAGAAAGAGAAGGCCGAGAAGTGATTTACCCAGAAGAACACTGACCAATCTCTTTCTGCACTATCGAGACTTGGGCTGTTATGTTGATCATATTCCAGGGCCAATTCACTCCCGACTTGGTATCAGCTTATCAGCTTGGTCCTCCAATCCAACAATGGTTTCTTTACAGACGAGTTCTACTCACTTTAACTTAAGGCTTCCCGGATGCCCTTTTATCCGTATATATATTATAACTTGCCTGAAGCACGAGCTTCATCTGTACATGCTACGTTCACCCAGCACACAAATGGACTGTCCGTATCACTAGCCAAATGATCCCAAGTTGTTTTGAAGTGTATATGCAGAGCATCAGCATCACTGCTCTACATCAGATTCTAATGCAACACATGGTGTGACATGCTTTACTTAATCTTATTTGTTCAGTTTGCAGCCTATGGTCTGGCTTTCCCAATGGCAATTGTCTTCCACACTGATTATTGCCTTCGTGCAAAAGAGCTCGTTGCTCAGTCTCTCTTGTGCAAGATACAGCACCAAATTTAACTGAGGGTGGTCTAAACTTAGGCTGTTGCCCTAAATCGAGGGCGGGCATCCCTTTGATCAAGCGGCGGCACTATTATGGACTTAATTACTAAGCTGAATTAATAAAACAAATCTGCAAGATATTAGAAATAAGCTATGACTAATTAAACTTATATATCAGGCTATTATACAAATTAGATATTGTTTAAAGAAAATTATTATTAATCCAAGCCTAGTAGCCAGTCTACCACATTGCAGCTGACACCCCACACAGTTTTTGATGGGGCTTTTTAAGATTTATTTATTTACTGCACTTTTTACATCCACTCATACTACATAGGAAAACACTTGTGCTAACAGAACGACTAAGTAGGAAACTGAGTAAAATTGTGAAACTGCAAATATTGCACAATTTCCTTCCCTTCTTAATATTTAAGACAACCAGCATGTTCATCTACCACTGTCTCTTACAGCCTCACCTCTTGACATCAAACATTAAGGTTTTAGGCTAAACATATACATCCAATCCAATGTCAGTAGCCCATAAGTTCATCTCTAAATACTAGTTTTATTTGATTGCATGTTATGGACATTTGCACTGCTAAAGAACAACTCCCGACAAAGGCGACATTATCCAGGCACTTCTCCCAGTCATGACTCCAATCTGATATATCTGATGTGCACTGATTTCAAGAGAAACCTAGTTCTAAACATGAACCTAATGGCCAAAATCATAACCAAACTTTCAATTCAAATACGATTCCATTCATCAAAATTGGAGATTGCTGCACAGCACGAGACAAAACCAGGTTCATTTGAATCATATTCGTTCAAACTAAATCTTCATGAACTACTAATACAGTTTCACAAACCGTAGTTGCCTACAAACCACAACAAAAGTTCACAGGAATTCTTTCAAACAGCAACAGGTAAGACAGTAAAGACAGTTATTTAAAAAAACAGCTAGCATCGCTCAGACACGATCAGGTTACTCTGTCTTGTCTTTGGCCGAGTCATCTCGATAGTGCAAGAAGATGATGCTGAAGATGACGACACCAAACATCATTGAAAAGGCACCTGTGTAGTATGGATAGGCTGAAGCAATAAATCGTTCGTACTGAGTATGCTCCAATGGTCGTACTGATACCTGAAGAAAATAATTCAACAGATGATGCTTTACGTTATGAAATCCTTCTGAAAATCAGTGCAAACATTCATGGATCAAAACACTAAATCAATTCAAGTATACAAATATGTTGTCAGCGATGTACAGCCAAGTAATATGATGAACCAATTAAATACATGGGTTCTGGATCAAAGAAAACCCAATTCTGCCAAATTTTATGCAAGGGCCTGGAAAGTCATGGTTGAATAACTAAAAACCCAGGCATAACCCTACAAGCAAATGGATGCATCTGATCAAGCTCAGTAAAGCAACAGATGATTTCTAATTCTAACAGCTGGCAGGGTTGTTAAATTAACATTATGCTACTGTATTGCTATCGATTGGCATCGCAGATTGGTTTCGTTCATCGCTGATACTAATTTTGTTTTGACTGAGCCATTTCTCATAGGACACCCTGTATTTATTTCAACACTGTTTCCTTTTTTGCATCGCAAATGTACTGCAAATAATTTTTAGCTCGTAAAACAGCAACACTCCACAGAGATAATTTTTCCCATTAAACACAGCTTCGGAGAGCAATAAGGCAACAACGTTGACTCAGTACAGTAATCCGTAAGCTATATTAGGGCAGTTCTTGCTTCTTAACACATGCTTCTAAATTCTAAGCAATTGATAATTCATTCCCACCTGCTTATAACCAAGGGAACACCATCTTGGTTACGATTTCCTCCTTTAAATTCATACAACCAATTCTTTAAATATCTGAATTTCATTGGTTAGAGATTCTTGTGAGCTAAAAATACTTTTGGTTGCAGAATTAGTAATAAAATAGACAAAGTCCAAAATCAGTGCAGCTTAGTCACCCTGATGCTGGATTACCAGCTAGGGCTCCAAAAAGAAAACGTTTTCTAGGGCCTTTTTGAGTGGAAGAATTTTCTGCTCTGCACGAGTTGAAAAAGGACAAGACTCGACAAAACATCAACAGAAACAGTTTACTACACTCAAACACTGCAAAATAAACATTGCAATTTGAGGCTTTTCTATTTCGTAAGAGTAGAAGGGTTACTTACCTGGGTGGTACTAAACAGGTGGGTGTAACCCATTCTGTTATAATCCACAAGGAACTGGTAGACGCCATACACATCAGGCAGCTTAAACTCCGTCTTGAAAACTCCTCCTAACACACACACACATACCAAGTCAGTTTACTGATTATCAGTTAATCTAAGTTTTTCATTTGTCCTAGTTTCATTACCTTGTTACTCTAATTTTATTATGTGTGGATAATAATAGATAATGGAAAAATTAGGACATGCCAAAAAAGTATTCATAATTTTTGAATATAGGAGTAAAAAACTTGACAATTATTTTTTAAATGTTGAATATAACCAACTTGTCCACAGTCACTGAGGTTTTCAAAGCTTACAATCTACAGTTTGAATGTTTTAAATTGTCATTAGATTAGAAAGTGGTACACTTTCACTTTCAGTCACTTGCAGTTGCTAACTTGTCAACAAGGGTCAAATTCAGCCTAATTCTACCGGATCCAAGATCTGACACCTCTGATTTGAGATCTGCCTCTGACCTATGACATCTGCCACCTAACAGAGGTCACCTGTCACCTAAAAAGAGAGATCTGCCATCCAATCGGCACCCACCTGTGTTATTTAATGCTGTTTAGTAAATGTGTTTTTGGTTACAATAATCAACAATACGCATTATATTTCGTGCATCAGTTTTATCCAAATAGCGAATAATGGTTACAGATTTGCCAGACAGACAGGTTTTAGATCTGCAAAAATTTGTAAATCCACCAACTCTGGGTAAGCAATTTAATCACTACTCATCCACAATATGACCACCCTGGATTCCTCAGATCTTTGTCCTGATTACCTTAATATATTTCTACACATGGCTGAAAGCAATTTCTGGAACATATTATAGGCTGTATACGTTCCATTTAATGAAACTTTAATGGAAGTTAAATACTGCTTATTCAAAAGTATAAAACTGGAAGTTTAAAGGGTGAGTTTTGTTAACCAGTGAAAATTGCCAACGGAAGCATAAATTTTGTATAGTGCATTTACTATTAGCAGATGTAATTTATGTAGTGCATTTACCATCAGTATTCGGAGTCAAGAAACTGTTTGGCCGAATACAAATAAACTATTTGAAGCACTATTTGGATTAAAGCAAATCGAATGCGAACATTTGATCATTTAAGATCAGATATAAAGAAAACAACTTTAAGCTAACATTGCACATATCCCAAACATATGAGGCACAAGACTTACTTTTGCCATTTAACGCTGTACGCACAAATGGATCAATGCGAACAAATTCTAGCTGGACATCATCTGCATCAAATGGAATCCACTTCCCATTCTCAAACTTCTCAATTTCCAGAGAATAAACCTTCAAACAAAACAAGCATATGTAGCATCAACACATTTGTAACTCTGATTTTTTAAAAATTGGTATGTCTGATAACTGTAAACAGAATCTAATCAACTATGTTTCAGAATTCATTTTAAAGGTTAAATGCCTATAGTTATAATAATTTGGTGTCAGTCTAAGAATTTGTCATTTTTGACTTTAAAAGCCATTATTTTTAACTGATCAAAACCTGTGCTCAAATTTGCATTCTTCATTAACAGAATAAAACAAGTTCGCATAAGATATTATATATTTTTATCAAATTCTTTTTACAGTCAAATAAGATAAAAGATGTATTGCAAGTTGAAAGTTTAACTTGCAGTTGTCCTTTACTGTGTCCATTCTTACTGTCACTGTTATCTTACCACATTATCTAAAATGGTGTATGCTTGTGGTGGCTCCTTTTCGCCAACCCTGTGATGGTTCACTTTTCCAACCCGAAGGACTCCCTTTTCTTTGAAAACCCATTGGGACAGAGCTGTGGCCAAGTCCTTGTTTCCTGACTGGATGTGTCTGCATACAACATTTATTGAATTTATAAACCAAGACCAGCTGCAGAGGTTAAAAATAGGTTAATTTGCTTAATACATATATGCACTTGTCACACACAAAAAAAAGATATCTATTTCTATACCTACTTCTTATATTTATGATTACACTTACTTCTATGAATGTTTGAATATTCTGTTCTAGAACATTCGGTTATAACACCAATTGCTTTATAACTACTTACTTAACCTTTCCTGGTTTGCACGGGAAGTTCTAAACATATACTAATAAAGTGGATGGTGTTGGAACGGAATGTTCACTAAGGAAGTAAGTGTAATCATAATTATAAGTTTTATTGAATTGAAAATGTTCATGGAAATTCATGAACTTCAAGAAATTCTGTTTGTGCTGGACTGAGTGACCAAGTAACTGAACCAGCTATATCATAACTGAAACCTTTATTTAGTTTTATGTAACTCACACTTTTGAAAATGCATACAGGTCTAAAAGATTCAAGTTGTTTCTTAGCAGAATGACAAGATTATTAACAAAATAATTCACAATCTTGGTGTTAGAAATGTCCTTATCTGGCAGCACATGGCACTGCTTAAAAAAACTGATGCCAACATTATTACATTTGGATACAAAGCAAACCATTATTACTGCAACTACTTTTTTAGGTTACGACGTAACAACAGAAACTTCACATGGCAGCTGGAAATGACTTGAGAATAAATTTACAGAGTTACATAGTCCTTCCTGACTGAATATGAAAAACCATATAAGAATCATTCACGTAAAGGAAAATCAGGTCTACCTTTGACCACCATTAGCATTCTGAACAGGGGAGGTGAAGAACTCATCACTGAACAGGTCCAGAGAACCGAAGAACAAGACCCTGGCATTGTTACGTGCCTGAAGACCAGCGATCAGAAGCGTGTTCTGGCCAACGGCATGTGGGTACTCAGTGATCCTCTCATCCGGATTGAACGAATAAGCTGTCCATGATGCATGAAGAATGTCAAGAACAAGTGGATTATCTGGATCTGCTGTCATGCTAAGACAATAAAACGGACACAGAATATACCCACTACTGACAACTAAGTTTAAGATTCATGACCTTCGGTGTCTTGCATTATTCTGTCCCAATGTTTAAAAAAGATAGCATAAGGCATAATACAGTAAAGTTCTTTCATTGCATGCCTCTATCAGCATTGGCCCTCGGAAGTAATACCAATACAACACAACACAACTGAAATTTTGATAATGTCCTCCTCCCTATAAAGTAAAGTTCAGAAGTGTACACTGAAGTGCCACAGCACCCAATCAGGTAATCATCAGATTTGATTTAAAAAAGGAACTCTGAGCAGATAGTGTCATCACTGAAGGAAAAATATGCATACCCAACACCCCTGAAAAGCACAGGGTTCACTTTCTTGATGCCAACCATGACTGGTGAAGTTATCAGATTCTGTGGATCAGCAACTATCAAAGTGTGCTGAAAAATCGAATAAATGAATTATTTAAAACCAAGGCCTACATTACAAAAGCACAACTAAACTGGTTAAAACTGAAAGCAATAAAGGGTCAAATTAAATAAAAGGTAAGAATAGGTAACAGCAGTAATACAAGAACCCCTACTGATGCATTGTATTGTTGAACATTAAACTGATACTCAAAAAAGATTCTGTTATCAGGTACAGCAGTACAAGGCTACTTCACTTCTACAATGCACCCAATCCTACCTAGTAATCATTATCCTTTCACAGTGACATGGCATTGATGAAAACCAATATATTGCAAGGAAATTATTTTTTAGACAAATTCTACAGTGTCACATTCAGTCATGCATATACAAATAACCCGTTCAGTTCTAAGAATGTCTTTTGTGAAGAAACAGTAAGCAAATTAGTCTACAGCCTCCATAAAAAAGCATATAATGCTACAGCCACTGGCCTGGAAGTTTACAGGAGAAAAAGAATTCCACAAATTATTCCACAAACAAGGTTATTCCACAAACAAGGTACACACTTCAATTCATACTTGAAATTGCAAAATGACCATTCAGCTGTCAAGATTCAGTATCCTAAGATTTTACCGTATAAATCACCAAGTAGCACTATGCAAAAACGGAAAAACAATAATAACTGGAGCACAGTACAAACCTTGCCCGGATCGGAGACATCGTAGTTCAAATGATCGATGACGGCAGTCTTCTCCTCGTCAAACTCAACACCACATTCACTTCCAAAATCACGAATTGCTTCACCGATATTGGAACTGGCAGCAACAAGCACGTTTCCACCTCCATCCACAAAGCTAGTCAAACCGCTGACATCAATTGATCCACCAAATTCTGAAAAACCAACACATTCAAATGCAAACACTGCATGCACATTCAAAGGTGGTTTGGGAGTGGGCAATGAACCATGTAAGCAACTGCTGGAGTTTTGTTTGGATCGTGAAATGATATTGGTGGTATTCAGATGACAGTTTTTTCAGTAACAATGATATTAATGAATATTATAAAATTATTTTTACTGGACACTATTTCAATTAAAAACCCATAAATTATAAAATAAGCTTTATTGACTCTCCCTTTTTATTTGTGGTGCTATATGCAGTATCTTTCTGAATTTAGTATCTTTTTGCAACTTTGGGTTGGGTTTTGAATAGTACTGGGGCCATATGCACGAGCAGGTCATAAGTGCTTGTCCCAGACTAACTCTGGCTTATGCCCGACTAGTGAATTAGTCAATAGGGAAAATCATGCGTAAGAAAAATCCCATCACTAATCTTTTGCCAAGATTTGTTAGTCTCTTGCTTAAGCCCAACTCATGCATACCACTTGTCGAAGGCTGCTATTCAGAGACTAGCTAGCCCGGGCGTAAGCACTAGTCTCGGACTAAGTTAAGCCCTCTTCATGCATACAGGTCCTGTATTACAAAGGCACCATCAAAAATGTCAAGCAAGGTATAAAACAACAAGTGATGCAAATCTTCAGAAAATGCAACATTTTTATATCAACTGAATTTTACCACACTTAAATACATCTAAGAATTATACAGGTGATTTTGCCTTTGTTAACAAAATTCTAAAGTGTTTTCACCTGAACGCATGCGTCAGAGGCCAACAACATTTAACCGGTGGAGAAACAGGTCTCCAGACACCCGCTCAAAATGGATGCAAGTACTCGGGAAGCATTTTAACTTTTAAATTGTTAATTTTAAACTTTTGACATCTCCGTTGATGATGGCAATCGAATTATGGAAATTTAAGAGCACACAATGGATAATTGTGCAAAAGTTGTCAGCTTTTGAACAGCTAGACTAAGCTTGACAGAACAAAAAGAAGAAATGCTCAGACAATGGGATGAAGCAGACGAGTCCTGGGTTGAAGGGGCCTTTCAGTACAGTACTCAAGATTCACATTAGAAGTGGATAACTGTAAACATGAAGTATACTATTTTCTTTGGACAAATTAGAAATGGGTTGTTTTCCATGAAGTGAGTACACTTGAGGTTAACAAACTTGTATGGAACTGTACACATACTTCAGGACTCTAAACTTTGCAAAGCTTGCTGACCTGGTTGCTTTTTGAAGCTAGATATCACAAAGAAACCATACTTTAAGAAAACATTTGTAAAAATGCAATCTGCTTTCGTCACAGGGCAACTCTAAATAGAGGAACCAATTCGGTTACTTGTGAATTTTCCCTTTTTTCAGTGTTATGTTTTGTGTGATTGTTTATTGTCATTAAACTGTTGGTGATCAATAGTTTTTGTTTGGTTCAGTTTTGTTCAGCAATAAGCGGCCACACTAATGACACAGATTAAATGTTGAGTACATATGTGTACCTGAAAGAAAGGAAACAAACCTTCAACAGATGGTGAAAAGATTATAAGATTTTCATACAGAAACTCTCCATATTTGACCAGTGACAGAGAAGAATCATCTGCTGTTTTGAAGGTTAAGTCAAATCCACGATCTACATTTAAAACATAAAAGACATCAATAATTAATTAACCATCAGTTAAAATGATGAACCTTTCTAAACTAGGTGCTGTTATATAACACAGTAGTATGCGTTAAGTTCCCAATCCAAAGTGGTTCAGTTGTAAAGCTGCAGTCTTTCACCTTCTTTCAACTTCTGATTTTCATATCTTTGTAAAAAATCAGAAGCTGTACATTCATTGCTTGGTGTGTCATTACTCACATGCAGAAGCTGTCCTATTTATGAATATTTCAGTAATTAATGATGAGGGCTTTGCTTGGCATGGGTCGGGTTGAACCACGCGCTTTGCTTGACCACATCACTGCTTACATTTAATGTAACATGATACTGCAAATGCTTCACTAAAAATAACTGCATATTAAAGAACAAAGTACTTTGAGAATGACTGAAGGACAGGAATAAATTTCCTTAAGAACTGTTTTACTCCACCCAACCCAACTTCCACTGCTTTTCGACCAAATGCAGGCTATTTAGCATACTGGCATGACCAATTATAAACTGCGGCTGCAAAGCAAGAGGTAGGTTAAGTGGGTACGGTCGTTATAGTAAACCGTGTACATTTACATATACGTTTATGGCAATATGGAGTGTTCGCTTTATAGACAGCAGTTGGGCTGACAACCAGGGTCATCGACGTGGCACATGCTAAAAAAGATAATCTGTGGATGACAATCATAAGATTACCTCTCAGAGACTGGAAAAATATCGAATGAGTTTCCCGAATGGTCCAGTTGTCAAGCAAAACTAGCGTCCGCTGCACAGCAGATGACAGAACCAGGGAAGAAGCCAAGAAAACCAAGAGAAAGCTAACTTTACGATCTACTCCTCCAGACGCCATCTTCGCAACTGATGCTCTACGTGTGTACGGTTGGTCACCGGTGTCCCCCAGCGAAACTCAATCACTTTAATGGTGTAATATATTGCACAAATTATGCAACAGGATGCTATAATATACAGTTAGTAAATTAAAACAATATTGCAAATAAAAAACATTTAACAAAATTATAAAGAAATGTGCAATTAGATTTGGAACTATATTTTACATATTAGCCTAGTATCAACCAATCACAAACGTGAGCGTGTGATCGGCGCTTCTTGATGGATGATTTATGCGCTACGATCTCTTGCCACAACTGTTCGATGTAATGCGTTTAAAAGTAGATTATAAATTAATTGTATGCTTACGTAAGTCAGTGATCGTAATCGTAAACGTAAACTCGAGAATAGCTACAGCGCTACTTAAGGCTAAGCGCAGGGCACCAGATTATTCCCGAACGCTGCGTCAAGTCAGATGGGTTCTCTTTCACAGATCCTATCTTGACA
Organism: Norana najaformis; assembly: GCA_964023275.1. NCBI lineage: Eukaryota > Metazoa > Annelida > Clitellata > Crassiclitellata > Hormogastridae > Norana > Norana najaformis. Next base: position 10,225,520 of record OZ029915.1, read on the forward strand.
CCCCTTCTTTCTCTTATCTCTCTCTCTCTCCTCTCCAACCCCAAACACCATCCCCAATAGCTGCCACGCTGTCTCTCCGTCTGACTTCTGGATCTTGACCTGGAACCGAAAACATTTGCCTATCGATTTTGTTTCGATTGAGCGCTTGTGAATAAGCTGATCCCCGCGACGTGGCTTTCGTTGGGCGCTGTAGAAATTTCGGAATTACGATTACGATCCAAGATAGCAGATGAAGAACGAAGTCCGGATGCCAGAACACCAGTATAGATCTGCACCAGAGGTTGTGTTTGGATTGGAAGAAGTGAGAAGGCAGCGGATTGGATGGATCAAAGCAAGATTTCTTGAAAGGGCGAGATTAGATTTGAACAGAAATCCCGAGTAGCGATAGATAGAGGGGTCTGAGGCACCGCAGATGATGGTTGGTGGAGGAATCTCGAGATCTTGGCCTGTGTCAGAAAAATTATTGGCTTACGCAATATCACCCTTCAACTTGTATCATCATCTTGCAAGAGTTTTAGGTTAGTCGAAATAATAGCAAGCAATTTTGTAAGAAGTTCGTAATCGTCATCACGAGATTTCTACAGCGCCCAACGAAAGCCACGTCACGGGAACCAGCTTATTCACAGGCACTCAGTCAAAGCAAAGTTGATAGGCAAAGTGTTCAGTTCCAGGTCAAGATCCAAGAGTCAGGCAGAGAGACAGCGTGGCAGCTACGGTGGGTGATTTTGGGATTCGGTTTTGGATAGTTCAAGCACAGGAGATTATATGTTAGTTATGTTTCCTTGCTTTCTATATCACGCTGCGGGATTGACAGACATTGAAACTGTAGAAGGTCCTATAAAGTTTGGGCTAGCTAAGGAATTAGCTGGTTAACTTTATTAAATTCTTTGATCTCTAAGATCTACAACGTATAAACTGAACGCCATTTCGTTAGTGACGTTCCCATCGAATTCGTATTTTATGCTGAACAGCAAGCAAGTCTGCGGATGCAATCGGTATCAACACCAAATACACGCCGAGTACACTCCTAGTGTTTGAACCAGCGTTATTAAGGAACCCGGACGAGTCTCTATCTATATGAAAGCCTTTATGAGAATAGGTCTGCACTCTGTGCGTACTCTGAGCGACCATCGATTGCGCCGTTCGCACCCCTATCCCTGGATTATTATGCAAACGGTCGCGTGCTTGCTGCAGCAGTCGACGGCCAGGCTGCGGATTGCGGCGGTTGCTGAAGAAGGTGGTTGAGGTTTGATAATAACAGCGTTTAGTAAAATATAAATAATTTAGACTTACTTTCTTAGTTTATTAGCTGCTGAAGGGTTTCGCTCCAAACAACCTCCAGCGAAAGAAGCCTTGGGACATCGACCGTATCCAAGGGGAAGAACAGTCCACCGTCGACGCATTTGACCTTGAGAATTTTTCAAGTTCACCGGCCAACCATCCGTTGCCACGATGAATTTGCCGCCTGGATTGAGTGGTAGAACCAGCTCCGGAATAACCATCGGAATGACGCGCCCGGATTCCGGAGGAGCGGGTGCGATACAGAGCCTTCCCAGCTGGACGAGTGGAATGACGTTCGCGACCGAGGGGTCTTACGAACAACAGCTTGCCTCGGCCTTCGCAGGAACCCGGTTGGAGTCCCTCTGCGAACTGGACATCGACTCCCCACCCAACATCCAGCGCATGTCTGGAATCATCTGTACGATCGGACCGGCTTGCAGATCGGTCCCGATGCTGGAGAAGATGATTGCAGCCGGCCTTGACATTGCTCGCATGAACTTCTCCCACGGATCGCACGAGTACCACAAGGAGACAATCATCAACGTGCGGGCCGCTGCCGCCAAAAGCCCTCGACCGATTGCCATAGCGTTGGACACAAAGGGACCAGAAATTCGAACCGGGGTCATGAAGGCTGGAGTTAATGCTGAAGTTGAGCTGGTAGCAGGGCAGCAGATCATCGTCACAATCAACGATGACTACAAGGAGCTCTGTGATGAGCACTACCTCTGGGTTGACTACAAGAACATCATCAAGGTTGTGGATGTTGGAAAAAACATATATGTTGATGATGGCCTCATCTCTCTTCTTGTGACAGAAAAAGGTCCTGATTTTCTCAAGTGCACAATTGAGAATGGAGGAAAGATAAGTAGCAAGAAGGGCTGTAACTTACCTGGAACTCCGGTTGACTTACCTGCTGTGTCAGATCGAGACAAGGAAGACTTGAGATTTGGAGTGGAAATGGGAGTTGACATGATCTTTGCTTCGTTTATTCGAAGTGGCGAAGGAATCAGAGTGATACGGGACACCCTGGGAGAAGAAGGCCGAAACATCAAGATCATCGCTAAGATTGAGAACCATGAGGGTGTGAAGAGATTTGATGAGATCCTTGAGGCTGCTGATGGTGTGATGGTTGCCCGTGGCGATCTAGGCATTGAAATCCCGACCGAGAAGGTGTTCCTTGCGCAGAAGATGATCATTGGTCGATGCAACCGAGCAGGAAAACCAGTCATCTGTGCCACCCAGATGTTGGAGAGCATGATCAAGAAGCCGCGTCCGACTCGTGCAGAGAGCAGTGATGTTGCCAATGCCATTCTTGATGGAGCCGACTGCGTGATGCTGTCGGGCGAGACGGCCAAGGGTGACTTTCCTCTGCAGGCTGTTGAGACGATGCACAAGATCGCCAAAGAGGCTGAGTCAGCTGTTTACCACAAGCAACTGTTTGAAGAACTTCGGCTTCTGACTCCGCGCCCCACCGACATCACCCACACAACCGCCCTGGCTGCAGTCGAGGCAGCCGTCAACTGCCTGGCCGTGGCAATCATCACTATAACAACCACTGGCCGCTCGGCTCAGCTGATGGCAGCCTATCGTCCACGCTGTCCGATCTTTGCGGTGACCCGTAACGCCCAAACGGCTCGTCAGTTGCACCTGCACAGGAGCATCTACCCTCTGTACTACAAAGAACCTCACCTGCCAGACTGGACAGAGGACATGGATAACCGTATCAGCTATGCCATCGAGGCTGGATTCGAGCAGAGCGTGATGAAAGTTGGTGCACCAGTTATCATAGTCACAGGATGGAGGTCTGGAACCGGTTATACAAACACCGTCCGTGTCGTCACGATAACCGAGAGGAACAAGAAGATTGCCATTGTGACACCACAAACGGAGGACACACAACAGAAGCCAGATGCCAGCTTCTTCTAAGAATGGAGAACTATGCTGCTAGACTTCCTGGAAGGTGACTGAGTTTGATGACTTTTGTGACTTTTATGAACTTTATTTCATTGCCTTTGAGCTTTTGGTATGATTACCTTCCTGTGCTCTGTGTAGTATAGAATTTTGTTCTGTTGGCATGTATGGAGTCATATGCATTTATGGTAATCTCGAGATTTCTACCACGCCCAACGAGAGCTAAGTTGTGGCCTCCTGTGACCTGATATACTATGATATCTTCAAGTTCTTATCCAGTTCCAAACACCACCCACCGTCTGACTGCCTGACTGGTTGCCTGGCTCTTGGTTCTTGACCTGGAACTGGACCATTCTTGCCTATCAATTTTATTTTGACTGAAGGTCTGTGACTAAGCCGGTTCCCCCAACAGCTTTTGTTGGATGCTGTAAAAATCTTGAGATTATGATCTTGGATTTAATTTTCAGTCTTACAAAGGTTTTTTTATCTGCAGTTTCTACAAAACTTAGCCTTATCCTGCAAAAGTAAACATATCTGGGTATTTATATAGCGCATTTTAACACCTCTCAGAGGTGCTCAGCATGGCTCTAGCAGATCGAAAAAAGCTTAATTTACATAATGGTCATAGAAGTCTTTACATTAGATTCACAGAATAGCTCCTTGCTGAACATTGTTTTCATCTATAACTGGACTTGTTAAACATTACAAACAATTCATCTGGATGCCAGATGCATATTGTGCTTTCTGTTAATTCACTGATCAATAAAGTGCTGTAGCAAGAGCTGTCAATCAATGAAGATCGTCAGTCAGTCAATTTCTTTGGTATTACATGAATGAAACTGAATATTGGTTACTTGTAAATTGGCAGTGAATGCTAATTATTGCTTCTGTGTTATTTGTCTTTTCAGTTAGAAAGTTATCTACCAAAAGTTTGAAGCTGATCCTCGTTTGATCCAAGTAATTGGCATTCAGCTTGTGTCCTCCTCCTTCCCATGACACCTTGAAAGTTTGTTAATTATTATAATTCAAATATTTCAACTTGTCCTGAGTTCATTACTGTTTTGTCAGATGTTTATAAGCAGTGTCGTTTGTTTTAGGTAATTGTTTTCCCAGTGATATTTAGATTGTTGTACCATGAAAGAAGATAGAAATTTTGTCATGATTTACTCTCCCAATATAGACACAAGCTCTGTAACAGAAAAGTACTAGATTTTATGGATTGCATAATGTTCTGTACTGTTCTAGTCAAACTTGAAAAAATTTGCAAATGATGTTCATCTGATATGTGTATTTCGTACCTGCATAGGATTAAGAATAACTGGTTTTTGAAGTTTTCTACTGCAGAACTTGTTACTATGCTTACCTTAAATGCAGTCAACAGCAGCTGCTTCTTAAATTGGGCATAATTGATTACAGCAACACTTTCTTGTTAAGATGAGTAACTATTCCTGAAATGGTGATGGGAAAGTCTTGAACAGGTTTCATTTAATTGATTGTGTTTTAGTTTTTAACTGGCTGCAACTTTATAGCATTAAAAATCTATTATCTGTAGCTTAAAAAATCTCACATCATGTGAAACTTTAATTCTAAATAATGTTGTAGGTAAACTCAGTGTCTTATAAATAGAAAACTGTAGGTCTTACTTGTAACTGTGTTAGCACTGCAAGGCACAAACGAAAATATTCCAAAACAATTACTTGTAGACTTTTAACCAGTACATTTCTTTGTTAACTGTTGATGCAAGCCTCTCACTTATATTTGCTATATACTGTTCATGTGAATACAATAACAGTTTGCCTAATCAGGTTTGAAGTTAACTTAAAATGAAAGAATGAAAGCTGCGGAGAATCAAATGTTCTTGTAATTGGAAGTACACTGCAATAACTGTGGTTGCTTATTGCAGGCTTTTTTAAAGCATCGGTAGGATTTCTTTTCAGCATCAGATCCACCATTCATTCCACTCACAGAAAGTAACAGTTTCATGACAGTTCTGTGCAGAATTTGCAAGTCTGTTTTGTTAAGGTTTCTTTGATACATTGAGTTAAATGCAAGCAAACGTCTTACAAGAGGATCTGACATGGAAATAATTTATGGTAAATGTAAATGTACACGTTTATCTATAGCAGCTGTATGGCCTTGACCCTGCTCATTTTTCGATGACTATATCGGGTAAGATCCTTCACCACCGCTGCCCTTTTGAATGGGCTTCAAGCCATTTAAGGTCCTGTTGCATGAACTGTGCTAGCTTCAGATTCAAATCTCTGAAATAAGCCAGAGGGTGAATTGCAACATACAAGGTGTTGGCAGCTCAAGACAGAATATGGCAATGTGTTAAAGTAAGTTATACCAGTGATGGCATGTTTTGGTATGCAGATATGTAAATCAAGTTTTGAAGAGAAGGCACTGGTAATGCATCAACGCTGGGAAGAATTTAGAAGGTTCTTTGCAGGTTGTAGTAGCATTAGCAATTGTTTATGTTGCAGGTGAGGCACATTATGTGAACTGACTTTCCTGAATATTAGGATAATGAGGCTGTGGGGATAGTGATCGTGGTCAGTACAAGAGTCAAGTACTTGCAATTTCTACAGAAAGTAGGCATCTGTCATACTAAAGCACAAGTTTCTTCATGGTTCAGTGTGAATGTTTCAGCACTTTAACTGCTTGACCTATAGTTAGACCAGTTAGTCTACTTAAAGGATCATTTCTGGTAGCATTCTTTGGTGATTTACGTTTTACCAGGGGGGCAGGTGAATGGAGAGATCATCTCATAGTTATTGTTTTGTAGTTTTTGTTATTGCAAGCCCATTTCTTTATCGCACCATATGCTTGTTTCTCATTTTACGGACTGTTCATTTATTGATATCTGCTAGCCAGCGTCTTACTGGAGTTGTTGCCTATGTTTGTTGCTGTATATATAAATTATGCCAAAATGTTTCTGTATTTCATACAAAGCCTTAGTTTTATAACTATTTAAGTATTTGAGATGTGCTTTAGTTGCCATCACAGGACTACATGCATTTTTCTTGCTCAGTCAAACAACAAACTATTCCAGCAAGATAGTATTTTGCATGTCTAGTTTTGGTTTTAATACAAACTAGTGTAGATGATATTTTATATTACTTAGGTGAACACAGATTCAGCTGAATTACGGCTAATAGTTTGGCAGTTATGCATTGTGCAACCCTAGAAACATCATTGTTTACCAACATGTAATTTTATTGTGATTTCTAATTACGTGATCCATGTGTTTTCAGTGGATTGATATTTCTTCCTGTCTTGTTTTTATGCTTCATTGTTGTTTCCCAGTTAGATGTTGTTTCAGCATTAAAGGTTTCAACAGCATTTGAATTGGTAGCTTGTAGTAAAAGTATTAGTTCAGACATCACAAAACAACTTCAGAATCTGATGAAATGAAACAATCTAGGATCTTGCACGGTATTTTACCATGCAGCAAAATGGGTGTATGTTGTAATTTACCTACGTTTTTCCCAACTGATAATTCATTGTAATGTTATAATGACAATTTATGTAGCACTGTAAGTAGCAAACTACTTCTACTGTGCAAATACAATTACAGTTGTCAGGTGAAGTGCTAAAAGTGAAATAACAGAGAGTTTCAATTGCTTTTAAAATGTGAACACTGTTGTGAACTTTGGCTTCAGTGTTAAACGTGACTTATAAGAAATATAGCGTTCATTTGTATCATGACCATAATTCCTCTTGGGCAACTCATTGGAACCTATAGAAAGTTAGCTACATACATTCTACTTTCAAAGAATAAATTCAATGAAAGCCGAATCTTGCAAATAAAAATATTTAATATTTTCTAACAGAAGTATACAACTGTTATATTTTCTTGTTTTCTGCTGGTTCCAGACCATGGAATCCCATGCAGAACATGAGATTGATAGTGCAGTGGACAAGTACCAGTTAAATGTGATTTTTGATAACTAGACAGATTGCAATTGCAGCATTTGTGTACAGTTTTAGTCTGAGAAATAGTAAATAAAAACACTTGGTCACAAATTCTTTACACTAAAATGAACTGACAGAGTATTACAAATAAACGTATTCACTTGTATTTGCTCATCTTATGCACACTACCTGATAACAATACACATGCACAACAGATTTAACAGTAAATTGAAAATGCTCACCTCATTTGAAGATTCTTATAATTAATCTAACATTATAGATATCAGCTGGCAATTTTTACTGAAAATGCACGTTATGAAATTTGGGCAAAAAGTGTCAACATTACATTAGATTCTAGATAAATCATTCATCACACACCGTTTTCTTGTAGGATTTGAACATACTGAATTGGTGGACCAGTCCAAATTGGGACAAGTAGAAACTTGAGTCCCGATGGACTTGTGATTATTAAAAAATGACTTGTTATGGGCTCAATGAACCATATGCTGAACAACAAAACTAAGTTACATTACACCAAAATAATTGGTACCAATAAAGCAATTAAGGAAGTCGTACAAATGTTGTAGAGTAAAAACCCACTGAAACATTTTTCATGTTCATACAGTTGGCAAAGAAGTCAGTTGGAAAGTCACTTAAAACATGAACATTTAATCGAGAATGCAAGTAGTTATGGGAAAATGAGACTACGATGTTCCAAGTGATTGTCTTGTCTTTTGGTTTGACTATTGCTGAAGAAGTCGATCCACAGCTGCATTCAAGTCGCCTGATGTAGCAGAAAGTGCTGAACAAACAGATTGCCAGGAAAATAGATTAATTAAAGTGGAAAATGCTCAACATAAAATATTGGTTAACGTGAAAAGGATGCTTAGTCCGATTAATTATCAATGGTTTTTAATGCAAAATAGTGTCGTTATCACAAAACTGATAATGCAAATATATTGTTTAACACCAAAATGAAGGTCTTGTGCAAGAAAATGCAAAACCTTAGATAATACAAAATGTTGATTTTATTTTCAACGCTCATGCAAAGTGAAACGGTCATACTTTGTTTCATCGTTTATAACCTGGGTCCGGGTCAAGTACATTCAAAATCATTTTCTTAGAGCTGGCTTGCATGGTTGGTGCAGCTCCAGAAAATCAAGAGATTCCTCTGTTGCGCTACTGGGGCTGATGAATGCTGCATTTTGCAACCTGTAGGTAGCCTTAGTTCTGTTATGCCCATTCAGCAACAGGAGCATGGCAGCCTTTGTTGGACGTTGGATCATCCTGTAACAATGTTCTGGTGAAAATCTTCCATTAGACATAGCTCAAGAAAAACTTTCAGCTAAACTCAAGTTGCACCCTTTGCAGACAAGTATATTTCTATGCATTTGAGAGGATCTTAACAGATGCCATATTCTGTTCCTATTAGATTCCAGTTAGAATGTATTCTGGAGCTGCAGCTCAACTACCAGTGCCAGACCGACACAATGGTAACAATGAAATCTGCACAAAAGAAAAACAGAAATAGTAGAGAGACGGGAGGAAAAGAGACCCTTCAAGCAACTTTTGACCCCTACCTAGTATGTTTGCCTGTTGGTTTGCAAAGCCCATAGCAGCCAGCTGGTTCAGTTGTACCTCGTACCTTGCTTCGGGTGACTGAGTCTGAAAGCAGTAATCATCAGATAAATGTTTTGCTATAGCGGTGTAAAGAGATACAGGTAAGATAACCCTCCTAAACAAATGCTTTTATTGTAACCTCACTAACAGCTAAATTCGTCTGCTGGTGAAGAAATACAGCAAAGTATTAACTGATAAAATATCGTATTAACATCAATTCTCAGAACATGAGTGGAAAACAAAATGCGGAAGGAGGAAAAATAAGGCAAGCTGTATTCAGACCCAGCTATAAAAACAAAGCCATTTACTGCAAATACTTGGATATCCAAATCAGACAAGCTAATGGCATACATACACAAGCAAACAAATAACTTCTGATTTCTTATTATTCGTCTGTGGTAAGAAGATAATGTGATAATGTTAATGGAAGGTATAAGGAGATGCAATTCACATAATTATAGTTATACAAAACAGTTATACAGTAATTATACAAGTAACATAATTTACACAATGCCACTTTAAGAAGACTTAATTCTGGTGACCCGACAAAAGCGCGCAGGACAAATGCGCGCCCACCAAAGCGGGTGCCGTCATTTGCGCTGACATAAGCGCGCATACAAGAAGACATAGAGCCATACGAAGAAATGACTATTTAATTTAGAAGACAAACAAAATGTAAGTTTGATGTTTGATAAGGTAATGTTTTTAAAGTGTTCTTTTATTATTTGAATTTTGTTATGTTTCCATTTTGTCAAATTGTTACATTATTCACAATTCCAACTATAAGTTTCTTTCTACTATTACTTTTACATCAAAGTGGCAGCAACTATTACGTTCGCATCATATTATTGTGTATTATACATTGCCATACAGTATATAAAGCTGCCGTCTTTATTCTATCAATCGAAGGGTTAAAGCGTTTAACCTTTGAAGTTAGTCAAAGGGTTAATAATAGTCGATCCTGCGCGCTTTCGACGGCACTCATTTGACGGGGCTTATTCTACAGCACTCAATTGACGGCACGCATTTGTCAGCGCTCATTTGTCGTGTGCGCTAATGACGGGGTGCCCTTAATTCTGGTTCAGCCAAATTAGTCTAGTACAATATATATGTATCTTCAGATATATAACAGTGGCAAAAACAGAACGAAAATGACAATGTTCAAAGAGTTTGGAAATATTTTTAGAGTGTGGTCTGTGGCCACTCACAGATGAATTTGTTGCTCCAGACATCATTCCAAACATCTGCCTCAGCATCTGAGCATACTCATCTCCAGCAGGAGTCGTTGTCAACTGGCTGCTGCTTGTAACTGGAGCTGTGCTACTTGTGGTCGTATCTGTGGTTTGATCAGCTGAACTGGATCTAGAAATGCCACACCATATGAAAAATGTGTACCAATGAAATCCGAAAATAAAAGCTCTTCGAGTACAATCCCAGATAACCAAACCAACACTGCATTTCTCATGGCCACTTAGATCTAGAGTGACCTGCAGCAGAGTAGCCCGGAAACACAGGCTATTCATCCCCTACTTTACGTCCTGCTGATGTCTACCATACATGATTAGTATTATTAATCAGATATTTATATTGCGCTAATTTATGAATTCACCTCAAAAGTGCGGGTAGCTGGTAAAAGATAAGTCTTCAATTGTTTGCAAAATGAAATAAGAAAAAGAAAAGGGGCCCTCAAATCTGGTGGTAGTGAATTCCAAAGATGTCAACCGGCATGTGAGAAGGCATGAAACCCACATGTCTTTTCTGGTAAGTTGGAACAAACAGTTGGCCAGAGAAAGTTGATCTTAAGTTTGTCCTGGTGGGATTAAGTGCGAGTGGAATGCAAAGGTCAGCAGGGTAGCTTGGTGCTAGATTATGAAGCGCTTTGTATCCAAGGACAGCAACCTTAAACCGGACCTAAGCTGGAAAAGATAACCAATGCAAATTTGTAGACATAAAATGAATCTGAACAAAGCTCGTAGAGCTGCTGAAGTCTCCTCTGACAGGACAGGCTTTGTAGACAATAATCTCATTGCACTGAAGGGTTGCAGAGTAGGCAGACTCAACAGAATCTGGCAGAAATACCTTGCTTCTCCTAGCAACCCTGGTGTTTCGTTTTGCAGCTGCTGCATCCCTTGCTGAATATCCATCATCGCCTGAAGAGCACGAGGGTTTCCAATGTAACTCAGGATTTCTGGATTAACCAACTGACAGGCACATATAAAACAACATCACTTAAGCTACTAGCATAGGCAGCACTCTTGTAAGGTACTTAAACGGCACTGTATATTAAGTGTCTAGATGCTTACCTACTCACTCTTATCAAAATAATACAAAAGAAAAACAGCAGCTGAAGCTACCCTGTGTACCAAAGTTAATGATTTCCCATGCCTAACACCAACAAGTAAAAGAATCTTACACCACAGATCACACAATTATGAAACATTTTTAAACATGCATTACCAAAACACATGAGACGAAAATTAGACAAAATGTGCAAATTCATGCCAAGTTCCTTTAGTCCGTTGTGCAAACAGAAAAATTCAGCACAGTTTCAATCACAGCAGAAAAATGTCTGAAACAACTTAAGTTTGCAAAGCCCTAAACAAAGCTTAGGCCATTTACAATACAGGAACTGAGAAATACCTCACAACGCAGTCTACAGCTAATATCATCAGACAGAAAGAATTATGTGCCAGTAGAAGCTTACCTGCTGAGAGAGATATGGCATCGCAGAACGAACACTTTCTTGGACTGCTGAGTCACCAGAAACCAGCGGAGTGCCATTCATGTACTGCAAGAAAATCAACCAACTCAAATCAACATCGTGAGATGCTCCTTTGCATCTTCCCATCTACAGCATGAAACAGCCTACCTGAAAGTTAACGTTAAAATCTCAACATGACTTAACACTTTCATGTTGTGACTCAAGACAATCATTTTTCTGAGTCATGCACGTATTAAATTTCATTGCATATACACTGCTCTTTTCTTTGGGCTCTGTCATAATGTGGGGTTACGTTAATGACCATTATTATTTTTGTCCGAGAGTCATAAATTCCCTTGGGACTTATAAACAAGGCTTAGAAGAAATAAAATGTCCCGTTTGGCTAAATCTCATCAAGCTCTGGCAGACAGAAAGTGCTGCAAAAGGCGACAGCATTAAAACATTGCATTGCAACTGATAAGTGCCGAAAAAGATGTTTCTCTTTTGTTCCCAGACACTTGTGTTAAGGAGTATCCAAGATCCACGGTAAAAGTAAGCCCAGTTAATAAAGCCCAGAGTTTTGAAGGCAAGTGGAACAAAATGATACTGTGGCAAAAGCAGATGGTATTTTGATATTTTCCTAGATTTCCTTGATGCCCCCAATTCCACAGCCCCACCGGCAAAACAGAAGTAGCAGCCAAGTAAGAAACAGCCACGGTGTCAGCTACAGTGACATCCCAAATCCAACTGAGGCCGCTGTTCCATGGAATTAGCGCAAGCCAGTCGGATCTTTTGCCATCAGTTCTGGATAAGCAGAGGTTCTTTGACTGCAGGGAAACCCACACGACCAAGGGTTTGACAAATTAGATCATTTAAGATTGCATGCACAATTCTGACACTAGAAAGACCTAGATATATGAGGAAGCAAATGCGTGACAAATCGGGTCTCACCTGGTTGATGGTCTCAGGATTGGCTGCAAGGTTCTGTAGCATGGACTGCATGTACGGCGCCTGCATGATGTTTGTCATCAGCTGCGGATTCTGTATCATTTGCTGAGTAATGCTCTCGATGCCCGCATTCGTTAGACCTATACGCAGAGAATAATGATCAACGTCGTCACTGTAGTCACTATCATCAAATGCCATCACAAATTAAGAAACTTATTTTACTTCATATAGATAACCTTTGTATGTGCATTTTCCATTCTGTTTAAGTTACACTTGGTCAGAACTGTAATATAGCAAAGCATGCAGCACTTTTGAGGTTCTTAAATGGTGTTATATATGTCCCAATCTATACATACATCACATCACGATCAACATCATCACCAACACCTTATCACTCCCAGAGTTCACCCATATGATCATAATACTCAGCATGACTCATAGCATAACTTTGGCTTCTGGCTGCTTGTGGTGTTGAAGACCCAGGATGGGAATATAACCACATATAGATGCCACTACCGCTGCCACCAAAATTACATTCATTAAGAATGATGCTTTAAATCAGGGGTGCACAGCCTTTTTCGGCCAAGGGCCACTGATCGATTTGTTAAACCCTTTGGGGGCCAAACAAAGTGTGATGACTCAGCTTATGTCAGGTGAATGCATGTCACAATATATGAAGATGTCATGAAAAGTAAACATAAAGCGCTATAGAGAAAGAGGGCTCATATTCTATATTACTACAATACTGATAGTTTGATTCCTGTTGGACATCGCGGGTCACATGACGACTCATCGTGGGCAAGATGTGGCCTGCGGGCCGGAAGTTGTGCACCACTGCTTTAAATCCTTAGTCCTACAGACTGAACAGAAGGCTGCATTGCAAATGACTACAAACTACGTTCAGTGACTGCTACAGTGCTACTCTTTTATTCATATTTTCAGAGAAGTTTTCATATTGAAATTTCAGTTTGACAAAAAATTATTGTAACTGTTAGCACTGTTTTTCTTTATCACACCATGCATTTAACCACTTTACTGAATACTTTACCACTGCATCTGCAACTGGTGCCAGCAAAATCCACGCATTATAACAAAATTTCCATAACTATTGCTAAAACAACAATTATTAAATAATTTCATTAAAACTAGTGTGCAACACCCTGTACAGGAGAGGCAAGTGTCATCATATTATTATAAAGGCAACAGGAACTGGAAGTGGGATCAGATCTCAACATGAAACACGCAGCCTCAGGCATCGTGCATTGCAGATGTATAAGCTGAGTTCAAGGCCCATCAGCTGAAGAATACAATTAACTTACCAAAGCTGGAAGTGGCATTAGAACTAGTATTAGTGCCACTCGATGCTGAGTCTCCGTCTTCTTGATCGTTGCTTCTGCCAGCTGTAGTTCCTGCAAAACAACATCTGCCTATGCAAACCAGGAACTGCAAATTATGTGAACAACGGATTACTGGAACCCATCAATTCCACACACAAACTCACCCTAAGAATCACTGACTGACAAAGTAAAGTAAGGCAACTGCTCACTTACTCTGTGCATTGGTGAGACAGAACACAGTTACTAACAACGATCTGCCAACTTCATGTGATACATTGCTATTTTAATCCCATGCACAGATAGGGCCCATCCATATATTACGTACGCAATGAGGGCGGAGGGGAAGTAATCAGATATAGGCAATTTTGCGTACGGGTGCGTATCGCGAGGGGGGTGGGTCTCAACAAAATGTGTACGTAGGCAAAATAAATTTCTAGTCATGACGTCCACATTAGCCTAATTATAACACTGTATTATCCTTTAGTCGTCCTCCTGTATTAATCCTATATAACAAAAATAAATAGTAGTCTATGGTAAAATAAATGTCTTATACATGACTTCAGCTAATTAACTTTTGTAAAGGGGGGTTAGAGAAGCTTGGTTGTACGTACGCATGGGGGAGGGGGTCCACAAAATGTATGAGGTGCAACAGAGGAGGAGAGGTGAAAATATAATTTTTTTTGTGTACGTATTAGATGGATGGGCCCATATTAAGAGCTCAGCAATAAGCTACTACAGGACCAGCATTATAGCAAACAGCTCAGACTGAACAATAACTAATAATGTATCTACATTTGAAAACTGTTCTGTTTTGCTGAGGCTGAGCACACCTCTGAACAGATTCTTGAAGAGGCTCTGTACAAATTTACTGAATGAATGAATACTGTTGTATTCAACAGATCAGAATATAAATTATTTAAGCTTTAACAAACTTCATAATAGTCTTTAGTTCTATCTCAACATTTAAGGAGATATCTGAACTTAAGCTAAAATTTCGACAAATGCCAAAATATGTGGTTCTGATGAGAAAATGACTAACAATATGAGACACTCAGAGGGTTAAGGTATGGTTAGTACACATAGTATGCAACTTACACTCATAAGGTTCTTGAGTTTACCAAAAGCAGCAGTAGGCAATTTAATAGTTTCATGGTACTCACCAGAACTTGAAGTCTGGCTAGATGTTGCTGCACCCAGCATAGGTTCCTGCACCTCTCTGGTACTCCTCGAGAAATCATCGAACATCGATTGCTACAATCAATCAAATGGTTGAAACAAGTTGCTGAATGATCACAATTATCAACACATCAAATGCTCAACTTTTGTTATATGTTTTGCAATGCCATATTTAATTTTCAATTCTTAGTGCCAATTAAAATAGTTGGCACAACCTGTAACTATGCTAAATAAATTATGAAAATATTTCTGACTGCACCAACTTTAGTCTGAATTTTTCTGAACAGCATAAACAGTATTTCTTAATGCCATGGTAATGGTAGTATTTAAGAAAATGGAGTAAAGAAAAATAGCAATGTGACACTGTGTTTTAAAACAATGGATTGTAAGTATTGCAGGGGAGAATTCATATTTTTTGTAGCAACACATCATCTGCATACAAACCATCCAGTTACCATATACAGTGAAAAAGTGCCATCATTCCCAGCAAATAAAAAAGCAGTATAACACCAGGCTACATTAATTCATCTTCATGCAGTGGCTGTGCAGATGGGACAGGGGACTATGACAGCATTCAAAATTGCAGCGAATGACAGACCTTCGTAAACCACAGCGGCATTGTGCAACCAATTCAAAAGCCAGCTCTGCGGCACATGTAATACACAGCTAAGCCACAGATTTTTTAACTATAACTTAAAGTTGGACATTCATATTGTATTTTATATTGTTGCAAGACCTTGTATTATATTTCTGCGTATGCACTGTTGTAAAGTGTGGGCGTTTGTCTCATGCTAATACGTACTTACTTAATATAGCACTCTGGAATGGCAGACGTCAGATGCTAGCGCACATGTATCAAATTTTTCCTAGCCAGGATGCACTTTTCTATACAGACAACTATGACCTGAAAATGCCTTCTTCGTCAGGACGTGTTAATAAACAAGAAATAATCATCGACAGAATGATTGACTCGAATGTCATTAAACAATTTCAGGCAATCAAAAGAATCATATGTTAAGTTTTAATTATTATTACAAAGTGAAACTAATTTTATAAAAACTCAAATTCTTTAATTTAACAAAGTTTATTATTTCAACACAATAAACAGGATTTCATACTAAAACTACACAGTTCAGTGAAGAAGATGACACAAAACAATTCAAAATTAAACATATTTTATATATTTTTGTGGGCTATCAGAAAAGCTTCTATGGTCAATGAAAACCAGGTAAAGGCTGAACTTACTCCACCACTATTTCTCATCAGTTCTTGCAGCATTGCAGGATTACGACCCACTTGAGCAGCCTGGCAAAAAATCACGCACACTGCACGCATAAAATCAAAACAGATGACAGGACACCTTCATCATCATGAACGTCACTTTAGAAACAGAAAAGAAACATGTGCAACACTAACTAAATGCAGCGCAGAAGAAAAATTGTACTATATCTCAATCATCAGACAAATTCTGCAGTTTCATAAACCGTAAAAGGCTGCTCTGCTGAAATTACATGAACTGACAAAATGATTTTGTCCCAATGAAAGATAACCCTCCACTGAACTCTGCTTATTAAAACAGCAAACCATTTTAAAATGATCTGTTAACACCAATATTTTCTCTACATTATTATGTTAATCCCAAATTACACTATGTAATCTTAAAACAATACCCTCTTCTGCAAAATCCTGCACCAAAAACCCAGTAGTTAGAACTTGACACTTTGAAGTACACAGTAACAAGGAAATACCTGCTGCAACAACTCTGGATTCTCCAGAACACGAGCTATCTCCGGATTTCCCTGTAGATCAAAACCAAGAAACAACGCACTGTGCTGCAGCCAATGTGAGAAACACAGCCAAAGTAATCATGCTCAACATACATTCAAATTTAGTTTTAATGCAGGTCTTGTTTCTACCATATCAGGGCATTTCGTCACATCAGACATTTTCCAAACGATAACAGTGGCTAACACAGTGGTTTGTAACTGTAATCTGACATTTATAAAGCGCCACTTCAAGAACAGACTCATCTTAGGCGCTTCCGACCCAAACCAGTGAGACCACTGTCAAATAATATAGACTTCAGGCGCTTGCGAAACTGCAGAAGGGACAAACTGAGGAATTTAAGTCGGAGCACTTGGTGGTTCTCAATTAGACTATTCAATTGCGGTGTTATATGGTGTATCCTCTTTTAATCTTAAAAAAACTCCAGAGAGTTCAAAACTCTCTTTCTACAGTCGGTACATGTCTTCGTGAACTTCACTGGCTTCCGGTTGAATAGTGTTTTAAGTTTAAGACTCCAAGCTTGATCTTTACGGCCCAGAAAACTGTTCTTCATCATAACCTAATATGTTGCTGACTCACTATCATCCTCCTCAGTTCTTGCATTCTTCTGGTACCGGTTTTTTGCAAGAACCTAGATTCAGAATAATTGTAGGATCACATGCCTTCAGCAGCTGTGATCCTCGTATTTGGAACTGTCTACCACAAAAGGCCAACTTGTCAACTCACTATAATCTTTTAAATCCCTTGATAAGACTCATTACTTTACCCTGGCTTTTGCATGATTCCCACTTGGCCCCTAGCAAACATATGCCCGTACTTCAGATTCAGATGTACTGACAATGCATGGGAAACAAGTGCTTTAAATAAATAATAAATAAAAAACAATATAAATTTGCTTTAAAAAAGATAATTCAAGCCAAAATATTCACAGACTGGTCCTGTAAGAACTTTAAGATTTTGCAACATCTAAGGTTCTAAAAACTGGACTAAGCTTGTGCAAATCACATCACTGCAGCAGTGTTTGACGCTAAGTACAGGCAGAGGTCCATTGAGCCATCAGTTAACTGTAAAGCTGACACAATGCCTCTGAGAAAGACCCTAGCAGCTGTAAATTTCTGGTAGCAATGCTTCGTGGAATGAAAATGCACAAACCTCAATAAGTTCTCTCATCTGTGGATTGGCTGAAAGTAGGCTCTGCATTAAAGAAGGGTTTGACATCAATTGCCGAACCAATGGATTCTCCATCAGATCATGAAGCAGACCTGGATTGGTAAAGACCTAACAGAAACAAATGCACAGAAATGACAATTCTAAATATAGATCTAACATGAATTTAAAACTGAACATGACAGTATCATAAATGTTATTGCAAAATAAATTTAAATATACACTGATCTACATGCTTATATAAGGAAAGTTATATAGCATCTTTTAATAACCTTTTAAAGACACTGAAAGCAATTTACACCCAGCTATTTAGATAAAATAAACCGTGCAAATATTAAGATAAAAGACTGACAATCAATAAACAGTGAAACAATCGATAAAGAAAACAACAAGAACTCTAAGAAAACAAAGTAAGATAATTAACAAAATTATTCTTAAAACAACTACAAAAAACTGACATTTTAAAATTAAGAAATCGGTGGGACCACTGTCTGACAAGCAGAGACAGCTATGCAGCTGCCTTTGAAACTACTTGAACGAATCAGTAAAAACTGCCAAACTGACTCGCAAATTTACAGAAGGAAAAAAGAATGAAAACATCAAGACGAAACCATTGAACAGAAACACGAAAACAGAAGGAAAAAATAAAGAAAATGCAAAGAAACCTCAGCAGATGTCAACGGCCACAACAGCAACACAATGTCATTAAACAATGGAACAGACAGACGATCAAAGACTTATGAGGTTCTCAATTGAAACACAGGTAAGACAGCATTACAGCACTCAGACAACATTTGGACTTCATGACAAGAAATTCACAATTGCAAATGCTATATCAGGTCCTGAAAAAGATCACTTAATCGCTGCACAGCGTCATCATTCTGAAAACAATGTTTACCTCTCTCTGCAGCCTCTGCTGAAGATCCATGAAGTTTGCTGACCCAAAGCCAAGGTTTGACAGGCCAAGCAAACCGCCAAGACTACCAAGACCAAATGGCGTAGCAGCGACATTGATTTGTTGCTGAGGAAAAGCAGATCCCTAATGAAAAACAACCAATGCATAACATCCACAACATTACAAAACATGCATAACATTACAAAACTTCATTCATACTGTACCAAATATTCTCTACAAAGTAGGACTAAGGCCAAAGTCTTGCTCATTACATCTACATTTCACTCTACCAATAAGTCCCAAAATTACCAAAAACCCAACTTATTGGGGACAAAATTCATGGATTTATGAAGTTCTCAACTGAAACATAGCATTACTGAAACATTAATAACAGTGTTTTGAGAATCAGTTCAGGGATAAAAATGCAGAAGATAATGTTACATAGGGGTAATACTGCAAGTCACTTGATGCATCAGGGTTTAACTCATTACCGACCGCACGGTACTAATCGGTAGTAACGTCAGCCGACCGCACGGTACTAATCCGTAGTAGATGGGACTAGTCATATCGTAACCTCTTGTTTATTTGTAATCCTTATAATTTTAGAATTCTACGTCATTTAGGCAAATAGGTATAATTTTAATCCATATTACATCAGCGGAATCCCTGGAAAACACCTCAAAAATATAAAAACCAACCAATCAAAATGGGCATTTAAATCGGCCAGCGTGTAGTTAAAAATGGATATTTAAATGTCCCAAAATGGCGAAGCGTTGTTTACCGGAGGAAGAAATTCGCCGATCGATCGACGAATGGTCGTATATTAACGAAAGTTGTGATTCTACTGATGAATAAAACGTGTCAGATGGATCACACAAGACTGTTGGCAATACAAAGTGAACAAGTGGCACACTGATATGGAGTTTGATGACAATGGCATCCGCTATATGCCTATGCCTGCGGCGATTGTGGGTCAGTTTTCAGTTACCCAGAAAATGTTGTGTTGAGAAATATAATTATAGGTTGGAAAAGATGAGAAGATAAATGATAAAGAATGGTGTCTACCTTATGTATATATGTCAAACACTGACACAGATATCACAAGTTCAGTTAGTTTTGCTTTTAGGCTTTTCCTGTAATTTTCTTCAGTTTTTACCCAACGGTCTAAATACTAAAAAAATTGTATATCTTTCAGTTTTGAAAATATTTTTAAAATTTTTGTTTGGTTCTATCTGGCAACAATTTCTGCACATTTCTTGTGCCTAACTACCATATGGTGTCACTTACAATTCTTATGTAGACTGTCTTGAAGGTAAACATATAACAAATTTTTGGGGTACAGTTGGGGGCAACTTTGGATATCCCAAAACAAATTTTCCCCAAAAAACTTGACAGATGAATGGGTAGAGGAGATAAAATGCTAAAGAATGGTACTTACCTTCTGCCTACATGTCAAAAACCAACAGAGATATCATAAGTTCAATTTGTTTTACTTTTATCCTTTTTCCTGTAATTTTCTTCAGTTTTTATGACAACAGTCTAAATACTAAAAAAATTGTATCTCTTTCAGTTATGAAAATATTTTTAAAATTTCTGTTTGGTTCTATCTGGCAACAATTTCTGCACATTTTTTGTGCTCAATTTATATATGTTATCATTCAAAAATTTTTGTAGACTGTCTTGAAGATAAAAATGTTTTGGGGGATATAGTTTGGGGCAACTTGGGGTACCCCAACATTTCTTTTTTAAAAAAACTTGACAGATGTTGGGAAGAGGAGATAAAATGCTAAAGAATGGTGCTTACCTTATGTCTACATGTAAAAAACTGACAGAGATAAAACAAGTTCAAATTTTTTATTTTTTGGCCGTTTTTGCCAAAAATGTGCGGTCGTGAGGGGGTAGGTGAAAAAATTTCTGCGGTCGTTAAAGGGTTAATAAACCACATGTCAAATGTCTAAACCCACCAGCACTTTTGCAATGTACAGTACTTAAAAGGCACTATAGTAAGTGCACTATAATAAGTGCCTTGATAGATACATACATGCACGCATACATATGTAACCAAAGTTCGACTGAAACCCAAAAAATATCTGGCTGAGGTCAGAACAAAATATCTAGAATGCAAAGGGTTAGGTTTTACTTGTTAGGTTTCTTGGTAGTGGCACCTCAAAACATTGTAACAAGCTATGTTATCATAACCAGAAATGAAGAAAAACACTCTTACAAGATTATGAAGAACTGATGTAATCCTTTGAAACAAGTAACAAAATAATGTGCATATCTTAAAGAAATTGTCTTTGCCCATTAAACCCCATCTGAATCAATGCTAAGCACAAAACCTGAAGAGTTAGTGACAGTAATGTTAGGAAAGTTACACTAATCCATGACAAGTAAACAAAAAAACAAGTAAACAAAAAAAATAAACCAATGAATGTTAACTGACCTGTTGAGCTGTTGGACCAGTTGGGTCTTCAGCCTAAACACAGTAAGTACACAATTAACAGGAGCACCCAACGGTATCCCCAACAGCCAGTCTGTTAGGTACTTCACCACAGATTAAACAATCCTTATGAAAATGAGTCACTTTGTTTTTTTCTGGCTAAATTTTCTTCATAGTCTTTCTTTATTATTTTGCAATTTTTAAAATTGTTCAATGAGGACCCTGATGATGGTCATCTGGGAAGAACTTAGGCATTACATGCTTATTGGAAGGAAAGATAAACAAAGGTAGATTCTAACTATGACTGAAAAGGCAGTGCAAATAAGACATAACAAGACTTGGACTGAACATGAGAAAAGCATAGCACCTGACTAATGACTGAAAAAAATGAAGATCATTCACTTATACCCAAGACAGCCATATGACTGACGTCCAAGACCTGATGACAAATTGTGATGTCTGCACCATTCAAGATTAAAATCTGAATCTCCACTGGTTTCCTACCTTATTTGCAGACTTGATGACCAGATGAAGAGTTGTGCCATCCTTGATTTCATAAGCTGCGAGACGATCTGTGTCCTTGAGGATCTTACCGGCATAAATCAGACATAACTGCTCCAAGTCGGCACTAAACTCCTTTGTTATTATGTCCTTCAGCTGAAAATTTAACAGCAATTGCTGGATTACACGCCAACACACTGCACGGTAGGCATAAGACAGACAAGTGGAAAATTGATTGCAACCGTTGAAGGAAACTTTCACATGGCAATTTACTAACCCCACTGTGCAAAACTACTTTCTAACATAATCACTGAGATGCTGAAAGACCAAAAGCCAAGAAAAGCAAAGTATTTTTAATTTTGTCAAAATGCAAACCTAATCCATTAAATGTACATATATCAAAGGCTTGTACTGAAAGATTAGTTTCCACAGATAAAGGCAGAGTAATTTGCAATTTCACTGAAGTCAATAGGAGTTAATGAAAAGCAAAATACAATTACATTTTTAACCTTCCAACTTCCCCATCAGCTGTTTTCTATGAAGTAAAGTCAAAATTTTATTTGGTTATGTAATATACACAAACTTATTGTCCCAGTTATTCATAACTGATGCTCCATCCCAATCAATTTCATTCAAATTTATACCTATTACACTACTCCTTTCTAATTGCTTGATTCTTTAATCAATTGGTTGTTGGTCTGTTGGATTACACATAAACCTAGTTTAGCAAACAAAATTTAGCTTTTCACCGTTTATTTCACTCTCAGGGATGGGGCAAAATGCTTTTCTTTATTTGATTTACTTTTGTAAAGGTGTAGAATAGGCCACTTGCAATTGCACTACTCAAAAACAATATAGCCGCCACAGGTTGGGAGAATTTAGAGCATTAACAATTAATAAGTAAGTGAGTCTCACCACAGAATTTGATTCGGACAATGATTTTGTTTAGCAGTGACCATCGACTGATGCCTTGAGCATTACTACAGTGGCGCTATAGAAGTTTTTTAGAATAGTCATCCATAAATAACACACTGAAAACGACAGCTGAGCAGCAGAAACTTACACGCTTTCTTAATTAATTTCTGTTTATTAATGCCTTTATGTTGGTAATTTCAATTATAAACACCAAGAACAGAATTTTAAAACCGTTTCGTTTTGCTTATTACACTTATTTATTTACTTCCGTTAGATGACAGCACTCTATTTTCTCTCAATCTGCGGAGCTGTTTATGATTAGGGCTATCGCAAGCGTCCGATTCTACACCTTTTTTCTATATGTCATTATTGGTCACAAAGCGACATCTAATCATCCGTATATTTTTAGCTCTTGCCGACTGCTTGGTGGAATTTACATGGTTGCCGACCCAAAAGAATAAGGCAGTACGAGTCGGTGGCTACTGACCAACACCGATTTGATTGATATTACACCTGATGATAGTTCTCGACATGAGTATTCGAACGCACCTATTTCCGTCTTCTGCAAACAATCCAGCGATTTTCTACGATTTTTTGAAAGTATACGATTTCATGTATTTCATGCACACACATCGACATCTGCCAATTGTAAATGCTATGCATCGCTGCGTGTGACCTCCGGCTAGTGATATACACTCCGGGATTACAAATGGCGGATGTCAATGTGTGTGCATGAAATCGTATACTTTCAAAAAAATCGTAGAAAATCGCCGGATTGTTTGCAGAAGACGGGAATAGGCGCGTTCGAATACTCATGTCGAGAACTATCATCACGTATAATATCAACCGAATCGGTGCTAGTCAGTAGCCACCGACTCGTACCGTAACAGCCGAGCTGGCCCCAACTTAGTTTTAATTTTAATTATACGTTCGCCTAAATTAATGAGTTTCTGTCACTGATATCGTTAGAGGAAACCTTTAGCTCCAAATAAATCACCCGGGTTCCGACTGGGGGTATTTATCCAGCTTAGCCAATGCAGATTTCACTACGCATATGTATCATTTTTAAATATTAGGCATGGTTAAGGAAATGTTTATGTTGGACTTGGCGTATTGATTTCCACGTGAATCACCTTTTATGAGACCAGAAATAAACCGGTTTTCCCAGGGAATGATTTCCTCAAGTATCTCATAGATATTATGTCTTTAGTGTCTCGCAACGCGTTAATATTTCACGACACGAACAAATCGTCATTAAAAACAGCCTTTTCATCCGTCTACTAAGACTGACGCACTAACCTGTTTGACGTTGGCATTTCTGCTTATATTAATTTCCTTTTTATCCTTTGGAGACTTTACTGTTATTTTAATCTCTTCCGCAGCAACATCAGCATCCTCTACCTCCATTTTAAGTTTTCAAATCGATCTAAAGCACCCCCCAAGCCAAAGACGAATAATATTCTGTGAGAGTCTTACAAGTTAATGACACCTAATTGGGTCAAATCATGCTATAAATAATACAGAAACTCATTCGACAGATGGCAATAATCTGCTATTGGTTAAGCGCTATTCTACTGCTTGCTTAATCTGTAAATTAAACTAAACCAAATGTAAATGTGCACGTCTTTCTATAGCGACCGTATAGCCTAGCCTTTTAGATTACTATTCATAAAACTAGCACCGACTACTTCAAAGTAGTTTAACTACATCTACTTTTAAACTATTTTTTAAGTTCAACTAGTACTTTGCTATCGTAATCGTAATTTCGAAATTTCTACAGCGCCCAACTAAAGCTAAGTCTCGGGAACCAGTTTATTCACAGGCGCTCAGTCAGAACAAAATCGATAGGCAAAATGGTTCGGTTCCAGGTCAAGATCCAGGAGACAGGCAGACAAACAGTCGGACGGCTACGATGGATGGTGTTTGAAATTGAAGCCAGAAGAAGAGAGACAAGGGTAAGAGCAAGAATTAGGATAATTTTGGAAATGTAATGTTTTCAGTTGTGAGTAAAAGAGCAGTGCAGAAATTGCAAGAGGTGAAGTGCTGATGAGTTCGTATGATGGATCAGATAACTGTCGCAATTCTACCAGGAGTTTATTCCAGAGTGGTGGAGCAGCTATGGCTATGGAGCGATTTCCAAATTTTAAGGACGAGGTGACTGGAGGGCGAAGAAGGGTTAGGGCAGACGAGGACGTGAACCAATGACAACAATTTTCGGAGACATCATGCCGGACACATTCTCACGCCACACCGGGTTGAACAGATTAGTTGGATTGTAAATAAATGACGGAGATAGGAGGACTGAAGTGTGTTATAGGTAAGGAATAGAACTTTATGCTCTGTTCGTTCAGGTATTTTAAGCCAGTGAAGTGATTTGAGAAGAGGAGTTATGTGATGGTGTTTTGGAGTTTTGGTGACAGCACGAGCGTAAACATTTGGTATATAATGAAGGCGGTTTACAGTATTTGAGTGGTATCCATTTTGAGAAAAAGTGAATTGCAGTAGTCTAGTTTTGCATGGAGTAGCTAGGGCCTAGTTTTAGAAAAAGAAGATAACTACGTTTGTAAGTACTTTTGTAACTAAACTGCTCTTGCCGTAAGATGAGATAACAGATATAATTGGTCATTAACATTCGTCCTAAACTAAAATAGCAAGCAGCATTCTGTAAGTGGTGTTTGACTGTTCTTAGTATCCTACAACCGGAAATAAATAGCAAGCAGACTGGCCAGAGATTAATGTAATTAAATGGGAGTGATTTGGTTTCTAGTGATAACCAATTGGTCCCAAACATTTACAGGTTCGATAGCTTTGTGCCGTAAACTCCGGTCGAATTCAAGTTAATCGGTTCTAGACCTGTCAGCGGGGACCGGGAGGCACAAGTACCTGCTTTTCGGGTGGCGATCGGGCGGTAAAGCACCCAACCGAAGCCTGGCCAAAGAACTATTATGATTATTGTAAGCAGATTACGTGCAATTTCATTGCAATTTTTTTCATGCAATTCGGTGTGAGTTCTTAAAACCGATTCGTACCCAGATTACTGTGTAAGTCATGGGCTCAGGCTTAATAATGCGCAGTACTGTTGTGTGGCCTGTTAAGCCAAGAGGTGGGAGGTATCAGGTTGCCGTCGACAGTTATCAATTAGCGAAGCATGTAGGCCTACAATAACAAATTTCTTCAATATCTTGGAGCCAATAGAAGTAGTGTGTTGTAAGACAGATATCGTGTTTTGGAAGGTAAGGTGACTGCTTAACTAACTGAGTAAAACCTAACGACTTATATGCGGCCGGTGAGGTTATTGGTTTATTAGCCAATGACAGAGTTACGAGTAGTCGATGAACTACTCGAAGAATGGACTCGGATATCCGGGCCGCATTTCAGCAAGCTTCAGACACCTCTAGTCGGTTCGGGGGTTTTGGAATTATAAGCGAGTCAAAACACACACTTTCCAATATTTCAGCAAACAACAACTGGTATTGGACTGTGCTTTTTCTGTTGCTGACCTTAGACTCTGGAACTCTCTTCCAGCAAACGTTTGCTCTCCTCTTTGCTGTTTTGGCCTTCAAATCTCAACTAAAAACTCACCACTACTTCCTTGACTTATTTCCTCCTTAGGCTGTCTCTCTGACATCTGGGATTCCTTTGGCTTTTCGAATGAACTCGTCATGGAATTTGGCTTGGACAATGATTTTGCTTAGCAGCGATCATCAACTGATGCCTTGAGCATCATTACAGTGGCCCTACAGACTTTCTTAGATTAAATTGTAATCAATCAGTAAAAAGAAAACTAACAAGTATTGTCCTACAGGTCTTTACAAAAGTGCATCAATATAGACAAATAGCAATTTAGCATCGGAACAAAATATCTTGACCATGCTGTCAGAGAACTACGACGAGCTCCAACACGTGGAAAACACAAGACAGATATTTAAACAGCTGAGCATTAAAAGCAGGGATAAACACTTGTAAAGCATACAGGTAATTTCGAAGCAACATTTCTATGACTAAATAAATGCACAACATTAACTTAACAAAATGTAAGGCAGTTCATTTTACTTATAAAGGAACAACTTCTCCTTCATATCACCAAAACCACATCGTTTTCTCGTCTTCATACTCTTCTAGTCATAGCCTTGGTAACATAGGCAGTAATTGATGCAAACAAATGGAACTGGAAGACAAAGCATTAAAGTATATGTCCTGTAACAGCCTGGCTACTTACAGCAAACTACTAAGTCAACCTTTAAAATTCGTATGCAAGTTTACTGCTAGACCAAAGGCATATAGCGGTAAGTGAAGCTCAGTGAACCACACCCAAATGTCTTAATGATTATTTCCTGTATCATACACTTAAAATGAGAAAATAGAAAAGTAAAAAATGCATTACCTTCAGTCACATCAATCAGTCCTGGTTTTTGTACAATTTAATTTTCTCATGTTTGCCTTTACCAATGTTACACATGCAGTTAATACCAATCGGTAAAGAAATTATTATAAATGTTTGAAAGCTGGTTATTATTGTGTTACACATAAGATCTGAGAACAATGACAGAAATTTTGAAAAAATTAAAACAATGAAAGTGGATTTAACTGTCAACGCACTTCTTATGTAGTATTATACAGACTTAAAATAACTTGATCCTTCACCAATACTCATCACCTAGGAATTCCTGGACGATGACAATAATGTAAGAAAAAGTTAGTATGTTTGCAAAGAAATGAAACTGTATCTTTTACCAAATATTACAAAGCATGATGTTCTAAGAATTAAAACAGCTTTGAACACCATCAACAAAAGCCGCCCCCTAATTCCATCACGTATACTAATAACCTACAACTCTGCAGAATTCCTGTATTCTCAAAAGCAGCTTCTGGAAAACCAGGTTCTTCTCTGGAATTCATGCTGTGTTGCCACTTGGACAGGAATTAAGAATATTGTTTATTAAGAGGACCGCATGCCTTGTACACCATACCTCAGCTTTTCCGAGACACTAAGTTGGGACCATATCACATGGTTTAGTTTGAGGCAGTTTAAATTCTAACTGATTCGAATACCAGATAAACAGTGCCTATATGTGGCTAGAAGTAAAACAAAAGTTGACCAAGAGCAAAAATAAAATATATTACAGCACAGATCTTTTTGTACATGGGTCTCAGGATCAAATAGTAACACTAACAAAAAAATGATGCAAGAACAAAAACTGGCAACCTTGGAAAACATAGTTTTAGTGCCTTTTGTAGTTTCTGTTTTCCATTTGTAAAAAGAGAATATTTATATACTGCAGGTGTGTAATTTTACATTAAACTGGTACAAACCACACACTAATATATTAGCACAGCATTGGTGTTAAGTCTGCTCTACCGGGTCCATGTGACGATCATGCATTACGCAATGCCAAGAGTTGATGGCTCACGTATTATTGAGTGTTTACAAGGGCATTTGTGATCTTAGAGGTAAAATCAAAATAAAGAATAAAATCGAAACACGAAAAATTTAAAACTCCATAAGAGAATAACATAAAAGAAGAAGAAAAGGTGTAAAAACAAAGTAAAAATAAACACAGAGTAAAAATAAGAATTAAGTCAAATGCTTAATTGTCCTACATAAACCACATAATTAAATCACTGAATGACATTTTCTTTACAAAAGACAAATTCTTTAAACTACATTATGATATGCAAAGGTAGAATTGCATGTTTCTGTTTCCAATCAAACTAATTACTAATGAACAGAGGCTCATTAGCTGCAAACAGTCATGACATCTAGTCAAAAGCAAAGGAGACCAATACAGAAATACACAAATATTAACAGTTTTGTAAAGAAAGAAATTAAAGTACCTCACTAGCAAACAACATGGTTTAGTGGTTCACTTGCTGATCTGTTACTCTGAAGTCAGAATTCTGATTCCCCACTAGGATAGAAAGATTATATAATTTCTTGTTCCTCTGGCAAACTAAGCTAAAAAAATTAGTACATTGAATTTAAATTCATTTGACGATCAGGAAGTAAGAAAGAAGGCTGCCCTTTTACCTTCCAAAATCAAGGCTAAGAAAATGAAGTTGCCAGTATAATTCCTATGGCAGCCTCTTGTCCTTGCTGAGGAATCACGCAATAAATGAGCAGTTGCTTTTTCTTACCACTGTGACTTAATGGATCGATTTTCTTTAATTCGTCTTAAGGTCTCAATAATTTATTAAGGCAAGTTTATCTACAACATTTTAATATAATGTAAAAATGTATATAGCACTCATCACAGCCTTTTACAAGGGAAGTAATAACATTAATTACACAGGCTGCTTACAAATGACAGACTCAATGGACTACATACAGCACATGTTCAACATCAGACAACCAACAGATTTACAAGTAAGCAATAAATTAAAACAAAACATTCCATTTGTAAATCAGATTCAAAAGCTTGCGAGAAATACAGAAACCAGCTTTAACCTAATCTAAAAATTCTAGAGTACTGGTAATTAAGGCATAAAGCATCATCTGACAGCAGAGTAAAATCTTTCAAACTCATTCCCATGTCAAAGTGCTAACTCATTCTGTGGATACACATAAGCATTTATATGGTGCCTTTTAGGGACCTCTCAAACGCACCAAGGACTTTTAAAACCATTATAATCTCATGTCATAAATTAAATGATAATATTAATGATATATACTGATTCACTGGAACACAGACCAGAGATGATGTTACATGAGAGTTTTGAGCTGAAATACAACATTAAAGTTTTTCTAATATTTTGCAAACAATCACACAATCAAGACCTAGTTCTTATGCATTGAGATGATATGTCTTACGACGGTTAATGAAAAACGAGAAAGGGTAAATTACTTCACTTGTGCAACTTCAATTGAACTTGAATGCCTGTGCTGCATTTAAACAAAGCCATTCTATTCAGCATAAAACAACCACTATGGCTCTAATGAAAAGCATAGCTGGTACAATTGGCAGGACTTAGAACTTGTCAGACTGTTATCTCCCACCAACATTCAAACAGTAAAACATTGACCTTATTAAGCGTCGACCAAATCTAAATGTTGACCTTGGTAAATGTTGACCCATTTAAATGTGCAGACTCCATTAAACGTATATGCTGTTAAATGTTAAAATGTGTTCGTTCTGGGAGCTTTAAAGTGGCATCTCAATTTATTTTATGACTTATTTTAAATGAGAAGTATCAAGCAGGCACCATGTTCAGAAGTTCATACATGTACAAATATATCAGCTATATATTCAACTCTCCCACTAAATGTGCCACATTGACACATATGCTCATATTTGCAATTCACCTCTATTGTATTTATATATGTCCTTGTATTAAAAGCAATAATTAAACATTAAATAGAAAGTCATTAAAATAACTCAAACAATAAGAGAATGTAAATAGGCTCCATAAAAATCTGCAATAGGTATGTGTGCCAGCTGTACTCAAGAAATGCATATAAATGCAAATGCAAAGATGCTATTAGATAATCAAAGGCAAAAGTTCACTCCAACACACTCAGTCACAGGAATGTGAAGTCAACAGCTGACGGGACAGCTTTAATTCACACAAGTCATAAAACACAAAGAAGTAACATGACATTCTGATAAAGCAGAGCAAATGACTGATCACTAAAAGACTACTGTCAATCTTAAAATTTTATGGCAGAATATATATCAAAACAAATAACCAACCATAAAACAGCGCTCCACCATAAATCAAAGTAATAAAACAAACAAGTGTACAAATTATACCTAGTGACAAAACTAACATGTCAGCAACACCGGCCCCACACTGATGAAAGTAATAAATGCAGCATTACATCTATCCTGTGATCAAATCTAGTCTGGCCATTTTGAAGATCTCTCTGTCTCTCTCTGTGTCTCGCTGTCTGTCTCTCTCTCCCTCTCCAGTGGCATACGTCTATGAGTGTAGCCTTGTCTGTGATGCAGGGCCATGCTCTTCTAGTCGCTAATCCTGAAGCTTCCATCCACCAGTAACTGCTCCACTTTTAGACAATGACTTAGACAATAAGGTCACCTAGAAAAAACTCAAGTGAAGCCAGCCCAAAAACCAAAAAAGGACTTTCAAAATTGAGAACTAATGTCCCAGACAACGCAGAGCAGCATAACAGCGCATCAACGCAAAACAAACTCACAAGGATGCCAACACATTCTGAATGATTCAGTGGTCATCACATTCACGTATGGCAAACTTTACAATAGGTGGCAGCAAATCAACTTTGATCACAAAAACATGACACAGTAACAGTCAAAAATTATACGGAAGATAATAGCAGGATCAATCAAATATTTGAGTCAACAACACCATTAATGACAAGCACAGCAATCCTAGAACAGCAATGAAAGGAGATCTTCTACAGTTCTGCTTGCAACATACTGGGAGACATTAAAACTTTACCTTCAAGAGGCTTGGTATTGCTGACATCAGATAAAGGCAAAAGATCTTACTATTTAAAATTTCAATCATACAATGAATATTGACAGGACAAGCAAGAAACTGCAAAAACAGAAAAATTCTAGCTCAGTTAAATGTTACACACCTTTTCATATCACATATCAGTCATGAAATAATCATAAAATATATTTATTACAACTAAAAATGCAACAATCTTCATGAAACAACTACTTCTGCGGGAATTATACTTTTCAGTCACTGAATTAAAAAGTTGACCTGAAAATTAGCCAATAATTTGCAAATCTGTTACCTTGATGATATGGAAGATGGTGTAAGATCAGAATTTTCTGACGCAGCGCTAACGTTTGGTTCAGAACAGTTGATATCCGGAGAACGAATAAAGAGTGGAAGGCAGGAGAACAGCGCATCGACTGCATCTTGACGGCCAAGACTGCGCAGCTTCTCAATCAGAACACCTGCTATGGCATTCTGATTACGAGACCAAAACCTGATGCAGGCATCGGTGGGGCTTTCAGCCTCTTCGAGCTTTGGCAATTCCCCAGCCAGGCCAAGGGACACAGCCAGCAGGCACCAGTCTCTTCCAGTGGCATCTGGTGGGTCTATCACACGACTGAGACTACGGCGTGCCTCAAGCGTCAGGAGCGAAACATGCAGTCGAGTCCCGGAAACCAACTGCGAAAAAATCTCTGTTGATCCGAAGGCAACGAGGTCACAGATGTTTTCGTTTATGCCGTCCTTTCCGGGCAGCGGAACTGTCAAATTCGAACACATTTGCGCTTCATGAACATCTTTCGGGCAGTACGCATGCACCATACCGAAAGTCGATTTTAGTTCAACACAACTGAGTAGATGATGCTCCAGCTGAAGACCTGGGCAGCAGTCATTGAGTACACTGCAGACGATATTATTTATTTCTTCTTTAAGATAGTATAAAGCTAATCGTTCACTGCATGGTCCGCATGATCTAACATCTATCATTTGGTTGTCAGCAGTCAGCATAACAAGAACTCGAAGATTAGCCCAGATGTACAGTGAACAGTGCTGGAAGCTGTATAAACTAATGGCATCACGATTCGAGCTCAGCAAAAGTCTGTGCTGATGCAGTCGCAGTTGAACTTTGGGAAAGACGTGTATAAGCTGACTGGAAAGACCACGTGGTGCCATGATACGGATGCCACCGTGAACGTAATCGCTTCTGTTCTGCTTGAACATTGTGTACATATCAGAAACATCAGACATGGTACAGAGACAGGGAAATTGAATTTCATCTTTAGCATCCTCTTTGCACTTTGTACACAACTCAAGCGCCTCTAGAAGTGACACCAGTCCATCCAGTTCAAGACCAGGATGTAATTTACGAAGGATGTGGCTGCAGAAGCGACCGTTTGGTTGGTAAAGCGTCAAATGATCGAAACTGAAGAGCGAACCAATCAAAGTTGATCCAAACCACGAAGGATTTAACACCACAAGGTCATCATCGTTCAATTTCTCAATGCAGATCACCTACAAATTCATTATTTCAAGACTAAAACACTCAAATGCAGGATTATCATCTCAAATATTTCACAAAAATTACTATTAAAAACCATAAAATATTTTCTCAGGTTTCAAAAGCAAAGAGGGTAGTGAAAACTTCCTTCCCAAGAACCAAATCAAGTAGTAAGTATAAGTTTAAAGCACATGACCCCCATCTGTATTAAATACAAGGCTGTAGTATGTTTGAAACTTGAAGAATAAATTTTATTTTACAATTTTCACTTTACAAATTACTACTTTAGTGTTCTCAAAGTAACCACAAAGAGTTCCCTCCATATACTGCTGTACAAAAAGGATACTGACTTTAAAACTGCCGTCATATCCTAAGAACACATCAGTACCACTATTAATTTAAATTCTTCCAGAAACTAATTGCAGGAAACATGTACTGTAGCGTATCTGAATCACATTCAAAATATTTAAAGTATTTCAGACTAGAAGTTTTAGAAAACGTGAAACTCAGCAATTGCAACAAAATTATTTGCCTTTCTTTGAAATGATCTTACCTCGCCAATTAACTGTAGCTGGTAAACTAACGTTTGCAGATGGCGAAAACTGGCCAGCGCATTAACTTGTAACCTGATGAACCGGGCAAAATGAGACCATGAGACAACTGGAAATGATGCCAGCTTCCTTCGCCAGGCGGACAGCTCGGCTAATGTCACTTCCAGTAACCCATGCGAAGGTCGAAGGCTCTGAAATATAAGAAAACAAATGAAGTACTTGAGGAAAATGCAATATAAACAACCTTGGGCTGAATTGTAATTGTAATCTGACATTTATAAAGCACCACTCCAAGAATAGACTCATCAGAAGCGCTCCCGACCCGAACCAGTGAGACCACAGGCAAATAATACAGACTTCAGGCGCTTGCGAAACAGACAAACTGAGGAATACTAGCCGGAGCTCTCGGGAAAGGCGATTCCAGCTATAGCTTTCTAATAAGAGAATTACATCTCCATTGGTCCCAAACATATTCAGGTTCACTAAGAGAAAAATCAGATGCTCATCTTAATGATTTATTTAAAAAATTTACCTTGAAACTGAATTGAAATTATCATCTACAGCCAACTCACGTTAAACATACTGGTTATCGTAATCGCTGAAATTATGCAGTATTGATCCCCATTAGTACCTGAATGAGGAATGCCAGGTTCTGTAGGCTGTGTAATATATGTACATAAAGTTTTCAGACAGCAAGTGATTCTGTGCAACTATACCAGGCAAGTACATGTGCATCCATCACCACTCAGGATAATTTTGTAGCACCATCAGTTGCCATCTTGCCATTTATTGGGAGGTAGACAGCAAGTCCTGCAATGCCCAACCCAGGACCTTGGAATGCGTGCCATGTCAGCTGAAGGGCCAAAGTAAAAGAAGTAAAAGAAATGAGTGCTCACACTACCTTCCAGTTGGAATAGCAACTACGTATATCATGTGATAAGCACGTTCACATCAGTCCTGTCTCCCTAACATTAAAGATCATCTCAAACTGCCATAGAGAAATTTTACTAAAACTGGTGCTACATAAACATAAATGGTGTCATATAAATAACAAAATACATTATATTACTTTCATGTTGAATTTCTGATAAACCTTCTTCAGCAACTTAAGCTAAAGTGATTTCATAGCTCATTACCAGCTGATGACTAAACTATTTGCAGTACAGAATTCAAACCAATAAAACAGTAAAGAAAATGATTTACACAAACTACAACCAGATCTGTTAGATGTTTGAGTCTGAAAATTTATAGATAGTCCTTGCTTTATATTCACCTCGCATAATGTTCGTTTTAAGTCGCCAATTGTTCGTCGCAACAGCTTTATCGCATTTGAGGCAGGGTGATGAGCATTGAGCACAAACAGATACGGAAAAACATGAAAGTCACCAGAAAACATCTGTGTCACAGTCTGAATCAAACGATCATGACTTCCTTCATCTAAATCAGATGTTCCAACTTGTGGCCGTGAACATTTGACGCTTTCCGCATGTGTTGTAACTAATAAGACTGTCGGAAGGGATGGAAGACTACCAGCAAAACCTGAATTCAAAATAAAGCCTCAGATTAATTAAAGATTTTGCTTAAAGTAATTTGTATGAATGAACTATAAGCCTCACATGCATAGTTTTAAGGGAGGCCATCATACCTAAGACAATGGTTACCAACATTTCACATCATTCAACTTTTGCGTTACAAGTCCAAAAACCAAAGCCAGGTTGCATAATGCTTTTGGTCACAATGCCACTGCTTTTTTCTTCACTCAAGGCTGAGTTGAAAGCATCTTCAAGTACATAAATTTAATAAAGTGCTTCACATGATGCAGTACTGGTACAGTACATTACACTTCATCTTCACCAATGTAATGTTGCCAGATACGTTACGCACATCTGCGGCCATGATGCTGCACGTTAGCAGAATCTTTCGTTTTGGCAAATTATCCATCTCAGTGAGGATTTTGCTTAATAACTCTTATATGTTCAGACTTCTGCTACTGCTACCGAGTTGGAGTTTTGGATTTATCTTTTGACCCTGCATAAGACATCGTGTGTTTTCCGATGTTATTTGGTCACCTGCCATCAAAGCCTCACCGAAATTTGACCATTTCACTTTTCAAGGGATGAATTGGTTCTCAGCTGGACAGTCAAGCCTCAGACCTGCCGACCTACTTACTCCATCTGCGACTGGGAAAACTTGGATTCAGTGATGGAAAGTGGGAGAATTCCTCGGAATCACATCAATCATCAAACGCCAAGAGGTACAGTCTGTGACTGGCAGCGAATGCCTGTACTGCTTGGGAGATTTCCTGACGTTCCCTTTTCTACCATCCACAAAGGACTGCTGGACAGTGGTGTTATCGCTTACCATGGACATTATCAACCGTCGTCATTCGTCTTCTTCAATGCAACTTGGTTCAGCAACTCTAAATATTGAGTCAACTGTTTACTCTGGATGGGATTCCACTGGTGTGTGTGGGTGCTCATCAGTGGTGGTTTACTCTGGATGGGATTCCACTGGTGTGTGTGGGTGCTCATCAGTGGTGACTCTGGTAGTCACCAAAGCATTGTTTGCTTAATGACGAACAATGTGTTCTAATGACTTAAATATCAGTTAGGCTAGCACAGGGAGTACTTCTGTGAGGTACTACGAGGGGCTATATCAAGTGTCTGAATAACTAACTAACAATTATGATGCACCCTTGGGGCCTCTCAAAAGCCATCACTTGCAAATACATCACTATACACCTACTGTCATAAACTTGACACCACACAAACAACTACACTGGAATCTCCTTATAACACTCTTTAGGGCCCATATCAAAACAACTTTTTCTGCACAGCAAGACCAGACATTCACACACACACACAAACACACTGAATTTTCGGCTCAGAAGGAACATGATAAACCAAAGTTCAAAATGGAAACACCCACCAATTGGAGCCTGTGGCACTGTTCGAACCTTTATGAAGTTCAGCCAAAACAGGAACTGGTTCAGCTGGACTTCCTCTGGCTCAGATCCATCAACAACGATCATGTAGAGACAGTTTGTGTCTCCAATCAAGTAGTCGTAGACAACATAGTATGGCTCATAGCCAGAAAACTCCCAGAGGCTCACAACATCTGCACCTAAAATTAATCAATTGAAAGACTATACATCACAACGCTCTCACAAATGAAATGTCCCACTTGAATAGATAACAGAACACAAATTGTGCTTTAGTAATTACAGCATCCAGTAACAGGCTGAGCATTCTCCTTCCAAGTTAACCAGGTTAGTTGACATTCTGAAATCAATTTCTTAAGCAAGTTATGAACAATCTTTTAAAAGCCAGTCTTTCTGTTTGTTACGATTCTGGGAATTACGATTTCAGGAATTAGTAAGCACAATCATTTAGATCTGTCTCAATCTCCCATGACCTGGACTGTCGAACCAACGAATTCATTAATATCACGCACAAGAGAATGACTAAAAACAGAAACGTACTTGATATGTTAACTTTTTCAACTTTGATGCCATGCGTGTACTCATCATGCGGAGGAGCGGTCCACGTGTGACTGGCTGGGGCACTGGGTTTGAATCCATTCTTTGCCCCACCTACAGAAACCAATAACTGAACAGTAAACAGTCATAGCCCAATTCAACAACATTTATGAAATAAACCAATGATAGGGCAAACATCAACAGCAATGATCCAATCTCAAAACTTCTACAGCACCGCAGCAATAATGCACTGGGCATCAATCAGTGGCTGCTGCTAAATGAAACTGATGCAAACTGCACATACTGGAGTGAAATGTTACACCCAGATTAAGTGCACATTCTGAATGCTCTATTAGTGAACAACCATGATGTAAGGAGTTCAGTTTCCCGAAATGCATAAACCATTGAGTGGTACCGTGAAGGAGAAACTGTCTTGGATGGATTAACAACGGTTCATTGGCAGTCATCCATGACTGATCATCATCAAATACACTGGGTCACAACTGAACTGAAGAATCACGGTCATGCTGTTGAAAGATATATAAATTTACATGTCATCAGCATTAAAGTGATAACCCAGGGACTGTTTACTAAGAACAAAATCTAAGGAATGTTTACTAATAACAGAATCTAAAGAGGCAGTATAAAGTGTATA
The DNA here is from genome assembly GCA_964023275.1 of Norana najaformis. Classification (NCBI taxonomy): domain Eukaryota; kingdom Metazoa; phylum Annelida; class Clitellata; order Crassiclitellata; family Hormogastridae; genus Norana; species Norana najaformis. The sequence goes on from OZ029915.1 coordinate 10,262,718, forward strand.
ATGCAAAGCCCCAAGGACCAAACCTTGAGGAACATTACAGTTGAAAGCGACTGGATCAGACAGCTTATCATCAAGATTCATGGCTTGACTGCACTAGCTGAGATAGATGCAAATCACTTTAAAACAGTATAAGAAATACCAAACCAGTGTTCAAGACATTGTCTAAAAAATGGAGTGATCAACTGCATAAAAAGCAGGTGAAAGATCAAAAAGCACCAGCGCTGTAAACTCACCCCTATCCTGTGAACGTAAAATGTCATTATGCATAGTAAAGAGTGCAGTTTCAGTAGAATTAAATTTATGATTGGCAGACTGGAAAAGAGAAATGGAAGATAAGTGGAGACACATGTGGTTCAGTGCACCAAGTTCGATCTGTTTGAAACATAATTTAGATTAGAAATTGGTCGATAATTTGAAAGACCACCAGGAACAAATGATGGTTTCTTGACAGTAGATTTACCAAGGCAAAAGCAAAGGTTGCAAGAAAAGAATCCTCACAGAAGGAAAGGATGATTAACAAGGTAAGAAGAGGACCGAGGACATCAAAGCACTCTTTGTGTGTAGTGAAGTTGGAATAACATCCAACATGGAGTAAATAATAATAAAAAATACACACATACATATATATATCTAAACAATGCAAATATATAGTGAGTTGGAAAAAGCACTTTAAATTATCCGAATACATAGGAAATTCTTCATTCATTCAAAGTGGTCCTCAGGATTTCAAAAAGTCTTTGGAGCTCTGATATCATCCACACTGCAAGCTTTATAAACGGCAGATATAATAATAACAATAAAAACAGCAAATACATTACACAACAACAGAAATAACACTAAACACTGCAATCATGAATGTCCAAAGATGCAGAGCTAGCTAATAAACTGCAAAATATGCTACAAACTGTAGTAAGTTTATAACTGTCCATGTATTTCATCATAGTCAGTGAATAATTATGGTAATAAAAACAATATAAATAATAATAATAAAAGTAATAACAATAATGAAAACAAAATCAATAGTAATTATAGTACAGTGCAGATGCATTAACGTGAAGTCGTAGGGGGACACGCCTTCAAAACAGCATGTGAACCAGTTCGCGCGTAAAACGGGACAGTGTTGAAGTACATCTCCTCTGCTACTCGGTTTCCACACTCCCCTATCCCACGCTGTTCCTCCAGCCAAGCACATTGCTTCTTCGCACAGCAGGCAGGTCTGTACCCAGTTGGCTGCCCAATCAACCAATCTCTCTGCGGTCATGCCGGCCAGGCCATACCAGCCTTGTCCTGCTGATTCCCCCTAACCGGTTAAAACTGGTTCCAGCCAGACCTCCTTGTCCATCCCTCCTGCCCTAAACAACTCTCTTGCGGTTGAGTCACATGCATATTTATTTAGAAGACACCCTCCTGCTTGTATGACTAATGCCAAGTTTGGGAATGAATGGAATGTTACAGCTGCCAGTGTATGTCTTACAGACCATGTTCCGGTGATTATTAGCCTTATTCCCGATTGCAAATAGGTGAGCCACTTGTTGTACAATGTGTTAACCGACATGGCGTGTTAAGTTATTAGCTTTGGGGGATATACAACCACTTTGTTATGTGGAATCACGGGTAAACCGGGAGTGTGTTAACGTATCCATACTGTAACAGTAATAATAACTACAATAATGTCTTAGCACAATAGGATTACAAATGCTACTAGATGAACTAGTTGTGTGGTAGTCATATATACCATTCATCATGCGGTTTATATTCCGCTGATCTAAGTCGGAATTAATCTTCGGATGAAATGCTTTCTGCAGAAATCCACTAAACAGACTAGATTTCAACGATTCGATCAGTTTTGTCTTTCCAGTTCCACTGTTGCCCATGACCTTCACCTTGATGCAACTAAGTGGAATATTTGTCATCTTCAGCTGATTCCTGTAAAAACTCTGTCGTCCCTGTAAAATAAATTTTTCAAATGAGTTTTCCAGCAGCTTTGACACTCAAATCTGATGTCACAACTTCTGCAGCACTGTTATTATGCACAAGGCATCACTTGCTAGCACTCCACAATTCATGCACAAAAAATATGACTGGATTAGGGATAGGTATTGGATTTTTTTTTTTTTTTTTTTTTTTTTTGGTGTGGCGCGGACTTGCAGAAACTGGGACATGCGGCTCAAAACAGAATCGAGTGGAGACACATTGTGAAACGGGCATCGGACACCTACGGGCATTGAGCCCATGGTTATTGATGATGATGATTGGATTGGCATGCAATCAAATCAATGACTAGAACATCACTTCAATGGTCCTATGGAAATTACAAGATCAAATTTTAAAAACTCTGTACTCCCACAAAAATCAATCTTTTCAAAATAATTAATTTTGCAATTTTCTTTAGGTGTTGCTCTACAAACGTTCAATTACATTGCATTGTATTACTATCATGCACATTAAATTCAAAGATATGAACGAAAACGAAATCTCTACTTACACGTTTCATTCGAGACATGATCTCAATGATTTCACTGTGGCCCATTGTAGTGGCAATTCCAAGTGAATCTTGACCTTTCTAAACAATCAACCAAAGACTATGCAAGTGTTGTGCTATAGTGCAATACTGTAACTCTTACAGAAAAACTATTCTCAGAGTCTGAAGCAGCCAGTATGACCCGAATCAATCAAATTCCTAAATTACTCGGTATCACCCAAAACTACACCACACATATTCACATTTCTTACCTGCACAAAACAATTCAGGAAATTTAACTCTATCTAATGTTTCTAATCCATCCTCTTACTTTACATTTCAATAATGCTGAAAAGCAGAAAGGAGTGAACTTCCAACGAAAGACTGTTTTGCTAAAAGGAGTTTAATGGAAAAACCACTTATCTCAGAAGCAGAAAGAGAACAAATATTCAAAAAACAAAAATTTTAAGCACAACATCAAGTCGATAATTTAACTGTTATAAATGACAAAAATTATGTACAAATGCAACAAGAAAGTAAAAATAAAAAAAATTCCATAGACTGTATGGAAGGATAGGAAGCCAATGACAATTCCTATTCTGGGTTGACTCAAAATGCACTTGTTTAGATCAGTTAGATAGCCATGTGTGCAATGCTTTTAGAAGGGTCTTAAAAGCCAACATATTAAGGATTTTGAAACATACATACACACAGACACACATGCATACATACATACATACAAGGGGTTAATAAAAAGAGAACTCTCCATTGTTTCAACATGAGAATAATTTTGCCCACCTTGTTAACCAATGAGATGTCAGCACCATGACAGAGAAGGCACCGGACGACCTCAACATGACCACACTGTGCCGCAAAATGCAATGCTGTATTGCCATCCTGTGCAAATCATATAAAAAACAAAAGAATAAAGGAACTTTTGCAGCACCACAAAGACACAGCCAGCTATAGTGCAGTCCCGTTTGGAAGCTACAGTCACCATTATCCATGTTAACTAACCGTGGGTTAATAGGACCGTGCTGATATACAATAGGGTACAATTTATGAAAGTCTTAGTGAGGCTAGAAAGCTCAATGACATAGGTTGTCTGATGTGAAGGCACTTGCACTATAGCCTGATACCAGATGATTTTGTCCAATTACTTTGAAATGCCACTTTGCTGTCTTGTTGTGGAAAAAGTGTTTATGATTTAATACCAGACAATTTGTATTTCTGGCTACGTTAACATCGACTGTTTCCAGACATTATTTCTAAAGGTGAAGTCTCGTCAATTGGACTGCCACACCTATCCGTACACAGCTGTTGTAACCTTGGCTGAGTGAGCAGCTAAGCCGGGGCAGAGCTGGGTTGCCTGAGGCAGGCAAAAGCACAAGTACCATAATTTATCTCAGCTACAGCTGCTAACAGGCATGGTCCCTTTATCCAATTGAGGAGTGAAGACATGTACAACTGTATTAAGTTCACCTACGATTTATGCCTACGACTTCTCACCCAGCCGATGGACACATGGCGCGTTAACAAATGTCTTACATACTTACTTACTTACTTTGGAACTGTACTGCCCCCTCTGAGGGCTTAAAACCTGCTGCAGCCAGTAGCTGTTGTCGTGCATTCAGGCAGCTGTTACAGCTGATGCAGGCAGTTTATATAACGACAGTGAGACTGAATACTAGCCAGTGAGCAAGTGTATTGCTTCTATCGCGGGCTAATGCATCTCGCACGTTAAATAAGTGTCTTTGGGAGCCATGGCATAATCATATATTAAGCGGATTTCCAAGTAAATGGGTGGCACGTAAACAAAACTGCACTGTATTTACATGCAGAAATTATGCTGTGTTCAAAAACATGGCTAAAGTAAAATACCTGCTCCTAGAGATAATGCAACCACCAATGTCCCACACACTTAACAGTATTAATCCCCAGCTCTCCCCAAATTTCTGCCTCCTCTCCATGACCACAGTTACCATCCCGTGTCACATTAAATCCTGCCACCATCTTTCATTCAGAAAGGTATTGACAAATAGTTGTAATGTCTAGTTTAAATCATGCATAAAGCCGACAGCAATTAAAACAGAAAACATTCTATTCAATTTCAGTGCCACATTGTTTTATTAAAACAGTGACTACCTGATTTTCATGATGGACAAAAACACCGACATCACAAAGATACTCCACTATGTCAAGAAGGCCGGCACGAGCAGCTATGTGAAGGGCTGACGTTCCATCCTGATGATAACACATAAAACACAGCCTCCATACAATTATAATATCATAATTAATGTAACCATTGTTATAATAATCATTTCATCACCTTATTTCACTTTAAACCTAGGTAACCAGGTAATCGGTTCAAACTTCTCCCGACCACCCTTATAACATGGATTATTCTAACACAAATGCTGAGATAGAATGGTAAGGTATATGGATTTAATTCACCTTAAGAATGTTACCTTGTTATAATGAGGTATTTAATAATGTTCCCAAAGGTAATGTTACCTTGTTATAATGGGGTATTCAATCATGCTTCCAAAAGTAATGTAACGACGAGCGTCCACTTTATTCAGGCTGAGGTCAAATCTCAAAATACCTCTAGTGAGTAATTTCTGGTGGAAAGTCTTTAAGGCATTGACAAGTGATCCCTTAAATTTTCCGAATAAAATCAGCAATGCTAACAACGGCTAGGCTTGAAGTACTCTGCAGAAATCATGCGCTCAGCAGTAACAGAAACAGTAAAACTGCAAGAGAGGAGTAGAAGATGTTACAATCAACCAATTCAATTGATTTTTTTAAGCTGAAATGTACTGACTTTGATAAACTCATAACGATTTTCTTACATGATCTACAGCGGTTAGGCTGAAACCTCTTTCATGTAGACATCTGATAATATCCAGATGGCCACCAAATGCCGCAACATGAAGCAATGTCAGACCACGCTGAAAAATGACCAGACTTTTCTATGTAAGTTTTGATCATTTATTCCCAAATGACCTACATGTACAGCACTTCAAGTCCCTCAAAGTCAAACTTCAAACATTTACACAGTTTGTAGAAATTAACGCTGTTACATTGTGATGAGATCCTTCATCACCATGCTGTAGTCTTAAATTTTGGGTGGATCTCACGGTAGATGAGAGTTACACAGTATCACACAGTAGGCAAGATTCTTCCAGAATTTAAGAAGGAAGGCTCACACAACACTGGAAGGAGTTCACAGCAAAATGACAATGAGATCATAATCGTAATCTCAAGATTACTACAGCACCCAGCAAAAGCTAAGTCATGGGAACAAGCTTATTCACAGGTGCTCAGTCAAAACAAAACTGATAGACAGAAAGTGTTCAGTTACAGGTCAAGATCCAGGAGTCAGGCAGGCAGATCTAGAACTGTGGCAGATCCTTCACCACAGCTGCTTATCTAATAAGCAACAGTAGTGAAGGATTGCACTGCTTGACTCTGCTCATGTTTCAATAAATTGACTGAAAAATGAGCCAGTGGAGGGGATAAATTACGTACAGAAAAACATGCAGGCCCTACATATACAAAAACACACTAAAGATGCCAAAGGGGTAACCAAATATCAACTTCTCTTCTGCATGAATCATACTGATCAAAACAGTGGTAAAATAACCCAGAACATACCAGAAACCCTTCTAGTTATCTTCTCAGAAGCACTCCCATTCATACCCTGTACATTTCTTGAAATAGCAGAATGTTTATCATTCTTATTCATTTTGAAGCATGCACAGGAAATGTTCTTTCAGTATGAACCATAAAGCAGACATCACAAAACAGACCATCATCAATAAATCTAAACTTACACAAAGCAATATTTATCAAAACATAAGACACATTAAGAACACAGTTTAGTCAATGTCATGATGACCTACAGCTAGCTTCTATATTTAACCAACAATTATTTTTTTTAATAATAAACATCATTCAGTAAGCAAAGTATGTTAATTCCTTTACTTCATTTGGTATATCGACACTGAGAGTTTTGTTCCTATCCAGCAGTTCCTTAAAAACACAGACTTTTCCATCTGCAGCTGCCAAGCGTAATGCCATCAAAACATCCATGTTTTCTTTATCCTGTAAAATGTAAATAAAAGAGAAACCTGATGTTGGCAAGCACAGTATAGTTAACAAATGCCAGCTGTAAGTATGCAGGTATTTATACATGCATGCATGTATTTATGTATGTAAAATATGTATAATTGTACATGTGTATATATACAAGCATGCAGCATAAACGTATGTATGTGTGCATGTCGCAGAAGTCCAAGCAAACAAAAATTATCGTGCAAATCCACAAGCGACCAACTAATTGACCAAAAACGGCATAGACAAACAAGTGGCCTTTAACCATATGCACCATGATAGACGATGTATGTGCGCATCAACCATAGCATTTATATAGCACATTTCAGAACCTCTCAAAGGCACCGCATATAGCACTAACAACCTCATTTAAGCAGCCAACATTATCATTTAAGCAGTGCAACTTAAGGTAAACAGAGAATGTATGTTGAGCTGAATCGCATGAAGCACTACGGTGCGGTTGATACTTGGACTGGCAATTGTCCATGGAAAACCAGACCACCAGGGACAATTTGGCCTGTCACCCCTCTGGGGTCAGTAAATGAGTTCCAATGCAAGTTGAGAGGTTAGAAATGTGTCCGCCAGGATTCAGCTGGGCTGAGTTGATACTTCTGAGGAGTTTCTGAAGAGGCAAGTAAACAACGATTACCTTTACCTTGTTTTTACAAGTATAAATGATCTTACGTCGCATAATCCAGATGCTTCACTCGTGATCTCCTGGTTCGATTTGACAGCAGTCAGCAGATTTATCAGACGAAAACAAAACTGAATCACACGAAAACAACGCTGCAACACAGAACATCAATAGGACACAGTCAATAAAAAACTGTTCCTGTTCAAGGATAGTGATTTATATAAGACAATTCTTCCCACTTATAGTTCAGTCCCAAACCATGTTGTTGAAACAAAATTGCATAATCAAAGCCAATTATGTGGTAATATCTTTTGCAGATATCATCTCTTAACAGAAAGGCTGTTTACTAATGCCTTCACCAGTACACAATAGCAGTCAGTCTACTCAGTACTGCACTTGGTAAGGAGCAGTCCTATTTTCTGTTTCTTCAGAGGTCTTCAGTTGATTAACCCCAGCTGGCTGAGACCTTTATTTGTTTTTTCTTGATTTGTAAGTATTTATATATATACCAACAAAATATTTTTCAAAATGTGCATTCCTAACAGCTTGCATAAGTATCTTTCCAATTCTTCCAAGCCTTCAGTTACAATAAAAAGACACATCTTACTTCAGTGGCACACTGATATTTTACTTACTTAACTCTTCAGATGTTCTACACCTCATAATGTACTTCCTTTTTATACATTTGTTTTATAAATACAGTACTTTTATTAGGTGCTGCATATTCAGTTATATTGCACAAAGTTTCATACACCGATGAATTTCAAGTGTCCTTCAAAGAAGTTTTAAGGTAAAATGCAATAATTTTCCTAAATAAGAAAACTCTTGCTTACCCTGCATTTCTTTTTAGCCTCAAGCTTCTTCTGTACAGAAACACTGGCTACTGCATTTGACAAAAGATCTGGGATTTCTTCATAAGATGTTTGATGATTAGACACCACATTTACAACACAGTCCGAGGTTGTTTCGATGATGTGATGCTTAACCACAAGGGAGGCCAAGACATCATCTTCTATAGCGTCAGAGGCCAAAACACGATCTTTAGCTGCATCAGATGCCAAGACACGATTTTCAAATGCATCAGAGGCCCAGACCTGATCCCCAATTGCATCAGAGGCAAATACATCATCCTCAATAACATCGGAGGCCAAGACATTGTCCTTGATGGGTTCAAAGGCCAAGATATTATCCTCAATCGCATCAGAAGTCAAGACATCGTCCTCATATACATCAGAAGCCAAGACATCATCTTCAACTGCATCGGACACATGGTTTGAAATCATCATTGTATTCTGAAGAGAAACAGCAACTTCTAAAGTTATCATAAGTGTCTGGTAATCCCAGCAAATAAAGAAGACCATTCTCTACTTCATTCATTCACCTATCTACTGCTCCAAACAAAGGTAGTATGGTCACCTGCTAACATTATATAAGTCTGCAATGATAAATAAATAACATAAAATATCACTCCAACTGGAAGCTAACCAAACAAACAGAACTACAAATAACAATGACCTGTCAGCTAAAATGCATGTGAACAAACTTATCAGTATAAATTTCATCTAGTCAAGTGAGTGGATACACACTCAGCTACATGTGAGACACACTGCACCAGCTTCCAGGATTATATTCAAGATCCTCCTCATAGGGAAAGCTTCTGTGTGGTCCCAGAATACATCAGAAAGCTCTGCATTCCCGTCTCCTACCAGTAAGATCTACAATCATTACATTCTGCAGCAGGTGGAGTCCTGATGGCCCCAAGCTTCCATATGATGATGTGGGTACATCATGTTTTCTTGTGCTTTGCACAATCCTTCCAGAAAGTATGTACTGTCCTGTCACCGACTGTCCAAAAACATTTTACACCTATCTTAAAGTCACACCTTTCTACACCTGTTTTCCCACCTTTGTGAGGTTCTTAGAAGGCATTATAAAAAGCCAGATACATACGCACATACACAAAAACACACATTTTATCTACAAAGGAAATGTATATATATATATATATATATATATATATATATATATATATATATATATATATATATATATATATATATATATATATATATATGCAGCACTCACTTTGATCCATGGATGATTCAGACAATCATCAACAGCCGCTCTTTTGCTAAAAATTTAAAATTTGGACAAAACTGATAAACTGAAGTCTAATAACTTTACACAACGATCAGTAAATTAGTTGAATAAAAAAATATGCTGACACAGAAATTCATATCAATATAGCACGATACCTGAGACTGCTCAACATGTGAGAACTGCCAACACTGATAAATGGATGCTAGAGTTCTATTTGGCTGAGAGGACAGGCACCAGCAGCAAATGCTTGTCTCTGATTATACAGGAACAACTTCTGTGCAATCTGTGCCTCAGATTCACATAGCTATATGACCTTGCATGTGTAATAAATTTTCTTATGGCAGGGGAAGCTTGACAATGAGTGTAAGGAATGACTTATGGTGGTAGGAAAAAGTTGGATAATGATAGTAAGAAGGAGGCAAAAAGGCTCAATCACGGTGGCAGAGAAAAAATTTAAATGGTGCAGGGAAAGTAATGACAAAGCATTGCACCATTAGACGACTGAGTTCGTAGGCGTGTAGGCTTTTCTGAGGTTCTGAAAAGGCGCTATATAAATATTCGGTTCAGTCTGGTTTGGTGGTAGAAGACCGATATCAGAAGGCTTGAAGATCATCAAAAGTACATAAAAACGACTGAGAAACAAGAAGTTCCACCTCACCGAGGTTCTCGAACGAGTAGCCGACTGATAAAGTCTTTTGCATTGGCACTAATGCCATCAAAGTAATCATTGTCTAAGTCGTATTTGATCGCAGAAACGTTCGAAAGTGTTTCCTGCTTCGTGTTTCCGAGAAAAGGCGAATACCCACTCAACCTAAATCAGTTACAAACCTTTGCAATTAGGCTACAAAAAACCCATCTGACTTATTTACAGCCATCCCAGTTGACTCTTAAAGATAATAAACTGGTTGTTGCTGCAGCTGTATCAGTTGTTCCAGTGTGTTCTGTTGTCGTCAATGCTTTTTGCCTATTTTAATTATAATAATATCAGTCTTAAAATAACAAAATCCAGGTAGTATTACATTAGTTGCAACTTCAACATGTACTGGTAATGTAATGTAATATAAGGTAAATGAATACACTTCTTTACATGCTTAAACTGAAACTCCTCAGAAGAATAGTCCAGGGTTTGAAGGATCTGAGGGCTTAAGCACAAAAACGATCACAGCAATCCAATTGCAGCACAGTGTTTTGACCTCCCATCTCATATACTGACTCAGAAGGTTGGAAGGCAAGTTGGTCCACATGGCCCGGTATTCCGTGGATAGTTAGTTGGTCATCAGTCTAAATCTAATCCTGCTTGATGTTCCCTAACTTCATGCTGCTTGCTAAAATTGTATCCACAGCACCAAGCCAGTTGATGTGGATATCAAGGTAACACATATTATGTACTGCTTCTTCAAGATCTGTACTCAGAAGCACTTCCAGCCAATGTAGAATAGAAGTCTTCAAGTTGAAGGATGAAGCACCATTAACAGCTCTTCTTATATCAAAAAGCACAGATCAAATCATGATCAACACAGACAGATCATGCTGAAAGTTGCATGGCAGGGAAGAGCTACAGAAACAAGCACCACTTAACCCCGAGCCATGGAAACTCTGAGGAGTTATCTGAAGCCTATAAATACCAAAGACAGGGATACACAATTATTCTTCTAGGAAGCCAGAAATCAAAACCAGCCTTTTTAAATATTTCCACTACCCTGTTGTTTGTGCAGTACAACAAATATCACCTTAAATTAGTCATAAATTATGCTTTATAATCAGCAACTGATATAGCATCATAATTAGACTTTCAACTGAGCGCTAGAACTCACTGTCCATTACATATGATCCAAAAGCAAAGCCACAACAGACTGGTCAACATTTCCACAGGGATACATGTATGTGCAAATTCTGCACCAAAGTAAAAATATTTTGTAGACTTACATATCAACAGGAATGCTAGAATACTCACAGAATGTAAGCAATCACTCCAACGCTCCACATATCCGTTGCAAGACAAAGGGCATCATAGTTGATTACTTCAGGTGCTAAACACAAACGCACATCGAAATTCAATCCAGTGCAAATGGCTTTTCTATAGTGTCATTGTAATGTAAAAGCCATGTGAATCAGATAATATCACAACACAGTCCTGTATCCAAAAGCTTAACAAAAACAATAGCTCATCTGCTCATAATTCTTGTAAGTTCAGACATCAACTGTGTCTGAGACTGTGTTCCAAAATTATTTTGTTAGCCTGCTTTGAATGTTTTTATTTTTAGTGGACCTGGTTGTCTGGTTCCCATCTACAGAGCATCTGGCACCAGGCTTATGTATGGCCCTGTAATTGGAAATTTTGGATTAATTAATGTAAAGGCAAACCAGAATCTATGGACCTGCATTGACAGTTTCCCATGGAAAGGTTCTGCAACAAATGCCTGTTCCGCTCAAACACTGTTACCTGAGGGATATCCAGATGCTACATCTTCTACCATATGCAAAGGAGTGCCAGCCAAAGGATTTGAACTCTAAGCTGAAGTACAAATGTGCCAGTACCAAGGCAACAATCAGAAAGCTTTTAACAAATGTAAGACTTAATAATATTTCCAATATAACTTGAATTATTAAGATATTAAGATCAGAACTTCAGACACACGAGTAAAATACCAAGTTTTCTCACGGTTACCCAGAATGATGGTAGCCACAAGAAAACCTGTCATTTACTTTGTCTAAACTCATCATTCTATCCTTGTTGTGTGGCAGTTCTAGAAACAAAAAATACTCAAATGAAACTAAAAATAAATGTGAACAACAAAGAACAAACCAACAAATTCAGGAGTTCCAACGATCTCATGACACTCAACACTGCCAGACAGACGCCGTGATAATCCAAAGTCAATAATCTTCAGTTGACTGCTGTCCTGACCTTTCAGCATCAGATTCTCTGGCTGTAAATTAATTACTTAATTATTCAGTCAACAGCTCAAGTTCAGGTGCATGTTTGTGTCTGAATTCAGTAAACTGCCTCAACTCACTCAGCGAACAACTACGAGTACCAGAGCTCAACAACAGCCTGGCACCGTCACATAATGTTCTAAGATCTGAAACTCGGTTGTGGCACACAGAGTTCAAGCCATGGCATATTAAGTGAAATCGGTAACAGTATTGAAACAACAGTGTAACCATCTAGGCCAGTGTGCAACCATAAGCCTCAGACAAAAACGCCTGAACTCTGCCCTGCATTTGTTCAGACACTGGTAGAAACCCTGGTGCAGGTTGGAGTTTCTGCATTGCAAGGGCCAAAGAAACGCTAAGCAATCTCAGTGAAATCTTGGATTTGGTGATGCAGTGGCAAGCCAGAATCTATGGAGCCACACTGACAGTTCACAATGGAAAGGTTATATAAGTGTCTGATTACAGTGGAGGAGCATTCATGTCTGCTTTGGGCATACACCATATAATCTCAGAGAACATCCCAGTGGCTTATTTGCTGTGCTCTTTAGGTTATATTAAAGCAGACTGACAGCTCATTTAATTGCACGATTAAATGCTACCAAAGGCATTAGAATCCCTCATCCTGATACTCATAAATCAGATAAAAGTAGAAATAAAACAAAATCATAAACTGGGCCTAAGAAACTAAAACACCACGAAACTGCTTGTGGTATATACCTGCAGTGTCAAAGATACAATTTGTTAACATATGTTTCAATGCTTAAGATGCAACATAAGTACTTTAAGTGCTAAAAGATACTTTGAATGCCTGAGATACTCTGAATGTCAGAATATACTTTGAATGCCAGAATATACTTTCATTGCCTAAGGCACATTCTGCAACTAATACTTTGAGTGCATAAGACACAATCTTCACTTAAGATACTCCGAATGCCAAAGATACCTTGAGGTCCATGTGCAGAATATTCCTATCGTGCAGGTGTTTAGTACCCTCGAGGATCTGAAGTAAGATGATGATCGCTTCCGCTTCACCCACCTTATCACGCTCCAACAAGTAGTCAAAGAGTTCACCTCCTGAAACACTGCACAGCAGAACCCAACAAACAACTTTAGCAGATCCACAAAAACGTCTGCAACTTATGAACCTGCTTCGTCTTGCATCAAGACAACTAATACTGAAACTCTTCACTAACCAGCTAAGAGTTAAATGCCCAAGTGGATTTTTCAAAACCCCGCTTGTCAACTCCCAAGGTCAAATAAAAGTGTCTGTATGATGATCTGGCAGATAGTTTTTCTCTACCTTACCGCCAAATATAAACTCAGTTGTTTTCTCTATCTCACTGAAAATAATAAAATCACTTGAAAGTGTGGCATCATCCAACATGTTGCACCGCTAGCTATTTAGGGTGAGTTTGATGTTTCTTGAACATTTACTCCTATTTCATTACACCTGTGTTCCAAAGTCTGCTTTGGCTACCAAAACACACAAAGATCATGTTTCAGTTGGCTACACTTGTCTACAAGCGCTTGCACCAACTAGTGCAGTTAGTTATATTATCTTATGCTCAACAACTTAACTTAATAAAAATAATAATAATAACCCATGCTTTGGGGTCGCTTCGCTAGATACTAGTGGCGCATGGATTATGGAATGGCTGGATTTTGTGATGGAGATGGGATGGCAACTGTCTAATTCAACTCATGATCCCTTGGATCTATCTATTTCAGAGACTCTCAGTGGCTGTCCAATGAGGGAACACCATCTGCTTCTGCAGGACTTTACCATGTGAACAGGCCTAAGCACTGTACTGACATAACCTCTAATAATAATTAATAATAATAATAATAATAATAAAATATAAAAAAATAACAAACAAAAATAACAAATAACAACAACAATAATAATGATAGGGTTTTCTCTATCTTACTGCAAAATATAAAATTTTTAAGAAATTGCCCCGCAAAGTTATTCTGTTTATAATTCAAACTGGAGCAATTTTGGTACTGTAAATGAATTTTCTCAAAATTGATTCTCAGTTTCCATAGTCTAATAAAGCTCAATATTGTTTCCAATGTGTTGTCTTGACACACAGTGTGATGCTCTATGTTGTGTTTTGGTGCCATTGCAGCAGATTCATACTTTCCCATGAAGCCACTCCTCACAGCAGCGGATTGGTGCTCTCAGCTTTCTCCATACATCAGTCATAATTCAGTCCAACATACCATTCTGTCAACCTTCCTCTTGTCTTCTGCCCCAATATTTTTTCTTTAATAGTTCTTAAGAGGAAGATCCCTCTCGGTATACAACATATCCATTTCCAATGTCTTCATTTAATTGTAGCTGTCAGTAATCTTCTTTGTTACTCCAACACTCTTTGGTTGTGTTTCCATCCCTATGACTTATCCCATCTGGCACCATATCTCAAATGTCCTCCTGTCTTCCTATGTTCTACTGTCTTCCTATGTCCTACTGTCTTCCTATGTCCTACTGTCTTCCTATGTTCTCCTATCTCTTTTTTCCTTTTTTTCTCACATTTCTCGTGTTTTGAATCTATTTCACAGCAGCACTTTAATCACTCATTTCTTTAAACTGTTGTGCAGATTTACTCTCGGCTTGTTTGCTCATTGCTGTTCTTCTTCTTCTTCTCCCTGTATCAAACTGCCAACAAAGAACTTTCTAAGTGTTCACTTCTAGCACAAATCGATTGAAAGAGTCACTAAATTTATAGCCAAAACACCTTGTACTACAGGGCACCATCCAGTTTAAGTGAAAGGAATGCACGACCTCACTAAGACAAGAAGCTCATTATGTGATCAGACAGAAGACTGACCTCACTGAATAATCATAAAAAGGCAATCAACTCTTTAAACAGATAAGCAATTCACTAAACAATTACTCAGATAAGTGACTTAATCTATGATTGCTTAGATGAGTATCCGTCTTATGTGATTAAATGCATACAAGTGCCTCCCTTATAAGCTGAAAAGCAACCCCACAAGCACTCTTAAGCCAAATATTATTTCAAATATTCGACAAAAAACAAAACCAATAAAGAAAGCATACAGCTCCAAAATCAGAACGACATCCTGCTTGTTTTCATAGACTTCATGCAGTTTGACGATGTTTTTATGGTCCACTTCTTTCAAGATGGCCACCTCGCGCTCGATATCTTCCATCGGTGCTCCTCGTCTGCTCGCCTTTGCTCGTCTCTTGCGGATGAACTTCCCGGCATATTCGACACCAGTTTCTTTGTGTCTACACAGCTTCACAATTGCAAACTGGCCACTACAATTTCAAACAAAACTGGATTCATGTATGCATACATCAAGTAAGTAAGTACTTCACTTGTTAATATGGCGCCTTTTAAGTATCTCTGAAAAGTGCTGCACACATAGATGTCTAACTGATCTAAACAAGAGTATTTTAAGATAATCTGAAAATTTGTGCTGAACTGGTATTTCTGAACAGTAATCCACAATGTGTTTATAGCCACAGAAGAATTACCAGCAATCAATTTTGTAAATAACAAATGTCTAGCTAAAGCACACTCATGACCTGGCAACAGGGTGATCACTCAGTATCTTTTAGAACAGGGCAACTTACTCCTTCATAAAAGGCAATAAACAAAAGACTAGCCACAAGTTCTAAGAGGTAGAGGTAGAAAGCATGTTGGCCTTTGAATGAAGAACCAGTGGCAAATAAGTAAAAGACAATAAACAGAAAAGAGAATAGAAGACGACAAACCTCTTCAGGAAGATGCCAAGGGTCATATAAAATGCAATCTAATTCAAAAGAAAAGCCAACCAACCACTCCTGGTAAATGTTCAGTTGCATATAAAGTTTGGTTCATTATGTGAAAGCATAACATCTATTCATCATTCCGAACACTAATGTCTTGGTCTTAGTGTTCGGAATGATGGCTGGACCAAACAAGAGAGGACAACCCCATAAAGAATGGGTAGACAACAGACATAATCGAATGGTGTGGAACATCACTCCAGGAGCAGAGCCACGCCGCACTGGAAAGACAACAGTGGAAGAACATAGTGAAAATGGCATCGGACACCTACGGGCGTTGTACCCATGGTTTATGATGATAATGGTAACATCTATTCCACTATTTTAATAAATTCAAGCAAGGATCAGTTGACAAACATTTTAAGTGTGTTTTGTTTTATAAATAAACAACATCAGGCAGTACAACTAACATCCATTTCATTAATAGATTTATTTATTATGAAGTTCATCTGAATTTCATTTTGCAATTTCTGAAAGGCTAATGAAAATTTCTGTCACTTGTAGTTAACTGCATTATTCAACTTTGACCTATTCATTAAGTACTGTTAGGTACTTTCCAAAAGATACCTAGTAACAGCATTATCAATGTCTATTATTTTAAGTGAGGTCAGACAGTGCATGTCCAAGAGGCTGCAGAAGTTGTGATACAAAAACAAATTAAACACTGTGATGAAACTTACTAGCAGCACAACTGCAATTCACATAACAATACAGTGACATACAGTGATCTACTAACTTTCTTCTTAACATGCGTGCCTCTGATTCAAATTATTTTTGATGTCTGGCACGTTAATCTCTTAATATTCATTCATTCATTCATTCATAAATTCTTCAAAGGATATTTTTCTTCTGGGTGTTACAGTTTCCATTTTGTGGTTTTTGTCATCATCATCATCACCAACACCACCACCACCCCATCATCATCATCATCATCACCACCACCACCACCCTTATCTCCTTGACAGTGTTAATCATGGTTATTAAATTCATGACGGTGTCAAGCGAGAAGTATCCAAAAAGTAAGCCAGATATTTGCCAAAGTATCTCTAAAATCAATGTGATGCTCCAGTCAATGGATGCAAAAAACTAATCTTAGAGCTGAGCCATAAGTTTTGTACAGACTAGAAATGTTACAGCTGTTTCAGAAGTGATTCAGAATGTAAGAGTCATGGCAGCATCGGGTGGCAACAGACTCAGACTGAAAGGTCAGAGCAAGACTGAAAGGTCATACATATACATCAACAGGTAACACAAGCATGAGCCAATCTAGGCTGAGATAAAACAGCAACCAAAGATGTTATCCATCTTCATTCTGGGCAATCAACTAGCTAACTCCAACCACAGGTGATAATCCGGCATGAAGGCAAGAAAATAATCAAACGTGGTATCGCATAACCAGCAATATTATCAGCCAGGAAATAGGCAAGCTGCACGGAAAACAGCGGCCATGAAAATATCAGCCAGGAAATAGGCAAGCAGCACTCTGAAAATGGCAGCCAAAAGCATGGCCAGGAAGATGATCATACACAGACAACACCAGATGCACTAATGGTCTGAAAGTCAGGCTTGATTTCACTAATGCAAGACAGTCTAGTCAGCAATGACTAATGCTAGCATGTCTAAATAGTGGTCTCTGTATAGTTACTAACTCACACGATTATACTGAGAATGATCTGCCACGTGCACCGGTGCAGCCATGCAGAATATCACACGCAGTGAACGTTCTCAGGAATAAAACCACTGGCCAATACCAAGTCAGACATCTAGCTGTCAGGTAGCAAACACGTCAGCACTCATAAATAGAAGAAAGGGAAAGGGTTTTGGACGGGCGGGCAGCAATTTTGTCAGCAGCTGAGAAGTCAGTGACATAGCAAAGGTAGGTTAAGGTAACAAGGTATCACAGGCTAATTTATTATGAACTGTCATAAAACCATCTTTAAAAGGGTGGTCTGGCTCATCAGAAGTTCTGACTGAGGTGCAGACATTTCTTCATGGGTTGCATGACTCACTGACAACACAATGATTTCATATGATGCACCAGGAATTGAACCTTGAACCTTGATCCAGTGGTGGAAGGTTGCAGTGCTACCACATGGCCAATACATGGTTTCTAGGTAAATGAGAGCATGTGATGGTGAAGCAAAACAGACCCAACCTCGTTTTAAAAAATTTAAACTACTTTCCAGCTGCCAATGATTCATACAGTCAGCCTATGTAGTTCTGCCCTGAAATCTACATCTTGAGAGCCCTCAAAAAAACACCACTCCAGTTACAATACCATAAATTTGTCTATGGTGTCCTCAGTGGTGGCACTATTGGTAACACGTATAGGTCATTCACCTCAAGCTACTCAGAGGCAGGCAATTTGGCTGTTTTGCAACACTCTGCGACCTACAAAGCTTTGCAATTATGTTTTATCACTTCCAGGTTGCAGACTGCTGCAAAAATACCTCTGGAATTTGATTCCCAGCACATCATCTGAAATTGACGATGGTTAAGGCACACAAACTGTAACAAATGGTAGTGCAGTTTTTGGGTTGGCATCATTTTCTTTCCTCTTCAACTCAGAAATTCCTCAAATACAGAATTATGCCTACGAGAACTTGAGTTGAGAGGTAGAGGCCTACAGTAATCTTACTGCACTTTACCTCACCTCTACCAACTGCCCACATTGATCCAAATTATTTACACAATTTACTGTAGGGCCTTTGCTATAATGTGTCTACGGGCCCAACATCTAGCCACCTTCCTGAGACAGTGTTTTCAGTCTTGATATAATGAACACAGAAGACGGCTGGAGAGAGATTCTTTTTAAAGTTACTCAGTGACTCAATCCAAAGCGACAGACCAACCACAGCAAAGCTATTGTGTTGTACAGAGTTCAAAATAGAGGAACAAGAAAATCAAATCACCCAGTGTGGCAGGTACAATGATCTGCAACATGGAAGTGAGGAAATGTAATTGCAAAGCTCTGCAGGGCATAAAGAGTTCAGCAGCACTCATTCACCAGCTCCTTAGATTTCCACGCTTATGTAACCTCAGCAGAATTAACCATTGTGATCTGGGGTTTTCAAATTTTATCACAACATGTGCATTCCACAAATGCTTTAAATGCCTCATGGTCTAGCCATCAACAAAGCTGCTTTCATAGCACTGTTAGATTACTAAATTCCAATCGCATGACTTCTCATGTTATTGGAATTTAACTCACCATTAACTAACAGAACTAAACTCATCCATCAAAGAAAAACAGCACTTATGTTTAATAAATGTGTTTGCACCATATCTCTTTGTTCACTTCAACAAACTTTGTAATATGAAATGTCAGCATAGGGATGATGCACAGGCTGTCTTGCCCACCCAACAGTTAATCCTCAGCAACAGTTTGACAAGAAAATGCTCAAAGCCCAACAGAAAAACACTAAGGGAACCAAATACAACTGACAAAATTAAATCAAGGCCAACATGCACACAATGAATTTAAATGACCAGGAATATGGTTCCCAAAATGGATCAAGCAGTATCATTTTTTAAAGACTTACAATTTACCTTGGCATAGTTTTCATTACTGCAATTTCATCCTTGCAAGCCTACCAAAGATCTGATTACATCAGCTTCAGTCAATCCTAAACTATGATAGCCATATTGTAGCCAAAACACCTAAATTTTCTCATGTGCCATCATGTGCTTGATGCTACAGAATGAATCATGTTCAGGATTCTTTTGTTCTGATGTACTTCATTTATAGCATCCTTGCGTATATCAGGGAGCTTTGAGTTCCAGTCTCGATACGGGTCAGCGATCATTGTGCTCTGC
This sequence comes from Norana najaformis, assembly GCA_964023275.1. NCBI lineage: Eukaryota > Metazoa > Annelida > Clitellata > Crassiclitellata > Hormogastridae > Norana > Norana najaformis. Next base: position 10,282,581 of record OZ029915.1, read on the forward strand.
TACCCATGGGATATGCACATCAATTTGAGCTCGTTGTGCTTTTCCGTATGTGGGACTGTCTTCTTGGAACAGTCTTCCCTCACATATACATACTGTTTCATTTGGCTCTGCTCAGCATACACTTTCTGCCTACCTTTAAACATACTTATTTTGATCAATCAGATATACTGTAGCTATATGTACAGTACTTTTTACAGTCCCTTAAAAGATGCTATATTACATGGCTTCATACCTACATACATACATGCATATATATTATATATACATATATACACACATAAACATAAATACGAACACACATACAAGAAGAAATTCTTTTCAGCAGCACAACAGCAAACATCAGATACTGGCCAAGGTAAACCACAGGCAGATCAAAGATTTCAACTGAGTAGGCTGATGCAGTAGTAGTACTAGCAGGTGTCCAGAGGGACATAACGAAAAAACATGAAAGATCTCAGTGCTCCAAGTTTAGAGAGGCATGTGTTCATTATGCCCCTTCAGTGTGACAATGCAAACAGACCTTATTGAGTTAAGGCTACTTCATCTACACAATGAAACCTTAAAAATTATCACAACCAGTAGAGATAGCAGTAGCATCAACTAGACCAGCCTTGTAGTGGCTCATTTACAATCACATCTGTGAAACACAATCATGGCCAATAATTATTATTAATTATTATTAATTATTATTCATTAATTAATTTCTTTTTTGTCTTTTAATTGTCCTGCTCTTGTTTTTCCAGCGATTTATAACAAGACTCTTAAAGGAATAAACGACATAAACATTAAACCAAACCGAATCACCGAAACCTTTAAAGGTAATCCTCGAGAAACAGCCACTTGTGATCACCCTACTTATAAACATTATGGCAACCCCAGACTGTGAGATAAATTACAGCACTGCAATTTACAGGAAGGGAATCCAATAAAAAAATCTGGTGAGTAATCCTTAAGTAACAGGCTAACACAAAGTTATTAAAATGATTTCACTGGTATCAATAAATGAAGAAATTGCAGAGTAACACGGTTTTTTTGAAAATACTGCTATTGGTATTAATAAACAAATAAGGTAAGTTTCTGCAATGAACATAAGACAGTTTAAGAAAAAGTTATCACCAAATGCGTTCCGCCAGACGAACTCTTGCACATATGTTGGAAACAAATCGCAATTTGTGCCAAATTGTCTTTTCAATTTTCGTTTGGCACGCATCCACATGTTCTCCACGTTTCTGTGTATACTTTAACCTCGTTCGGATCTACCTAATCGCGTTGATGCACAATCACTTATGAATTACTTATTTACTGGGAATCCTTCTGGTAACTTGCAGCGCTCTAATTTCTCTCGCAGTCGGAGGTGGCCATATTGTTTATAAGAAGAGCCATCGCAAACGCCCGTTTTTCAGGATTACTCCTTTAAATGTTAATTGCTCAAATAACATTAAATAAAACTTTAAAGTCAGGACCAATTCTCACAAAAAACTATTCACACACTTTCTGATGAACGACCAGTGCGCCCTAGTACTGCGCCTCTATCCCAAGCAGTTTTCAATTCATAAACTGAACTTCATGCAGTTCATACCTGCCAATCTTTTCACCGATATCGTAATATGTTTCTACCGGTTCTTGACTGAATTCCATGCCACCAAGAATCTTATAAATCTTCTTCTACGAGTTTTTGCCTAGCGCAGCATCTCACTGGATGCGCACGCGACTGAATAAAATGTTAAAAAGCAGATCAAAACCGCCACATAATCCTAATAAATAATTAAACAACACAGCACCGATAATCCATTGAAATTGCTGGTTAAGCGCCGCACCTGCCTAAATTTTCATTGGTTGCGTCTGAATTTTATACAGGAATACCAGCTTGATTATTGAGGCACAATTACGGGACGACTGCAATCTTAAAATAACTCGCTAGGTGGTTGTTCAGTGCATGGGTAGGCAAATCGTAGCATTTTAACCTGTACAATCTAGTTTATATTTACGGTGTTACCTCGATTAATTATTTTCGCGTGTTTAGACTTTTTGCACGGTGCGGGAAAGTTTCTTCATAGTGCATGTAACTTACACGTTGTCGCTAATGTAGCTTCAAAGTACGAAGTCCAAATATCCAGCCATTCGAAAGCTTTCAGGATCCATCATACCGCATGTGGTTTACTATGGACAGCGATGGTAAAGGATCACGCCCGATAAATTCATTGAAAAATTAGCAGGATCAAGGCTATACGGTCGCTATAGAAAAACATGAACATTTACATTTTCCATGTATCAGCGACAACATCACCGACAACAACAACCACAAAAACTACCAACGCATTATTATGGTACAGTTCTAATCATTATCTTCGTCATCATTATTATAATTTTCTATCGCCAGGCAAATGACAGCGATGCTTCTAATTTACTTATGGTCATTCTGTGTTCACATTTCGCTGCTCTTCAGGTCTGATTTTTCTCATGTTTGACCGTAATTTTGTTAATGCTTTTGATAGACTAATACATAGCATAACGGTCGATCATTATAATCGACAGATGGCAACAATATTTGCCACTATAGGCCTCCTCCTAATCCGATACACGAGGCAAATTCTTGATGCAACTCTTCTTCTATTGCCTGAGGTTTTTTAGCTCGGTGATGTAACTATATCTGACCGCGGTCGTAATTGAGAAGTAGCAAATATGACCTCTAAGGTATAATAGTATTAAAGTAAACAAACGAGGGGAAAATAGGAAACTAGTTATGCAAAACTGGCAAACCTCAGTCAGCTTGTTCGTGGGAAAACGTGGGAAAGTTGAACAAAGGAGACGTTGTCGAAAATTTAGCCTACAGCGAGAGGTCATGCCAATGGGGGAAAGCCACAAGGAGGATCAGTGAAAAAGTTCATCAGTATTTCAAATGACCAGTTTCAGTTTTGGCTCCAAAAACCTAAACTGTAAACTCGGAAATTTCTAAAACGCTATGGCGGTCGGAAGATTTCGCTGAGTAGTCAGCAAGTTTTTAAAAAGCTCCGACGTGCTTTAATGGTATGAATCTAAAAAGGAATTTTCCGTGACGTAGGCTAATATCGATAAAGTAGGGCTGCCAACTTTTGATTCTGCCAACCCGGGACGCCCGCATAATCAGTAGGCCACCAGTTTACCCTGTCCACATGACCAGAGCCTTATAGAAGGCTCATAGAGAAGGCTTATAGAGCCTTATAGAAGGCTCTGCACATGACTGTATGTAACGAATATTGCGTCAGCCTAATGTAAGATCTACTGCAAATAGCCGTTAAAAATTACAGTCAAATGATCTTACTCAAATCATCAAAAGACAAGTGCCCTGTGTATAAATTTGAATCGACTTCAAGAGCAAAACATATATTAAATTCTAGTAGCCTACCAGGCTAAAGGGGCTAGCACGAGCGAAGTTCATATATACGTGCATGATGCATGCAATATGCAGAAGTCATTTATATGGTGAACCTAACTACCCTCTATTCTGTGGTCACTCTGTAAAACGTATTTACGAGCGGCTGTTCGAATTTAGTGTACGAAACGAAGAACAAGATTTGGTGAAGTGGATATTTACACCAAGTTCCGGGATAATTTGGGATCAATCTGGGACTCTAGACGCACAAGGTCCATTCCAGGTCTCTCCAGGCGAATCCGGGACGATTGGCAGCGCTATCGACAAGTCATCGGCTTGTTGACTTGTTTGCGATTGGCTTCTGGGCGCCCTGAGTGGGGGTCGGCTGATATCATCAGTGATTCTTGTCAGTGCACATTTGTAACACGCGCATATGTTTGATGGGCGTTCGAGCGTTTTGACTGACGTCGGCGGTGACTCATATTCTCGTCTGGACATGTCTGCTGACGCGGCAGATTTGAACATATATGAAGCGGTTGCAAATGCATTAAGAAGAGTATGCAGAAGATGTTGTAGAAATAATTTGTCGTGTAAACTCAGTTGAGAGTTATAAATGGCGTTTGATATTGCTGATGACAGCAATTTATAGATTTGTGCATGTAGAAGTTGTATGTTGCTCATCGAAGTACTGTCCTCTTTGAACTGTTTATCTAATTGTATAGTATTGTATTTCGTAAGTTATGTAGCGCTTATAACAGAACAAACTACTCAGAGGTGCTTCCAGCATGAGAAACCTGGGGAAATAAGAACATCTTTAAACAACTCTATCACCAACAGAGACCCTTTGCACGAAACGAAGGCGGAAGTCCATTTCATGGAGATGGGCTAACAACAGCAAAAGCCCTCTGCTGCGCAAGGGAGGACTTAACGCGAGGAACAAATTGATGTAATTAATAAATAAATAATTTTAAAAAATAGATAATTATACTAAAAGAAGATCGAAAAACAGTGTGTCGTTTCTAGAGTTAACGCTACGCTACAGATCTGAAGAGTCTATATGCGATTCGAAACACTTCGAAAGGTCGCCGGCAACTTTGCTTAAAAGCTTAGCCCCTAGCAGTTCGTTCACGATCGCTGCGTCATGTATGTAGGTTGCGTTTATGTTGAAAGAAATGGACAGGCACTATTACTTAAAGCTAAACTTAAAGCCGGGCACCAGCTTATTCACGAGCGCTGCGTCAAACCAGAGGGGTTGTCCAGAGATACCATGTGAACAACAGGATTTGTTTGCTGGGATCTTATAAGTAAAACAGTTAGGAAATGTTTAGGGTCGTACATCCATAGTGCCCAGTGTTGAATCCGCCACTGATGTTGAAATGATGCCTACACGCAAAGCCTATAGGCCTACTTCATAGACCTCTATATATGCAATAAGCCTACAGCGAAGATAGCTAATCACCCACTCTAAATGCCGAGTGTGAGAAAATGTAGTCAAGTCACTTGCCCTTTCCGAAGCCGTGATTGCTTCGTGGTTGACGTACGCAACCTAAGTCTTATCTGACACTGCTGAACATGTCTAATCTTTGCGACTTCACGATTTATAAGTATGAAATTGGTATGAAATCTCATCTAAACAATGTTAGGTCTATACAAATGTGTTCTCTCTCTCCCTCTCTCTCCCCCTCTCATGTATGTATGTGTGTATGTATGTATGCAGTGTGTAGTGAGAGAGCTGTCTTGCTGTCATATCTTATATAAGATATATGTGTATATATTGGGTCTGACACACTTGCATGCATGTATGCATCATTGTTTAGGTGAGATTTCGTACATCATATATATATAATATATATATATATAATATATATATAATATATCAGCTTAGTCAGCTGACCGTATATATATATACGGTCAGCTGACTAATATATATATATATATAATATATATATATACGGTCAGCTGACTAAGCAAGCAAGGAAGGCCGATTAAAATATCCGCACGAAATAAGCAGCTATAGATTAGAGTGGCCTTTAGCTTATAGCCTAAACGAGTGCATGCATATTTCAATCTATAGGTCTAATGGTTTCATAAACAGCTTTGTTTGATTAATTGTCCTATCTTTATAGGCCTATCGTTTACTTCCTTTATCTGCTTCAGGCCAGTCTTCTGATTATAACGAACTATAATTTATCTCTCTAAAGGTCGGACCACTTAATTGCGTATAAAGATAATTAACTAATTATATTAATGACGGGAACTGCATGGTCCACTACTTAGCTGCAGTCCACCGGCGTCACCGCTGTTCGTGTGGCTCGTACGAATACAGCTGGACCTGTGAATGCTGTGAGTTTATTTTCGATTCTTGCCAATTGAAATGATTGTTGGCCTCTGCATTTATTCTAAACCTCTTTGCAAATAAATCCTATTAATGATAGTAGACTTTTGTTCATATTGTTGACTTTGGAGGCCTATAGGCCCTCACCGTTGTTTACTCATTATGTGTGTATGCCGTCTTGAGTGGTCCTTTGTACCGAAGCCAGATATTGCAGGAATGCCTGAGAGAATAGAGGATAAACTAGGCTGTAGGCCTACATAAATAAAGTCTTACAGTTTATTCATGTCAATTGACGCTTCCAGTCTTTTTGTATTACAATTTTTTAGTTGCAAGTTTGAAAGTTGAGCTGATCTACCGATATTTGAGTAAATACAAATTATGTCAACTTGAACCGAATTCAAAACAGCCCTGGATATGTATTAGGCCTACTTTGTTGCGAGCTCAATCGCTTGGTAATTCTCGATTAGGGCCGGGTTTACTGTAAGTGCCTGTGAGAAATAGGCCTATCACTTAAGCATGCCGATACGAAGAGGTAAGAGCTATACAGATACAAATATGACTCTTAGTGTTTCCTGTTTTCTGGCTTCAATGTGCGCTTCTGAACTTTGTAAGGAGAGCATTATTAAATTATAGTTGTATCGACCCTGCTCATTTTTCAATGAATTTATCGGGTGAGATCCTTCGCCACCCCTGCCCGTCGGAATGGACGCCACGCTATTCAAGGTCCCCGTGCACGTACCGTACTAGCCCGGGATTCAAATCTCTATCAGCTGCTATGGGGTAAAATATCAAAATGCACTGTCGACTTGAAATCTTCTTGTCACGCTGCTTCAGTCTGTTGATTAATAAATAGTTAACAGGTCTGGACAGAGTACATGGAAATGGAATCTGTGATGAATCACACGCCATGCCTTACATTGCGTAACACCTTAGTCACCTCAGTCGATTGCTTTATTACTCAGTTTTCCATATTTAATTCCTTCCTCTTGAGCTGAGGAACCTCGTATCGAAGCGGCGATATATTAGAGTAGTTTGGCTACCCTGATTACAATTCGGTAGAATAATTGTTCCTAGCGTATGCCTGATGCCAGGGCTGCTATGGACCCCTATATTATCGAGTACCGGAGTCAACGAGAGTGGGGGCTAATAACACTTAATGCCACACCAAGACTTGTCCGTTGCGGAGTCGAGAATTGGGTCAGTGCATGCATTGATTGGTGCATTCCCGCAACCGAATTGGGAGGGGTCAGAGGTCGGACGCAGCTTTCGGCGAAGGAGAGGTATTTAGAAGGCATTGCTTTAGGTATAGGATAGTTAAAATTAACGGACGCGTGCTGGGAATATGTTTGCGCTGCTCAGCGCGGGCAGCAGTGGGCAGCCAGACAAACTGTTATCTTGGCACATGGATGATGCCGATGCATGGAAGTTACTTAGACGAGAAAAGTTTGTGAAGCAACATGCGCAGGTATGGTCTCCAGAAATATGATCTACTCAAATTCATTTTTTGACTGATCTTCAGGATTTAGATTTTTTTGCGGTTTTGCTGTCTACTGAATTACTGATAATATAGTAGGCCTTTGCAAGATGCGATTTGTATGGGAAGTTCAGTTCCCAGGCAGGTTCATAATATCTTACAATGCAGATATGGCTCCCTGATAGACTGTGCTTGTTCCCAAGTTTCTACATTTCCACAGCTGCCAACAGCAACTCAGACTCTGTAATAATAGAGAATTATTATTTTATTTGGCTGCCAATCAAACTGGTTACACACGCACATGCGCGCACACACACACAAACGTACACACAAACAAACACACACACGTATATATGTAAAGGCTGAGGTAGATGGAATTAAGTCACCAGTATTACTTAAGTAATGCCTGGCAGTAGCAGACACTAGTGTTGTTCAACAGTGCTGCTAATGTGGTCTGTGTCCAAACAGTAATGAGGGGTCTTATGGTAACCATACAAGTGTCTGAGTGCACAGTAACTCTGTTCTGTTAGCCATATAAGCACTTCAGTCCTTATTGATATGGCATTGGAAGTGGTTACGTTGGATTAATATCTATTGACTTTGAATTAAGAAGCAATCAGGAACACACAGCTCAGGTTTTATTCAATGGCTTTAAATTCTAAGTAAGTTTAGCACTTCTGTTACTTGTGAATTCAGCTTAAATTTTCTAAATAAACCGAGTATTGAGCATCAGCCAACAGCAGCCAGCACTGCAGATATCTGTGGATATAAATAGTAGTAATTATTAGGGATTATTAGGAGCTATGTGATTGACCTTGCTCAAGTAACCCCCACATCATTTTCTGTTGGGATGGGTGAATGAATTTCCAGTGCTAAAGGTACAGTGAACTGATGCACTGAACTTGGAAAGGGTTCCTCACTGATGTTACCAGGTAAGCCTTTGTGGCAGCCTGCAACATGATCAGGAAACTGTCAAGGCTGTCATAAAAACGTGTATTTTTCAAATACTTATCTCAAAGAAATAATCTGAAAACACAGGCTACATATGACCAGTGTTGGTTGGTAGCCTGCTGTTGTTTGCCTAGATATCATGCTTGTGCATGCAGGCTGCTAAAGTTGTTTAACTTTACCAGGTAGTTAGGTTGCCAGAGGTTAACGGCTTTAGTGCCATCAGAAGTAGTAAATCGCTAGTGTACAGGTCTGTGCAAGTCTCAGCTGTTTATGTTGGCCAAGAGTCTCAGTGGTGGTAGAATTAATAATAGTGAATCATTTGTTATATGGGCTTAGATGTTACTCAACTCCTTGTTTACAGGTTTTCTATCTGGTATTTAATTCAGCAATCATTACTTGGTGTGAAAGTTTAGTATGAGATCAGCTTTCCTTCAACATCATTTTATTGTGGCGGTTTTTATAATAACTGTCTGAAATGTCTGTGTCTGTCTATCTTTCTTTGTCTGTCTGTTTGTCTGTCTGTTTCCATCTTTATCAGTTCATAAAAATTCCAAATCAGTAATCGTATCTAGATGCACTTGGTACACTTGGAGTTCTTTTCAACTTAAAATATATAAGTGAACAGTCTGCCACTACCATGTTGTTGACCTATGACTACTTGGATTGGAGTGGTGGAGAAGGATCCCACAGATAATCACTGGCCTTCATACAGCATGGACAAAGGCACTGGACACTACAGCTTGGCTTTGCGTAATGGATACGGCCATGCTCAGCTGAGTTCGTCTCTAGAGAGAGACAAAGACAGAGACAGGGAGAGATGGAGAAAGAGACAGCCAGAAGAAGACAGCAAGAGACAACAGAGTCAGCCACTGAACTTCTGTATTGTGCCTTGGATAGGGCTTAACAGAAATATTTTCATCTTAGATACTGTTGCCAATAGATACTGTTACTAATAGATACTGTGTGCCATTTATAGCAAAAATACTTTTTGAGGGGCTTATCAAATGCACCATCTAGACATCTAGTTATATTACATTACCTTGTATGTTACATCAAATATTTGACAAATTGTTGTTTACTGCTTTCAGATGGCAGCTTAAAGCGCAAGTTTCACTTTTTATATTATGGATGCTGCAATATCAGTGTTCCAAGAATGTTGCTCCTTTCAGACATGTTGCTTAAATGTTAGCTTCAGGCAACGCAAACTCTTCCTGAGGTGCCTATTACTGTGATACTCTGCATGACGTGGAGCTCAGTGAAGGTCATGATAATCGCCAGTCAGCTTTTCCAGCTGCAGACCCCACATGGTTAAAACATGGAAAAGATTTATACCGGCTGTGCTGCTGATAGTCAGAACCGATTTCTGGATGAACAACAGGAAGAGAGTCACTTGCCTCATTCTTCAATGGTTGTAGATGTCTCCCGCTACAGAACTTCTGACTTCCAACCGATGTATCACCTTGGATATGACCATAGAAATGAAGCTATGGGTGGAAGAGACATTGATACAAATATGTCACCTGCACTAGTGATGTCCTCTCCTGGGAAAGATAGAAGTCCAGCCACTGACCTGAGATCTGGACTTCCCCTTAGTGGTGTTTGCACGTACCAGGTACCCGTGACTGTAAATAGTGATTCTTCCGGCGATAACAACAACTTCAGCCGCATGTGGGAGAAACCAATGAACCCATGTTCAGAAATAAACAGGAATACATCAACTATATCCTACAGAGAAAAGTGGGAACGTCTGAGAAATGCCACTTTGCACAAAGACCTCACTATGCCTGCAAGGGATCATTCTAACACCATGTTGGATATAGACCCTCAAGGCTGTAGAAAGGAAATGCATAGGACTCCGGTGAAAGACAGAAGTCTTATGCTTGTTAGTCGTTCTGACTCGGCAATAGACAACACTGAGATTAAAACTCCCTGGTCATATCCAGTTAGTCCTGCTCATTTGAACATTTTGCCTTCGCATTCAAGGACTGTTGGCCCATCTGAAACTCCCAAAACACTTTGCACCGCATCTCCTGCTAAAGTATCTACTCCCATCCATGACAAAAACCCTGCTAATTCAAGTCAACTGTTGTGGGTTGGTGAAACAGTCTTAACCCCAGCAACTGAACAGAATTCCTCTGATCTCTACAGGCGCGTACCATTCTGCAAGCAGAACGGGAATTCAAGTCATGCGTGGAGTGACTTGGAACTTTACGGCGGCAATCTTCCAGGAGGCAGCGGTGCGTGTCAGAAAAGAAGTCACAATGAGAGGTACTGCGGAATGCGTTATGCCAGAGACAGTGGTCTAGTAAGCAATGTGCTTTTAGGAATTCTCTGCCTCATAGTGTCGGCATTTGGATTGGTTTTGCTCTTTCGTCTGAAGGATCATGCCTCTGAAGGAATGCAGGTGCAATCTGGTGACTCGCTGCTCACCAGTAATTCATCTTATACAATCCTGAAGGACATTGCAGTGGGCCTATCTGCACTTGTAGTCTTCCTTAATCTTTGGTGCCTTCTCACACTGGCACTTACTAGCTACCTCGCTGCTAGACTTCTCAAGTGTCAACACGGTGATCAAAGGTATGATGTGGCTCATAATTATTTCATAAAGGTAACATGTAAAGTCATTTTAAAGTTAAGGTGAGATACTTGCTTACTTGCATTTATAGAAGCTGCTCAGAAACTTGATCCCAGAGTTGCAGAGTTGAAACGAAAGCACATTCACAGCAATCCCACAACAACAGGGATCCATGCATTCTAACTTTGTAATCATTTTATGAACGATAATCAACTAAGAATGCTTTAATTACTGAGAATGATAAATGGGAAAGAAAATTCCAAACTAAAAAGTTAATTTAATCAAATCAAAAGAAAACACAAAACCATAAATAACAAGCAAAAGGTTATTTCATGAAACATAAACAAAAGTGAGAACTAAATTTAGTTTAAAAACTAGTAAAAATTCAGATCATTAAGTAGACTGGAACTTAAATGCTTTTTAAAGATAAAATAATGGTTGCTGTGTTTGTTGTTGGCAGCCATTCTGATGGTGATGGCCAGAATGAAATGATTCCCTGTCTGGCATGGTTTCCTTAACTGAGACAACTGGCTGACTGATGCCAGCTGTGGCCAGTGTTGCTGTTGTTGTTTACTGTTACCTGTTGCTCTCACTGTGACTGAATTCTTGCAATTTTGAGCAACTTATGGGGAAGGGAAAGAGCACAAGCTCTGTCCAGCTTCACTGCAACAGACTTTAACCTTGAAGAACTTGCAGGCTTGAAGCTAATGTTGGATCAGATCTGGGATGGTCTTTTAAAGTTTCAATCCAGTTTATTCCAATCAGATCAGCCATGACATGTATATTTTGCCTTGAGATGAAGGTTATACATAGATCAATCTCATTGTGTTTAATATGTTTACGCACAAAGAGAAGACTCAGATGCTGACTGATGCTGATCCCTAAAAATTATTTTCTGAAATCTGATTTTATCTGTTACTTCATAACATTACATGAAACGAACTATGTTAAAAATATCACGTAAAGTGTGAAAGCTTGGAACAGAGTGATTTGTGTAAGGAAACACATTACAGTGCTACCATGACCACGTGCTAATGAACCAAGAGTTAAGAGGGCCATGCTGAATACATTAGTGTTATGCATGTTCAATAAGTAGCATCAGGAGGCATGCTGCAACTGCATAGTACACGGTTTTGCATTTAAATGGGTTGCACATAAATGGGACTGCAGTATGCCATCATTGTCATCATCACTTCTTCCTCCTCCTCCTCCTCCTCCTCCAGCTCTTCCTTCTCCTCCTCTCTAGTCATCATCAACATTATCGGGAGAAGCATCAGCAGCAGCACTGTCAATCCATTGGGTTTCTGCCTACCAGTAATATGACTGCATTGTTAAACCTGTTTCTAGAATAATATTTGGATTGGTGACCTTATGTGGAATACCTTACCATCTGGGCAAACTTAGCCTGCCATTCCTCCATGATCAGTACGAGTACAACACGGATTGAGAGGTTAAAAATAGTGCCTGGTGTTGGATTGTTGTTGTGTTCTTGCATTAGTGGTAATTATAATTGTAATTGTAATAATGACAAGTTTTATAACATCGTTAGTAGCCAGTTACTTCTATGATGCTGTACAAGCTGAAGGATCTTTCCAAGTCAAAGGCTGTGCTTCTGCATCTGGAGAGTCTCTGTAGAAGAGTAAAAACAAGTGTGTTACCTTTGCGTTTATGCGTTTACTAAACAGAACAGACATCAAACACCAATGATGCTTCCTGTTTGCTGAGCACTTGTATGTATCTGTGTAGCACCTTTTAAGAACTTCAAAAAGGTCGATTCCTGTTTCAGAACTCTTATTACTTTTAGTGTTTGTTCATTTGTTTGCAAATATCAATTTCTCATTCAGGTCTGCCATATTTGCTTCTTTGCACCTTCATCAGCTATTCAATATGACCTATACAGCTGTATTTTCAAACTGACTAAGGTAGTCTACTTTTTGAAGCACTGTTTGAGGCCATCCTAGAAACTTGTCTTTGCATTTGAATAACTAAAGTATGTAAAACATTAGAAAGTTTAGCAGTAACGCAACTGTTAGGGGTTCAGTGAAAGAGTGAAGAGAATGGTGCACAGCCTTTCTAAATATTACCTTTCATAGGTAAAAATGGTATGCTTTTGCATCACAAACTATGCAACGTAATCTGCAGTATGTATCAAGACAATTAATATAGCACCTTTTAGGTACTTTTCAAAAGTTGGCCAGTGATGTAGTGAAATGGACTTGAGTGTTGTCATAACTTATCATGCTTGAATTTCTAGTTAATAAAGTTGATATATTAAATACAATGGGATCAGAGTGAAGATCATAAGGTTTTGTGCAAATTCAGTCAATGATTTCTTTAATAATTAATATAAATCATCATTCTTTCTAATATAGACTAATTCAGTGAAATGGCGCGATGGCTTGATGATGAATTGATATTGTGCTTGCCTGATCATTTATGTAATAAATGCATTTTGTGAAGAAAAGATTATCTTGTTTACTATTTCTTGTTCACCTTAGGGTGAATAAGGCAACAGTAAACGTTGCTGATACGTCACTGACGGGCGCATTAACTGCAGTGAAGTTGCTGGTGCTTAGATGGGTGACCATCTGCAGAATACAATTGGTGTTCACTCAGCCCTTCATCCTTTGGGGGTCAGTTGATAAGTATTAACAAACGTTGGGAAGTTAAAAGAGGTGCCTGATGTTGGATTGTTGTGGTAATATTTGTACCTCAGCCAAATAATCCATGAACCCTGGGACCATGCTTCTGAATTTCTACAGAGTCATGTAAACAAGTGGGTAACCTATAGCACTTCAGCTCAAAGATTCTTCAACCACCATGGCTATGTTTCTGAGGCCTACGGGTTGATAAGGCAAATAACAAATTAACAATTCAATTTATCTGCTAATATGACTATTGAACCTAGGCTTTCATTGTCTCAATCTAGTAATTTCTTATCTGCTGGGCCAGCTATTCAAATTTAAGCATGGACTTTGCTTGGCAGGGCTTCTGAATTCATCCGACAATGTGAGGTGACACGGGTGGCTTCGGCAGCTGGATCCTTTGTCTCAATTCCAGTATTCATGTTGGGTAAGTTGTTGGGTTCCCTTAGAGCTCTAAATGGCCAGATATAAATTATTTATTAGGTACTTCAGTTATCCAAGCTAATTCTTATACCACAGAAATACATGACAGCTGAGGCTGAATATACTTTCAAAGTATATTCATTCAATAGGCTCACATTATACATAACGAAGATTCTAGTTATGTTACTGAAGTTGTGCCTTTTAAAATCTGTGAGACTGCTATGTTTCAATTCCGTTGATAGGTCCTTAAAAAGCATTATAAATGGCTCTGACACATACATAAATGTTCATTCATTCAGAGCATTTAACAAAACTTAGACACAGTGTGATAAGAGTTTGATCTCTAATGAAGTCATTGTACGAGTAAGTGTGTGATATATCCATGACATTAATCCCAGTTGGTTTTTGTTCTACTTGTAGCCCTGTTGCTCTACACAGTCATTGATTATTCGTTCATCTCTGCCATCATCTGTGTCGTCATTTTCTCCTGCAGCACCATCTGCACTATAATAACAATCATCCACAGCACCTGCACTTGGCACCAACAGAAGTCCATGACCATTCTGCAGCAGGATCCAGTTGCATCATCTGAAGATGTCCGAAATGTGTCTGGTCCTGTGCAGAACCCAACAGTCAACTTCTGTGAACTATCAACATTAGTGTGACACTCTGTAGAGATTGTGGAGCTGTCAGTATTAGTGTAAACAATTCGTTGACAGAAGGTAAAATGAATGAAGTACTGCATATGATAGAGAAAGAAGAGATCTCTGGTGGCTATAGTAAGAATGATACAAAGGTAATGGATTGCTCTCATACTTCTCATACTGAGAAGATTCTCATATGAACTATTATTATTCAAAGCAACACGAAAAGGAAGACAAGAGGAAGAACCAGACAGATTGCTGCTAGATTGGATGATGACAGGTGGATACAACAGACTGAAAGAAGAGATCCAGTGCCTCAGAGTGGTGCCAGCTGGATGGATGAACCTGTCCTGAGAGGGGCAGAGAACTTGAGGTAAGAAGAAAAACATCAGTGTGACAACGCATAAGAGAAGTTAAAAGTGCACATACTATACTGGTCATGATAGATGAGGTTAATAAGACTAGAGAAGCAGTTCTACCACATAATTCAGGCTGACTGTATCTCAGCCAAAATATGCATCAGCCATCACACCATATTTTCAGGAACTACATAGTATTTATAATTAGACACTCGGTCTGAAATGGACGTTTATATGTATGCCAGATTTTGTATCTGTGGTGGAGTTTGATATCTAAATTTCCAGTTTAGCAACTTTGTGTTGAGTTTCATGACTTGGTACTGAAGTTTCATATTTATCAGCTGCTGGTTTTGTACCTCTTGGCTATTGTTATGCATTCACGACAAGGAGATTTATGCTTCCGTGCGAGGAGCTCTATTTCTTTAGTTGTTATCTTTTTGAATAACAGTAAACTTTCTGAGCAGTTTTAGAATACATACTTGTAAGATTAGCTTCATCACGTATAGTAGGTATGTGTACAAAAAGTGTCTGCAGCTTCCTTTACTCATCCTGTGCATGAGTCATGGTTTCTGTCTGCTGTCTACTTCAGGTGCTTATCAAAGGAGTTTCTTTAACTTGTAGCTGAGCTGACTGGAAAGCATCCAAGGAACTGGTGCTCTGGATTTCTATTTGCTATAAGGGTTTCAAGTGTCCATTATTTCAGCCTGGTCTTATTATTATTATTATTTAATGTATTTATGTACCTAGATACTTAATATAGCACCGTTTCAGTATCTCTTTAAAGTGCTGCATTTGCTAGCCTAAGTGGTATTAAAGTTCATTAAGAACTGCAGGTTCATCTTATAGGCAACGAAAGCTCAGATTACTGGAAAAGTCACCACTGGTGGTGCTTGACTATAATATAGCTAATTATAGTTCAGCCACAAAACCAGTTATCTGAGGACTATTGTTGACGGGGTGTGTAATAAGTGAGTAATACCTTACCTTACGATCCCTACTTTACCTTACATTACCTTATCTTCTTTACAGCAATGATTGATTGCAATATCTGCCAAAAGCAGTGTGGTGAGAACAATCACTGTGGCCTACAGCCAGTCACTTCTGTCTGATTAGCACAAAAGTCCATTGTGGTTGTGCTTATTAACAGACATTTAAGTGCAAGGATGTTCAGCCACATTTAATCAGCTGTTGGCAGAAATTACTCTTAAGTGTACTGCCCATTTGTTAGGCAGTACTGTAATGGGCTTACAGATGGGAATGTATTTTTACTGAACCAGTTTATATATTCACACTAAGGCAAGTAACTTTAATCACTTAATTTGAAGTTACTTGCCTTGGCTGGGCACTAAGTAATGTCACTGGGATTTTGGGATGTAGCTGAGTAAGCTAATTAATCCCCTTCCTGTTTCTATATTAGTAAAACACACATGACCTTCTTCTGACCTCAGGGAAGCCACATGGCCCTGAACAATTATGGCTGATTCTGGCTGGCAAAAAAAAAAAAAAAATTCAAATCCATGACCAGAAATGGACCAATAAAGGAAAACTTGTAAAGGAAGTAAAGTTTCCCTTTATTGGTTCCTTGGCATTGGTAATTTATTTCTTGTGTGGCATTTGCAAGAGTTATTGCAGATACTAATCTGTTATTTTTGATATAGGCAAGTCTCTTTTGTGATGCATCATTATTGTTGTATGTTGGACCAAAAACTTTGAACTTTTCGTAATTACTGCCTTTTTTATGGATTTCTTATCATCACCACTGATAAGTACTGTAAATAAAACTAGGCCCTGAAGGTTTGGGCTTCAATTAGTTTATTATGACTCCATTTAGCTTTAAAAGCATGCACTCTTGAAATGTATGTCTCATAATGGCAGACACTAATGCAACCAGAATGTGGACAGACGATCTCTGTAATTAAAGCAGACACTGTTGCCTATCTCAAGACACTTCTCCAGACACATTAATTGGGCACATAACTGGCCCTCAATGTGCCACTGGTGGAAACCTGTGGCCAACTAAGGCCCAGTTACTGTGGCTTTCATGGTCAAAGCTACAATAAAGACTGTCTGTATGTAGGCCAACATGGCTTTGTTTGATTAACAGATATGGTGTCTGCAATGTGTTCCTGCCATATTAGTTCTGGTGTTAGGGATTTGAAAAGTTGACAGCAGAAACCACAAAACTTTGGCACTAAAGATTCATATACCATTTCCTCCAGAAGGCCCTCTCTGTTTGCTACTGCAACTATGTGAATCTGTTTAGATCAGGTTTCACTTTCTAAACTTGAGTTTATATAAACTGTTATCCAATATTATGGTATTCTTCTTCATCCAATATATATTCACACAAGACAGCTGGCAAGTTGAACAGTTTGAACATGATAATTTTACAAGTCTTTTTACACAGTTTGTTGAGTTCATCAGGGGGCATATGTGTATTCAAAACCTCTAAACAAATTTCTATCCTGGTGGGGATTTGAATACCCAACCTCTCGAATGACAGTCCAGCATGCTAACCACTAAACTATAGCAAACTCGGCAATAATGAGCACACTGATCGTACACTGTCAGTTGGAAGATCAGGCAGCGAGGGAGAGGACCGGCCACCCACTCTCATATGCCGAGGCTAAGAAATATGAAGCTGCTAACACTTCATACCAATGGCTGCCTCTCAGGGCTAGCGAAAGAGACCGCTTCTTTGCTTTTTACAGGGATGTTTACAGATACTTTACAACCCAGAGAAGACATCAAGACTTTAGAAGCAGTTTCTGGCCATGGAATAAAAATCGTGCACGGCATTTCAACACAAAAATCTGCAACATGATAATATTCCAAGATGACAAGTTGTATTATAGAACACTCATTGGATATCTATACCACAGCGTATACTGTATCCTTTTATGATGTGGAATGTGGTTGTTACTCACAGTGACCTAGATAGATAAATAAAAATCCATGTGCGAGAAGCCTTCGTTTTTCACACTAGTTTTTCAGTGCAGTGTACCCATATGACATACTCGAATGTTAGCTGAGTGGCCTGAGAGGGCATGGACCACATGGATGTATCTTTTCCGCATCCAGCCATTTGCTGAGAGTCTGTTCATTGATATGAGGTGCCTGGAGATAACAAATCGTCCTTATCAATTTTGTGAACCGTTTCTGCACTTGTTGATTAATTGTTCACCTGGGATTCATTGTTTGTATCAAATACATAAATACATTTATATAACTACACTGATAGCTAGATAACCATTCCATCAGTTATAGTTGGTGTAGCAGACCATTCAGTTGTTGCCATTAACCCTTCTACTCTAGGTTATTTCTGCCCCACTGGACATGACACCCAAGGGAATTTAATCTGTGACCACAGGGACACATTGGCCTAATGATCATGGCCAAATTACCTTCAGCAGGGACTCTGAGAGGTATGTATTGTTTATCTAACCCACCCTTGAAATTCATTCAAAAATGAGCAAGGTCCAGGCCATGCGGTCCCTATAGAAAAACATTTAGTGGCCTAGTTAGCTACACTGGTTATGAAGATGCCGGTTCGCATACCAATAGTGGCTATATTTCAGATTTAAATCTCGGGCTATTACAGTCCATACACGGGGACCTTAAAAGGCGTTCAAACGGGCAGCGGTGGTGAAGGATCTCACCTGATAAATTCACTGAAAAATGTGCAGTGTCGAGGCCATACAATTGTTATTGAAAGTCATGTACACATACCTGAAACTAAGGCTCACAATTTTCTGAGCAGTGGTCTACATTGTTTATTTTCATAAACTGCCTACAGACAGATTAACATTTTAAAGAAGCTCTGTATACCCGGTACAAATTTATTATATCAGTTTACAATACATAAAAAGCATCTGGTAAAAATGGTACAATAACTTCTCACGGCTGGTTCACTGCTTACCCACCATACTGGTTACATTGTCCTGGCACATTCTGCTCCCACTTGTAGGTCTTCCCCACAAATCACATCCTGCTGGTAAAGATGGCAAAACCTGATAATTAACTTACTGGGATTTACTTTCTGTGGCTCTAAAATAAGCAGTAAAGTTAGCTCTGTTTCTTGGTTATAAGTACACAGGTAACCAATTAGGCTATTACGTAATGACTCCATTTTCTCAGGAGCCAAAGTAATGATATGGGTTATTATTTAAATGGTTTATCATTACCTATTAAACCAAAACAATGCTAACAAACTGACTGACCTGGCAATTTATCACCAGTAAAAGAACCACATATCTTGCAGCAGGATGCAGAGTAAGTGGTCATTTCCTCTTCCTAAACTAAACAGCAAAGGACAAAATGGGACCAGCACATTGCGAGACCCCACATTTACCTCCCAGCAGACGCTAGTACCAAATTATTCTTCTAGGCAATGGTAGCGAAGAACTCCATTCCCACAGTAATGAAAATGTTAACATTCTGCAAAACCTGTAATTCTTAAAAGAAAGTCTATTAAACCTTTGGTTCAGCAAATGAAGTAAATGCCAAATAATAATAATAATAATAAGAAGAAGAAGAAGAAGAAGAAGAAGAAGAAATTAATAATCATAGATAATATTTCACAGGAACTCACTTCTGAGGACACTGCTGAAAGGAAGAAAGGAGGATAGGAAGACTACAGAAGAAAGATCTAGAAACAAGCTTCTACATGCTGGATGGTGGACACAGGTCTGTAAGGTACGAAAATAGAAAAATAACAACAACAATTCAAAGAGCATACAAGGGTCATCCCTAAAGGACTGCACAAAAATGATGCATTACGGACCCCTCCCTTCCCCTTGTCCACATTTGGCATTAACCTCCCCCACTCCCACTCTGCAGACGTCGCTCTCCGAGTACTAAGGACTAGACTGGCTATTCTGTTGATCTTGCATGCCTAACAGCGCTATGGAGTAGGGTTATTCTGATACTGCCACATCCAGCAAAAGGACTCCAATTAGATCCAGTGCAATACAGACTGTCTGCTGTCGGACTTACGGCAATATTTAATGCACAGGCTGTCATGAAATAACTGTAGGCACCAATTTTATATGCCGACGTTCATATTGGGCAAAACCCCCTCCTCTGTTCCACATCTGGGTGACCCCTATCTCCCCCTCTGCAGATTTCCTTTATGGACAACCCCATATTACAAATAAAGTATAAAGTAAGTTCAAAGCATTTTAATAATCAAATTATCACAATAACACTAACTCAGTCCACACAAAACGTCCTCTTCAGTTTTAACATCCCTAAGTTCTGTCTGATGGAATGTAGAAGCTGCATGGCTTTAGGTCATTCATGTTAAAAAATTTAATAACTAGGATCAGTTGCTCGAGTTTTAGATCAGCAGTATAAAAATAAATCAATGTTAAGAGTCCACAGATCTTAGATTTCAAAATAGCCTCTGTTGACCAGCAATCACAGCCAATCAAAAAACCCATCCAGTGAATTACGCATCAATTTGATCAAACGTCACGGCACTACTGTCAGTGGTTCCCTGCACTACAATAAGCAGGAAGGAGAAACACTAAACTCATTAATGGGTCACACAGGCCATTCGGTTACAATCAACACTGGAGCTCACTGCGCAGTTAGTATACTACAGAAACGGTATACAGCTGCATAGCATGAATATGCAGTGCATATGAGCCAAATCCACAGCAGTAAAATCCTGGAGGGAAATCTCTGCCCTGTTCAGATCAATCACCACGATGCAATCATTTGGCACAGGATTTGATTAGGGTTAAGAAGATAACACTGAAATACAAAGCATTATTGAGGTTTTTTTTCGTCTGCTTTTGCATCTGCTTCTCGGATGGCTTCACTGTGCTGACGTTTGCCA
Source organism: Norana najaformis (assembly GCA_964023275.1). Lineage (NCBI taxonomy): Eukaryota > Metazoa > Annelida > Clitellata > Crassiclitellata > Hormogastridae > Norana > Norana najaformis. Next base: position 10,303,181 of record OZ029915.1, read on the forward strand.
ACCATTTCCAGTAATGCCTTTGTTTCAGGGTCCATGTTCAACACTCCAGACTTCTTTTTGGAATCCTTTAGAAGAAAATACGTGTTCTTAGTACACTTTTATACTGTTCCGAGAAATTCTCAGATTTAATTCTTAAACATTAAAGGAGATCTTAAGAGGCCCCACTATTCGTTTGTTCACTGAATTCCATCCTTCATTGCCTCCTTTGTTCAGTTGTTCATTCATGTAATGCTGAAAATTTTTGCATTTGCTAAGTTTAACTCGCCTAAATTATTTAAGACATTCTGAACTCTGAATTGAATTCTGATTCATTTGAACATTGTTACAGACTCTTATGCAGCAACTAGTGTTAACTCTAAGCATTACGCAAATGTTGGAGAACTAACTAAACCAACATTACACAAACTGTTCAAAAGTTCAAACCTGTTCTGTAGCTTCATTCTCTTCTTCTGGATTGCGGGGTTTTGGTCCAACTGCCCAGACTTCCATGAGATCAAAGAAGAATTCTGGCTCACTGGAAAGCTGAGGACTGTTGTAGGTTGTGCATTTGGGTTTGGCCTTGCTATGCCCACACCCATACTCCTGGTCAATCCAGAGCCCAGCGTAATTCCACTGTCCACCCATGCCCTGCACGAATAACAACTAAATGTTTAATTTAAAGGTGGCAGCTCTGTAATGTGGATACAATGCAGACAGAGCACAACGAAGTTAATAGATGCTGAGTGCTGTCAGGTAACATAAACATAAATATCAGAAATTTCTCAGTGCCACACAAAAGCCACGTCAGAGAGACCAACTTACATCTCTGGCACTGTATCAACTCAACTCTGCACAAGCCAAGTTGTATGGCCAGTTTTGGTGCCAGGTCAAGCTTGGTTCAGGGGCTCAAGCCAGGGTAGACAGTATTGTACTATGATGGAAATCACTCAGCACATTCATAACTCACCTTCAACGAAAACCAACCCAACTGGGCCAAGTCCAACACAGCCATCCATTCCTCTGGGATCACTAAATGAACATTAATGCAAGCCTGAGGTTAAAACGTTTCCTGTTGTTGGAATGCTGTGGTCTTGGTGCCTCAGAAAGATCTTTAGTCCCTAGGACTACATTTTCTGATGATCTCCAACAGGTACATGTGAACAACTGAGTCACCTTCACCTTTTTCCATTACTGAGAGCGACCAACTGTGACCAACCAATTAAAAACTGGAAAATGTTGGACTGCTCAGCTGGACTTTGACCATAATTACCAAGACTTTATCTGTCTACTGCTGTTGCCTAGCAGAAACCAATCATTGGTGCACGACTGACATTAACATTAACATTACAATGACCCTGTGACCCCGTGGAGTTTAGAGTAGATTAACTAATTTCAACATACAAAAGGTAAAATACAATATATAAATAAATAGCATTCATACACATGAATTAAACTCATTACTCTATCCCAAACCATGACAGTCATAATTACAAATATCTTTGTTGAATTCAAGAACGACGTAAAAGGATGTCTGAAAAATTGTTCCTATATCACAGGCATGATTAACAAAGAGAAAATGCTTACAAAACTTAGAAACTAGCAATGCACCCAAGCAATGCAAACAATAATTGAATAGATCTACATGAAAATTACCAGTCCATTTGGCAGAGTCTGTTGGTTTTGGTTAAGATACATGAAATTTGTATTGTAACCAGTAGGAATATAAACATCCATCTGAGGTAACAAGGAGAAGAGGAAACAGTACGATGATCCTAGAAGAACAACAAAACACATAAATAATTTTTAAAAATACTGGTTTTCACTATTCACTTATCTACTTCATCAACAATTCTAATCTAATAATTTCTAGAATGGCACTATACACAAGCCAGCATAACCAAGGGTCATTCCTGCATGAAGCTGCAACGAAAACTAAACTTCATCAGACATGTATAACCAAAAACAGGTCAGAGTTAGCTGGGTTGAATAGTTGGGACTTCTGACATTTAAGATTAGGTAGAATAATGGGGAGTTGCAGAGCCCTGGTGGCATCAAGGACAATCAGCCGGAAAAAATGCTGTATCTTTGATGATTTAAGTCAACTGCTCATTTTCTACAAGCATCTATCATCCAGATTAGAACCTTTGCCCTGGGGTTCAAGTGGGGTTTTCAAGGATCTTTCGGCCAAAGCACAACCTTACTGCTCAACAAAAAATTGTCAATCAAAAATAACTTATCTGTATTGCTTAGTTATGCAACCAAACTTAAGTGGAAATGATTGAAATAAAATCTCAATTTTTAAGCAACATTGTGATTGAACATCATCTGTAGATCAGAACTCCAATCAACAATATTATAAAGGTAAGACTAAGCAACACTAATCACTTCAATCCTCTCAAAACATCTTAAATCAACTTTGAGACAAAACAGACACCTGCCATAAAAATTTCCATGAGGCGACCAAGCTTCCGATGCAAATCCTCCAAACATATGACCGCCTCGATCTTTAACCACAAGAACTGTTGGTCCCTCGTTGACGATCCTTTTCAACATGGTGGCAAAGCTTGCCCCATGCAAGACAGTGCTGAAAAGCAGTCTCCACTCAGTGCGTAGGTCATGTGGCAGACAGCTGTTGATGAAGATAACGGACGGGAAATCGAGAATCGATGCAGGATCAACACGACTCATGCCGATGTCACAAAGTGGCAGCAGGCGGGGAAATTGCAAAACATCAACAACCTAGACAGAAACTGAATGGTGTCCAGATCACACATTTTTCAGAGAACACCAATGTATTAAACCAACATGATAAAACTCCTGTAAGAAATAAACTTGAACAGGATCCTCAAGCCATGACCTCCTTCCCCACCCTACTGTTACATGGCAAAACTATACTCAATGGTCACTAAAAGACAGCCAGCTGTGCACTATGGATACAGCAGTGTTCAAGAAAGATGCCTACCACTGATGGTGATTTACCTGGACATTTATATAGCACCTTTTGAGAACCTCTTGAGGGCACTCCTCAGTGATGATGACAATGATGATGACAGTGATAATGACAATGATGATGATAACAACAATGCACTAAACTGTACTACCCTACTCTGACATTCACCTTTCAGTAAATTTAAATAATGAGCACAAAGACTGCAAAACATCCAACTGTTTTAAAAGTTCTAAAGAAAAAACCTAGCTGCTCCAAAAAAACTTACTGGGAAACAGTGATGGAAGGCGAGGTTCATGACCTGAGTGATCACTGGCATCTTGGAAAACCATCGTTCAACATCATCAGTGTTAAAGGTGCTTTCAGGTGAAAGTCCTCCCACTACATCACACTGCTGTCTGCCATCTACAATGAAGGTTAAGATGATTCCTATCTGCCATCTACAATGAAGATTAAGATGATTCCTGTCTGTCTTCTACAAGCAAGCAAAATAAATGCTGCCTGCCATCTATAAGCAAGCCAAGAAGACTTAAACTTTCGAAATGAATATGCAGGAAACAAAAAATTTAATAGTAAATGCATTTGTAAAATGTCATAACATTTATAGTAAACAGAAAATGTGAATTTCAGGCAATTCTGTATCACCATCTAAACTTTCTAAATGAACACCCAATGTATGTCCTGTTGAGGAATTCCAAATTTGGTCATTCGTTTACTCATTTACTCTCTGTATTTATACAGCACCTCTACATGACAGCCACCAATCCAAACTTGGTGAAAATAAACTTGAAAATAAAACGTTGAAAGCAGTCATGTGTCTGATCATCTGTGTTAAATACCTCTCTGTCCCAGGGCACAGAATTTCAGATTTCTAAGTGGTTCTGGTGGTGTCAGCTGGGTATTGCAGCTGTCTGCTTGCAGGAGTTTTGTTGCTCTTTCTCAGATTCGGCTAGCCGCAGATTCCTCCACTCCATGACCCAGGGCAAACTGATTGTCCCTTCCGCATAAACTTCAACTATGCAACTTCAAGCCTTTTCAGTTGTGGGGCCATCTGCCTGGAATGTCCTTCTTCTGAATCTACATCTTCTGCTGGCCAGAGAGAGTACAGGCATTTCTCTTCAACACTTGAAAAGACTGTTTATTTTCCCCATGTTTGGATTGGGAGCTGGCAAGTAAAGGGGTGCTGTAGAAATACTAAGAGTGAATGACTGCATGAATTACTTAATTAATAAATGATGCATTGGAATCATAACACAACAAACCTTTGATTACGAGATCAAACAGGAAATGGCTGATGAACTGATGGTCGCTAAACTTTGGCCGGAATTTCCACGATGAATGCTCTGCGCTTTCACTGAGACTCGACTCAGCAAGACGAAGGAAGAGGTCTAACAACTGAATTGTCAAACAAAAACAAAACCAACACAAAATTAATGAGCCTTTCATTTTAAAAAAGAAATGCAAAGAAAATACCAAAACATCCAACCACTAACCAAAGCAGATAAGCTTCTAAACTCAGGAATGCTTTATATAAGAAAGATAGTCTTGTTGGATTGTGGTTCTCATGTTCACATTTCATCAATTCTAAGAAAGCACCTATAAGGGCAGTTGATAGTATTAAGTGGGCTATTAAAACACCTTTCATTGCTATTAAGTGAGTACAGTAATTAAAATACCTTCCATTGCCTTATCTAAGTAATGCACTGTTTCAGCTACAAGCCCACCTGCATGTCACCAGTTGACCAAATCAGCTGCCCAAAACACACCTGTATGCATGTATCAGGCCATTTGCATAATGGCTGTGAAACCCCCTCAGAGGTGCTTAAACGTGAATATCAGACTGACCTAAAAAGGTGCAACTTAGTAGGCGCTAAAATGTTTCTTCAGCCATGCATATTGCAACACTCAAGATTTTCAGTACGAGATTATTTCAGACATAATGGTCTAGTGCATGAGAAAGCATACGTTGCTGTGTGGTAGCAAGGAAACTGACGGATCCCCACAGATCATAGAATGCTGGCTCATGACAGGAACACAGAGCATCCAAATGCAATTTGGAGCTGCATCAACTAACAAGGTCTGCTTCAAGAGGACAATCAGCTACCAACAAACATCACAAATCTTGTATGTTTCTACGACAAAAAATTCCCCAACTTATCCACCCACCAACTCCCATGGCCACTGCGGTTTCTAACTGCACTGAGTGGAGTACAAGAATCAGATTTTTCCTTGATACTACCTACAGGCTTCAGTGCTTGAATCTTTGCATCTTGGACTAGCTTCATCAAGAGCTTTGCCTCCTCTTCTAATGTCCCTTTCACGATTTTCCCCAACGATGCTTCAAAGAGAACTCTCGTCACATGTTCTTCTTTGTGTGGTGACTTCTTGTTTCGAACTTCGCCTCCCATGTCTGCTGCATCCTTTATGTAGCCAAACAACCTTGTAGACAGATCTTCTGGAAGTTTGGGCTGCATAAAATCCTGCAACCAGGCAAATTAATTCTGACATCAGCACTGATATCAATACAATTTAACACAACACAACATATTCACTGCATATGATTAAACATATCAGCAGGCAATCAGAGGCCCATCTACCTGCCTGAAGGGTGGTACAGTGGCAGATTTAGTTCTGGTGGAGGCGGTTCTCCCACACGCCTCTCTTGGTGATATGCCAGCACCCCTCAGATCAGACCCGTGCATGGCAGACTGCCAGAATGTGGCGCCCCTCTGGAAATGCCCTTGCCTCCCCAGCCAAGCAATCCTGGATCTGCCACTGGGGTGGCACTCAGGCTGCAAACGAAACACCCAATACACAGCCATTCTAGACATTATTTTTAAGGGTGATGAGCCAGCAGCCGATGGCCTGGGATCCCAGCATGCAACTGCTGTTATCACCTCTGCCCATACAGCAGCCGAGCTCAGGCTGGAGTCATCACAGACTCACCAGTACCTGCAATTTAAAAGTATCACTAGCTGCAGCTGCAGCAGGCAAGGGGATGCAATTACCATAATTTATCCTAGTTAGCAATGGGATTTAACTCAGCGCATCATAAAAGCGAAACAACTAGTTCTCATTTTGTTGTTCAAGTAAGACTTCGCCTTCGTGACTTTAACTGTGCCTGAATGAGCGCCCACGAACCTTAAACTGCTGGAGAGTAAACGATTCTTTTCCATCTCCTGATATTTTGCGAAATAACCTGTCTAATTTCTCTGCTTCCCTGCTGCTGAAAACGCTTTTTCTAACTGCAGCTCCTTTACTTGAATCGGCCCCCATCGCAAATCAATCTCACGTTTCTTTGATCAAATATTTCTCATTCGATAGTTTTGTTTTTAATGTTATCATCGAGATGTTGACCCAAATTTTATCATCCAATCGCAAGTAACAAAACCAGGACAAATATGAAACGCCGAGAAGGACAAAAACAGCTTTCGCAAGGATGAAAAAGAATTGCAATCAGCAACTTCCAGCATAAGCTGCACCATCGTGCAGCAATGTGAACGTTCAATTGCTTAAGTGTAGGTACTTTGTGCAAATACGCATTCTAGATGACGAAGACTCCTTTGAAATGAGTTGCAAATACGGTTGTGCCTCGCTGCCTATCTTTCTCTCTGTTTATCTGTGTTTGTTTGTGTGTAAGTCGTAGAATTCCAGAGGCCTCTTGCGTGGCGTAAAACATCGTAAGCCAAGTCGTAGATTCAGTTAGTCTTAGGACCCCATGGGGCCTCTGGTGTGGCGTACAACCCCGTAAGCTGGGGTCTGTTGGGTCACTGGCGCGGCGTAAAACCCCGTAAACCAAGTAATAGATTTTGTGTTGCGTCTTTGTTGTCTTGTGGGGGAGACTCGAGGAAGGAGAACGAAGGGACCGAAGGCGAGGAGTTTCAGGAAACGGAGGCAAGAGCTGGAAGACTGCCACCGAACAGCAACAACAAATTAATTCGGACAATATGTTACACATACTACTTAATTAATATTAACGTTTTAAAGTAACTTTTCAATATATAGACTCTTGAATAAAGTTAAAATGTATACTTAAACTATCAACGAGCTAGTTATTATATAGTCTATACACATTAGACTGAGTTTTGATTTCCTGTCAACAGAAATCTTTAATTGCGAAGACAGACTATACAGTAGGCTACAAGTAGGCTGCATACCAAGATTATTGCCTAATTCGTTTTAAAAGAACAAAAAGAATCTTATAAAATCATGTTTGGTTCTGTTGTCGCCTTATTTTTCTAACAGGCCTAATTTCACACTGATTTGCGAATTTCACCTCATATATTAATTAAAACATCTAATTAGACCTAACAGAGGCTTAAAGTCTGCCATTTGGCAAATGTGCAGCCAATATTGGTCTACACTCTGCACTTTCGCTGTCGTTATTTGGGCTATGGATCTTCCCACACTGTTGCTAATAGCGAACTCTCCTGTCGGTAATCTGGGTGCGATTTTTAAAACCTTAGCTTCTCCGATCATAGCGCCCATCATTCCCGTTCTTGGTTCATGCACGTTTGTGACCTTCATTGAATTCGCTTTATGTTCCACTGCAAAACCCCAGCCACCATCGGCGCCTCCCAAGTTTATTCTAAACTAGATTAGTGCAATCGACTGTTCTTGAATACTTGTATATACAGCACCCCTGTTAACTGTCTCCAGTTTATCCAGGATGTTCTGGACGGTCAATGGGGCCATATCGTACCCGAAGTGGGCCCAAGGTTGCCGAATGGTTTGCGAGCTCACCTTACAATGCAGTGTGCAGGTTCAAGCCTACACCGCGATGATTGCTGCGTAGGGACCTTGAGCGAGTTCTTCAAGCACAATTGCTCAGTGCCATTGATTGAAGCTTTGTCATTAGCTATTGGTGTTTAATAAATACAGAAATAATAAGCACCACTGGATGTCATCTACAGACCCAAAGACTGCGGTTATACGGTTGTCAGAGAAGAACTCGAGCAACATCACATTGAATTTTACTCTTGAACGTGTCCTGAAATTTGGCTTGCACACCAATTCTGTAGCAGTGACCACAGGCTGCATGATACCTTGAGCATTATTACAGTGGTGTCAAAGCTGTTCTCAGATTATCATTATCACTCCTTAAATCTCTGCACTGGCTTAAAATGCCAAAAAAAACAGAATATAAAATCCTGTCACTTACTGCAGCTCACTGCAATCTTTCCAGCCATCGTATCTTCTTGAGTCAGTTAAAATTCAACCACCTCATTCAACCCGCTCCTCTTCTGCTAACGCTTCTTGGCCTTCATCCACAATTCACCTCATCATTAAAACTAGGCAATTGCTCTGTAGCGCTATTTCTTGGAATTATGTTTGCAAAATCTCCACCATGATAAAATTTAAAAGCAGATTACTAGTGACATTCCATAGAAATCCAAAATAATGCATATAAGTATATTAGGATATTGCATGCTGCTGTTGAATAATAATTCTTAAATGACAATACGCCAATTGCCATCACATGCTAAAGTTAAGTAGTCCTAACATTTTATAACTGTTATTGGCAAAAGGCACAAAACTTATAAACAAACCCACCACCTTCAACTCTATAATTCTATGCAGTACCAGTTATCAAATACTACATAAAGTAGCATCTATAACATACTATTTTGAGTCTTTCAGCCATGCAACTGTAACCTGTTTCATTTCCCTAATTGACACACTGTGTGTCATACATGTGATAGTTTTCTTCTCTTTTCTGTATGTTGTCCATATAACGACTATAATAACAACACATTAAATGGCAGGACTAAGCAACTGGGCATTTTTAAAGACTTGCTCAAATTTGCTACACTGTGACCGTCTTAGGAAAAATTAGAATCCAAACACACCGTGTTACACAATAATTATTTGTACAATGGGCCACTGTGTCATACATGGTGATAAACTAACATGTTACACTTAAGCTTCACACATTTGTTTGAACTCAGAAAATGTGTTATTAAGTAATAACCTCCTGTATTGTCCTTAACATCTTCTGCTGTGTTAAAAACACATTTTCACTAAAGCCACACAGCAAACAACCACGGTACCAGTTTCCATGCAGAAGATCAATGAACTCACAAACAAGTTAGAAAGCAAAGTGACACAGAAGCTCATTTTCAGCATGAAAAATTGTTAAAGACTCTCAAATGGCATCTGAAATCCGCTAACCAGAACAACGATTACAAGGATTTGTTATCAAAATAAGAACATATTACATAGCAGTAGTTTGCTATGAAGAACACAGGCTGTTATTAGAGATCACAAACACTCATGACATTCATGATCGATAAGACCTCAATACCAAGCGAGTAATTTGATACAGTATAGTTTATCTGTACACTGCTATTTCGTCATGATTGACAACCATCTGAAATAATGAGTTTTCTGCCTGAATCAGAAAATTTAAAAAAGCAAGTGAACGTTGCTTTGCTGTAGCCTGTGAAATATTAACATACAAAATAAATACTGCCTAAATGCATGAACATACTGATAATCAGGTTTCTCAAAAGAAATGCATTACATTAAGATAATTTCATAAACACACAATTTAACTTGCTTCAAGTGAATATACAGTATTTTAATTAAAAGAAATATTGATCAAGAAGTTGTAGAAACACAGTTATTAGTTGACCCAAGAATGTTTTAAAGTTTATTTGATATTTGATCTCACTAAATAATTTTACTGACACCAAAGGAAATAATGATTAGACAGAACAGTATCACGATAAAAACAATACCAAACTAACAAAAATTATCAATTCATTCTCAGGCTCAATCAAGTAAAAATCACTATTTTTCTAAAAGCAGTCATTCAGCCACCAGGACCTATGTTTGTTCATAAGTGCCATCTTGTAGCACCAAATGCCGAGTCAGTCCCCGAACAGAAGCAACAAACTGTCCAGATGTTTCACATATATATCGTGCAAACACTCCCATGATCAAAAAATAACAAATGTTCAAAAGCTTTACATGACAAGAACATGAGACCTTAGTTTTACAGCTAATCCAGTTGGTTCTTGCATTCGTTCAGTAACTGACTGACTAAATCAGTTCTATGGCACTTCAGCGCAATGATGGCAGTTTAGCCTAGCACTTTTCAGAATATAGTTTAAGTAACTTCAGGTATATGAGAATTGCTGTTAACATTTGATTGTTGGTCTTCACTTTGACAAATTGGTCTTTTCTGTTGATCTGCGTCTGTTGTGGCTCTCAGACGACTTCTGAGGTGGAGAGCGCTTGTTCAGTCTGCGGTGATGATGAACAGGAAGTGAATGCCTCGCAGCATTACTGGCGGCATCATGATGACGCCGATGATGTGGATGGGTCTTTGGCAGGTCACACACTTTCTTACGGCGCTTTCCAAAACGGCGCTCAAGAAAGTGCTGCACATGGAGCAAGTGCGGAAACATGTCTGAAAACAAATGCACAAATTAAAACATCAAGAAATCACAAATATTACACATATTGGTAGAAGGTCTAAAACCTATAACTTACACAATGTTCAAAACATATACATCTAATTGTATTAAGAATGTACTCTTAAAATGAGACAGTGTTTTGCAGGTAGCAATTTGAAGTAGATCTCAGAAATTACTTATTAGTGTGTGCATATATAATATTCACCAATTTCTAAACAACTAAGTAGACAGAATCCGTATATTCCCTCCTGAAATTGTTATATAAATACTGCCAAATGAACAGTCTTCTAGTCGCTAGTTAATTTGCACTAGTCATTCTTCAGTGTGCAAAGTAGAGCACGGTTTCAGTGACAGTAAATATGGTAGCATCAAAATACAAATAGCTACTAACATATTAATCTTAGGATACAAGCACTTTGTGAAATGAAATAACTGTCATACCAAAAAGCATCAACTTCAAAATCAATGGTTCCTCAGGCCCAGCCGACATTAAAAACTCTCGTATACATAGCAATTCAAATCGCTCCTCTTCTCTTATTTCATTTTGCAAACAACTGAAGATTTATCCTTTTCCAACTACCTGAGTTTTTGAGGTGAATTCCTAAATTATCATGATATAAATATCTGATTAATAATAATAAAAAGACAAGTCCTGAACATACCCTGCTTTTCCTTTAGAGCATTTGCAGCTGCATTCATTTCTGCTCGTTGAATGCTATGCCCAATTCCAGTTCCAAGACGTTCCCCTCGAAAGTAGACCGCCACGTGGTACTTTCGTGTGTTGGTCGGACCAGTGCACTGAAGAACTCTGCATCAAGAACATTTATGGTGAAGAACTCTGCACCAAGAACATATAATGGTAACCAACTAAGCCATAAAAGCCAATGCTATAGCAATTCGATCTGGCTTCTCCAATGGATTATGATAATGATTCCAATTTTCACTTGAAGCAACCATCGACTGATGCTTTGGGCATTATGATAACAGCGCACAGAAGTCTTTAGAATACTAACATCTTAAAGGCACTGAAGCATGACTGTCTAACAGATCTAAACAGATGCGACTCAAGACTACCTAAAAAGTTAAGTGTTGCAAATTATCCATTCTACTCAAGCAAACTTGGGCATCAGCAAACAAAGTAGTGCTGCAGACTCTACAACTAACCAAACAATTCCCTGTGTGTACAAGTCAAAGTCTTAAAAGCTGTTCTCTGGACAAAACAATGCAAAATATTTCCCACTGTTTGACAGTTCATACACTTGTGAGAAATGAAAGAGAATGCATATTCGAACTTATAAATTGGAATGTCAGGATCTCCATCAGAAGGATCTCGTAATGTCAGACAGCACTGCTGAAGCTGAGATTTTGCATCATTCCAGTCTTGGTTCATAATGAATTCCTGTAAAAAACACAGCAGTCTTCTGATCATTATATCAATGCCCACAAAATACAGAGCACTGATGCTACAAAGTATCAAAAAATCAACACCATCTAGAGCAACCTGGTGCAGTCCCATTTAATCTTTGAACCTGCTTAACGTGCGACAGTGGTATCGCTCCAATTTTGCATATTTCACGGATTCTGAAGATATTAGAGCAATAGTTGATTAATCAAATACTAAGTAAAGCAGAAAATTTGGGACTATACCAAACACAAACCTTAAATCCTGACTTTCAAAAGTTATGTAAAACTGTACCTATAAATATATTTATTGGTAAAATGCATTCTAAATAACTGAATGAATAGTAGATACATAGAATTAGTCTACTCACCCGAAGCCTTGGATAAAAGCAGACCTCCGTAAGAACTTTACAGGATTCCAGTCCCTGATCGACATACAGTGCACCAAGAAAAGCTACACAATAAATATCAAAGAAGTGCTTTATTGCATACAAGTGACACACTGTAAACAATATAATGACATCTCATTTTTAAAACGAAAAATGACATAATGTAAACCCTTAGAAGGTTGTGCTGCAGTAAAGCATACTTAACCATTGCCATATTAACAGCTTAAGACAGATGTTGAAAGCAAGACATTTTTACCACTTGGACGAAGGGATATCAATGAGACTGTATGTGTTTGCTGGCCTGCATAGAACAATACACTTTAGAACTTTACCATAAACTACCCATGACCTTCAAGTTCTTAGTATCACGACAAATGATCTGGTGTATGTTTAGAGATAATGCACTGGTAAACTTCTATGTAAAACAGAAAATATTAGAAAAACTTTGGTTTAAATTTGAAAGTACCAGTAAACTTCCAGTGAATTTTGAAAATCTCAACAAACTTTCCCGTGAATTGTGAAATGAGTAATAAACTTAGTGGACAGTTTAGAAATTGTTGATGACTGCCGTTAGCTGCCTACCTTCCAGAATATCAGCTTTATCTTTGACCTTGTTCTTTTCATTTTCCATTCGTTCCCTGACCTTCTGGTCATTGTTGATCACATAGCCAGTCATTCCAAGGTCATCGCATATGGTCGCCTGAGTTCGATGATTAACCAGCGAAGTTCGAAGAAGCTTAAGCCAAGACAGACACATAAGACGAATATGAGGACACAAATACAAACAATTAACTACAACTAAACACTGCTAAGAAAAGTAAGGAACAATTACAGAAGCACATATTTAATGAAAAATTGTTCCATCTAAACTTTTAACAAGATTTAAAGAGGGCCTGATATGAAGACCTTTAATCAATTTGGGCACACTAATAACTTCCAAACTTTCAAACTGATTCTTGTCGCATTAAATTAATTGCTAATTATGCACAGAGAAAAACTTAATCACTTTTGCTATTCTACTCACTGTTATTGAGCCAAGTAACTTTTGATCCATCTGGGTTCATTAATAACTTATAAACCTTCACAACTGTTTTTGTTATTTTACAAGCTTTAAGTTAATTGCCAATTAAGCTGATGGATAAAAGATTGATCAGCTTAGTTAATGCACTTACTGTTAGGTGGCCTTCATGGTGATCTGGAAAATGTTTGAATAAATACTCTGATGAAATAAACTGGAGAATTGTATCACCCAGAAATTCCAATGTCTGATTGTGACCACTGAAACACATCAGCAAAACAATCTATACTAACCAACCACATTCAACAATAAAGTACTAGTAACACTTGTAACACCAACCCACATTTGAGATTGACTAAATCGGTTTTATGGCACACTTCAGCACAATGATGGTATTTTAGCACCTGGCACTTTTCAGCACATTGGAAGAACTAAGATTTAGTCTAACCTAAGTCAATAACTTCTACAGCACTGTTAGGATAACGTACCTGTACAAGGCATCCGTTGATACCTATCACCCCTCTGGTCCAATAGTTCAGGTCAGCTGCATGAGACAGAGGAACAGGCTATTCTGTACGTATGCCTTTGTGGCTGTGCATCTTCCTTTATTTGTTTGCCGTTATGTATTTGTTTGTGCGTACTGGCATGTTCGCGGTTACGATTATTCACTCAGCCGATGGACATATGGCAGGTTAACAAATGCATCACCTACTTACTTACAGACGACATGTATACAACTATTGGCTGCTTTGGCTGAAAATAAAAAAGGAACTGCAAAATGTTGTTGTCTGAATTTCAACTGGTTCACAGCAAACGCAATGTAAATGAAACACCTGCTATATTAATGGCAATTCACGCTGTTAATAGCTCCTGTGATGAGAAATAGAATCGTCAGCTGGATACAATGCATCAGGATAGGTGAATGGCTAGTGGGTAAATAAAACCGCCTTTGGGAGGTTTTTAAAAGGTGCCATATACAACCTCTGGTTTTAACCTTAGCACCTATGGTTCTTTTAATGTGATTCTGTTATTAAACATCACACAAATGAACAGAAGATGGCCTACAGCGTCAAATTGTTGTATCCAATGTTTCGCATCGTAAAGGCTCGGGCAAGTAGACGAATGTGATTAAAGACGATTCCAGTCATCTTCTCAAATTCTGTCAATTTCTTCAGCAACAACAGACAGTTAATGATAAATTTTAAAACCAGTCAAGACAAAAGCAGTTTTCTATAGAAATACAATCCATTTTTCACTAAACTGAGACCAGATAAATAAAACTGAAAGAAAAACACAAAAGCAAAACAAAGACAATGGACGGATGCAAAATAATTAAGACAAAAAAAATTGAAAGCTAAAATGAGAAATGTTAAATATTTACAATCCTATACCCAGTATGAGAAAGCAGTACATGTAATCAGTAAATTTTCAGATATGTCTTGTAAGTTTAGCTGCAAACTGCATTTATCATCACAGAAAGTTGTTTTGCAAAAAACATCAGCACTTGCAATTTCCATCAAAAGTATTTCTGATCTAGTTTATAATTTTATAAAATTTTCTGAATATAAATTTAATTGTTAATATAAATAAAAACTAAATTAGATCTGCACTGGAAAAGTTCTCCTTTATTAAAGAATGCTACAACACATTTAAATAAAATAAAGACTGATAATAAGAAAGATACATATAGCATAAAATTCTAACCTGCAGAGGTGGACTTAGAGCAATCCAATGTCTGTCGCCATTAGGCTCATCTTCCTGGAATAAATTGTATTAGACTCAAAACCAAAGTTTCAACCAGTTCATAGTCAACTTCTATCAGCACAACTGTACATGATAATTGCCAGATGAGCTGCATGCAGAGTTCAAATACTAGTGCAACATGTCACAGTGACAATTCGCTGTTACGCCATGCAACTCACAAGGAAAGGTCACTCGTTAGTACAATTCTTTTCTCCAATTTACTCTTCATGTGAAATATTCTTCATCCTGGGGACCACGGCCACAAGGCACTTTTGTTGATAGACGAAAGCAGTGAATGCGTAAATGAGGAAATGGAAATAAACGCCGTTTTTTAAATAAAAAGTTTGCTAAGTAACTGCTGAAAGATCACAAACTCTTTGACTGTTGTAGGTCTGTATGTTCATTAACCTGAATGCAATGTTCTGGAGTGATTTTGTTACTAGATTTAGAAACTGTTTAGTAGGTTGGTTAACTCACAAACTGCTTTTCAAGTTAACTATGCTATTAGACTCACCTGTAAAGGATGATGAGGCAAATTTGTCCAAACATGAAGCAATTCGGGCTCATCTTTAAAAAGCGCCTCACTGTAGACTTTGTCAACTACTTCAACACCACCATCAAGGAACAAAGACCCTACAAATTATCATTAGGCCTTCATGTAATTCTGGAAATAACTCTAGAACAAACGTTCGGACACGGCAACCGTCCAAATATATGAGAATTATCGATCAAATTTTGCACATGATGAACGAATCTATCAGAATGAACAATACACGTCAAAAACAGCCATACTGGCCACTAAAAATCCTAGTAAGCCTCTTTTAAACAGCACTGTCATCAAAATATGATGACTTTGCTGTATAAAAAAGAACTCTTTCACTTGTTTCATTCTTTTTTATTATTTATTTAAATATCATGCATGGAAGTGACAATCATCAGACTACTGACGTACCCATGAGTGCCTCAAAACAATTGGCCATAGCATATCTCAGATCCAGATCCCGACAGAGATCAGGACCATGAGCGTACAACATAAAATGATGCAGTCCAATTTTCTGAAAAAACAAAAGCAGACTAGAGGTATAATTTTATTTTGTCTAATCTTCAAGGTTTTAAAATAATCAAAGAAAAACAAAAATAATTAAAAAATTTAATGCTATTAAACTGTAAAACAAGGTAAAAAATGTTTATAGCAGTTCTTATTTCTGATTTAAATGTACAAAACTGAGACCAAACAGCATATTTAAAAATTAATTTCACAAGCTTTCCAAAATTACACAAACCTATCTGAAAAAATATAATTTGGGCCTCAAACAACTATAATTTTTCAAAATGTCACTGCTGCAAAGAAAAGAATATGCTACCGTATACGTAACAGAAAACTAAATAAGATAAGAGGAAACCAAATGCTTGTTGAACCTCAGCCAAGACTGTGAGGAACTGGTTCTGAACAAGTGCCGCACGGTAGGTGGCCAGACCTCCTTCTTCAAGTCGTGGAAACATAAAGAACAAATGAATGCTGAAACAGTAAAAAATACAAGTCAAATCAGCTAATGCAATCATTCACTTCGTTTCTGTATCTATCAGAAACAGATGCCAGATTTAAGAATCTTTCAGCTACAGTGATCTAACAACAGCAACAACAGTCTTTTCTTATGGGTTGAAAAGATTACCAATGAATTCTCACTTGAATAATCACAACACATTCAGATTCAAAACCAAAATGCACAGGCAGAAAGCTGACAACTTACCCGTCATGCTACAAAATTATCTGCAATGTAAGTTAAATTTAAGCACTACTTTGAACTCATATCAAATTCCTCCTAAAACATTATGCCAGTATGGGTAACCTAACCAAACTTCCGGCTCCACGCTGACTTGATTACCAGTCAATCCATCTTCAAGTCCGGCTGCTTCTGTCTCACGAAAGACAGGCAGACAAAAGAATATAAAAACAAGCTTGCCGCAGACGTCATTACATGAGATCTTACTGAAGTTTTCCCTGCAAGAGCAGAAATTTGTTTCAAGATTTTGGCTCCACCTCTAGCAGACTCAGCTATAATGAGTACATTGACTGTACACTGTCAGCGAGAAGATCAGACAGTGAGGGAGAGGACCGGCCACCCACCCTCATATGCCAAGGTTAAGAAAAAGGAAGTTGCTAACACTTCATACCCATGGCTTCCTCTCAGGCCAGCTCAAGGGACTGCTCATCTTCCATCTTCTGAAGAGATTTCAACTGATGCATTAGATGTCAGTGCTTTAGAAGTTTTTACATAAGATTTTTGGCTGAAGTTATCTTCTGAAGTAAGTGTCTGGCGATACCTTGACAGAAATTCAATCACTGAGTCACCCAAGAACTCCAATCGTTCATAGTGATGTATTTCTGATGCAGTTTCATGATCTTTGGCCAACTTCGACATGATGTGCATCAGAACATTAATTCCTGGCAGAAAGAAACCCAAATTGCACATGATTACCATTAATGCCTACCATCCAAGTTGACCAAATCTGGCTATTTGTATGTTATATAATGGGAAATTTATACGGAAACCGTTCAGTGGTGTTTCATACCATCACCAAACAAGATGTTTTACAAACTGAAGACAGGGTCCAGGTTCACAACTTCTTTTTAAAATTATGAGGTTAATTTCAGAATGATGGGGCAACCACTTTAACTGCTTTCTTTCTTGCTATCTATTTATACCTTCACAAGTTCAACTAACACATTATAGTTTTAATTACCAATAAAAACAAACAGTGAAGGATTTCCTATTAATTTTGTTTCTATGGACCTTATTACTGCTGGTGTTGGTTATCCCTGCCTGCTTTCACAACTTCTTCCCCCACAACTTCTTCCCCCACCCTTTATGGCCTTTACCTCTTTTCCTACGATGAATGTAGTGAATCTGACGATCTCCATACTCAAGCTGCCTAAAGCCACAGTTCGTAAGGGAGTTTCTTGCATGATCTGGGTTCGTTCCGTAATTTGTTCTGTACGAAGGATGAGTCATGGCCAACTGAAATAACAAAATGCTTCCTGACAACTCACAACTTTGAATTTGACACTAGAATAATGATTAAATAACAAAGCAAGAATCCTTTGCCTCAGCAGCTAATGAATACATATGCATTAAAGCAAGTATTAACTTATTAAGACAATGACAAACTGACAAGTTGGGAAGCTGGTCAAATGCTAATCCACCTTTCATCAGCGCACTGCAGGTTTTATGTGTTAAATGAAACTGACCATCCATTGTCAATCCATGGACCCAGTAAGGAGAGACTACATCGTAGTTGAACTGTTGTAGTTGGGTTTTCACAACAACTGCAAGTCATAGTCAATTTTAATGACTTCACTGTATTCACTTACAGAAACTCCAATACTTCAACCACACTGATCAACAGCTTAATAAACCATGTCGATTTTTGAACTCATGTACAGCGCCCTTTTCTTCTGCTTTGGGGTGTGCTATGGCACTAAATAACATGTCTTATTATTATTATTATTATTATTATCATTATTATTATTACCATTATTATTATTAAATGATCTACACAGGTCAGTAAACACATTCAGTTCTATTGGCATCCCTTCTCTCAAGTTCTCAAAAAAGTGTTGCTTTACATCTTAAGCTCTTCTAACACAGATTATAACAGCTCAACATGCATTTAAATATAAAAACTGAAATCCTCTATCAAAAAACCTATACCTCACCTCAAAACATCAAGTTCCTTCAAATCAAAAGCAGCTTTTCCAAACTTTCACAACTCAAGACGTTTTTCCTTTGCATTTTGCCTCCTTACATTCTGGTAATTTATGATGAGAATCTATAGAGTAGAATCCTTGCATTCTGGTCAACATAAGAATTAGAATAACTTTCTGAACACTGCACACTGAATGACAAGAGATTCACTGAAATAAACATGTGCTACATAAATCAATATACTGGATTTGTGACTGACCTCCAGATAAAGTCGATCCTTGAACTGATATTTGGTATTTTTCTCTAGAACATCAAGGCATCGATGAAAGCGAAGATGTTGAATGAGAACAGGAAGCAGAAGAGCATGCTAAAAGAAAAAAGCAATCACAATGATGTACCAATAATACATAGGCCACGGTTGAAGCCCACTTTGTTTGATTATAGTTTCGTGTTGTCAAGTCAGAAGAACCGCTGAGGAGTTTTCTAGCTTTATAAATGTGCACTAACATTTACGATAGACAGAATGGAAGAGTATTTACAGCTGCTCACAAGGAGTGAAAGTAATAAAACCTAAACTGGAAATCTTCAGATTGTATAGAAATAAATTTTATTCTCACAACTTCTTTCACTTGTATCACATTAGCAATCTGTGCTCTAATTGTTACTCAAATATTCTGCAAATATTTGCGAATATTTTTGGAATGATATTCTGTAAAGGAAAACGATTAAACGATAGCCTTACATTCTTTCGCTAAACCCTGTCTAAACACATAACATTAAGATAGCTGCATTTTACTGTATGTTTACCTGGCAAATATCTGACTTGATTCCTGTACGAATAAAGCCCTCACTGCTTATCTCAACTGTCATTTCACGCTTCATTGACCTTCAAGAAAAAGCATAGACAAATTGTGTCTAGGAATATAGCACCAACATTTCTAATTTAATTTCTGCAGCTATTACTAGTAATTGCAAATGATAAAATGCAAGATGAATACAATAAGAAAATTCAGTTGCATAAAAAACCCATATAGTAACAACAGCACAATGAATGAGGTATTACTTCCAAACACACAGATATTTTTTTCAGTTAGATGTGTATACTCTGTGTATATGGCACAACAACATATGCAGGTTCCAGTTGTCTGGCCCAACACTTAACCACAAATACACTTCACATTCCTATCGTTGACCTAAAGCCTGCAGTGCTCTTAACTCAGTGCTTTATACATCTTTGGCTGCACTAAACTACATTAAATCACAAGAGATGATGACAAAGGCATGAATGCCATCAACAAACCCTTTCAGTCTGATCTCTTGCAGTTGATCTTCTATGGCTCGCATTTTTTCACGGTCGTTTACAGAGGCCTTTGGTTTGTTGGCAATCAGGTGCTTCAGTTTCATGTAGTGCTTCCAAAGTTTCTTGTACCTAAGATTTATTATATCACAAACATTTATTTACCATATGACAATTGTTTTTTAAAACACAACATTCATAAATCAAGTTGGTCAATATTCAGTAAACAGTCACGAACTTTACATTTCATGCAAACTGAAACACAAAAGCAGAAAATAAGCAACTTTTCTTTCCCAAATAAAATTGGAAGCAAAGCAAATTAAAATGTGCAAGCTATTTGAATATTCACTGGCACAGGTTTAACAAATGCTTCAACATGTACAGCATACCGACTTCTATAATAAAATAAAACTGAAAAAGACCAATCTTAAATGGTGCAAGAACACAAGAGAGACATTTAGATAAAGATAAACAGACACAGTAGCACAAAAACAGTACGTATAAATGTTTAAAATTTTCCTTGTTTGAAAAAACTGCAGGATTTTAAAAATAGTAGAAGCAAAGTCAACTGACTTTGGGTCTCCAGCATAGCTCAGCTGTGCAGGACGTAAGCCAAAATGTATGATCTTAGGATATGTAATCACACTCGGATCCTTCTGCTCACGATCAAGTTGATCAATACGCAAGGAACTTGGTCTCTAACAAAAACAGCAACAACACATACCAAACATTTTCAAATTTATTTCTAGCAAAGTCACACACAAAAAGACTAGCATTTGTGAATGTAATATTGAACTGCTTAGTTAGCAAGTTTTACACAAGCATTAGCATAGGAAATTTCCATGAGTCACAGGGCTATTGATTTGTTTTTGTTTCATTCCAGCCCCTAAAACTAACCCCAAGGGACAACCATATGAAGTCTTAGCAACTTCATTTTCTAAGCCTCCACTTTTGCGATCAGGTGGACGAACAGTCCTCTCCTTCACCATCAGTTCTTCCCACCAGCAGTCAATGTACACATATTATAACTGGGATGTTTGGAGCACTAATGGAGCAGAAATCTTGAAATATCTTTCTGTCCTGGTGCAACTTTGAAGCTCCAGCCTCAGGATTGAGAACTGCTTAGAATCTGAGGAGAATTTTATCATACCATTCCAGGGTAGGTGACAATCATGCCCCGCACTTCATCAACCACATTCTGCCACTCGTTCTCATCAAGTGTCAGCATGTTTGCGAGTTCGGTTTCCTCCAGCAGAGGGCGACTGCTCCTCAGCAAGAAGTTCAATACTTCATTCGTAGACAGAATCTCTTTGCCATTGTCTAAACAGAAACAATCCGTACAGTTGGCAGCAAAATAACTGAGGGATACAACAGAAGGTTGGATTCATTGACAGATCACCAGTGTCAAACAGACAACAGATGCAAAAACCCAAATCTTGAACAAATATATCATCATTTCAAATTACAGCAACTGTAGTAATAATAATGGCAACAGTAATAACAACAAATATGATAATAAAAATATGTCTTATTTTGTTTGACTGTTAAGCCTGCATTTGAGTCTGAGAACTGTTACAAGCATTACACAGATTTCAGAATGATGCAATTCCAAGAATAGATATGAATTTATTCACACCAAAACAATAACAAGGCGAGCATTCAAGTTACCTTATCACAAATTGCAAACAAGTAATTATTACACAACTGCTAGTGCCATCAACTAATGCTTTTTATTAAATAAATAGATAACATGAAAACAGATGATAATCCTAGTGGTTCCTGTACCTGGTAAGTCTCGAGCAAATCGTGGCATGATGTGGAATGGACGGCATTTGTTTGAGTCTGCTTTTCCAGCCCAGTCCAAGTCAATGAGCTCCAGAATCTCACGATAAAGAAAGTCAGCAAACAAATCCAGACTCTTTATGTCAAAATTCTAAACAACAGTCATCAAATTTAAATCAAAATAAAATGAGATCTAAATTCATTTTAGCCTTAATTTCATTTTAAACCTGATTAAAAACATGTTTACTGATCTTTTCTGGGTGTCAGGCTTCCAAAGAGGTCTACATTTGTAAAACGTTTAACTCGTTATCTAATCTGGAAACTTCTATGGTGTCATTATTATAATACACACTGCATTGCTGATAGCTACAGTCACTGTTAAGGAACATCATGTTCCAAATCCATAATCCATTTTGATTTGTTAATTATTGTTTTTATAGTGTATATGCCGACACTTATGCTGCATGTGACTGCAGTCACCAAATAACTGTACATGTAAAGCACTCTTTTATGGCCCTGGCTGTACTATGGCCCTCTGCAAATCGTCTTATAGTTATTATTATTATTGGACAGAACCAGTCAAGATCCATGAGGCCCCTGAAACGACAGAACAGGCTATGAAGCATAAGCAATCCGAAAACAATTAGACCAGTTCTGACCTAAATGACATCAACAAACTTGCAGAGCAGACAAAAACAGGTAGCAAACTCTAGTCTTGGGTCAATGACTGGAAACCCAATAAGATTCTGGCTTGGGATATAACAAGAATCAAAGCATCCAATAAGTGAGTGCAGTTATAGCTACGAGCGCTAATTAATGCCAGCATATTTTAACAAAACATCTGTATTTTATTTAAACCCCTATTCTGAGAAGAAACTGGTTAAAACATCAACACCTATTCTGGTCACCTACTACAAGAGTGAGAACTGATGACCTTATATCAACTCTAAGTAGAGGTGCCAAAATTTTAGTAAGATACGGCCCAGCTGCTCGAGTCCATTTTCTTGCGAATGTCCAAACCCACTATCTGTCACTCCATAATTGGAAAATAATTTAATGTGGCCCTCTGATGAGCACCTTTCAGGTGGGACATTAATCAACATATGTGTAGCAAAGGCTAATTTTAACCTGTATAATTCTTAGATATGTATCTGTATGGTAAATTCCACTGAAACCAAAAACTTGCACTTTCTAAATTAAAGATTTGCAACACTTGTTGTTTAATGTTTCGTTGTAACTTGTTTGATATTTTTCACGGTGCTGATGTACTACTAATAATCCCACCCAAAGAAACCAAAGATACTGTATATAGAAAGACACTACATATAGCACCACAATTAAAACAGGTAAGTTAAAAAAGCTTAGTTGTTAATTTATGGGTTCATTTGAATTGAAACAGAGTGTTTTTCATATAAATAATTTGATAGTATTTATTAATGTCATCATCAATGTAGAAAGCAACTGTATTAACTGTACACAGCTGCCTGAGTATGCAACAATGGCAACCGTCTGTCGCTGGCTTGAAGTCCTGCAGGGCTGCTTATCACATTTGAAAGTAATGTCAAGAAACGGCCGGGTATCAAGTACTGCATTCACGACTTGGGTAATGTAATGTAATGACGACAATTTATACAGCTACTTCTAGGGTGCT
Source organism: Norana najaformis (assembly GCA_964023275.1). Classification (NCBI taxonomy): domain Eukaryota; kingdom Metazoa; phylum Annelida; class Clitellata; order Crassiclitellata; family Hormogastridae; genus Norana; species Norana najaformis. The sequence goes on from OZ029915.1 coordinate 10,326,516, forward strand.
GTACAAAGTCAAAAGTCAGCCCAAGTACTAACAGTTATGCTGACAGGCTTACCTATAAGGCACAGCTAGTCTGACAAACTAAAATCAAACTGCTGCTAGCAAAACACCAACCATTCAAAACCAATCAAAGTAAAAGCAGAACTCCATACCTCAATCATTTCTTCTTCAAACCAGTGGATAGTATATTCAATATTAAATCTTATGACTTTACACAGTGGGATCTGAAACAAACAACTAGGGTACATGTAACAGTATAAATGGGGTATTCTGAATATTTCCTTTAACGTTTTTAAAAGTATTAATGAATCTAACTATAATTAGTCTTACGTGGACTATTAAACATAAATAAACCACTGTAAGATGACTATAAGCAATTTCACTAACACAGAAAGAGCAGAATGAGAAACAGTAATAATCATCTAAACTTGTTTTGTAAAAACTTTTATTACTTGTATCAGCAAAAGACAAACCTTTCCAATTTTGTAATGAGAAAAGAGGGAAAATCCTTCAAATATGTACTCATGATTATCGTATTCCACCAAAGTGGGATTCTTAGTCTGGAAAGAAATACGAAACTCAAATAAAGTAATGTAAAGTAAGGTAAAAATTGTCCATTCATTACAACAGCTATGCTAATCCTCAATACATCTGTGGGACTGTTAGATTTTTCAGCAGAGTTACAGGTATTACAGGAGAATCCAATAACTAATGCAATGATAATGTAGTAATTGATGCAAGTTATAAGAAAAGATAAATAATCTTTTACTATCACTAAATAATCTTACTATCGCTTGAATTAGAAACACAAAGATTTAAAACCCTGATACAAAGGTTGCAGTGTTACTACCCTCACTACATTACACAAGATGTAAACTGGATTGCTTTAGTATGCCATTACTGAAGCACAGAATAACAGAAGCATAATAAGACATTTTAAAGTGATGACACTATTTTCACTCAGCATAATGCAGTGTATCTGACGAACAGAAATGGAGTGAGAGACACAGAGACAGATGCCCACATACAAACAGACACAAGAAGACAGAGAAAGACAGACATAAAGATACAAAGAAAGACAGACAGAAACAGGCATACCCACAGAAAATGTCAGATTCCAGAAGTATGATAAAAGATTACTAGCTTGAAATGAACCAATCTAAAAACAAAGATCTAAACAGAACAATCATCTTGGCTGGATTTCAATGCAATTCTATCTAATGGATCGCTCCAAAAACAGATTGGTCAAACTCAAACCCAGTGTCAGTTGGCAGAAGCACAACAAGCAGAACAAAATGTGCTAAACTAAGCCAACCAACCAAATGAACTAATAAAATAAACGAATACAGCAATAAATACAGCCGCTCAGTTCAATCACTGACAAAGGTGACCAAACTAAAAACAAACAAAAACAAACAAAAACAAACAGGAAGGCAGTGTATCTTTGACTGATTGTTTACGCACCAGAAAGTTAGTGTGTGGTGACATTGTAATCCTGTAGTGGAACAGTTTGTCCTGGTTGTTTGTATAAGGATCACATGGTTGTATTGGCTACAAAATATAGCTATTATTACTACCACTTCATATGTTACTAGATTTACACCAAGTCAAAAAAAGAATAAAATTACTACTTAACTACTATTAAAACTATAACTTTACATGTATAAGATTTATACCAGGTTAAGAAAATCAGATAAGAAACAATCTAAGTATTTCCATTACAATAATTCACAAGGCATCAATCGGTGGTGTACTAATGTCTATCCATAATCTATAATCCGGTCAATTCATGGATGTAAATTGTAGGATTTGTTTCACCTTAGAAGTTATTAGAATAAGATAGATTATAAGTGATTATATTTATTACATCCAAGTCACAAGATCAACTGAGAGAAACTGAACCTCCTCTTACTATGCACTGATATTAAGACATGAATTCTGATAAAATGTCATCAGGCATATGTAACAGCTTCCGATTCAGCTTTACAACATGTCCTCCTTTTAGCACATATTGTTATAAAACAGAACTTGATGCAACTCACAAAGGTAGCTGTGTAAGATGGGTTCTAGCAGATGTATTAGATCTGAAAGACAGAGCAAAGTACTAACCTCTTCTCCTGGATAGATATTATGTCGAATGCCTTGGCCTTTTGACTTGGCACTGCACCTACACAGTGGGCCATCATTCATCTACAAATATCAGACAATAAATGCAAAATAGTAAAACTCAAAAGATATAAACAAGCAGATATACTGAAAAGCATAGCTTACATTGGTAAGTACCGCAATCAAATGCCTGCCATTCACTGTCTTTCATTCCAGCTGAGGGCCAAATTCAGCTGTGAAACTATGATCATTCTACAGGAACAGGAACTTTGGCTAAGACTTATTTCTTAAGTCACACTTAAGGTACCAAATTTTTTAAATGAAGATAAACAGCTCTTTTTTCACCATAATACTGCAAATTCTTAAAGCATAAAGGCCTAAAACATATGCAAAAATCATGTTTAATAACAAAATATTATTATGGCACAGCGGCTGAATGGTCTGAAAGAGCAAAAGGATGTCACACAACAGAAAGTATCAATGCATCGAGGTGCCTAAAATGCACCTATATAAGTGTCTAGATATATACATGCAGAATCACAAAAGTGCTATAGAAGTTTTGAGACAAGATTCACTGAGAATAAAATTGCCCTAGATTTCAATGAGACTTAGCACTCACTTCTCCAGGCAGATTGAACCACATTTCATCGTGCAGTCTTTCCGGATGGTTCTGCTTCCAGCTGAGTTCTTCCAACCAAATGTTGTTCTCCTGTTCATCCTTCTTGTTTTTCTTGTTTTCTCCATCCTCCTCTTCATCTCCCTCCACCATGTTCTCAATTTCACTGAGGCTCAAATTACTCATACTGTCCTCATCTGCTCACGCCATTGATTACGTTGAGAGCAGATTTTAGAGAAAAGACAAAAGATTACTATAGTCATGGATTTTGCTATTGTCAGCAATTCCATAAAATTTCATCAAAAATAAGTTATTTTTTCCATTTATTTCTACAGGAACTAATTTTATGCTGTCTTCAAGATATAACATCACATAACAGTGGCCGGTATAAAACAGAATCAACTGCCATATGCCGCAAAGGACCTACATGTTCTTCTGGCTAGGGACACTAGACGTACCTTTTGTCAACACTTGTAACACTTGTTTTCTTCTTCAGAGCTGGGCTGGGAACAACTCAATGTAGACATCATGAAGAGGCACTACATAAATGCTATGAATGAATGAGTGAATGAATAAATGAAGAAATGAATAAGTACCTGATAATTGGTCATCTGTTTCACAAGCAATTCTTGGAGGCAATTCCACAGGTGGTCTGTTTTCTTTCACCCGTTCCGCTCTACAAAGCAGTTCGTATTCCACCTTTTTCTCCAGCTCCTGCATTCGATTCGTACTGACTAGTGCTCCACTCTACAAAAGCCATAAACATATACAGCCAATTAATATTTTCATAAATAACAACTTTCCAACTTCATCAGAACAAATGTTCTTGCAAAAACAGTTATCTCAATAGCTTGAGAATGTGCTGAAAACTAATTTTTCCCAATTTCAAATGCAAATTTGAAAAAATTTTGCTCCAAATTGTTACAACATTTTATGATTTGTTTATCTTTAATTATTCTTGTTCACTAACATAACATCATGTGCTTCTGCACAGAAATACTGACCTTAGGCAAGTCACTGGCTTAAATTGAATTTTTACAATATAGAGGTTCAACCTTAAGTTATTAAAAAAACATTTGGCAAAACCACAGTTTTGTCATCTCAAGGAAAATATTTATTAGTCTTTTCTCACACTTAACTGCGTTTTAGTTCACATTTTTATCTTGTCATATCATCTGCAGTCTGTCACATATAGAAGCTACATCATGAAGTATAACTTCCAAGATGCGTACACATATCGTCTAAGTTGACATCATACAACTGCCTCGACTGGTTGTTCCTTGACCCGTACGGAAGACAATCTTTTCACTACATTTATGGTAACCTGCTCGAGACAGGTCCGCTCAGTCATCAAACCGTAAACTTAACCTAGCTTCCTACTTCAACACAGCCATTCCTCCAGTAGTCGCATGCACATTCAGCAAGTGGCAACAGACATGATTTCCAGCTGACAACTTGGAACGTCAGGTCTCTGGAGAATAAGTTCCTCACTGTTGCTAATACAATCATCACTCACTAATGGAGTCATTGCATACTTCATCTTCGGATGTTTCTGTCTGCAGCACTGCACCAGAACATCTTCGGATGTTTCTGTCTGCAGCACTGCACCAGAACAATACTCACATCACAGTCTACCTCTGGGCTACAAATCCCGCAACTGGTGATGCAGTTCAGAACCGTGATGGTTTAGTACTTTACTACACAGAAATATTGAAGGCTAAGATCAAGTGGAAACTGCACTGTGGTTGGGCCATCATTTTAGGAACATGCTTCTATGCAACCTGTGACCTAAGCCTCTTCTTTCTAAACAACCTCTATATCACTGTAGATTGAAGGCCATTCTGTTCGAACATTTTCTTGCATTGTCAGTTCAGAAGCCACTCTAATGAGTTTTCTTGAATAGGTGCTATAAAAAATATTCATTTACAAATTATAAAATTATAAACAGAAAGTCAAAATGAAACTAATAATACAAATGCACATCAAGCATATCAAATCAATGGTCCTGTCCTTAGACTTATACAAATACAACAAATACGTTCAGCTAAATAACCAGAAGAAACCATTAGTCATATATGGAGAATGACCATCAATTGATGCTTTGCACGTTATGATATCGGTTCAACCAAAGTTATCTGATTAGATCAGATTAGATTAGATACCAGTAATGTTTAAAAAAGCTGATGCTTCTTGAGCTCCTTTCTCTCCCCTTCTCAGTATTCTGCAGGTGCCAGAAGACTGTACTGTTCAACAGTGATTTTACTTTTTCGGGTCAGAAGCACCTCTGTTGAGTTTATCCTTTAAGAGATGCTTTATAAATCAAATTACAATTGCAAGTATGCTACGTACCACATTCCTTCATGAAGTGCAGTACAAGCTCGGCATGGCTCCCCATACTATATGTATACTGGCCAAGTAACTCATTTCCTGAAAGAAAGACTTACTGCTCTGTCTCTTTTAAAGTAGAGGTCTGCGGGAGAACAGCGTATCCAGTCTGGTACATGCTCTTCCTCCTCCACTTCCTGCACTTTGTTCTCAGCAGGCTGCATTCCAAAACCCAATTCATCAGAAAGGGTTTTCTTTTCGGAAACAGAAGAGTCCATCTTGGCCTGACTCACTGGAGACGGTGACAACTGGTGGCTTTGACGAGAGTCATGTCGACTTCTAGGTCGACGACCTGTGTCGCTGTTGTCATGACTACAAACCAAACAACTTCACCTTCTTCACAATGCAAATAACAATTCTGAGAAACTATGTTGGCTTCAGCATGCAGCACCAATACAGTGCAACCTCATCATGACACAGAACCTGATAAAATTCCAAAAGGCAGCATTATAAGACTGGTACAAAGTATTTTTTATGTTCCCATTACTATAGTTATTTCTGCATTTGTTATGTGGCGCTTCACCTAATGATTCAGCATCAGCTGATGGCACTGAGCAATTGTGTTTTAAGGACTTGCACATAGTAACAATTGCAGGGGCAGCTTGAACCTGCACACTTTGCATTACAAGACAAGTGCTCAAACCAATCGGCCACTACGTCACATAGCAGCCAACTGGTTTGAGCATTTTAATTTGAATGCTTTAAGAACCCATAACTGTACTTTCTCTTTCTTTCTGCCTGATTCCCCAAACTTTCATTCACTTCTATAAAACATATTCAACAAGCTCCAAATTACTTTCTAACTACATACAGTCTGCACCATGAGTAAACTACATGCCTGTTGGACTCTGTTTGTCTGTGGTGATGCGATCTTCGGTGACCACTTGAACTTCGGTGTCCACTTGAACTTCTTGCTTCTGTCCTAAATTTTAAAATAACAAAAATTACAATAATTTATCCTTCTCTATTTGTCTGTTGCCAACAAACTAACATTAATGAAAACACAGCGTCTGTCCTACCTGAATGATTTAGAAAACATGTTCAGGATGCATTAAGGCTTGGTATACCACTGGAAGTTGAGAAAAAAGCATGGCAGCACTCGTTATGTAAAGTCTCCCATAGTGGAACATAAGAAGAGAGGCACTCATTTCCTCCTCTTTGGCCCCAAAACCTAACGGGCTGATAACCTGCTTGGTCGCACAGGCAAAATGTGTTCAAACAACCTGTCCAGCATTGTTATAGAGTACGCTCAACTGGCTCATATGCTATAACTACTGGTAACCACATACAAAATTAACATGAATTAAGTCTTACATGAAAACGTTAGTTACAACTGAGGTACCTTCTTCTGGGGCTAACTCTGCTGTGGTCACTTCTGCGCCTGGAAGGCACACTACTTTTCTCTTCATCGGCATCTTCTCTTAATGACCGTGATCTGTGCTTCCTAGCAACTGAGTCTGATAATCGCCTGCTTCTGGAAAATAAAACAAAATAAAATGCAGTTCAGTGACCCCAAACTTTATCAGGAAATTTTAATTCAAATACTGAATTAATGATTAATTCCTAACTTAACACTTCAAAGATGAACACTAAACTCTCCAGTCTATAAGGACATAATATACTCTGTTAATGTAAAGCATTAAATCGTTATCCTGGAACTAACTTCCACTGAAAAACCAAAATGTTCTGCCAGACACAGTTCAGCTTCTCTTAAGTCACACCTCTCACAGATGACAGACAGCCATAATATTTTGGCACAATGAGAAGTTTTTATAAAGCACTCTGGGTCCTATAAATACATACAAAGACATCTTAGTCTCTGATGTTATGGCACCTGAAACTCTCAAAGCCACTACATAAATGCACAGAAAAAACATAATCAACATACTAACTGACCTGTTTTCATCCTTTTCTTTTGTTGACCGATTTTCTTCCAACGAATGACGATGCACGACTCTGGCTGTTGAGCCTGAATTCAATCCAGACGACCGTCTGTGTTTGGGAGATTCTAATTCCCCTGAACTAGGAAGCTCATCAAAATCTCGATCTTTTGTTGATCGCAATCCAGATCTCAAGCGCTCAGGGTCAGTGAGTGATCGAACACTTTGGCTTCGTGTTGTCATCAGTCTTTCACGTTTTGGTGAAGGCGAATCACCCAGACATGAACCCGAACGCTTGAGAGGTTGAGCATCGTGCCTCACAGTTGGTCTAGTCTCTGTTGCATTTCTCTGTTTCTGTTCATATGATCTGTGATCTCGTCTTAGCCCAGACTGTCCACCATCTCCAGGTGATTCCAAGTCCCTGAAGCCCTGTCCTGGTGATGGATCAAAGTAACCTGGATCAGGATGCAGGAAACCAGGACCCCGAGGTCCAGTCTCTGCCTCTGCCTCTCTCCAGCCATACTTTCGGTTGCTTTTTGGTTCGTTCCCAATTGGTCTATTGTCCCTTTCCATCTGGGAATGTTCTGCTCTTGTCTTGGCTGGCTGCCAGCCATCCGCTAGCCTGTCCTGTCTTGGAATATCTGAAGATGGTGGAGCAGGTCGACTTCTTCCCACAAATCGGATGCGTGCCTGAGGCTTGACGTCTCCACCGCCGCCGAAATGCGGTGGCTCCATTTCAGAATCTCTCTCCAAATGGTGGGCACCGTCAGTCATTTTTGGCAAGTCATGACTCGACCAGTTTGGATTGGTTCCTCCGTCACCCTCTGCCCATCTTGGCCAATCTTGAGGATAGCACTCCCAGCCTCCATCCTCATGCTCATGTCTAGAAACCTGGCAATTCTCTTCTTGGTAGGATCTTGCTCTAAAGGATCCCCCATTCACCTCAGCTTCTTCTATTGGAATACAATCCTGGAAAGGTCGCTGGCCTATAGGAGGACGTGGAAAACGAAATGCCCTTTCACGTGGTGGAAGAGGTCCTCTTGGAACAGCATCAGGTTGGGCAAAGTTCTGCCTGGGATGAGGAAAACCCTCCACAGGTCGTATACTTGGAGGTGGATATTCACCTCGATTGAAACCTGGCCTTGGCAAACCGCCTCTTACAAAAGGTTTTCGAACATGGTCCTCAGCAGGGAATCTCGGCGGACATGCAGCTCTGAAGCCCGGCCCTCGAGGCTGTGACACAGGTCTAAGTTTTTCCCCTGGATGTGCATGGATCGGAGGAGGTTGGCCTTGGTAATCTGGTCCTGGCGGAGGACCAGAAGACATAGGTGCAGGTGGGTGGCAAACTCTAGGACAAGGAAATCGTGGTCTTGCAAGGTCCATACCAGCTCTCGGCGAAGGTGGGGGACCACGATTGAAATTACTTGGAGGAAATGGACGAGGGTCTTCACGGAATGCTCCATACCTTGGTTCAACTCCTCTTGGTAAAGGAAACCTTGATGGTACAGCAGGTGGCGTAACGAGCAGAGGTCTCTAAAATGAATAGAATACATATTTTCTTTTCAACAGGGCAATTTACCATTTTTCCATTTTAAAGGCCTTTGAAACAGGTTTCAATTTCACCGTTGAAACAAGGCTCTGCTTTCTACTAAATGCATACCACTTTCATTTGCAATATTGATAAACTGCAAAACTGAGTCACAAAAACGTCTAACTGCATCAATCCACTTTCTAATGCATAAAATGGATAAGCAAAGGGCTTCAGTAATTTAAAATGATGATGCACTGTACAGACACTGTGATAATGCACTCCTTACACCACATAACAAATAACAAAAATGCAGTACACCTGTTTGGACTCATGCCAGGTGCATTCAAAAATCGATGAGAATCTGATCAAGTCAAGCTACCCTGCCTGGAATCAACAGGTCGTCGTTAGTGACTTCGGCGTGCTCTTGGACGGGGAGCTGTCTACAGCGAAACATGTTAACTCTCTAAGCAGGTCCTGCTACTTCCAGTTGCATCAGATTTGGGCCACCTGTCGTTCAGTGTGGCTGGGACCCTTGTTCACTCCTTCATCTTGATGCGACTTGACTATTGCAACACAATGTTGGCAGGCCTGCAAGGTTCCAGCTACATCGGCTTCAGTCCGTCCTGACTTGCACTGCCCAACTGCTGGCCAATTCGCTGAAGTTTTCCCATATATCTGACTATAAAAGAGACACACTCCATTGGCTCCCACTCGAGGAATGAATTAGGTTTAAGATCCTGCTTCTTCTCCTTGGTTGGCTCTGACCCATCAGAGAGCTATGTGTTCCGGTCTCGGATCAACTGGGTTGGCGATCGCTGTGCTCCATTGCTCGCGGCGATATGCTGGTGCCACGCTTCTGCACCTCAACTCGGGCTCATCGTGCCTTCTCTTATGTCAACCCTTCCTTTTACAACAGTCTTCCGTTACATATACGTACTGTTGCTTCTGCCTCTTCACGGCATACATTTTCAAACTGTCTTAAAACTCATCTGTTTAGATCTGTTAGACAGTCAGGTGTGCAGCATCTCTGTGAGGCACTTAAAGGGCACTATATCAAGTGTTCTGATACACACATACATACAAACAATATATCCAGAGCGTAAAATAAGTTTAAAACAGAAGTGGTGCCATATCTGTGCATACACAGACCACACGAGGGGCCCAGGATTTGGGCCACCTTGCTGTTTCTTACTTGCCACATCGCCGCCCCACCATGCCCCAGCCCCAGTTTGGTGCCACATCTGTGTACACACAGCCCACATAAGCCCGGGCAAGGATGATTTGAATTCACCTGGGTTTATCCCAGTGTCGCATGCATGCCACGGAAACCACTGTCACCCATGATGCTGCCTCTGCTTCTGTTTCAGCTACTCGTAGGCTGCCAGTGAGCACCTGAAGGCCTGGGTTTCCACCTGAAGGAGCGCACCCAGGCCATGAATCATATAACCCAAAACTCAGCCAAAGAAGCATAATAGTGCTGTATTAGTCATGGGCCATGGCTTAATTATGTGCACTTGTCTGTAAAGTCATGGGACGGGAGGTATCAATCAGCAAATCATGTAGAATAACATATTTCTTTAATTTCTGGGAGTCAATAGAAATAATGTGCTGTCATAATTGCGGTCTGAAGATGTTGCAGCCTGGTTGGTTGGTTGATTGATAGAGAAAGCCAAAGTGCACATAAGGACTCACATTCGGCCTGTTGAACAACTTATTTATTACCCAGTGACAAAACTACAGGTAGTATGGTACCCGCTCAGAATGGACTCGAGTACTCTGGCCATATTTTACCAAACTTCTGACACCAATACTACTGGTACAATTTCATCACCTCAGTTTTTGATGTAATTTCAATCAAGACTCAAGACTTACCTGTTTCAGACAGGCTTACCCACCATAGGCTAATCAACTCTGAGCACTTATAATAATGCACTACACATCAATCGATGGCGCTCCTAAACGGAATCGCAATCCGGTCATTTCGAAGGGTTAGTCCACTGATCGTAATCGTAATCGTAATCTCGAGATTTCTACAGCGCTCAACGAAAGCTAAGTCGCGGGAACCAGCTTATTCACAGGCGCTCAGTCAAAACAAAATCGATAGGCAAAATGGTCAAGATCCAGGAGTCTGGCACTCAGACAGTCGGACGGCTACGGTGGATGCTGTTTGAAATTGAAGCGAGAAGAGAGATAAGAGAATGTCCTCTGTTTCAGCGGAATGATTTTTCTGGAAATTAGCCTGTTTTTACATGTGATTTTGGTGCGATAGTGAAAGATGCCCAGTGCTGTGCAGGAGACACCGGCGTCACAGAAGTTACTGTTTCTTATTTCCACTATAAAACATCTATTATCGCTCACACTTTCGCAAGCCTTTGCATCATGTGCAGAAACCGGCACCAGAGCATCAAAGAGACCGGTTGTTTATGTTCGTAATGGTTTATGTGTATTTATTACTTTTCTGAATCAGATTACACGTACCCTTGCATTCGGCGAGTTTGGCACGCTAGGCCTGGGAAATCCAAACCTTGCACTCCTTTGATACGCAAATGGTGGTCGACCCCTTTCGGCCATCTCGCGTTTATCCTAGTAAATAGTGAAAACCCCAATGCTGATTCTTAACGCAAACCTTCAACACCCTTTAAAATTTCTACAAAAACATAAATTTCATCGCTAGACATAAACATAAAAGATATTAATAAGTTTCGGTATTGGTAGGTATTGGGCGAACTCCTTGTAGCAAGTACTCGATACTTGTCCCGATTAAAATAAGTAAGTACATTTAAGTTTAAGCAGATAATTCCAACAGTAAGTAAACATGCGCCATTGCAAGGAGGCAGACCACCTGTTTAAAATGGAGAGATGCGCTATTTGAGCGTCGCTATACATACGTACGTACAAACATACACACATACATATCTAGGCCTACACACATACACATATGCATACATACATACCAGGGCTCAAAAAAAAATTTTGTTCAAAGTTACATGTTGGAACCCACGATTACAGCCATGGCCGTGTCACAGAACCTTTTCCATAGAACAACTGAAATAATATGTACCTAATTAAGGTCCATTTGCTCCAATTGGTAACATGAAAGCATACATACTGCACAGGTAGACCTACAAGGTCAATAGGTCTTAGTACTCTGCCGCCAAGAGGGAAAGAATAAATGTGGAAGATGGAGAGTCCAATGCAGGACCTCAACTTATAAATGGATCAAAGACCCATAGCTGGAAAACTAAGGCGTTGATTTATACATGGGGTCGACTTGTATGCGAGTATATATGGTAACTCCAATTCTACAGTGCTGGTTAGAACTTCCATCTTTTTTATCTTTCTCAAAGTGCTTCCTCAGACTGTCTTACTTGGCTTTCATTTCCATTTTCGTTGCCAAAAGTGGCACTTTTACAATGAATGAGAAACAGAAACTCTGTAGTTTACCATAAACCTTGGACCACCCTAGTACATACATACATGTGTATCTATCTATCTATCTTACAATCTATCTATCTATCTGTCTTATCTATCGTGCATGTATACATACATACCGGGCACATAAACAAAGACCTAAAAGAGGTCATCCTTCAACTCTTGCTCCTCATTCTGGCTGATGATACTGAAATTAACCCTTGCCCAAGCAGTACCATACCACTTTAATACCAGAGCATTTATGAACACTCAAACATACGTTATTTCTTTGTGCAAAGGTAACTTTGGCTACACAACTTTCTTTGCGACCTTCTTTATGTATACTTGCCCTAAATGAGACTGATTATATGCAACTCCTTCATTTTTGCTGTCAACCTTACAATCTTTTCCATGTTCAGTGAAGCATAAGTGTAGCTGTAAGGTGGTGGTCATGCCTTCTCAGTGTTCTAATATATTGTACCATGGTACAATACATCCTCCCTGTCTCGGTCTCTCCGAAAACATCTTAATGAGGCTAACTATTTCGCTGAAGCATTTATGGATATGTTGGATTGCATTCGTTCACTGGTCCTTCCTCAGACGATAACTTGGAACTGCTATCATAAATCTTCACCTTCTGCTTAACCAATTCCAGCTCATCAGTTAATCCCTTAAAAGAGTTCCTTCCTACCCCAAGATCTCTTCTCAAAGAGGGTATCAATGCACCCTTTTAAGGGATGGGGTGAAGTGATGGCACACACTGGCTCAGCTCTTGACCTGTCAGCTGTCTTTGACAGTGTAGACCATTACCTTCATCTGCATCACCTTCAGCATTGCTTAGATATTTCTGGTACAGTACTATATTAGTTTGCACTTATCTAATTATATCTCAGTATATCTTCATTGCAATCCTTCCTCCAAGGCTGTAATAACTTGTGTATCCAGCCACCCTTACAGGAGAGATCTACTGGTCTCACCAGTTATTTATGCAGAGTTCTCACACCACACAGGCCATTGCTACTTCTGACATTTACTTGGAGCTAAGCAGCTGTGTATAGAAAACCCAGTGCAAGTGAATGATATAATCAAAACTTGCCTATTCCATGCACTGCACTCTAGTTCAGCAAAATATCCCTTCAGGGGAAAATCCTCTGTTCTCCCATTTCTCTCTCTGCCTTCCCTTTCTCTCACTCCCCCTCCCACGCCCTGCTCCTCCTTCTCAATAGCTTTAGGCCATGAAAGCACTTTCCAAAAATATTCGAATATTACACTGCCGGACTATGTACGCATGAAAATACATGTCTAAGCGTATTATTATGTAGTTAGGATTCAACAATAAACTTGCAAAACAAAATGACCTAGCATAGTGATTGCAGTACAGAATACAAACATTAGACTTTCACCAGATTATGAAACAACTTTATTTACTAAACAATTTTTACACAGTGCATATTAAACTTAAACTCTGAAAACCATCATAAAAGTGTTCCATTTAGGTCAGATCTCACAAGTGAACCTGGCTAAATCACTAGAAACATAAATAAAGTCCATAAAGCTTTCAATGCTATTACCCACAAATCGAATTTCAATAAGTCATATTTACAAAGATAGAAAAATCTGCTAAACTTGTTGCAAATGGCTAGGAAAATGTTTACACTCGTTACAGATACCTAGGAAACTTGTTACACCTGTTATAGGTGATGCATTCTGACACATTTATGACACATGTCATAATTTTCTAGGTAATTTGTCACTCCAACTAAAATAGCATCTTGTAGCAAATGAAAAGATTTTTGTAACTGATAAAATTTAATTTACATAATGTATGCAAAATAAAGCATACATGGCTTTTTATATCAGTAACTATTTGCATAAATTGCTAATTTTCCTCATATACACCAAAAAACCACTGATATATTCCTAATACCCTTCTGTATAATACAATTCAAGTATAACATTCATGGGTTGCTAAGCAATTCTTAAATTTACAATACAACTTAATAGTCTCCATGAAACAAGACTTTGTATGAAAAGTAAGATACACAGGGGCTTTTGAATTCAACATTATATCAAAGGTTCAGAGTACTCTACACTTAAGGGTGATACATTACAGAAATGGTAATTATGCATAAAACGTTAAAACATAACTACTAAGACAAGCCTGTTGAACAGAGATAAAAAATTGAATATTTTCTTCAACAAAAATATATAATTTAATACATCTAACAGAAAAAGACATAACACAACCACATTAATAGCCGTTGAAAAGATGCAGAAACATAGCACACAAAACATAAATACTAAAGTTATCCAAAGATAAAGAAATGCAGAATACAGGATTTCTGTTATATATTGTACGGTTTATATTCGGTCCTATCAGCTGCAACTCAGGTCAGCATCCACACAAAGGCATTCCTAGCTCATCCTCACAAAATCATTGAAAGGAACGCCACTCCATGTAGACAGTCATGCCACAGACAAGGCACAGTGTTGCAATGTCGATGTGTATACAGTCGAGGTACATGACATCAATCTGACATCACTTATGGCCGACTGCCATTGTTCACTAACGACAAGTCAACAGAAATCATGTAACAGACAACAGGTTGTATGTCACATTAAATGTTGCCTATAGTTCATTTTTAAGTATTTGCACTATATGCAAGATATCATAGATTTCTATTTTAAAACATTGTTTGACAGAGTTCAAGACCTCACTGAAAAGCAAATACAGTTACAAAATGGCATTTACCCATAACATTGCAAACTGTTGATAAAGACGCTCCTAATACTTACTAATAATCGTGACTATATGTTAAGTAGCAGAGGTGTTGTATCCAGCAGTGAGTATTGTGATATGCAAATCAAATGCAACTACACTGTAAAAAAACTATGTTCGAATTAACGCAGTTCACAACGTGGTGCTATGTCATACATGTACTGAGTAATTCTACGTTAGGTTGACGTAGTTTCAGTAGCATAGTTAAATACGTATGGATGCGTTATTGCCAACATAATAACACATCACACATGTATCCAACTTGAATGTCAGGTTAATTCATAATTTATCTTGTTAAAAAGTCTAGCAGGAAGGAAAGTATTAATATCGGATATCGAACCAATAACTTGATTATTAACACTTTTATTTTACAAAAAATACCCTTTACTCCATTTTGAAACCATGTTATCCGTATTATGCAGGTCATGCAAACCAATCTGACCACGTAGCATCACCAATGTTAAAACCCATATTTAACTCAACTTGTTTCAACTTGTTGCATACACCTTGTGTATACTGTCTGCCTGAAAGTGACTTTACGTCTGTCTCATTCTTTTATTGCAATTTCTGTGTTTTAAATTCATCATATTAAGCGTCACATGACAGCTGCATGGGTTAAGCACTGAAGCTCACTTGATGTATTCTATTGTGTTTTATAATATTTATGCTTTTCCTTAAATTTCAATGATTATTCTAGCTCACGAGTTGTTAATGATCAATTGCACCATTATGCTTAACGTATGACTGCGTTATGGTAACCATAACCATAATGTATTGCACCTTATCAAACCTATGTCAAACACAACAAATAACCACGTTCGAAAAGTTTAATATATATTTCTGTATTAAGAATTAGTGTAGTTATTCATCAAATACAACAGATTGCTATGTCAGTTCAGTGTAATGTATGTTTATGTGTTTTCTTGCAAGTTTCTTGTAATTTTCTTGCCATGTATGTTCTATGCAGTTCAATACAGTGCAATGTCTACAGATGCATCATGGCAAAAAGGCCAAAACTTCAAAAGCAATTGGCAAAGGCAGTAGGTTTAAAGCCTCCTACTTCACATAAGTTACCATCTAAGCAAACTGGTAAAATTCAATGAGAAATTATTTAAACCATACTCTCCACCTAACTCATTCAAATGCCGCAACGTTCACAGAGCATATACGAGGCAACTGATAAATGGTGTGCTGGACTGGATTCTGTGGTCACCTTGGCATCACCTTTGGTCAGGTACTTAACCCAAACTGAATCTGTACATGTACTAACTTTTACATTCAATAATAAACAGTACTGTTATATTCAGCAAATGCTAGTAATTCACAGAGTACTGATGAGTATTAAGAATCATATTAACTCAAACAAAGCTTGGAAACACTTAACAAAAAATAGTTACAAACAAGCAGACAAATTTAACAGCAGCACAAAATCAAACAGTGGCGACAATATATAAGGTAAGGTTAGGCACATTTATTGCATTCGTGTATCTATGAAAATCCTCAGAGGCGTCGCAGAGGATCTTTCGGCTAATGTGTAACATAACAACAATCCAACAAGAGGATAATTTTTTTCTTATGGTTAACTAGCTTGAAAATTATATGCTTTAAAGAATGCATTGGAATTCAACACTTAAGTAGCAATTAAGATACAAGCACTGGCCCCCATGCATCTGATTATATTGTCTTTACTTTCTCTTGTCACTGTTTTGAGTTTCTTCAGAAAGGCCTCCAAGTTACATGCCCTTATTTCTTGAATATGCTTATTCACTCGCTGATTGGTTGCTACAGCCATTTTTAAATTCATGAACAGCCACATTCAGTGACTTGTTTACCACAAAAACCTGACTTCAAACTCTCACTCCTCTCCATGGTCTGTATGTGTTATGTTGTCAAATGCTTATTTTCTGAACCACCACGTTTGATCTGTTCATTTAATCAACTAACACATTATTTTGTTTGCTGATTTCAAACTTAGCAACTTGCTTCCCTTTTACTGAAACAAAGGGAAAAAAGAAACCTGGCAAGTAAGGCAGTACCAAATAAAATACTTCTGGTAACCATTTTCACAGTCATGAAAGCTCCTAAACATCACAAGCAAATATTAATGTTTACGTTTACTTACTGTAGTAATTTCATGCACTGGTTTCATGCAGTTTAAGTCATCCAAGGAGTTTGTGATGTGACAGAAGTAAAATCTATATAACTAAATTTATGAATATATATATATCTATGTTTATGTGTATTTATCTTTTTTCTGTGTCCATCCATCCATCCATCTGTCCTCCCACGCACATGTCCAGCCCTTAATCTGCACCTCTGTGACAAAAACCTCTTCCGGAAAAGTTAGCCATTCTGAACTACTAAGTTTCTTGTAGTTGAATCACAAATTCAGATATGCAGGTCATTTTGTTGCTTCTAAACTCTTCTTAATAAGATGAGAACTCGACAAGAATAACTGAGGAGTTCTTAAATAGTCTACATTTTAGCATCAACGTCTATTGCTGACAACAAACTTCCTCACGTCTTGTAGTAACAATACAACTTTGGAAGTGACGAATGAAATTTCTCATTTATGTTGAAAACCAGTGAAATAGTACATTGAACGATTTGTCAGATACTTCACAAGCAGTATTAGTTGAAGAGGAAAGACAGACGGACAAAACTGTTTATGTACACTAACTGCAGACTCAAGCGTCTGACTGGATTTTGCTGCAGAAGTTTTTTTTTATAATCTCATAATTCTTAACAGCATTTCACAAAAATCTCTTTCAGTATTTCACTAAAAGTACATAGCAGCCCAAGCAGAAGAGGCAGGATTTCAAACTCTTATGACACATGGTGACTATACAAACAATGCTAGCACGCAACAACTTCAGGCAAATCTGGAGGAGCATGCTCGTCCTTACCTCTTCACAGTTCTTGCAGACAAAAACGACTGTGAAGAAAAACAGTCTGGTCTGTAGTAGCAGCATAACTCAAACCTCATAGTTCTGTAAATGGTGCTTAGCGATATCCATCTGAGTTAAAGCCAGGATAGTTCTGGGACCTCGGCAAAGCTACAGCACTGGCAACAGGGCCAAGATTCATCAGACCAGAGCCAAGATTGTATCGCCCCTCGGGCACATCGTCAGGCAGGTGCCTTGGGCTGTCCCTGAACCCTTCCATCGGAGGAGCCCTGCTGTGGTAACCCGTCTGGTGTCCAGCGTTGCACTTGTTGTCAAAACAGCGCCCTCGGTTGCCCTGGAAACCATCCCCACCCCTAGGGAATCCTGGAGAGCCAAATGGCGGAACACCAGACTCCTGTGAGTCAATGGATATGAAGCTGTCTCGAACGACGGATGTTCCTGGGGAGAATGTGTTGATGCTATCATGGCTGCCATGGCGTTCCAGGCTGCTGTAATGGTTACAGTCACTTTCATTGTAGAGGCTGAACACATCGTCTACAAGGAAAACAAAAATAGCAGTGTCATCAGTCTGGAACCTAAATTTCAATTCTTCCCTTTTTCTTCCATAGATCATAGTGGTTGCCGAAGCATACAGTGTCTGCCTTTCCATTTTTGTGCTTCATCTGAAAAGACTAAAAAATTTAAAACTCCAATGTCCCTATTGGAATGTAGGGAAGGAACTTGTTTCCTGCTCTTCAGGAGGCAGTGGACGAATCCCAAGGTCCTGGACAAGGGGTGTTCACTGTTCAGCTTAGGCCAATACCAAATCATTATGCTAGGTGAAAGTCATATATGCATGCGAACACCTTGTCCAGGGTTGTTGCTCAGCAGGTTCAACTCCACAATTTTTTGATTGCAGGCCCAGTGCACTATCAACAGACCACAGAGTCACATGAACAGACTCCACATAACCAAAGTCTTTATTATTGACGACTAAAGTTGATGCAGGCACAAATCTATGCACACGAGATTTCTCTCCTCACCTTTTGCCAGATGTATATTAAACAACATGGCAACTCTGCACACAGAATTTGCCCATGGTCTTTAACCGTTATCCAAGCATGGTTAAAGACACATAATCAGTTTGATAAAGTCATACGATATGCAACATATCTAAACTGAATAACTCTTACTGTTGCTGAGTAACTCTGTATTGGTTGCTTGATCTCGCATTTTATTCTCCTCTTCGATTGGCATCTCTTCTCTTCTCCATCCCTGGTTGTTGCGGCCGCTGCCCTGAACTGACGACTGGTGTTGCGGATATCGGTTCTCTGGGCTTGGCCTGCCACCTGCGATATGCGACCTGCGCACCTGGTCCAGGTACGGCTGATGGTGCTCATACGATCGTGGAATGTGATCTGGAGACAGGTGTTGTGGCATGCCAAGGTGGCTGCTGCTCAAGTGGCCATGCACCTTGGCTGCAGGTCGGTCACAAGAATGCGTTGACGATTTGGACGAAGTGTCTTGGTCTTGGAGTTTGCTGTAGATGTGACCAGTGCACCGTGAAGCTGGATTCTGCTGACAGACCAAACTCAGCTCTGAAACAAAATACAATCAACTACTGCAATATCAAGACAAAAATAACTGCATGTACAATAGCAAGAAACTGACAATTCTGTATACAACACTCAAATGTACACTAAAAGGTACCAGCAACTACCAATGTACATATGTATGTATGTATGTATGCATGTATGTATCAAGACAATTGATAAATGCCTTTTAAGTAGCTCTCAAAAGTGCTGCACATATGACTATCAAACTGACATGAACAAGTGCATTTCAAGGTGGTAGAAAATGTATGCTGAACAGAATCAAATGTAAATTTATTTATATACCATAGAAGACTATTCCAAGAGCACATAGGAGAAGGCACAAAGCATCAAGACAGACGAGTGGATGAAGGTCGCTGTGGCTCCAAGTGACAAACTGCACCATATAACCCAAATCTGGTAGCACGACTTGCAGCGAGAGTTCATCTGGTCAGACGTGGATAGCTCTCTGTCAAGGAGCACATCCAGATTGTGGACAAGTTGTTCATTCCAGTTTCTTAATTCTTCACTGATCTTTCAACACATTTGGGGCATCCCCCTTAGCCAGATGTACTTTTTTGTCTTGTCAGATTCAACGGGAGCTGATCTGAAGACATCAATCGTAATCTAAATCGTAATCTCAAGATTTCTACAGCGCCCAATGAAAGCCACGTCATGGGGACCAGCTTATTCACAGGCACTCAGTCAAAACCATGCCTGTACTTTGACTACAGCAGCCTTATTAGATGACACACAGGCAAGTGCATCAGACTGGTATCAAGCAGAGTACAGTGGAACATAACTGGCATACTGGCATATATGTTGTTGCATGTTTGCCACCCCTGTCATTTCGGCAAATTGCTCATCTCAGTGAGAAATTTGCTCAATAATTCTTCTATGTTCAGACTACTGCAGTTACCAAATTGGCGTATCGGATTTAACTTGCGATTCTGCATATGACATTGTGTTTTCCAGTGTTATTCGGTTGTGTGTCTTTGAGGCCAAAGTAGGACCAGTTCACTTTCAAAGGAGTGAATAGGCTCTCATACAGCTGAACCTCAGACCTGCAGACCTACTTATACCATCTGTGACTGGTAAATTTTGGATTTAGCGATGGAAGGACGGGCAGAGTCTTTGCAATGCTATCGACCATCAATCACCAAGAGGTAGGTTCTGTGACCAGCAAGTGTCTGAATAACTATTTAACTAACTATAACTAACTAAGGTAAGGGTCAGAACAAAAACTAATCATTACACAAGACCAATGGACTGTGACAGTATTTAAAAAACTTATTTCAGTAACTGACATAAAATATGAAAATATATAGCAATTTTAGATTGTGCTTGAAGAGTTCACTCTTAAAATAATATCCCAAAACAGTAGGTGCTACAGTGTACCAGAAATACAATTAGTCACAACTGTCTGGTAATAAAGCATCTCCATTGTAGCCTACAGCCAGCCAGCATCATGTCAACTGCAGTAGTTAGACATAGACGTCTGGCAGCAGGCTACTCTGAATGTGCTTTGATACCAGATAGTTAGTCTATGAATGTTCAAGCCACACTAATGGCAGCAATAAGAGTAGCTTTAACATCCTAAATAAATACTACTACTACTACAGTTACTACTACTATCAATAATTATAATGTAAGAACTTCTATAGCACCACTGTGATAATTCTCAAGGCATCAGTCGATAGCTGATGCTAGGCAAAGTCAGCAAGCATGCTAAATCCCAAGGCAAGTCCAGTCAAAAGCCAAAAGTGGAGTCAGCAGAGACACAGAAACAACCTACACAAGAAAAGATTCCAGGAAAAGAAGAGAAGTCTTTAGACAGCTTACCTGACCCACTACCATTGTCACAATAGCCTCCCTTGTAGTTTTTGGGAGTAGGAGCATTTGAGAGAGGAGGAGGTGGTGGAAGCAACAATTCTGGCATCGTCTGAAACACAAACCATTCAGAAAAATCTCATATAGGCATCGTAAATAAACTTGATTTCAGGTAATGTAATGAAACATATGCACCACAGCCATCAACTGTTACCTCATGTTTCACAATAAAAAAGGCAGCTGAGTCTCCAGTCAGATTAGTTACATGATGCAATGAAACGTAATCCGACACATATAATGCACCACTTAAGATCCTCTCAAAGTGCCGAGTGGTTCTCAGAATCAACATACATACCATCCATACATACATACATACATACATACGTACATACATACATACACACAGTGTGTCTATCAGGTTGCTGACAGCTGCCATGCAAATGTTTAGTTACAGTTGCAGTAACAGTTATACCGAACATCAGAGAATTATTGGGCTAAGAAGTCATTGCCAAATGTTATCATTAAGTATACAAATTTTTATAAAAGTTACTTATATAATGAAGTCGCCATCAACTGGTACAATATGTAGCACCCTCAACAATGGCCTTGAGAAGATATTAAATGAGGTAAGGCTAGAAAGCAAGATTGTAAGGATTCATCATAATTGTAACAATGGTTACAATTCAATTGTCGCAATGAGGACACTGACTTTTCTCTGTAGCTCAACAAGTTCCAGATAATTGACAGCAAAGCAATTCAAATGCCAGGGCAGGTGACCATAGTTCAATATAAACAAAGAACAGCTTTACTATTGGAGAGTCGCTCGCATCACATCAACTCCATTTTCCACCCCACAGCTTCAATTGAAACCAACCCTGACTAGGGTCAACAAAATATAAACCCATTCTGTGTATATAACAACACTGAACAGAACTTGCATTTACCAGGGTTCTTCAAAACACAGATGTTTTGTAATTGTTCTGTTCCATTGCGTTCGTTAAGTGTTTATGACATACATAAAAAATACGCAACATATGCCATAAGCAGCATCCTGTGAAACAAACGCAACTCGTTCTCTTACTCTGAAATCAAAAACATATTAATAATACTGAAAATAATGCTGCCATTAGTTTTCATTGGTTTGCCAAAGATTGTCAGGTCACCAGTCTGCATTAAATTCTGCTGCTAGGCTTCTAGTTCCTCTCCAGTTATTCATTCACATTTCTCACTACTCTTGCTATATACCTTCATGGTCAGGTCCCCACTTGTGTGGCCTCTTTCATGGCTCTTTACACTCATCCATGGTGGGGCACGGTAGCATATTGGATAGAGCACTCGGCTTTTAATGCGAACAGTATGGGTTCGGCCCTCCTCCGAGACGGTTACTGTGCAGGGACCTTCAGCAAGTCCTTCACTCACAATTGCTCAGCGCCATCGACTGATGCTAAGGCATTAGATAGTGGTGCCTAAGAAATCCAGAAATAATAATAATAATAATTATAATAATAATAGTATAATCCATAGCAAAGGTGATCTTTTGTAACCAAGGCTAGAACCTCCATGGCATAGCAGAGGGAATTTTCCAGTGGATGGTACATCAATGTGGAACCATCCTCCACGTACTATTTGTATTTCAGAAGGCAGGAGGGTAGCAGCTCTCTAAAGGCCCCCAATTTTTGCAAGACTCTCAAACCAGGGATGCCTTTTAGTAATTTTGGTAAAGTGGTGCTACATTAGCATAACAGCACAACACAGTATCACCAATAATATTCACATTAGAACAAATGTATATATAATTGTTTCCATAAACACATATTTCTGTTCACAAAAAAACAGATGTAAACACACACACTTCAATCAACCCCACATACGTTTGTGCATCTGCAGACTTGTCCAGAACTGATAAAGAAAAATAGGGAAATCAAGACATACAACATGCCACAGCACACCTTTCCATTTGCAGAACAGACCATCCCATCGTAATTTCGTACTGGCAAAGGCAGATTCTCCCTCACGATGCCCCCTCCATCGGCGACATTCAGACTAGCCGCACTGCAGCCACCACTGCATCCAGGCACATGAGTCGTTGCAGAAGTGGCACCAACAGCCTGGCCACCCTCCGACACCTCTGCTGCTCCTGGCTTCAAGGTCATTGTGCCAAGGAAGGCCGCCGTCTGTTCACCTTCCTGGAGTTTCATACGTTCCTTGGCACAAGCTGAATATACATATGATGCATTAGTTTATTAAACTGTGCAAAAAATGTTACGTGATGTAATGAAATGAACTGGTAAAATGTGACTTGTCCCTGGCTAGACTTCCAGATTTTGTCACTTGTGCTTGAAGAACAACACTGAACAGAACTTGCATTTATAGGTGTTCCCTATTGTTCTCTTGAGCAAACCATGTGCATATGGCTTTGTCTGTTTCCAGTTTATTGGAATAGCACACATGTTTTCGCTCAAGCCCAAAGCCAGAATTGATTTTTTTTTACATAATTACGTAGTATGGCTTAATATGTCTGCCAACCTTGGAGTGTAGATTCATTAATCCCAAGATCTTACAAACTTTGATCTGGGTTCCTCCATCACATGTGCATCTCTAGCAGCCAGTTTTTCTGCACTGAGTAGGAACGTTGATGCTTGCTATCTGTCATTTCTAATATTAGGCCTATATTAAGATTATTGAATTTTTAAATATTACACAAATACGAAAATAATTATATCATTAACGTAAGAATATGCAGCAAGATGAAACTTGTCAATGTCAGCAATCAAAAGAAAGAGGAAACAGAAAGGAAAAGAAAAAGCCTGTACACAAAATTCTTACATATGTATTCATATGTAGATGAGAAAGCTTAACACACAAGACATCATGAATAAAGATTACTTACTAGCTAGTTCATGTACTACATGTTAGCAATTTCCATGGGTTAAGTTGGTAGCCTTGGAAGGCAAGGCTATATCATGTGGTAAGCTAAAGCACAAAAACCTTATCCTGATTCTTCCTCCGTTCGACTATTTGCCTGCCTGACCTGGAACCAAACCCTTTTGTCTCCTGATTTTGTTTTGTCTGAGCGCCTGTGAATAAGCTGGTTCCCACGACTTAGCTTTCCCTGGGCACTGCAGAAATCTCGAGATTATGATTACGAATAACCAGGACACATGTCACTGGACTTTTACTGTACAGGTATGTATGCATGCATCTTTTAAGGACCTTATGAAACCACCCAAGTGAATTTTACCAAGGTTTTGCTGTTGTCGATGTTGTTTGACCATGCACATGATGATGCAGATGATGGTGACGAGTGCCACAAGGCCAAACACTACTCCAAGAGCCACATAGAGCAGCTGGCTTTCCGAATGTCCGCCTGCACCACCAGGCATGTACTCTTCCACATCTGTCCAGTCGGGGTCATTTGGTCCAGGCGTTCTGTCGTCTTTTCTGATCTGGACGTTTCGGTTGGCGCTTTGGTCAGATGGATAAATTTTGGAGTGGACAGCAGATGAGGAATCGCTCTTTCCATCTCCATTAGGTTGCAACAGTGAATCACCAGAATATGCTGTGAGCAGAATGAGATTCTTTTTGCCTAGATGCTATTAGGTGCTTTGCTCAATTAATGTGCAAATAAAACACTTGCAGTATTAACTGTTAGCTGTAAACAGCCCAAAGGTAAATAGAAAATATAAGTTAATTCAATTCACTAATTGTCATTCCATATCATTTCCTCCCATGCCATTTCCACCATCACCATCATTGTTGTTGACCTCCTCTTCCTATTCTTCCTCATTATCATCTTGTCATCATCGTTGTCGTCACTGTCGTTGTCATCATCATCAGTAAATGCCAAGGACCTAGAAAATGCAAAAATAGCAAGAAATGTGTTTAAGGGGATGGTTGCTTGCCAAAAAGCCTAATTAATTAAATTAAGAGGTCAGTGAATGACAATCAAAACAGACGAAGAACAACTGAATGACAAGAAGCTTAAATGAATTCTTGGTGGATCGTAAGAGTCAATTACTTTATCATTGTATTATTTACATATTGTGTCTTTGACGAATGTGCTGCTGAATTCACTTTCGCCAGCCACAGCACTGAAACTCTGCATTCGTATGCGATACGATGTCCCAGGATTCAAGTGTGACAGGACAGCATGACGAACACTGGTTCCTTTGACCACTTTCTTCAGGTATTCTGGTGAATCACCATGAGGTGAATAATAAATATAAAAGCCGTCAATGGGCCACTGGTCCGCCTCCAGTTGCTGTTCATTCACAAAGAACAGACAAACACTCAAATAAATATCAATTTTCTCCAGAGGAAAGCCATTTAAGGCCGGTCCAAACACTACAATGCTGCCAGCAGACGAGAAACGTGTAGCAGAGGGCTCAGTTAACAGACAAATATTTGATATTACTCCATCTAATTATGGGCTGAAACAGGTTCCTGTCAAGTCCATCCATTGTGGGTGGTACCCAGGTGTATAGTAACTGACTGACCCTGTATTTTCAGCGAGAGACCATTTACTTCAATAGAAGTATTTCTGAATAGCTTAATGGATTTTGCATTATGCTAGGCCCTAGACAACAGTCAAATTACCTAACAGTCATTCTTATTTGTCTGTCTGCCTGCCTATGTGTCTGTTAGCCACTCTGTCAGTCTGGTTGCCAGTGTCTACGGATCTCTGTCTGTTCCTCAGCCTCTTTTTGTCTTCTAGTACATTGTTAAGTGTAATGGATTCTGGACAAATCAATACATTAAATACACATCATAGACGGTACACACTGTACACAACTGACAATGGCCTGAGGAAAATACTACACAGGTGAACATCTGATGCTGTTAGCCGTGGTCACCCACCTGCCATCCAATAAATATTTCGCTGACAGATAAAGGGCGCAGCTCAACAATAACCGGCGCAGGCAGTGTGGGGATCCGTGGCTGTGCGCTTGTGGGTGGCCCAGTCATGGTCACTTTATTTGAACTTGGCCCATACTTGCTCTCGTTGTTCGAAAAGACGGCACCAACACGAAACCTGTACATACTTCCTGTTGCATAAGATACACAATAAAATGGCTCAAAATATTTGGAACTTACAATGGTACATTAATTCAATAATGCTTTGAAATTTGTAATTAACTGTGATGTAATAAAAGTTTATAGCACTACTAGCAGGGCTTCTCCACAAAAGGTACTGTAAGGGGACTTAGCGTCCAGTAAGAATGACCAGTCCATTCCCTGTCAAGCACTGATAATTGAACAAAAGAAATAAAATAAAAGAAAATTATACAACAAAAACACAAACAAAACAATAAAGACTGGTATTTTCATTAGAAAAAAAGATAATTTAATTACATTCTCACAATAATGATAAAATCTTACCAGCTGTCAATGTGATATTTCAGCATTATGAAATATGTGTATTTTTCATTATTATTAATCAGATATTTATATTGCGCTAATTTATGAGTTCACCTCAAAAGCACAGGTAGCTGGAAAAAGATAAGTCTTCAATTGTTTGCGAAATGAAATAAGAGAAAGAAAAGGGTCCCTCAAAGCCGGTGGTAGTGAATTCCACAGATGTGGACCAGCATGTGAAAATGCATGAAAACTATACATCTTTTTTTAGTAAGTTACATTTATGCATGCATGTATTTATATGTCTGTATCTAAATGTCTTATTATCTAACCAATCTGTGGATGCTTTGTTTGAATCCGTTCATAGAGAACTGGAATTAATTGCTGACTGGTTTCAGGCTCATAGGTTATCCCTTAATCTCAGTTATTTATGTGGCTTCATTGGTTTATATACAAACACTTTGAACACAACCACTCTCATCCATGATCACTTCAGTCTGGATGGTATGCAGTTTTCCAGGTGGCATTGAGGTGAGTAAGGAGAGGTTGAACTTTGTACAGACGGTCATAGGCTGAGTTGTCAGAATGCAAGCAGTTGGCTTTGTTATTGAGACAAATAACCCAGAATCAACTCAAACCTGTTGCATATCAGGTCAAGGCCAGGCATCTCCAGAATGCTGTTGGTCATCCAGCAGTCTTCATAGCTGGGCATTTTTATGAGTCCTATAATGAGGATAAGTGCCAGGAAGATCTGAATGCCCCCCCTCCCAGTTACACTAGTCCAATTAATGGCTCATGCAACCAGTCTTAGGTCTTTGTTTGCAAGGCACACCATGGTAAAATGATTCATTTTGGTAACAAGGTGATCTAAAAAGTTGAGTGGAAAAAAGTGTAAAAACATTTCACCCACAGTCGACTGTAATTGTGAACAAGCAGACCGATGCGTTCCGTAAAATCTTTCAACCAATTTCTGTCACAACTTCTGACGCAACATCAAAGCCTGGCCTAGCCAACCCAGCATTACCAACCTAAATTTCATCCTCAGATTCACTGGGAGAGTCTTATAGATTGCTAGTATGAATCCTAATAATCGTGCTAAACCTTTCACTGTTCCTGTTAGTGGCTGCTTCAAAACCCTCAAAGTCTTTATCCCAGTCTGATTCTCTGAAAATTGCATGCACAATATTGCCTTTGCTGGCCAAGGCATCAATAACTAGCAAGTAACTGTGAGAAATTCACCAACTTTTAGCTCTAATATCTTCCCAACCATTCCCTGTATGTATGAATGATCAGCAAAAAAATCATAACCTATTTATCGCCCTAATTAGCAGTTCACTATTTATTTAGGATAACTTCCAACCACTTTAGTAGGCATATCTATGATGTTGCAATTCTGCACATGTGGCAAGTTTTACAACATTGCAGTTTTGCACCCGTGCCAGGTAAAGGGTTAAGTACCTCACAAAGGTGCCATATACCTCATACCATAATTACAATTATGGCATGGCAATTATGACTCACTAGAAAGGAAAGTACATGCCTACAAGTGTTAACAAAACTGTATAGGGAAAGTCTTAACTAGATCCAGGCTGACTGAGATTTTCTAAATCGTGGAGAACAGTTGCTTACCTGGCTTAAGTCTGGCCAGTTCATGCAGCCTCTGAGAAGGAGAAATCTCTTCTCCAACTGTGCGCCACAATGCAGTGCCTTCCTCAACCAGTTCCTTAAACTGGAGCTTGAAACCTGTTATAGTGTGACTGCCGGTAGGTGGCAGTATCGTCCACTGCACCAAAACAGATGTCTCTGACAGCTTCACAACTTCTGGCTTTGAAGGGGCTACAAGTTGACCTACCACAATGAAACAGTATCAGCACACTTAAATCACCCAGCTGCAACAGCCCACTGGAATTAGATAATCACAACTCATAATACATTTCAGTAAAACCATAACACATTTTATGATGAAATAATCATAAAATCTGACACAGTTATAAGCAGAGCAAATTACATGTGATATTAATATTTGTGACCTTTATTTATAGCAGTCATTGTACAGCACAAAATCTGATACCTTGCAGGTGGAAACAGGGATCCCAAAATTAGTTAGAATGGAATCTCATTATATAGTAACTTTGTTACAACATGGCACTCAATATAAGCCAAGTCTAATGTAGCAAAACTTTAAACAGTATAACTAGAAATATGCTCTTGTAGCATTATCACTAAGTGACATCATAAGTTATGAATAAAGCATTTGTCAACTTGGTTAATGCACGTGACTTCTGATATGAAGCATACAAAACAAAACCACGTTTTACATATAGTTTCAAGAGCTTTATTGCATTAACAGTCAGCCATTAATTTATTTACCTTGTTGATTCACATTCGAGTTGACAAGCTGACCAAACCTGATAATTTCCAATTTTCATTTGCTGCTATGTTTTAGTTGACCACTTGTTGAAAATCAGTGCAGAAGATAACGGTGAGACCGAAATTAATAATTCAGATTATAATCCAACAAATGATACCTACATTCTGATATATAAATAATATAACGATGTATAAATGATACCTATATATGTATACACTCATGTATTCTGCAAATACATAGGCAACTTCACTTGTGGACCAGCCCAAGTAATTAGGAAAACTAACCCCTGTGCCTGAAGTGCTCTCCTGCAAAGCCAGTCTCATCCAAGTCATCTCCTTTCCTGTCTGGCCTCTGCCGTTCAGTTGCATCATCTTCATCACTGTCGTCATCATCAGTACTTACCCCTAAAATTCAAAATGCTTACTTCTTTGTGAAAACTGCAGAAGCAACATTTCTGAGTGATTGTTGAACATTGTGGTACTTTCAGCATATAATTTAGAACAAATTAAATAACTCTGACAAGTTAAATAAAATTTTACATTTTAAAGTTATATGAAGAGGACAAATTTAAGTTACAATGATTAGCAAACTGTTAAAAGGTAAAGGTTGAATGTGCAAGCAAATAGCTATCACACAAAACTCAGAATTCTGCCAAGTGCTTTGGAGGTGACTGCAATCATTTTAAAGAAATGAACGACGTTAACTGTATTTCACAATATTATTACCTGGCAACTAAATTAACGATCAAACTTAAGATTCTTCATAGGTATTCGTGGGAAAAATTTACCTGATGATTCCGTTACAATCAGCCGAGCAGATGCATGAGACATTCCAAGGCCGTTTTTAGCAACACATTGGTACATGCCACGCTGATGCTGCTGGACATTTGTCAAGATCAGGGTACTGTCTGAGAGACAAAGCGTGAAACATTGTTAACAGATGAGTCATGGAAAGCTTACCGTAATCTCTCAATTACAAATAAGCTCATTTCTTGATTTAATATTACCAGAATGTGTTTCAAAATCCAATGTTGCATCTATATTTAAGGTTTCCACATTCTGTGGTCCCTAGTCATGGAAATTCCTAAAGTACTCATTCGACAATCTTATTTCTATTATGAACTTCAATATTCATTTCAGTTCTGTTCTTGTTTTATACAGTTTTTGTTTGGCACTTTAACGTTCATATTTAACATGTAACCCAGTCTTTAAAAACTGGCTATTTATGGGAAGAGGAAAGAGATCCTAAAGGCCATAACAACTGCTCAGTAATAGCAGCTCACTACCAACTGTGTGGCATGGCAGCTGATTCGATAGAGTGCTCAGCTTGTAACATGAAGAGTACAGGTTTGAGCCTTTCCTTAGGCGGTTATTGTGTAAGGGACCTTGAGTTTTGAGTTTTTGAGTAAGTCCTTCACTCACAGTTGCTTTGCACCTCAGATTCTGATTTACTGACCTAGTCCGCATAATAAATGCAAAATAATAATAATAAAAAAGCAATAATAATTAAAGATGCCCACTAATAACGACCCTATACTGCCTGAAAAGAAGAGTAAGTGTGTGTGTGTGCAACATTGAGGTATGTAATCTTGTCTTGTCTTGTCCATCCTCATTGCTGCGGATCGGAGACCATGGCCAACGACGTCAGTCTTCTCCACTCAGTTCTGTCTCTTGCCTTCCTTGTGCAGTCCGCCATCGACATCCCCATCCACTCCGTCACGTCATCCCTCCAGCGCCTTCTCGGTCTTCCCCGAGGTCTTTTTCCCTCCATATATCCCTGGCATATGAAGGCCGGTAGATTGTCTGCTCTAATCATATGTCCAAAGTAGCTCAGCTTTCTGCTCATCACCACCTCCAGCAGGCGTCGCTCCGGCTTCAGCTCTTCCAGAATCGACTCATTTGTCCTGTGCTCACTCCAACTGACCCTCAGCATCCTCCTGTACGTCGTCATTTCAAACGCTGTTATTCTTCTTCTGTCTTCTTTCCGCAGTGTCCAGGTCTCACACCCATACAGCGCCACCGACCACACCAGTGCGCTTACGAGCCTTAGTTTCAGCCAGGTTCCCAGAGCCCTGTCCCTAATAACGACCCTATACTGCCTGAAAAGAAGAGTAAGTGTGTGTGTGTGCAACATTGAGGTATGTAATCAGCAACACTTAATTAAAATAAAAACTGTTAATAAACTAAGAACGGATCATTTTCCAAGGACAGGTTGCACCAATTCTGAGCAGATCTTAGACCAGCTTGTATCAATTCAAAGCCTTGACTGACAGATCAAATAAACAGTTTTGCACTGAATTAATTCCTCCCTCAAAGGTAATCCATCTACTTAGTAGCATCTGCTCAACAGAAATTTTCAACACAGAACGTCAGGAGGTTTTAGTTCTTAAGATACAGATGTCTGAATGCCCTGCTACTACTGGCAAATGCCCTCGTAACTTGATCCAAGCCTAAGATTCCGATTTACTGAATTACCCCCCCCCCCCACCGCCCAACATAAAAATAAACAAACGAATCAATCAAGCTGCTAAGTGGAAGGCAGATCATTACACAACATGAGGTAACTCAAATGTGTTACTGCAGCTGTTAAAAATTTCCATGAGTCCTTAGCACTAGTCAACACATCTGGCCACATCGTGACCATCTGATTGGAGCTCAAGATGTTAATTTACCTAGATTGAAAGATCAAGTTTAAGCCGAGTTTCATTTCGTGATTACAGTCAGTGCAATGCATTCACTGGTTGATTGCTGATCAACTGGTTTTAACTGGGCTTTACTGGCGATCAATTTTCACCTCCATGGACCAAATGACTAGAATACTTTAGAATGCACTAGCGCATTTGTGAAAATTTCAAATCAACAATGATCAAATACAGTGAAATTGCAAAATTTATGTAGCACCAGAGGAGAGGAAGATACAATGCACGATACAGCACTGTTCAATTCCACACTTGACTATCATCACATCATTTAACTCCACATTCTGCATTTTAAACTTTTTCTACTGGTGATGATGCTGTTGTTGCTGGAAATGATGATGATGATACAATAATGATGATGATGATTAGAAAAATTATAAAATAATAAAAATGACGATGATAATGATGAAGATGAACATGAAAAAGAATATGATGATGATGGTGATGATGATAATGATGATGATTATGATGACTGATTATCAATATTGTAACTGATGAGGATTATTAAGATGAAGACCAGGACAACAATCACAACAGCGATCATGATGATATCGAAGCTGATGCCTATGATGATAATGACGATGAGACTGATGATGCTGGCCAACTCACATAGTTGTCCAGTTTGTCCTGCCTAGAACAGGATTAAATGGAGGCGTAACTGATTCAATTAGTCTGTGGGTCACTATAGATGGAGGTCGATTGACAGCAAGATTGATAGGCTGATAGATTTGCTGATATGGCATCCCTTATCCTCCACTGGGAAGTCTTTCTACAGCCAGGGCACTTGGCATGCTGCTTCAGTGATTGACAGGGTGTAATGAGTCTCTGAATCACCACAGCAGGGACCACCCATGGCTACCATGCCTATCACTACTCAGTCACATATATTATATACACATTATACATGTATATGTGTGTGTGTGTTGGAAGGACCAAACTCCATCTTCACAGTGAATATGGTCAGACAGCAAAGCCTCCAGGGAAAAGGAAGAAAACGCCCAGCCTAGACACCAATGAAATCACATGTAGTCAATGCCTTAATACACTGACACATACCCTACAATCTGTCACAAGGGATCAGGTTTATTTGAAATGTAACTCAATTCTGTCACCAATGAACTTCAATTTTCCCTCTCAAACTCATAAACAGCTTTTGCTTCCACATTTACACCTTTTTAACATTGACAAAGACAGCGTAAAGCTTTGGGTAGTACTCAAACAGCACTACATTTAGTATTTCGTTTACACACACACACAAAGAAATGCAACCAGAACTCAAAAGGAAGTGCCAAAACTAACAGTCGTGCAGACAATGCAAAAGAAGCAGCATAATTATGTCACCAAGCAAACTGAACAGAAATTAAAACACTGGATCCTCCTTACAAAGCCACCTCTGGCAGCCGCTAGAAGTATCACTTTATAAAAATGAATTATAATGGGCTTGCCCTCTCAAGCTGAATTACACCAAATTTTGGATCAATGTTCCTGACTGTATTTGAACAGAATTCATGTTTGCAATGCTGCATGTTATAAGAAAAGGATGGGACCTGCATGCTAGAAACCTTGATCAAACAAATCACAATTCAAATCTATAACTAATACGAAATGAAACAGTGCATCATAAGTTAAAAGTAAATCAATCTGAAGTAAATATTTGCAAAGATATGAACTAGAATAGGCCATTTGATTTTTCACATAAACTTACCATTATTGCCATGAGCTTAGGTTGAGTGCAAAGAGAAACATTTTTAAAAATTCAATAGAAACAGACTCATCAGTAAAAAAATGACCCCTCAGGAATGAAAAATTAATCTAGGAGTAGAATATTATTGATCTCTGAAGATCAAGCCTCGTAACAGCTTTCAGTTTATTGAAATAATAATAATATGTGGCCAGCTCTTACAAAATGAGTCCCAAATCTCATTTTCACATTTTTTCAGATTTTTAAAAACAAAACAGGGCATTCAGTTTGACTTAAATGCATCATTTACGTAAATATTCCAAGTAGCTCCGGATATATTGTCAGTTGATCATCATGACCATCAGATTTATAATTTTGAGAAAAACCAGTAACCCTTAAATAAATCCTCCTCATTCACTAATGCCTGGGAGAATAATTGTGTCAAATATTTAAAATGAGCAGACAAGACCTTCTAACGATGTATAATATGTCTATGTTATGGCAGAAGATTGCCAAAATTATACCCAAAAATAGGAGTTTTTCATCTCTGCTCATCACTAGTAATGCATTAAAGTCATTAAAGTCAAGCATTTATATGTGTAACAATGTCAGATTTAAGTGAAAACATATAGATAAGGGTATGTTTGATTAAATTACATTAAAAAGTCAATTTGCATGATATCAACCGAAAACACCTTTTTACCTCATTTCTTGAAAAAACGAATTACATGACATAGGACTCATTTTGTCAGCAAGGGTCACATATTTGATTAAGCCCTAACAAATAGAGTAAGCACATTTAACTGAGTCATTTGCTTAACTGAGTTATTTGCTAACATTAAGATACCAGTAAGTAAGATGAGGTAAAGTAAGGCAACTTAAGTTACAGTGGGTAATGGCCTGCTTGGCAATTTCACATGATGCGCTATGATTCAAATCCAGATGCTCCAGTAAACTGGTGCAACATTTTTAAATGACTACCAAACATTTTAATTTGACTACCAAATTATCAAATTTAATGCATTTTATTGTCATCTGTGATACGTGGTGCATTGTTATTCCCATCTTCATGACCACTATCATCAGTGACATCATAAGCAACACTGTCAACATCCTCATCGTTTCGATTAACATCACCACAATCATCACTCTAAAAGCTGTGCATGCAGTTGTTATGGTCCCAACTGTGAAGCATTACATGGCCATTTCTCATCTAATGTCCAGGGAAATACGGGTATGGGGCATCACTCAATGCCACTTGATGCAAGAGATTTTCCTCGATTTTCGCTCCATTTATCCACCATAATTGGGTGGATCTAGGTCTGTCCAAAAGGACTGAAATGTGATCATTTCACTATCCACGCACTTACCTCCTTCAAATTTAAATGTTAAAAGGTATGCATCAACACAAAAATACACAGATATCAGCACAGGACACTTTTGAAGTAATGTCAATTAACATCAGACACTCGATTTGCTAGAATGCTCACAGAACTAATTGTCTCATTACAAAGGACAGCAATTTGCATTATTAGTGTGGC
Organism: Norana najaformis; assembly: GCA_964023275.1. Lineage (NCBI taxonomy): Eukaryota > Metazoa > Annelida > Clitellata > Crassiclitellata > Hormogastridae > Norana > Norana najaformis. The sequence goes on from OZ029915.1 coordinate 10,361,174, forward strand.
TTTTAAAGAACTCCTAGTAAGACAAATATGTACACTGGCTGTACACCACAGTTACTGTGCTCTATTACCAGACAGCATGATATGTCCTTGAGCATTCTGGCAACACTTTCTTTACAGCAAAGTACATGCACAAGTTAACTAATGCATTTGTTAACATGCCATATGTCCATTGACTAAGCGAAGAATCTGAGTATGCCACACTTTAAAAACACTTGTAAGCAGTCGGAAAAAGGAAAACAGTTTAGAAGACAGAAACAATTAAGGTAGGTAGGTACCTCTGACAGTTACAAACTGGTTGCTGGCTGACATGGGATTGGCATTGTACAGCCAGTAGGTTGTCACTTTCGGAGTACCCCTAGCTCCGCAGATGAACTGAACAGTGCTGCCCTCTGTCACATTCCGATTGATCGGCACTGTCTCAATCACAGGAGGTTCTGAAATTTACCATTTATAAATTGAATGATTATGCCTAGTTATTCATTTTCATATATTTCTTATTTACGTTACTGTATCTCTATTCTAGTGTGTCAAACTAGCAGTTTCAAAATACCCTGCAGGCACCTGGCCCACCTCTCAGTGCAAGCATATGCAGTACATTACATCTTAAATGATCCAGTGTACTTCTGGACACTATAAGCTGTCATCGGAGTTTCTGAGAATCCCATAAAAATGCTCTATTTCTTCTATTCTAAGGTAAATTGAGCATTCATACAACTGTTTATTTATGTAGAAAACAATATTACTTTCAAAGTTGAAGCATTGAGAGGCAACATTTTCTTAAACCCATGTTTCAATACAGCAACCAGCAGTCGCTGCAAATCTACACCCTTCCAAAACTAAGATTGCCTCTCATATACACAGCCAGGCAAAGATCATTCACATGAAAAGCCCCACACAGCTTCCCATCTCATGGAAAGCTGCAGTAAGTCCAGATAAGAAATAATCTATCTGGGACTATCAAGATTTAAGGCAAAGGTCTTGACCATCAATTTTAAGTCTTTTACTTGTAATATTAATTCAGTTTTATTTATATTAAAATACCAAAGCCTTAGCAAAAAATGTAACAAGTCAAGAACACTGATGCTAAACTGCAAGCCTTTCACTCAAGTTTTCCAAAATACCAAAATCTGAAGAGGCGATCATATCATAGTTTTACTATTTTCATTAAAACTACTAGCAACTGCAACTTGCAAAACAGACAATAAGACGACACTGGTGTTCTTACCAAGTATTTCAACAGAGATGACTTTGGCCTGAGGCTGACCGATTCCATTACTGGCTCTACATAAATAAGTGCCAGCATCGAACTTCTGAACCTGTTGTATTACAAGATTTCCTGCAGAGAGAAGTTGAAATTTTGTTAACAAGGGACAGCGTGCCTTGCAAGATGGAAGGGCAGTTACTAGAAATGGCTCAGTCAGCACCAAGGGAACATTATCATGCTCTTACGATAAATCACAGACTTAATTCAGATTAGTTTAGCGTAGTTGACTTTCAAGCCAATTTCTTAGCCAGGGGCTTAATTACACAGAAAAAAAGACAGTTCTGAAAGCTTGAAAGAATTCAAACACGCCATAAATTTTGCACTAGCTGCAGAAAAAAACTTGATCACAAAAAAACAAAATTTACATGAAAACAAGAACCCTGCCATATGGAATAGTTCTTTCCAAATGAAGCCAACTCAGGAGACAGAAAAAGTGGTGCAAAAAAGTAAAATTTAAATATCAAATTCTTGATTCTGTGGTTGGTTTAATGAAGTATTCATATAGAAGATCATGGCCTCTAAGATTACATACAATTTGACAATTTCATTTAAATGATTCGCTTGGGTTCGAAACCAGGTCATAAAGGCAAAAAGTTGAAGCATTACCCACTCAGTCACCATGCCACCCCCTTCCTGAATTTTTTCTGCAAGCAATCTTTTGGGTGGCGTTTGTTAGCATGGAGCACTGATTTGAACTTGTCCAAGATAATAAGCTACAGAACTGATATATTTCAACAGAAAATAACATCAAAGCAATAAAAGACATATACCTGAGACCACGGAGTATCTACCAGTGGGAAGATGGCCCCCGTATTTTGCCCATGTTAAGTCTGGAACTGGCCATCCCTCTGCTGCACATTCCAAGGTCAAATTCTGACCAAACACGACAGTCACAAATTCACGTGACGACCAAATGAAAGTAGGAGTGACGTTTGCAAGAGGTGCTATTGAAGGAAATCACAAATCAACAAATCAAATGAGACAACCACCTGCAATCAACACAGCATCATCCACTGTAAGACATAACAACAATGTATAGTGAAACGCAACCCAAGTAGAGCTTAAAATGTATTCGGACATCTACGCATTTACATAGTGTATTTCAGGCTATTTCCAGCACTTATGCTATATTACTACATAAATACATATGGTAGCAGTCAATGGAATGTTGCTTTTAAATTCTCAGACAAGTCTTTATGCTAATTTGCTCTTTTTAATATTCAGATTTCTCACTTAAATTTATGTTTTCGTTCACTGTATGGTAGTCTCTGTCCTTCCAATAACACCATCAATGCCTTTTGAGTTTATGATGGCTACTTTAAACTTGGGCAAAACAAATCACACTTTCTTTTTTATATCGACCTCCATTAACCGATTTTTCACCAAATTTCAGACTGAATTTTGAAGGCTGTAATTTCTTCTCCGACCAACCTGAATTTTGAAGGCTGTAATTTCTTCTCCGACCAACCTGATCATAACTGGTGACTTTAATGCTCAAGTGAACACTAATGATTATACAACTACTGCCTCCCATGAAGCTTTGATTTCTCTTGATCTAAAGCAGTACATTACTTTGTTCACACATGCTAAAGGCAACACTTCCTGGTGACAAGATTTGATTGCAACATTACTGAAACATCTTAATTAAGGAATTCACTGCTTCCATTGCCTTTCTTAAAATAACCACCCAAGTACACTACACTACAACAGTGTACTTTCCGGGATTGCCATAAATTAGATATATGGACTTTCAAAAATGACAGTTGCTCATCACTTCCTTCAACTGATTAAAATCTATCGCGGGATACCCTTTCTTGCTAACTCCAATCCACTCTAATTGAATTGCTTCACAGGCACATTCCTGATAAATCAAAAAGGTTTTCATTCGTGACCCTAAGCCTTGGTTTAATTCTGAAATTGCTGATGCTCAACATCTCTGTAGCCAACTTGAACTCACTTGGCATCGCTCTAGACTTCCCTTCAGTCATGCGAATTTCAAGGTCCAATGCAAAATTGTTCAAAATTTGATTTCCAAGGCCTGATCCTCTTAGCTTACAAACCTGGTCTCAGACAACTCATCTTGCTCTACATCTTTTTGGACAGCACTCAGTAAGAAAACATCACTCCTGCTGTCTAAGACTTTCTCACTTTCTGCTCAGCCTGATGCTTTCATCAACGTCTTTAGTGACATGATATCCTATACTGGGCTGAAATTCTCTGGTATGCCACTATCAAATGGCTTTTCATCTTCTGACTCCCTGCCATCCACTCTTGATTCCCTCACTGCAAAACTTTGGATAAAATCCCGTCAACTGTTTTCTTCTGACAAACAACGTCTCCTTGATGCAATTCCAACTTACCTTCTCAACGCTGCTTTTGATGTGCCTTAACATTAATCAGTCTGTCGCTAGCTGAGGGCTCTTTTCCTTGATGTTTCTCCCATGTGTTGTTGTATCGTCTGTTAAAGCAGCCGTCTCTGGATACTGACACTAAGTCAACTATTGGCCAATTTAAAACTTGAATTCTTCTCGAACATGTTGTTAAAAAGCAACTGGAGGCACATCTGTCTTCAAACTCTTTACTTCTCTCTTACCAGTCAGCATATTGCAAATTTCATTCTACTAAGGCAGCTGTCCACAATGACATTATCTACTCTATTGACAATGCTAAAGTAACTGCACTGGCTCTTCTTGACCTGTCTGTTGCATTCACAGTTTTGACCACACTATCTTTGCTTTATCGCCTTGAGCACTGGTTTGGAGTATCAGGTCTGGCCCCAATTATAAATTGATTCCAGTCATATCTTACTCCCCACACTCAAACTGTCTACATTCCAGGATCAATGTCAGACCGGCACCAATCAGCTCTGCTTTTCTCCCTGTATGCCACTCTGCCAAGTACTTTATTGAATCTAAGTGCTCTCAAACATCATCTTTATGCTGATGATGCTCATCTCTATTTCTTTTGACAATTCCTCATCTTCCAGAGCTCTCTCTTACTCTATTACCTGAATGGATTGGTCCTAAATCATTCCAAAACTGAGTTCCTAATTTTTTTGTAATACACAGCAAATGAACAAATTTAAATGGCTGATTCTGTACAATTTGTCAATTCTGTTACACAGCACAGGGGGTGTTCTGCTCATAACTTAGGCATTGTATTTCATTCTAACCTATCCTTCAATGAACACATTCATTTAATATGTAAGTCAGCCCACTAGCACATTCATGACATTCAAAGAATAAGGCACCACATCCTTTTCAGCCTTGGTTTATCTGGCAAATGCGCTGGTCTCTAGCCTTCTTTATTATTGTAATTTGCTTCTTACTGGCATTTTTAAAGCTAGATTTAAGATGCTTCAAAGGGTCCAAAACATCTTGGCTACAGCCATCACTAAAACTTCAAAGTATCAACATACATCTCCAGTCCTTAAATCGCTGCCCTTGCTACCCGTAGAAGAGATTAATTTTTAAGACTGGCTAATTGTCTCTAAGGTTCTCCAATTTGGCCAAACTCACTAACTTTGTCTCATGCTGACTCCCAAGACCTGTAACTACCTGACCAGTTCCTCTGACTGTCTCGCTCTAACAAGGACAGCTTTTGGTGAGCACACGTTTTCCACTGCTGGCCCTAGAACTCTTCCAGCAAATATTTGCTCTGCAGAGTCTGCGTTGGCAATTAGATCTCAACTGAGAACTCATCTTTTCCAGGATTCATTTCCTCTGTAAGCTGTTCCTGTGTCTTCTGGGATTCCTTTCTTGGCTTTTTGACTGGACTCGCCATGAAATTTGGTGTGAATAACGACTTTGTTTACTAGCAACCATCAACTGCTGATTTTAGCATTATCACAGTGGCACTATAGAAGTTCTTGGATTATTATTACTATATACATACATACATGCATGCATGCATGTATACATACATACGTACATACATACATAAAAGATCTTTCAAAAGTACTGCTAAAGAAAAAATGGAGAAACAGTGAAGCTATACCAAATATTACTCTTACTATACAATTTTTGAACATCAAGACACTAATAAACCACTTCGACAACAACCAAGTAAAAGCAGGTAAAAACTTAAACCATAATAAACTGCTTTAAGTAGGTGAACCACTTAACAGAAGCATCAGATGAAAGTTAGACAAAGTGGCTGAGCACAGTTTGGGAGTTTATGTTATATTCACATAACATAACATGGCATTAGTTACAACTGGAGCTGACAGCTACTACTTCAGCCCTAGACATGCAGCTGAGACCTAATCAAAAGGATTGTGGGTTCAAGTTCATAGCAGCCCTGGGCCAGCCAGATGCACCAGTGGGCCCAACACACAGAGATAGAGCCCACAGACTAATACATCTCCATAACCTCTGGGGAAATAAGAACCAGCATGGGATACAGCAGTTCAAACGCCAGCCCATGCTATCACACACACTGCATTAGGTGTGGCGGAAAGACTATTCAGAAAATTTTCTAAGGGACTGTAATGAATGTGCCATGAATGTGACATGAGAAGAGCAATGAGTTACCATGTGGAAGCCAGATGTTCAACAATCTAAGTAACAACAACTATGAAATTATCTGATACAAATTAAAAACAAATTTAAACACTGCCTTCAGGAAATGTCTTGGTTCATAGCAACCAGACATTTCATTCGTTGTATTCTCTTAACAACTTGCTGTGACTGATCTCACCTATATACAACAATGTAACATTTTGACGTAAGTATGGCCGATAAAGCTGAGTTGTCAGATCAAGCTTTGCTTAAAGTGAGACTAATCCAGTAGATTCCATTACCAAGAACAAAGCAGAAGAATCTGCTTGGTGCTCAGACAGACAGACACACACAGACAGACAGACACAGACAGACACACAGGCACACACACAAACACACACACAGACACACATGGGCACACATACAAATACATGGATCAGATACACACAGATAGAAGGACAAGTGGAGCTCCATTCTGGCATAAATTGATTAGATGGAGGGACAGACAGCCAGTCGGACAGACAGACACATACAGAGATAGACCGACTACATCTGTGAAAATAGCCAAACAGTCTGCAAAGAGATGGTAGAGCCAATATTGATCTTTACACCTATGGTTTGAACCACTGGTATTAGGTTCCTCAATAGCCTCAACAGATGGCCGTTGTTGTGTGGCTTCGAAATACTTAGGCTTCTACTTAAGGCCGGCGGTTCCTCTGGGCTATTTTGACAGATCAGCTGCTAAGACTCCTCAGTCGGTTCGTTACAAACCCACTGTCTAGATGGCAGTGAAAATCAATTTATGCCGCAACGACGGCCCCACACGGCTCTGACCAAATGCACCTGTCCAGAAAGGAAAAGGAGAACCTCAAGAAGATGAAAAGAAGGTTGATGAGGAGAACAAAGACAAGAAAAAGAAGGATGAGAAGAAGGAAGAAAACTGCATAAGAGAGAAGCAAGATGAAGATGAGGAAGTGAAATATGACGTAGTGGATGAAGATGAGGAAAATGAGGAGTAGGAGGTGAGTAGAAAATGAGGAGGATGGTGAAGTGTCATTATTCTTCCTATCATCATAAACCACTCCAAAGAGACTGCTAAGTGCAGCTTGACGAAAGCTGCAGTTCATAGATTCAGTGGAATCCAGAAGTTCATTTCAGCGCCAATCAATGATTTACCAGATTAGAACCCATAAAAGCAAGCTCTTTGTCTCATTCTTCACAAAACAGGATCTTTCACAATCAATCAATCAGACTCCTTCCTTGGTCCAACTTCCCCATTCCTCCTCCAGATAGTAAAGATAACAAGATATTCTGATTTAGACAAAAATAGATTGCACAGAACAGAATCTGTCCATTGAAAGACCTGGGAGTTTTAATTGAGAAAACTCATCATTCATTTCTCTAATAAAATGAAGAAACAATTCTGGCTTTCAGCGGCAGGGTTTGTTTGTGTTAATAAGGCCATAAATCTGGAGCCAAGCCCTTCTAGTAATTTCCAAAACTGTGAAAAAGAAGCTGCTCAGTATAACAGGGCTTGCCAACTGCCCTTTAAGAAATGTCACTTGCACTAAATCTTAGAGCTCTCCCACAATCTGGCAATTAAGGGATAAAACAGGAACTGGTTCTTTCTTCACCCAATAAATAAAGATCACAGGCTTTGGTACCTGGAAGGAGAAAGATAAAGATATGGCAATACCTTGTTAAAGAATCTTGAACAAGAACAGAACAGAAAAACAACAGAACATAAAAAGCACAAATGGTAAAAAGATCAGAAATTAGACTCGAAGACAAGAAAATTAAAACAGACAAAGACAAGTTATGGCTGGTATTGTCATTATCAGCCATTTCACACAGCCTCAGAAGGCTATGGAGCAAAAATCTGGTCAATAAATCAAACCACTTTCTCAGACCCTGGTAAAAAGTTCTAAGTGACTTTGAACCACTGTGAATCTCTCAAATATTCCAGTTCACCATAACAAATGCAATTACCATCCTTAGCTATGTTGTAAGCAAAGCCTTTGGTATTCTGCAGAGTCAAGTAGTCTTAGAGATGTTAATTTCCTCTAGGTCTTCAACTAGCATAGAGGCAGGGATCCCAAGAGGCAAGAGCATCTTTTGTAATTGTAATTGTAAACGAACTTTTCAGTTCACACTTGTAGATATTACACTGTTTGGCCATGCAATATCTGCTCAGGAGGCTCAAACCCACAACCTTTGAATTACTAGGCAAGAAATCTAATGATTAGACTTCAAAATTTACAGCACATAAATGTTTGCTTGTTTATCTTATCTCTGTTTCAGACCCCAGAGAACCTTGAATGCAGGCAGCTCTGTAGTTGTTCCACTACTTTTAATATTTCTTAAACAATTATCAAACACTGGACTGTGCACAGCACACCTATGACATGTCATCAAGGAATGCTTAAAATGTGCCTCGCTGATGACTAAGCCCACATAAATTAACTGTATAAATTTGAAACTTGCAAACGTCAAACCATAAACAGGAAATTCCAAACACTCAGACATAGTTCATATTTAAGTTGAGACTAACTAGGGAGATTCAAGTTAAACTGATGCTACATTAAAATAATGAGACTTACTTTACTACATGCCTTGAAATAACTGCATCTACTATTATTTCAACACACAACCCTAATTTACAACTCTTTAATAGTCCTTCATACTACTTAGCATCACCATAATGACTCTAAACCTCCATCCTCAATGGCACATAATTATGGTCTAATGACCCCTTTCAAATCCCCCTCGTGTTGGGGGTGACCTATTAACTTAAGCCGTGAACCCACGTAAATTATTCCCTTCAGCTCTTCATGGAAATGCACAGAAAATTATGCATAATCAACCCACATAAATAAGTAAAGTTGAAACTGTTGGAAATAATCCTCTCTCCAAGTGTCTTCTTCACTGCAGTACACAAGACCATTTACAGCAGCAAATGAAAAATGATTCGCCCATAAAGTGATCTAGTTGGAGTTTCTTTTAAATTCATCAAACTAACTCTGTTGTTCAAGATCGTTTACACAGAGCAATATTTCTTGCCTAAACGATGGAGATCTACATAGCTAAAAACACTGCACACACGTGGCATCTTTACCCTACATCTGAAATGGTATGCTCCAACTATACTCCTATGGGCTTAATTAATATTATTTTATGACCAGCTCCTTTTGACTTCCTTCTAGTTGGCCAGTAGACAGCGCCCTTATAAATAAGAATAAGAGCAGTTGTTTCAGCTAACTCTGACAGGCAGCATATAAAGCATTTGTAACTTTGCTTTCTGAGACTAAGGGTGGGTAGTCTGTTCTCTCCCTCTATGAAGCATTACCGCTTCATTTTCTCCTAGCAGATGATGGTGGCTGGTCATTCCTACCATTTTCCATGCGCTCCTACCATCATCAACAGTGCACAGTCAATGTACTCATTTTGCAGTTGAGTTTAGGTGGAACAGACATCTTGAAAAAGCTTTCAGTGCTTGTAAGGTTTTGAGCCCCCAACCCCTGGGGTTAGAGTCCAGAAAGACCACTGCACTGCACCATATCAATTAATAATTTGGATTATGCACCAGTCAACTCTGAGATCTTAAGGATTTTATACTAAAAACAGGTTTTGCTTCCTGCATATAAAAATGCCCAACGATGCAAGGACTGTCTGTGTCCCACATGTAGGAAAAATAACCAGAGTAAGGAAAACGACATTTCAATAAATGACAACAAAGGACAGAGGGTCATTTAACAAAGAACAGAGGGTCATTTAACAAAGAACAGAGGGTCGGTTATTCATCTGAGAACAAAGCAGTGAGGGCGAAGACAGAATTGGAGCAAATGAACCAGGAGACACCCTCCAGCATTTGACTCACAACAGCCGAACCAAGACAGCTCATAGGAATGACACAGGGCAATAATGTATCAAGGGATGCTTAACAACAGGATGAGCATCTGGCCATGGATAATAGCAGCATCAGTTAACCATCTGCCTAGGATGACAAGGAGAAGATGATTACAAATGACAAAACCAGAAACAAGCCAAAGCTAGTAACTTTATGCATGGAAGAAAGCACCTTCTCCTCCAGTGCATCATGATACCAGCGTCCACATGCATTTAATCTGTCCAAAAGGATTTTCCTGTGACAAAGACTTAAATCGATCAATCAACAGCACTTATGCAAGGTGCAAGAAATGGCCAGAATAAGCAATTCAAAGATTTAAATAATGCATCAAAGCTAAGATAAGGCTGTGCATCACGCCTTCTAATATTAAAATAATAATAATAACAATAATAACATTAAAGTGCCAGATTGGTTATTATTATTATTATTATTACTATTATTATTAAAACTAATAACATAAAGCAGTGGCTTTGTTAATATTAATAATAATAATAATAATAATAATAATAATAATAATAATAATAATAGACAAATTTGCCCAACTAAACATTAGTGAATGCTAGGCAGTTTCAAAACAATGCTTTTATCTACTTTTTTATTATAAGAGTTCACTCAAACCCTGGGCTCATGTAAAACAACAACAACGACAACAACGACAACAGTAGCAGCAGCAACAACAACAATAATAAAACAATTAGAATGATCTGCACTGTTCAAATAGGTAGCATTCAGAACAAACCCTGTGAATGAAATTTAATGAATACCCATGGACGTGAGCCCCATATACAAAGTGTAGAATGTGTATACAAACTGGATAAGCTGTTTACATGTAACTATGCAACTGCCACCTAGATGTAGAATCAGAAGTGCCAGCAAGTGTGGGGTAATAACGGGTAAGTCCGACATTTCTTGATTTACATAGCTACCTGCTATAACTCCAAAAAATCATGGATAACTGCCTGTCATATTATTCAAAGCTTGACAATACACTAATATACAATTACTTACATGATTCTAAACCTAATCAGAAAAAATGAAGTAATTGTGAAGTCACTCCCTAAACAATAAAGCTTATAAAAAATATTGTACTTGCATCAATGACTGCCAGTAACTGTTTTCCCACAACTATGGTCTGTTTTGACATAGCTTATATGTCCAGACTGTATCAACAACTCCAGTGGTGGCATACAACCCAATGTCCTCAGAGAGTTTTCATAATACCCTCATCCATTCACTCTGGAACCTCTATCTGTCATGTCCACATTCCCTCCTCCTGTTGTCACTGAGCTTATCAAATACCTCCAAACTCGGCACACCTTGCCTTGAGACACATTAGCCCAAATATCACAATCCCCATCTAAATAAATGATGACCGGTGTCCAGGCATTTGACAGCATGACTGATGGACGGCACCAAACACACACAAAGAGCCTTCAATTTTCTTAATTAGGTATTCAAAAAGGCACCACCTCAGCCGGAAAGCAACAAAGATCTGACATAGACTTGATTGCCTGAAAGACGCACTTTGCATTTGTCCATCACTCCCTACAATCACTTTTAATTTACCAAGTCCAGTAAAATTATAAATGCAGCAGCAAGCAAAGGCGGAACGCTTCGTTAAAATTGTCCACTCCAGCCCTTTGTCATGTCGGACCTCTTCTGACTGCCAACATAAAAAGACAAAGGCAGCCGAAGTCTCCATGGTGCCTACCCGTTCCACGTGGAAGCGGCAAAATGGAAATGCTTCCTCATTCAGCAGGAAGGAAGGAGTCGGGTCTTGCAGTCGACCTGAGTCATCGATCCAGTGGTGAACTCATTTCCACAGGCCAGATGGATTAGGAATTGCTGTTATCAACTTTGCATGCCAAATTACCCGATCGCCTCTGGACAATTCCATTGTTCCAACCAGATTCCATTAAGAAGGCGACATGCACCAGTGAACACATTTCGCTGAAGACATACCGGTAATATATGGATGACAAATCCTAAGGGACAGAGCACTGAGAACGCTGGCTCACATCCTTAAAAGTTAATTGGTTTCCTGACTTTTCAAATATCAATCATAACTATAGTCTCCCCAACAACGACCAAACAAACTGTCTTTAAGATTAATAAGCAATCTATAGATATTTTCCCTAGGCATTTCAATTAGAAAACATTATAATCCTCATAATCCTCAACACCCTTATTGTCATCGTCAACACTGTGTGCTTGTGAAGATATGTCATTTGTCCTACACTAATGCAAGTTAGTTACTTCATTACTTACTTAATCGTCATCATTATCAGCGTCGTCACAATTATCAGCGTTACCTTCATCCTAATCAACAACATCACCAACATCATCATACCCTGCCTACTTCTCCTCATTATCATCATTTTCACCATCATCATCGGAAGAAGCAGCAATGACTATCAACCTTTAACAGCTGTAACATCAATCAAGTCAAGCATGTGCAGCTGAGCAGCCAAGCACCACAGGTGAGCCGTAGCATTTGAACTGTCAGCATAGTTCAAGAACAAGCCATCATACATCATACCATACAAACACCTAATCCTGTTTCCCAAAGTTTGTCTGGGTCCCAGAGTCCAACAGGAAGTGTATAATCAACCCTGGAAAGGAAGGTCATTGTTCAATGCCTTAAACCATCTGAAGATGTGTCATTAACTATATCAGGAAATGCCTATCTCAGCATGCAGCTGACAGACTAAAAAAGCTTTTGCTTCAGAAAACTGTGCCAGAAGCAGATTCCATAAATCACCTCTGCATTGCCATCCATCCACTCAGCTTTTTCAGCACCCACTCATATGAGGCTCACTTGTCAGCACTCTCTTATATGAGGTGTTCTTACAGTTCTCCACATCAGTTCAAGAGGAGAATTGAACAATGAATACCAGACTCAATAAACTTTGCAACAACTCACCAACAACTGTGAGCTTCTGGACAACAGATGCGGCCATGCGATTTGCCAAGACTGGGTTATAAGCAGAGCACTGATACATGCCTCTGTCTTGCTGGCTTACGTTGGAGATCTGCAGGTTGCCAGATGGCAAGATCATATGGCGATCTGAAAATACAGTTAATTCAGTTAGCCTAGAAATGGGTGTTTATAATTATCTGAGCAAAATATTATGATCTTTTCATTAGCCTAATTAAAGATAGCCATACGAAGTAGATTTGCATGCAGCCATTAAACAGCAATATTTCTAAGCTGGCTCCTTTAACGATCTCACCTTTCCTAGTAACGACCTACTCAGAGGTGGATTGTAAGCAGAAGGAGCACAGACAGCTGGAGAACAGTTGTGCAAAGACATCAAGGGTTTGTGGCTCAACAAAGGTCACTCAAGTCATTTCATTTACCAAAATCTCACCTTTCCAAAAAAACTATAGTTGGCATCTCCCTCCAAATTCTTAATAGATTGCTTTGCACACATATCTGAAATTATGCCCGCGCACATGCGCACACACAGACACACACACAGAAAGATATGATTACCAAACAATAATTACAGATCCGTTTCACTTGCATTTGGGCATTAATTTAGCACCTTCAAAGATTCTCCCAGAATTACTGCATTCAAGGATAAATATTTAACAGATTTAAAAGTCAAATAGAGCAACTTAAGACAAGCTGCAGCAGAACTGTACGACAGATTTTCCAAGTCTGTGTTCACGGAAGCTTGGAATATACAATTACAATTACAGTGTACAGCTTAATTATGTTATTTCCACCTTCAAGAATGTGGAATGGCAGCCTTTCAATGCATTTCTCTCTAAATGTGGAAGGGTCACTTCCAATGCTCACCAGAAGTTGCAGCCATTTTTGTGCATCATTAACTATACAGTTCTCTTATGTAGCAGATATAGACACCAAAGCAGTCTTAATTAATATATATAATGTAAAGTAAACTGACATTATATAGCACCACTTAAAGGAAACTCATCAGCAGAGAGAGAAAGAAAGAGAGTAAATGAATAGCACCTGTCAGAAGGAGTCTGGTTCCATTGAGCTCAAACTCTATGGTGGCCTGAGGTCGACTGAAGGGTGGATAACAGGGCACCACGGCAACATTTCCTCTTATGACTGTTGTTTCAGCCACTGTTTGTGCTGAATCAGATGGATGCAACACTAAAAACACACACAGTGATCGAAAACATCTGTCTTATAAGGGTGGTCTTGTCACTGGGAATCAATTTAGCATCAACTTCACAACAAAATTTGCTTGGAATTTGGCTTAACTGATTTAAGTCTGACAACACCAAACATCCTACACTGTCTGCTTAAATAGCATAAGCTACACAGCAGCAGACATTGTGTGGACAGAACACTCACAGGCAACTGTCTTTACTTAAATGCCATCACTGCGGTCTACTGCCAGACACTTGTGTGGCCTATTATAGCATGATATCCAGAGTAGCACATGTAGTACGATAGGTCACAATGCCTGTGTTGTACCGCCAGACAGTCCATGTCCACAAGCACCAGGCAGCATTTGTTTTAAGAGCACAGAGTGGAAACATAACATTATACCAACCCAACCTGTAAGGGCTGGTCTGAAACTAACCCTTACTACTCCACCTTATACAAACAAATTCAAGTAACATTCAAACAGTAAACATGGGAACTTGTATTTAGTTAGCAACAGCACTTGACAGAGAATATCACCAAACATCTGTCACAACCGAAATAAACTTATCTAATTGTTATCATCTACCTGTGATGAAAGATGGTCACAACCAGACCTTAACTGTGCTCAGTTAGCAAAACTGAATAATATTAAGTAATAATGGGCATTATTGAAATTCAAGACAAGACAACAAATCAGGGCCAGATTTAGGCATTACCTAAACAATCTAAACAAGCTACTGTTTACGGCCTCACAGTCTGAAGGGGCCTCTTAAAAAACTCAGAATTTTTTTCATTTGCTACAGTTTTATTATAATTAATATTTAAGTAATGATTTCACCTAATTAGCATAGCCTAAATAATAACAATTAACAACAAATTTTACACAATTATTACAAAAGGTCATTATTTATACAAGTTTGTAGTCCTGATTTCATTATTTTATAATTATGCTTAAATGTAAATTATTATTAGATTTAATTATATTTGATTTTTGTTATCATGGTATGTATTTTTTACCTTTGATAGTTTTGCTTATTGTATTTCCATGTTATTTGCTAAGGTTTTTGCCAAATAGAACCTCTACAGCTTCCCATAGCTTAGGGCCTCCCTTGTCTAAATCCTGCCCTGCAACAAATCATTTCCTATGTCTACATAACTTTGTGTGTTTCATGCAGGATAACATAACCACACATTTATATAGCACCTATTCAATGGAAACTCCTCCGAAGTGCTGCAAGACAAAATCACGATTAAAGAGAAATTTTCAACCACTAAACAACCACCATAGAGCTGCAAAAAATCAGCAGCTGATGAATGCGTTGGGAGAGAAGACCATCTTCAAGAAGAAGACAAGGATAAAGAAATGTTATAAGGTCAGATTTCAAACCTACCAGCAAAGCAGGAAGTCTCATTTAATACAACTGAGAATTTGTGCATCTCTTAAATATTTGTACATTGCCACAAGTTTGACACTCTCTCCATTCCTAATTCTGCGCAGCAATGGTGTCTTGATTGGGAATTTCTGTATAACACGGTGCATATTCCATCCCTGCAAAAATAGGCCCCTGTCAATAAAGAGGCCAATCTATCTCTAAAAAATATGGTCTGTTTGACTAAGAGACTGGCAAATGGTCCCTTTCTAACAGCAGACAGGCTTGCATTCAAAGAGTCCTAGGAACAAGGCCCTTCCAAGAGGTGATAAGAAGAGAGGCTGCTCAAGCTATGGCTGCTGCTACTGCAGCAGCTGTTGCCGCTACAGCACCGGTCTTATGCAACCTCCCCCCATGCCAAGATGAACAAGTCATCACTGTCTTCAAATCTTGAAATATAAAGCAGTAAATGAATTGAGACCACTTTGGCTGACCTTTGCCCTATACAACATCAAACCACATCTTTCAAAGTCCATATCCATACACCAATGTTGTCAAAGGGAGATGAATGCAACTGCAACTTCCGAAAAGGAGGCAAATTCTGACACAGCATTTACCGGGACAAAGACCAGATCACCAGAACAGCCCAAGGGATGAAGATGTTTAAAAGGAAACCACATTGCAACATTCTTCTGTCGTGTGGTTAAATTAGGTGGCAGCTTCCTTGCTGCTGAAATTTACATCAAACACTGTCTTTACTGCTCTTTAGCTGCTAGTTAATTATTTCACAAACTATCTGTTCAAATATATTGTTGTTCATGTTCATATTTAATAAACTGCTTGCTTAGTTTTCATTGCAATTCAGTTTCCCTTTAATAATCAGTGAGGAAGGGGGAAGGCTATAAAATGAATATCCTAAATGATACCAGCACCCCTGGTGTTTGCTTTCTTTATGCTCAGCCTTAACCAAAGCATGCTCTGCAGGTCAAATGAAGGTTACAGCTTGTCAGTCAGAAGACTATCTGATTTAATTGCTCAGAGAATGCCAACAAATCTCATTTGTGGACCATGGAAAATTGGTCTTTCAAACCCCTACAGAGTTTACCCACTTGTATTTCAGTACTGATTCATTAGGTGCAATCAGCCTCATCAATCAAGAAACTCTATTACACTCATTTACCTACAGTATCTTCAGTCTATGGCTTGTACTGCATCCTCACAATTCCTTTATTCTTTCAGTCCTCCTTAATTGCTCATAGGAATATTCATTCATTCATTTATTCATGCTACATCAAACAGGCTAGCTATTTGAATCACACAAACACCCAGTGAACCATGTTTCCACTGAATTGACTAATTAATCAACCAGCTGATCTCAGCCATTTTATATGCTTTTCCAAAACTGGTCACTAGGCAAGCACAAAAGCTTTAAGATTTTCTTTAGCATTCTATAAATTCTTTTTCCAATACAAGCCAACTTCTCATCAAATACTACATGCGGTAAAAGAATTTGCCACAAGTTATTTCTCTGATACAGTGACACCTGTTAAAGTTTCTTAAAATATGGGTGATCTGCAGAAAAGACTACGCCCTTCCGAGGTCACCAGCCAGCATAAGCCATTTAGGTATGCACCACCTTCCTTCTTAATAAAACCAGTCTTCTTGAAGGTCCTAACTCCAACTGGTAAGCAGGGCATTCTCATTCCAGAGGCACTATACCGGCAGGTTCTTTTGACAATTCCTAAAGCCCTAAGGTATTATCCTTTGTAATGCAATGTATCTCATTAAGACAGATAGCAGGAAACATGGCGGAATCACCCTTATAATTCCAAAGCCACATCTTAACACAGAGCTTACACGTATGTAAGCATGTAAGTGTGTATGCAGGCATGCATGCGATCAAGTATGTACGTATGTATCTGCATATTTTCATAGTGCCTTTAAGGATTTCTCAAACATTTATGTCATAACACAAACCCAAAAACAGTAGGCAAATCCTATGTGCAGATGGTCCATGTAAAAATAAATCTCGAAATGAAATGTTAAGCGGATAATGTATACAGCACAGGTCTTGTGTTTCAGTAAAGGTGAGGCATTTGATCTGAGACCAGAGACAAGTACTTAGAAAAAGATGCCCTGTACTTATTCTTTCTGAACTCAAGGAACAGTTCATTGCACACACACTGACAGACCTATACACATGTTCACTTGCCTTAATTACTTTTATTTTAGCACTGCAATATACCATAAAGCATCAATCAATGATGCTAGGCGATTGTCAGTCAGACAGCCCTGCTCAAGGTCCTTCCACAGTAAAATTATCTGCAGAACCTTCAAACTGGTCACTCCACCCAAACAAGTAGCACCATATTATAATTATATTTCATAACTTCATATCACACTGTGCTACGTTACACTTTAGGTCAAAATACAAGAAGACAATAAAGACCCAGTAAATTCTAAGATGTTAGCAAGAGGTGTGCTTAATCATGAGCAGGTAAGCATGCAAGATGTTCTCACCAGCCGCTTCAACTCTAGCTTCACTACTGACGATCGTTCCATAAGGACTTGAAGCAAGGCACTGATAGATGCCTTCGTGTGAGACATCACTCGGTTCATCAAATGCGGCAATCTTCAGACTGCCCTCCCTCAGCTCTATTCCCTTTGGTCTCTGTGAGGCTATGACACTCCCGTTCAGAAGCCATCTGACTGTGGTGGAATTGGGGTTAACACCACACCACAGCTCCACTGGCATTCCAGGCTGGATCACAGCACCCTGGGGCTCTACCAGAAAATGAGGTATGTCATCTGCAAACAAAGAATCATTTTATGTAAAATGAAATTGTAAAAAGAAATCAATTATCAAGCATCCATTTATACACAGACTCTTCTCATTGTAATAACAGTAATAAGCCATTGTCTTGCACAATAGTGAGGTTTCTGAAATGCACCGTTAAAAGCTGTGATACATACATCCATACATACATACATTTATAGCATTTCCTTACAACATCTCTGATGTATAAGTACTAATAATGTATGTATGTATGTATGCATGCATGTATGTATATACATATGCATATATATATATATATACATATATATATGTATCTAGTCGCTAACTATTAAGTACCTCATAAAAGCACTGCCTGCTACTCACGAAAAAACACAAGACATACTAAATGTTTTATAACCATTTCCTTATTACTTTTTGTGCCTTCCTGCGGAAAACAGATGGTTAATAGTAATAAAAAGATTTTATACAAAAATGCTAACTGAAGCGACAAGAAATAACTTGTTAACTTCAGATTATAAACTAGTGTAGCCAATAGCCCTACCATTTTGAGAACAAAAATAACTAATATAGAAATCAACTTCTGTAATCCTCAGAAAATTTATAATATCAACAGAAATAAAAGAAGACATTCAAAGAATTTTGGATTTACGGGACAGCAAACTACATACGTACATGTCCACAGCAGAACAAGGCAATCATTCATTCATTAAACACTTCCTTCAACAATAGTCCTCTGAGGTATGGTCCTGACACTTAAAAGAAGCAATGTTCAGCAATTCAACAATGGGACAAACTTATGCTGTGGTTTACAGGGACCAACAAGGCACTGTTTTCAATAAGACCGGCTGAATGAAACTTGTAAAATTAGTTAGGGTTGTTGAATTAATTATTTAAAGATGCAATGTAGCTGCACAACTGATCTGTGTTTAATTGTGTGCTAATTATTTAGTGCTAAGTATATCTAAGTATTAGAACACCATGAGTTTATCCAGTCTGCCTTTAGCCTTTAGGCAGCTCAGACACCTGGCCATGGATGGACCCCACAATCCGGGATGACTGTGCTTCAGCATTACAGCTTTTGTTATGACAAAAGGATCAGGTGAATATGCTGACATATTTTAAGTCAGTAGAATTAGCAAATGCCTGGAAACATGACATGTATGTATGTACAAAATGCATGTATGCATGTTGTACGTATGTTTGCACGTATGTATGTCAAAATTTTACACAGTATCTTTAAAACCTTTCAACTGCACATGTAGATCTTGCACCACTGAGAAGTTCTTAAAAGGAGATATATAAATCTCCAAAGACAAAATTTAATCAATTAGGTAATTACACAGTAGAAGAAAGGTGCAAGAAAGTACAGACAGAAAACATAAATCGCCAAATGACTGCCTGCATTTGTCAGTCTACTATACTACTGCAGGTGTTGACTATGCAATATGGCAACGAGTTATATCCCTCTGGAAAGAGCTCAAGGAAGTGCTTTGTAGAATGTCTTGCAAACTTTTTAAACAGATCAACTCCGATCTATTATGACTGATCTTATTTTGATGATTTCTAATACATTCAGATCTACTCAGGGTGGTTTTCAAAAGACCAAACCCAGTTCTTTTGCAGTGCTCACAGTCTCCTCCCAGTGACAAAAGAAACCTCATTCAACTTAAGAAGTGCCTTACATCACTAGAAACGATCAATGGCTCAGCCCATTTGAAGAAGAAGCCATTGCAACTGACCTGCATCAATTCCAGTCCAAATGAATGGGCACCTAAGTTTACCCAAGCAATTGTATTTTGTGATCCATAATCCCCACCCAGACACCATTAACTCAGCCGGAGTATCAGAACTAATAAGGTAAATATTAATTATCACCTCAATCACATACACCCAACAGGCCCCAACGGAAAACGGTGTCAGAGGCAACCTGCCTCAATGGCCACATAATGGAGAGTGACGAATGGCACAGACTCTATGGCATGAATGAAGTGATAAGAAAACATTTGAAGGCACCTGTGAAAAGCTTGCAACTAGTGAATCAAGCGTGCAGCAGTGTCATCTGCGATAATCAACGACCTCACACTGGTTACAGTTTACAAAGCGACCTGTCTGCAGTTGGGGTCAAGATGAAATCACACCAATGCAGACATCTGCCACGATTTTGAAAACTGGTTTGCATCACAAAAGAGAAATAATCTTTTCTCACAAAGGCTTTCAACTAATCATACAACAACGTCAGACTTCCTGTCAGCTTTCTGATAAAATCAGCCATTAGGAGCACCAGAAGGAGAAGAGGCTAAAGGAGGACAAAGCACATTTGAACCCCCTGTGGGCAGGGCAAGATGTCTGGGCAGATAGTGAGAGGGGTCGGCAGTTCACAGCCACTTACTCAAGCCATTAACTCAACCATACATCACCAATTCCCATCACTAAGATCTAGTGTTTGCTGTAGATAAGTGATTTTTATGCTCTATTAAATAAAGTGCCTGTCTTGCTCTTTTGCCCAACGACCTGGTCCCTAAAAGGGAGGGAGAATAATAGCCTCGACCGGAAAAAAAACTAAATAAAACCTTGATCATGATCAAAACTTCTCAAAATTTTCCAATTTAAAAGCATTTTTAATCAAAACCTGTTCACAATTCATTACTTAAAACTATTACCTGGAAATATCATAGTTGTAGTCATAGCTCATTAGCACTGCTGTCATCAACTTGATTACTATCAAATCATTATTCTCACTGCCTTTAGGTACAACTATCTCTCATATAACCCAAAACAAGAGCATAATTACCCTTTCTTCTGACTAATATGTAGCTGTGGATCTGAGGAATGGCCTTCCCTATCCAAATGCAGCTAATGGCCAGAGTCATTTCACAAGAGGCTGTGAGCCCTTCTCTACCAGGAAAAAGCAGTCTCCCCTAATCCTCACACTAACAGAGCTATCTGTGCCCTTGAAAGGCAAGAAGAGGCTTTCTGGACAGGCAATGCCCACCTATTAGAAAGGGGTTCTACCATCAGTCAAATGGCTGTCACAGATCAACCTGGTGGCTCCAATGGCGTCTTCTACCACCTACGAGGGATCAGGGCCGTGTTGCTATCGCCCATCATCATTCTATGCTTACAACACTCTACAACACTACTTGGTCCAGGAACTCTGAACCTAGTGTCATCTGTCAAATCTAGATGTGAACCTGTTAGTTGGGCTCAGCATGAGTGCAAGAGCTTGTTACTCTGACATTTCTAGTTATCTAAACAAAGCTAGCTGAAAAACTTTTTTCTTAATGACATTTAACATCTCATTTATTGTACTGGCATTTCTGATTTTTTGTTTTTATCAAGGAGACATTCCACTAGTGATGTAGTGCATTTCTAGCACATGATTTCATATTAATCAGCACGCTTTAGAGCATTGTGGCAAAACTTTTCAAATGGTCAGTGACATGTAAAATTGATGCCTTGCACAAGGCACATGTAGCTTTGCATAGATCTTTGTCCAGATTACCTTAAAATATTTCCATATGGGACTTGGCTTGCCCATTGCTGAATGCAATATTTTAAGACATTTTATGGGCTATATAAGTTCAATTTAATGAAAATATAAGAAGTTAAATATCGCTTTACTCAAAAGTATCATCCAAAATTTAAAAGGAGCATTCTGATCAACAGCAGAAACCGCAAACGGAGCGGAACATGTATTATAGCGCATTTACTATTAGCAGAAATCAAAATTATATAATGCATTTACTATTCATATTCAGATTCAAGAAACTTCAGCTGAATATGAACAAACTACTTGGAGCACTATTCAGAACTCAAGCAAATCGATTACGAATATTCGGTACAGCTGATGAGAACAAAGATGAACTGAGAAAATAACAACTGAAACTATTTTATAATGTATACCAGTATGATTAAATAAATTCTGCCATAGGCCATACATAGTCAGGGACATGAACCCCAAAACAAATTCAGCTTCAGAAAACAACCACATTTTAACATGACTTATTATAACATAGTAGTTGACTGGGCTCCCAAAATTAGGTGTAGTGCACTAATTTAACTTTATCTTGTTAAAGATAATAAGTATGTTTTACATTTGAGCTTTTCAAAATCTTATAAATTTAAGGGCCAGTGCAAACTTACAGAAGAGCTCTTCACAACTTGTACTTCAGCAAAATGCAAAGATCCTTTCAGGCATCCGTTCAACAGCCAGCTTGGGAATTTCTTTGTAAACTGATGAAGATTGGCTGGGTTTATTACAGCCCATCAAGGGACATCTTGATAATAAATCTCTCAGCTGCTGATAGCCAGCAAGCATTCCAGAGGTGAGGACCATAGACAGTATAAGGTGAGAAGGGGCCATAATGGGTGAGAATGAAAGAAGGGAAAATGGTAGGGAAGAAAATCCAATATCAAATAGAATGACCTTTTGGCTCAAACGGAATCCATCACAGTGTGAGTGCTGTTATTATGGCAAATGCTTTTCCTCTCCTACCAAGTGCCACCACATGGCATATAACCAAAAAATGAGAACTAGAGTTGGAAGCAATTAAGCGTTAAACGTGAGACCTTTAGGCCAGCCGGAAATGTTTACCAAGACCAATCATAAGGATTCATCAAAAGTTGATCGAAATGGATGCCATAGAAATGCCACAGAAATTTCTTATATTTACTTCAACACAGGCAACCGACCGCAATGATTCTGCGGCAAGTGATCATCGCTAGCTATGCACAATCATGATCAAGCAGCAAGATCATGCTAGAAGCAAAAGACCACTCCTAAGACAGAAGATCCAACGATGAATTGCAGGCCCCAGAACTGATTTCTTCATCTTTAAATCATCAAAACTATCATTTGAAGAAAGAAAGTTATGTTGAAAGAGACCTCATTACTAAGACCACTTTTGGAGACCCTTTCTCGAAGAAAACAGGACTCCACTTAACATCCATATACATAAACTCTATCAACCACTCATGAACTCAACTGAACACTTTGTTGACCACAAAGCAAAACTCCACTGAGCATTTACGAGTTCTTAAGGAACTCACTTTCATCATTTAAGTCACTCGTCAAGACTCATTATTTTACACCTGCTTTTGCATGACGCCATCTTGGCCCTCTAACGAACATGCATCCGAGTCTCAGATTCAGATTTACTGACCTTGCACACGTTAGAGTGTTTTTAATAAATAAATAAATAAATAAACTCCAGATAACATCATTTAGGCTCATGACAACTGCTAAGTGCTTTAGAGATGTTCTTAGAAGGCACCACAGAACTGTCCAGTAACACAGATACACACACACACACACACACACACACACACAACTCCACTGAGCATTTGAATGAACTGCAACAAGTACTAAAATGCATTGAACTCAGCATTCATGTGCACTCAACTCAGTGCTCATGTGAACTTCACAAAGTATTCACGTGAAGTCCACTTGGCACTTATGAGCACTCAAATGAGCACTCAAGTGAACTGCACTGAGCACTCAAACTCTGCTGAGCACTGATTATAAAAAACATAAAACCCTGACAGAAGAAGACCTAAGTAGATTCAGAGAACAACACCACAAGGACAGAGGCTCAGGTGTTGTGATCATCCACTTGGCAACAGATTAACCAGTAGACCTCCAGTCAGTCACCATAGACCTCTTGAGTCCTGGAATTGCCACCAGCCAATCATTAGTTCAGTTTGTTTCCTGCTGATACTCTGTCCTCTGATTCCCATTCATCATACTCTCTTACTCACCGTCACATACAAGGTTGCATGCATTCAGATCATCAAAGCTTTCTGCATCTGCCTATTTGTCTATATCTGCCTTCTGTCTGTTTCTTTGTCAGTCTCTGTGTCTCTGTCTCACTCTGTCTTTCTGCTCCAGTACGGACCTGTGAGTAATGCCAATTAGAAGTGCATGTAACACAGATTATTCTATTAGTTTAATTTCACCTGAAGTCATCAAACCCTTCCTTCACCATGCAATAAATTGTTTTATATCCAACAGAGGCCAAAATCAATTGTTCTCCTCCCTCCTCCTTGCCTTGTCCACCAGCCATCATGCAGTCTCCAACCAATTACTCGTCCCGAACAAAGGCAATAAAAAGCCAAAGATTGCATATAATGGCACCAGGACAAAGTATCTGGGCAACGAAAGCAGTGCCAAATTTAGTGCCCATCAGATCCGGCGCAATTTCAGATCCATTGGGGCAAGGAATAGCCGCACGCTCAGTCAAACTGCACTCAGCATTCTGGACGTTTGATGCAGCGGCTGTCGCCTTAATCAGCCATAATTTTTATTTAATTCCTGTAATCACAGCATCTGGCAGAATGACAGCCGCTACAAGGCTTGATTTAGGACTCACAAACAACCACAACAGCAGAATCACGTTCAACCGAACACCAGACCAACATGGTCGAAAACAATAAACCATAACAACATAAGCCAATGTAGGTATCCTAGGATTCCTCGGATCAACCTCCTGTGACAAATGCCTCAGCGAATAAAGAGGCCCAACTCAGCCTGTCTTACAGTAAGCAGCAATTACTAATCATTACCTAATCAGCACCCTTTTGTTTAGACTGTCTGCAGGCACACACACACACGCACACATGCACACACACAAACACACACATATATACACACATGATCACAAATACACAACTAGACCACTCCTAGATACAGCTAAAAAAGAAAAACCCACGGCATAAGGTCTGTGAGGTAAAGGGGTTTAGTCAACATTATCACCATTAATGTCATCAGCCTCATTTGTCATCATTATCACCTCCACAGTTTTATTAACAAATTCCACCAAAACAGATATGCTTTTGTGAATTCTTATTTTCTATCGATTTCTTCTCAATTTTAAATGGCATCTAGTACAGAAAATTGCACAATTCATTCATTGCAATTGAAATTCCACATCTTAAATTCCTGAAATATCATCTCTCATTTCTCAGTCTCTGGCTTTATTCAACTGTCAAGCCACAACTAGGCCTGACAACAAAATGTTTGTTTCACAGGTGTTACACGTTCTTAAAATTTTGCAAAATCACCAAATGACAGAAAACCTAAAAACAAATTTAACTTTCAAACACAAAAATAGTTTACTTTTAAAATTTATGTCGTTTGGTCACTTACCAGTTCCATGAGAAAACTCCAGTAACACCAGACTGGAGAAAAGAAAATGAAGTACAGAGGCTCTGAACCAATTCATTCTGGATGGTATTTCCAAATTAAACTGTGCGGTCAATACTCAGTTGAAATGACCCTGATGCATCTAGCCACCAAGAGACGTTACCTAAAACAGAATAGATACAAGTGGATTCAGGAACTGGAGATGAAATTCCGTTGGAATGATTCTTTGTGACATGGAATCCCAGAACAATCAGTCAGTTCTCCATCAATGTCAACAAGAAAAATATTTATGAACTGTTAATATGTCAGACTTTGAGCTCATTGAGAGCTGATTGAACAGTTCATCACTGGAATTGGGAATTCATGTTCAAGTCCACCACAGTCATCGTTCTTCTCAAAATTCAGTCAGGGCTTAAAGTACAGAAGCTACAACAGGGCAGTAAGTACCACCAGACCAGAACTTTGTATGAAGATTGTCAGTTACATGTATGAATGCATCATTACATTGTCTTATATGTCAGTTTTTAAAGAACATCTCATAAACTATGGTCCAGTGTAAGCCTTTGAGTTCCTGCACTTCCTTCCTGTAGCTTTCAATATCATTTGGTTTATGTTCATTCCACCTGATACCCAGTCTAGCACTGGGACTCAAGTATTGGCCCAAACGTGTTCCCTACATTAAACTATAGAAATTTTAATGAAGGATGCTGAAGACTGTTCTGTTCTGCCACGACTCAGCTGAGGGCACTTCTGACCCTAACAGCCACAATCACTGGCCATATTGAGCCCATAGTGGGCCACAAGTTGCCACTCTTGGCACAAATGTGGGCCAGCAGTGGGCCCAGTGAACATGGCCCTTTGGATAGTGCCTAGATATCTTGAAGCGCTCCATAGGGATACCACAGAAATTCTGCAGCTTATATATGACAATACTTTACTCACCACTAGAGAACACCGAAAAATAAACGCCAGTAGTTTTATCAACATCAGAATTTCACTGAAGCACAATTCTAAGGTTTCAAATCAGACTCTGCAGTCAGAAATGCCCTGTGTTACTCAAAGCGTGGAATAACACTGCACACAAAGACAGAATAGATGAAGACATCATCACTGAACAAGGTCAGACACATTCCATGATCCACATGAAAGCAGAAAGACAACAAACTCAATAATTCTCCAGTGGCAGAAGCCTTTGGATGTTAAATGAGTCCAGCTGAAGAAAACCAGCCTCAGAATTTATCTTCATTCACTTGGACAAGTTTCATCAAAGGATGACAAGAAAATCACATCTTATAAATGAATGTCAGATAGAGTTGCAATGTCCAGGTCCAGGAGAACCCCCTACCCCAGCTGCCCACAAGTCTGCACTTAGTCAACCATTCCTGTAGCAACACAGGATTGAAATCCTTTATTCTGCCTCCTTGTTTATAACAGATTCATATTCCTGGTTCTAGTGGCCAGCCAAGAAGGCCTGTTGACTTTTCATTAAGACCAACTGTCAGTGTTTGAAGGCTAAAAACAAATAAACACTCCCTTGAAAACCCATCATTAGGAATCATCTTGTCTCATCATAAGCTGCTGCACAAGTCCATCTATCGCAGTCGTCATCGAGTGCAGGTATCAGCAGCACATGCCTGCTTCTTGCGGAATTCAGTTAAGAGTCTACATCTACATCCAATTTCATTCTGTATGTTTAGAGTCGTTATTTTCTTACTGTGAGAAGGAGAGATGCGATGAAACACACTCCCAGTTCCTATGCCCTGATTTCTAGTTAAGCATACAGACTGCCGATTCCTCGCTAATGATATAGATTCCTTGTTAGAGATATAGATTCCTTTCCAACGATAGATTCCTTCCTTGTCAGTGATGTAGCTTTTGATCGCTTGCAAATAACACTGACTCATGACTACCAATGACTGAAGACTGAGCTATATTTTGAATCTGGAATGCCATCAGCTGCGCCATCAATTGCCGTATCATAAGTCGATACTGGCCTAATTTTATCTTGAATTGGACATTTCTCTTGGTTACAAAATAATCGCACAAAATATTGCATCTGGTTGGCACTCTGCTCCTTTTAGCAACAAATAGCTATAGAAATCTCAGACAAATTGCCAATGACCCAGCTGCAAGGGCTTTTATATCAAATTCAACTGCAGAACATTTGAAGGCTCTTAAGAAATTAATATCCAAAGCATCAGATAAAAGCATAATATTAAAGAGAAATAGAAACAGGCAAGAATTCTGTTCAATAAGTTTGCCAAAACTAATCCGATTCTAACCAGCCATTGTATGAAGATGTCATTAGTGCTAGGTGACATCAAAACAAAACAAACTGACAGAGGCAAATATATAGAAAGTGAGTTAAATATAAGAATAAATATCACAACTGAAAACTCAAATAGAAAACAATGCATCATATAAAGCAATTAATTATAAATAAATCATAAATTACTCAGATCAGTTTAACATTTCCATCAAATTCTACTTTTACTTTTTGCCATTCCACTGATAAACTTCATGCTATGGTAAAACAACCATAAACTTTGCTAGCCATAAACCAAGGCAACGGAATCAGCTTCACCCCAGAGAAAGAGAGGGCAGGAGGGAGGGAAGAAGAGAGGAGGCTTAGTTATTCAGTGTGTGATCCTGGCTGACTGTGTCAGCCCAGAACTCAAAGAACTGGAAGAAAGCGAGCTAAATTAGACCAGACTTTTAGTACCGTTTCAAAGAACGTGGCAGCCATGCCAGATCAAAATGGTCGCTAAATCTGATCAACATCAGTCCCAACATCGTCTCCAGCGCACAGCGGCATACTCAGAAGCCAAACTCACTAAGCAGCAGTCCAAGTGTGAAAGAAAGGGAGTAGTCTTATTCTGGTAATCCACATTAAAAGGTCAATGCAAAAATTTCCATTCACATTTTCCATCAAAACTGCAAAAACTCAGCATCCAAAAACGAGTACGTACAACTCTGTGAAATTCAGCTGGATATTAATGGAGATTTAACAACAATGCAAAACTTAATGCAATGCAAATCATATCTGTGAAGGTTTTTTAAATAATGTCTGGCATATTAAGATTCAGATGCCACAGAATTCAACAGATGCATTCTATAAAATAACAGGTTTATACGTTGAGAAAGCAACATGAAAATTTTGAAATTCCTTTACTAGTCATGTGTGTGTATGTACGTACATGTCTGCATATTTGTATAGGTGTTAGAATGTGAGTTCAGCTCAGTCAATATCATACAACCTCATTTAATCTACCTCATCAATTATTGCTTAGACTAAGCATCTGTAAAGAAACTGGTTCCCTTTGACTTAGCTCCTCTTGGTGCCTAAGAAATGTAAAGTGTACGATTATGATTTAGCAAACATTTGAAGGCTAAGACTAATCCAAAGAAAACTGACTTAAAGACATCGGTTGTAATTTGGTAAAAATGTGGTAAGCCATACCACAAGAGAAGTTCATTTCTGTTAGCCAACCCGAAGAGATAGCCATTGAGCACTAAGCGCTTGCAACTTAATTTCTTCACCTTAGTATGTCAGGGTGGTCGCACGGCCAGTTCTCAATTCCTGTACAATTCTCCCACATAAACAGTGTGCAGCTGCACTCATTTTACAGTTTACTACAGTGCTCTATTGAAACTGACAATTTAAATATCCTTCCGTCCTGGCATATGTTTGAACCCCCAACCTTTTGGTTGACAGTCCCATATACCCTTGCTAACCACTAACTTATTATGCCACTAAAATAAAGACATCTTCAAGTTAGATTAGGATTTGTATGTGCCATGGTTTTTTCAAATTCCTATAACAAAAATCTCATTTCAGTATTCAGACTCATGGTTGGCAAAAGCCTATGGTATCAATAAATAACTTAAAAGGAATTTGAGAAATTTGTTTCTGTCACAAAATCTGACATATCTTTGTAAGAACCTATTCATTCATGAAGGTGCCTGCTTTGTATAAAATATATAAGTGCATGCAAGTATATATCCAGGAGCTGGCAAAGTGTCATTGTCTTAATGATGTCATAAGAGACAATGAAGGAGGGTGGTCGAGTCAGAAAGGGAACTAAGCCATAAAACTTCAGATTCAATGCCTTCTGCATTTTCCTTGAGGTAACCAAACTGACATAAGAGAACTTGGAACAATGCCATTACACCAGCTCCACTTACACATACAACAATACATTCATACAAACACATACAATATATGTATACTGTCCATACATGTATGAATGTATTAGCGTTCAGAGTATTAGTGGAGGACATGGATTTGTGCAGCTGAAAAATAAACCTTCCTTAAATTTCTTACTGCAAACATTTGATTTGACACAGAGAAAAGACAGTGTTTCCTCTTGTCACTTGATGTTTTCATAGGCAGCAAGGTCAGTTTAAGTCACACACACACACACACACACAGGCACAAACACTATCTGACATGCACTCACCAATCTTGAAGCTTTGGTATGGAATGGAAACACATTGGACCAGCTTATCAGGCCTCAACCAACCATGTAACAGAATCGGCAGCTTGCCTATCTCTGTCATATATTTTCTTTTCACAGAAGCTTTTTTGTAACTCATCTATGAACCAGTGTACCCGTCAGTCCCAGTCAGCTGAAATAACCTTATATTAAATGGTGAATTCATCCATGGTTCACATCTGCAATGTTCAAGTACTTTCAACTCTGTTCAGTTTGCATGGACCAAGTGTGGGTGCATTCAATTTTATTCTGCTACCCTTGAACCATGAAGACTTTCTAGGTCATGGTTTTTGAACATAACAGATTCAGCAAACAAGAAAGAGCAGGTAGCTCCGCTGGTGCAACATATTCCTTACAGTCATTCTTTTTGGCAGCAGTACTCAACTTTATCAGGGTCTAACTAAGTGGAGGCATGAAAGTAACAGGTTGCAGGGCTGCAACCTGTTACTTTCATGCCACTTACTCCAAGCAATTCTAAAGCAAATTTAACTCTTCAGGTTCACAAACTGAAAGCAAATTACAACAAGTGTGATAGCAAAAAACGTTTTTCAATACCACACCTGCTTTTAATTCCTAACAGCAATTCAAAACACTTCATGATATATAGCAGAGGATCTGTTACAAGTGATCATTAGGGGTATATTTGCAAAAGGAAGGCAAGAATTTTATTTATTTAGTAAGGAAAGGGTGGCCCCAGTTGGACTGCACGCCATGGCCTAATAGTATGGCTTGCATTAAGAAGGGGTTGCCAAATCCCTAGATAGTCTAGCTTCAACAGCTGGTTTGTATTTATGGAAGATGCTGAGGCTTAGGCCCCATCCAATTAACAGAGAAACAGGGTTGGTTAATAACTCCCCAGTTGCCTAATTGGGAATATGAGCTGCACTTGGTGCCAGTGATTTTTCCCAGCACCAGTGGGCATCAATCAACAGCAACTTCAGCAGCAGCAGCCCTGCCTGCTCTCTCCATCCACCAATTCCCCGTACTTAGACAAGGGGCAGACAGGCGGCCTAATTCAATCATCATGCCTTAAAGAACACAAGCAATCTGTTGGCAATTTCTGACACATCAAACAAACCCATCTTTATCAAAGAGGGGAGAAAGTGAGGACCAACAAGGACGAGTCAGCCAAAGAAGATCAGATCCGATTGCCTACTCTTCCCAGCTCTGACATACAATTCACTCCCAGCTTCCACAGCTTACAAAGTTCTCACTCCTTGCCCCAGAGTCCGAACAACCAACAGCAGCTGAGCTCTGCTTATGTACATAAATATTACTATCTTGAGTAGCTTCATACTTGCAAAGCCAAAAGCAAAAATGATATCTAAAAAACAGGATTATCGGAGACCACATGGATGGGGAGAGTGGCACTGCTGCTGCCTCCTGCAGCATGACTGATGCTCTCTCTCTGCACGGGAGATTCATACCAAAAAGCTAAAGCCAAACAGAAACATATATACAGGGAGCACTTCCTCAGTCAATCATCAAGGAATTGGAAGTCAGATTGATCCAGGAAGAGTACTTTCTCCACAATCATTTATCTAGACGAACAAACTGTCCTGCAGTTCATTTCGCTTATATCATTCGTTTGAGGTTTAAACTTAAAAATGTCTAAATGACTTCTGCTCTCTAGCAATAATAAACAGCACCCTAATCTGAATATGTGTGTGAACGTTTATATACACAGTGCCTTTTAAGAGTCTCTCAGAGGTGCTGAAACGTATCTGTCTAAGGTATCTAGAAAGGTGCATCTTCAAGCTTGTAACAAGGCAGCCAAGCATTATTTGTTTACACCACGAAGTCACCACACCTCTTCTTTTTCTCTGCACTCGCAGACTCTTACTTTCTACAGGCAAACCCTCACAGTCTCATACTGGAATGAGAGTATATCTGGGCAGATCACTAAACAGGTGCTATATAAATAATGTGTTACATTATATTATGCCTACAGCTGGACTATTCGGTCCATGTACCATAAAAAACTGTACAGTCTCTGCAGCCCATCTTGATTGTTCTTCACCAGACAATTACCAGTCTAAATGTATGGTGAAGCTAGCTAGCTATTGCTTGATCTTAGCAAACATTATGCTTACATTACACTTACCGGTATGTATACATGCACCCTGAATAAGAAACAGATCGTGAATACCTAGATGAAAATTTATAGGAATAGCCATCTTCTGATCATCTGATAATCTTATGTGTCTTACTTAAGACTTACGTCAGCCTCTGTTAAATGCAAGATAACTTCTTACATTCAATTTTTTAATGCAGCATGCCAATTTTCCTTCAAGAGGTCCTTTAGAGACTTTATACATCTTAAACAGATAGGTAAATCTATTAACTAGAGGTGGGTATTTAATGTGTTATTAACGCGATTAACGCGTTAAAATTTTAACACGACTAAAATTTTTTAACGCAGCTAAAATTTTTAACGTGAGCAAAATTTTTTAACGCAACAAAATTTTCAACGCAATTTAATCTGTAACGGGGTTACCGGATATTGCGCTAAAACAGCTTAAATATATGTGCTACAACAATTGTACACTATATGTATTTCTATAGGCGCTTAGTTCATATCCGGTAGCCATTATTTAGAATTGCGTCAGTTTAACTGTTTTTAAAGCGTGTGAAACCAAGCTTTAAGTAATTATTTTTTGCAAATATTTAAAATACAATGGATTCCAAAAAGTATTTGCTAGATGGACAGTTTCATTTAAAAGACGAAAATACGGCCATATAAGCAAGGTCAAAAGGGATGCAATTACGGATGCTATTGCGCACTGGATTGCCAAGGATTGCAGACCGTACAGCGTGGTGACAGACACTGGTCTGCAAAACTTACTGCGGGTAGCCACATCCAATTCTTCATACGAAATGCCACCAAGAAGAACCGTAGGAAGAAAAATAGGTGAATTATTTGACAAAATAAAAAGAGAAAAAATGTCCATTGTAGCAGACGCCACCTGTGTAGCAATAACGGCTGATTACTGGACGTCATTGGCAAATGAAAGCTATTTAGGAATTTGCTGCCATTTTGTCGACAAAAACTGGACTCTTCAATCATTTACCTTAGGAATATTTAATTTCAATGAGCGACACATATCAGAAAATGTTGCAGAGCACATTTCTTCAGTCTTAGTTCAGTGGAACCTGCATGGTAAAATTACATCATTAGGGACAGACTGCTAGGAACATGGTTAAGGCTGCATCACAATTGCCATACCAGCATATTCCATGTATTGCACATGTTCTACAACTTTCAATGAATACAGCCATAAAGGAAGCAAACATAGAGATCGCGCTTTCCAAGTGCAGGAAGATAGTAGGACACTTCAGGCACAGTCCAATGAACACCGCAGATTTAAACAGACAACAAAAGACTATTGTGTCTACATAACTGGCTGAATACTGAATAGAATTGTAAGGAAATTTGTCCGTTTTAAACTTTTAACAGTTTCTCTATAAAAAATTGATGTTGTCATTAAGAAATTAAAATATATGATTGTTATTAACTTATTACTATACATGCATATATATATCTGGTACTTTTTTTACTTTACCAGACCCTATTAGAAAAAATATCACTTGAATACCCTGAACATTAGCAATTAATTTTATTTGGGTAATGCAACTAAAAACATAATGTGATTAAAATGCGATTAATTGCACGATTAAAAATTTTTAATCGTGCGATTAATTTCGATTAAAAATTTTAATCGATGCCCACCTCTACTATTAACATATATATATATGTATATATATATATATATATATATATATACATCAATATTATATAAATAGGCACATCTATTTGCATATCATTTTAGGAACCTTTAGTCTAAGTTTTTCATGTATGTCTCATTCTATCTGAAGATTGCTTCTCAAAGATTTTAATTATTCCCTGTGAAACCCACATTTTTGGTTACACAGAATTTTTTGTAATCTACTTGCTTTATGTCAATGTTTGAGATCAGCCAAAATACCTCAAAAATCAAAAGCCTGGAATTAAACAGAAAGACATGGCAACAAAACCTATGCTTAACATGTCTGTGGGCAGTCAGAATTAAATGTCAAAGGGTCAAGTTGCACTCCAAAAGCAAGCAGAGGGCAAATAAGTTATGCCTGTTGCTTGGCCCACACAGAGGGAATATTATCCTGGGGTTTTTCTCCCAACAGTGGGTCTTCAATATGGGCAACAAAGAGAGTTCAGGTGATGGAAACTCTTCCCATTTCTAACAAAGAATAGACCAAGTATCAACTGACAGGACATGCTACATGTCACATGAATTGAGTTTATCTGCCACATTTATTGAGAGTCCAGACTCAGTCATTTATTTTGATAAGAACCGTGCTCCCCACAATAACACCCTTCTTCGTTTAGCCTCATATTCTGAAAGATAAAGGGTGATCTTCTAAAGACGTCTTAGCAGATTCAGCATGAATCATAACCACTGAATGCCACTTCTCTCTGTAAGTACACAGTAGAAAAAGCTTAAACTCACAAACATAATGAATAATGAGAAATAAAAGATGATATTAAATTATCTGGCACAACTAAAAGATAATACTGAACTACCCAGCATAAACAAAACAGAAGCAGAAAGTGTTAGAAATCTGAGGCAGTCATTTTTTATAAGATTCACATAAGACAGTAAACATCACACTTGTGAACTCTGCATTTCTTCAGCACATAACAAGACTACATCCAAAACCAATCACTGATACTTTACCGGTAGTCTAGGTACATGGTATGCCACTAAATCAATAGCCATTACATGGTAAGTCATAGAATGCATCTATGAAAAAAAAACAGATGAAAAAGCTGCACAAACTGTACTCAGTGCAAATTCGCTCATTAAACAACACCAGTTCACTTTCACTCTGACTCAGGCAATTCAGTGTCACCTACTTGATCTTGAGCTTACTTAGGATAAGGCCTCATGACAAAAAGAAACACATGGCGGTAAAAAGCAACAACGCATAGGATACAAATCAAACAAAGAGAGAAATGTATAAGAAAATAATCTAATGGCTGAGAGTGATGTTTAAAGTCAGAAAAAATCACAAATTCATTATTATGGCCATAGTGCTTTATAATTAGGCAAGGTGTTGCTTACCCAACAGTCTTCAACAAAATAAATAGCAAAAGAAAAGATCCTCACAGCAGCAGAGAAAAGACTTTCATCTCTTGGATGATAAATACACAAAAGATTATAGTATGAAGCAACATAAATGATTTGTAATTGCAGAAACTACCATACACAAAACCTGTAAATCAAGCAGAAAACATCCAACACAGAGGTAAAAGCGGTAACGGCACTTCTCTCGGTCTGCAGCTACTTTTGGGTAGGAAGAATGACAAACACCAAGGCGGAAACAAAAACACCCGATTTAAGTACAGCACATTTGAAATGTAACACTGCAGGCAGATGCTACGCCTGTATCACAATACCAAACAAACGAAAGGAATTCTCATTCAACAAAAGAGGGAAAACTGCACAGCAAGTTACATCCAAATACAAATGGTTCCTTCTCTGAGGGTAAAGCCACCCGCTGCTAAAACTTGGAGGTTATCTAGGAAAAACAATCAAATCCAGACAGATGCAGGGCAAGCCAACAAAGCAAAAAATGGATTAAAGAAACTGTAAATGGAATGTAGAAACTGGCTTGAATTCAGACGGAAACCAAAACCATAACAACACAATGGACTCTGCTGCTACTAAATGGGGTTTATTAAACCACATATAAATACATACATATATATATACATACACACATACAAACATACATACATTCATACATACATTCATACATACATACAAACATACATACATACATACATATATATCATTGCAATGATAAACTCTGCTTCAAAACCAAGAAATATGGCTTATTTATATGCAGCTAATTAACTTCTTTTCAATCTTCTTTTCATAACTGTGGTCTTATTTGCTATTCTCTCATTTGTGAATCATTTTTCCATGGCCTAAGGCACAAACAGTTTGAGCAGATCTACACTTGACAGCCTTTCATGTTATAAAATGCCAGTTAAATTAATCAAGATATGACAACAGAATTCCAAAAGCCCACAGTGAAAGATCTGAAACATTTAGGTCATGAAAATGGTTCCAAACATAATGCAACATTAAAAAGAGTGGCAAACAAACTCAACTCTTATTTAAAATGCAAAGATTCACTTTACTCTTAAATGTGTTTCTGTGTGTTCGGGGCTTCAGGTCAACAACATTTGGCAGCACACTCCACATCCGCTAGGCCAATCAGGGAATATTATGTTTTTGGTAATGATTATAACCCTTCTTGCTCTACCTCTGTCTAACCCTACAGTAATACTGACACAGTTCACTCAAATTACTTCGTTAGAATACGCTGTAATTGAGTTTCCGGTTATAAAGTAAAAGGCATTTTTTTATCTTACCTGCGGCTTATTTCGTACGGTCGATACGGTTGCTTGAGGTAAACACGACTGAAAAACTCCGATCCAGTTACAAACTCTGATCAGAGCCTTTGAAACATCTAAGTTGAGCGTCTACGCCGAATAATTCTAGTTCCGGTTCTTGATAAACTCCCATCCGGCTTTGCGCTTAAAACTTGGAATTTTACAGAAATTATTCAACGCTGGCTTATAGCTCTTCTCAGCAGAACTTACTCTGCTAGCATGAAACGTATACAGCAATTCACTAAGATCTTATCGGTAGTTTAATTGATTGGTCGAACGCTATTGTGTGTTGTTGCAATTTCCACGCGTTTTAATTCTACGCGTTCGGCCGTTGCGCACGCATGGATGCGACAGCGGATGATAGTTTGAGTATAGTACGCCTGAACTGGCGAACGGCTCCGGCGCTCGTAAATCCTGTCCATGCGGCCGCTGGCTATTGGGTCCCCCGCTGAGACTCGGGCGCCTACGTCTCCGGCCGGTCGGGGCCAACTCTCTATCTCGGCCGGACAGCTCTACCCGTAGACGACTCACTCCCTCACTCGCCTTTCCCAAGACGCCCTGCAATCAGTTCGGAAAGCATGAACAACGCTGTCGTTGCCCTTATAATAATTAGGGCCCAATCCCCGACTCTTTCGGCGAAAGCAAGGCCCTAATTGTTTCAGCGCAGCCTATTATTATCGTGATTGCTCATCGGTCCGCGCTTTGAAGCGTGAAAACGCACCAGAAGTCGTTAGACGAACTGCCTAACTATACATAGACCCCATGCAGCCATCGCTCGATCCCCGCCGTCAGAGCCTGCTGAGAGGGATTGAGGAATGGCTACAGGGTATTATATAAATATATATATATATATATATATATATATATATATATATATATATATATGAACAACGCTGTGGCTTTTAATATATATATATATATTATATATGCACACGTAGCTCTATTGTGTAAGTCTGGCTATTTTATACAGCCTATAATGAAGCCTATTTTTGGAAAGGTATTATAAATTATCTTAGATTTATATTCTTGGATCCCAGGGTTGCCTTGCGCCCATGATGAAGTTTTTATTAGATCCTCGATGGCATGACCTGAAATTAACTGAATAATCGAGCAAATGATTTGCAGGTAAGCTTACTCTGTAACTAGGGTCAGTCTTCGAGAGTCGGAGTTCGAATCCCGATGCGTCATGACAGACTGGCATAAACTCTCGAACAATGCAACCTGTTGGCTAAGTCAAGGACCCGTAGAGAGATTCTAATTATCCAGTCCTCCTTGGCTAAGTAATCACGTTTTTTAATTACTTGGTTCTTGTCTGCGCTTAAGCCGGATGAAGATATTTCAGTGTCAGAGACTTCGATGCTCTGCACCAAACCGTTGAGTCCAGCTTGACAAATACGCAGGCAGATTGAGGAAGTGCACTCGATACCGTTTTCTTGAGAATAGTTTTCACTCGTGTCACGACCAGTCAGGCAATATGAAGAGCATGTTATGTGATTGCATTGATTGGTTTGAGGAGTAAGCATTTTCCAGGTAGCCTATATTTATTTAAGTTGCACTACATTTGGCTCTCGTGGATTTTGTTACTTTTGTCCCACAGTGTAGAATGCCTTACCGACTATACAGTACAATACACTACAACTAAAATTACTTAATACCCTCCTTACAAAGTTCAGAAGTGCACTTGAAGCCGAGTTATGCGAAGCATTAAGAACCATAAGCAGACTGGAGAAGGTAAGTTTTCAAGTTAGAGCGAAAGACAGCCTCAGTAGGAGAGTTGCTAACAAAGAGGTAGAGACTGTTCCAGATGGAGAACCAGCAACTCTGAATGAACTAGCATCAGAGATAACACTTTTCCAATAATAAGTTTTAAAAGAAGCTTAAAACTTACCTGCTTAATAGGTCCGCCTAGATTTCTGTCCATTCCTATTGATCTATAAACAATGATATTATTCGACATTACTCGTTAGGACTTTTTAGGGTCTTTGCACATGCCTTTGAGGCGCGTTATAAATGTCTGCTTAATAATAATAATAATAATAATAATAATAATAATAATAATAATAATAATAATAATAATAATAATAATAATAATAATAATAATAATAATAATAATAATAGCCAGACATCAACGAAGATTAGCCATCCCATAATGCAATTTTTCATCCGGATAATTTTTTAACTTCCTGAGGGATCATAAATACCTCGGGGCTAATAATAATAATAATAATAATAATAATAATATAGCCTACTAATGCGGTTGAATGCAGTAGCCTATCGTCATAAGAAACAGTTAAAATAATTTTTAAAACAATTCTCTGCTCCACGGAAGCAAATCTAAAACTGTAAAGATATGCATGAACGCGGGGCTAATGTGATTTCCAAACCCTTTGCAAATGTGATAGATTTGCTTTCGTTATATCGCTGAGGTGCATTGCAATAGTCCATGAAGGTAGCTGTAAAACCAGAGCATTACCCTTCGTCGCAATCGTTGTTGTCGTCGTCGTCGTCATTTTCATCATCACCATCAGTGTTTGCCAGCCGAATGACGGGGACGTAGACAGATAAGCCTATATAGGCTTAGGATATATTTAGATCTCTAGTATATGCATGATACTCGTACAGTAACTCTATATATAATCTGTGAAGCCAAGAAACGATATCGTGGTAAACAAGGATCAACGCGACAAAATCGTTACAAAATGGACGAGTCGATGTAATTGCATCCTTTAAAACAGCAATTCAGGCAGCCGAATAGAGCGACGCCTAGCAACGGTTGCGTTCCCTGCAAAACTGATGGTGGCGCCACGAT
Organism: Norana najaformis; assembly: GCA_964023275.1. Lineage (NCBI taxonomy): Eukaryota > Metazoa > Annelida > Clitellata > Crassiclitellata > Hormogastridae > Norana > Norana najaformis. Next base: position 10,400,046 of record OZ029915.1, read on the forward strand.
TTGGTATTGGGACTTCCGTTTTGCACAAAATATTCGTGTTTTGCATTGGGGATCGAAGTTTTGTTTACTGGCGTAGCAAAGAAATTGGGCCCCGGTATAATTACATATTCCAGTCTCTAATATTCTTCTGGGTCCCGTTAGTTCAATGCAGGTTAATGCATAATCAATTCGCTGCAGGCTGGGGCCTTAAACTGGTGGTGCCCCAGTTCACTGAACCGGTTGAACATGATATTGCTACGCGACTGGTTGAGTTCAAATTAGTGACTGTTTTATCCCTCCCATATTACATCAGAAGTTGGTATATTGCGAGAGCGTAGACTATACTCTGTAATTTATATATATAATATACTTTGTACATTAGATAAATTGGTTTATTTGGCAATGATATGCGCAGCTTTCTCAGACAAACATGTAAACAACAGCGAATCCTATTATAGGATCAAACAAAATTGCCGCGAAGTATTATTAGCCTACCACTGCAACCAAACAATATAATTCCCTCTGTCTGTGAGTGCTCTGACTGTGTACAAAATATATGCACGCCTAAGAGTCCGGCTTAGACTAGAGACGCGTCCATAGCTGCGCCGAACCGTCACTGACTTCTGCACTTGCGTCACATAAATCGTGCATCATATCGGATTTTAGTCATACGCATCAATATATGATTAAACATATACATCTCTTCCTCGCCTTCTCATGGACCCGTCCTCTCATTCTCAATGGCAGGTTCCCGCGATGTGTACATATTATACATTCATACTGTTTTCAATACACCATCGCCATGATATATGACAGGACAAAACGAGCCTTCCCGTATAATAATAGAAATAATGATAGAAATTCAATCTCGAGATAGATTGCTTCGTCCGCCGATGATCTAATCACGAAACACAAATTCACGGACCGCACTCGTCCGCCTTCCTTCATTCCAGGAATGTCTCCAGTCTTCCCAGCCATCTTCTTCCTCCTCCTCATCCCCCTCTCATCGGTTCATCCTCCTCCTCCTACCGTTGCTGCTGCTGCTGCTGCTGCTGCTGCTGAGGTCTGGGCGTTCCTTAGAAGAGGAGTCCGATGTTTGCCGGCATCTCTTCTTCTTCTTCTTCATCAGACAATCCCGCTGTGGTTGTTTGCCATTCGTCGCTCTTCCTGCGCCGGTCAACTTCAATTTTCGCCGTCTATTTTCTATAAGCGATCGACGGCCCGGCGCATGCGCGCTCAGCCACTCGCGGCCTCGTCTTCGACTTCCAATATTGACGCAGGCGGCGGCTGTGTTGACTTTTCGCGTTAAATGAAACAGCGCCTGTTTCTATCATGGCAGCGCTGACCGCAAGAGGGGGGGGGGGGGGACGCCGAGTGGAAGGACTTTCCGAACGCCCTGTAAGGGCCCCACTTAGTCGTCGTTGGGTTTCACTTACCAGGGACCCGGTGAGTACCTCTTTTTCTGGAACGTCGACTCCAACCGTCAGTCCGTGCTGATTGTAAACATACGTCCCGCGAGCGTCTGTCGAAAGGCGGGTATGGCCTTTCATCCGTCCGGAGCTATGGAAGGCCATGGTTGACAACATCGCATAAACAAATCTCGCAATAATTTGGAGAAGGATTGCAGCTGTTTTCTGTGGTTAGACAGTCGACTGCAGGATACGAGAAGACATTATTCGCTCGACAGAAAGACACCGTTGATGGTATACATACAAACGTCGCTTCACTTTGCAGATCTATGTACAGACGTCTACTGAAGCCATCTTTGTGCGACCCAAATGTACACACTATTGGAATTAATGTCTACCGACGCCAGACTCTGGTCTGGCTAAGACACATATTGTCTGGCACTATATAAATTTGCCCTAACAACACTTGGCCTACGTGCCCTATACAGCTCGCTATATCATAGTGTGCCTTTTAATAGTAGGCTAACCATAAAAGACTTCGCAAACTTTATGCCATGTGCATGTACATCGTCTAGTACACTATACGTTATACTAGACAAATCTGCTTTAGTACACAAGCGTTTTATTCGCACTATTTTCAAACAATATCCCTTTACCTATGCGAGGTTTCATAATATTTCACGCTTCCAACGTCCCCCTCTTCTATTCCTCCTCCTCCTCCTATTCCTCCTCCTCCTCCTCCTCCTCCTATTCCTCCTCCTCCTCCTATTCCTCCTCCTCCGTCTCCTCCTCCTCCTATTCCTCCTCCGCCTTCCCTTCTTTGTTTCGTCTATTCCTCTTAGCACTCTTCTTCTTCGCTGCATCGTTTTCCAATTGAATTCGTCTGTGTGTTTGTTCGTAGTCAGCGGCTGCTGCTGCGGCAGTAGAAGAAGAAGAAGAAGAAGAAGAAGAAGAAGAAGAAGAGGAGGAGGAGGAGGAGGAGGAGGAGGAGGAGGAGGAGGAGGAGGAGGAGAGGAAGGAGAGAAAGGAGATGGACATCAGATGGACGCCGACAGACGCCATCCGCCGTCGCTTAATACTCATCTGATAAGTAACAACAGCTGCTTATAGCCATCCATCTATCCAACCTCCGACGCATCAACAACAACGTCCGCATCAGCGTCTGCTGCTGCTGCTGCCATCGCCGCCTCCTATAAGCAGATTAAAAGACGCACCTTCTTCTACCTACAAAGTGAAAGGCAATACCAGATCTTATATATATATATATATATATATATATATATATATATATATATATATATATATATATATATATATATATATATATATATATATATATATATATATATATATATATATATATATATATATATATATATATATATATATATATATATATATATATATATATATATATATATATATATATATATATATATATATATACACACACACACATATGTGTATGTACACACAATTATACATAAGTATATGTATATGTATATGCATATGTACTTGCATATGTAATAGCAATATGTGTGTGTGCTTATATGCGTGCTTGTGCATGCGTGTGTATACACACACAAGTATTAGGATGCAGAGAACGACAGACTGAGGCAGAGACAAACACAGATACGCACACAGAGACAGAGGCAGAATAGGAATTCAACGCGTGGCAAAACAACGAGCCATGCAGTGACATGTATGCATGTATACTTGTATATTACTTAAAGGAGTGGCATACTTGTCTATACGAAGCCTCACGGATGCTTCCCACGACTACAGTATCCAACAACCGGAAACACCCTTTTCATACGCAGTACTAATCTTCGGTTCACTGACGACATTAGGCTCCTAACCGGAAACAGAACGGAACTGCAAGACATAGGCCTAGGACACTGGGGACAAAGTCAGAAGAAGATTCGGATTACTGATTCTCTCCTGGCTGGAATTAATCCCTCCTAGGGGAGGGATCAGCCACACGGATCTTTCTTTTCCATTTGTCTCTATCTCCAGTATCTTCCTTCTTTAGTCTGAGGAGCTTTAGGTCTTGTTGAATCATGTCTCCCATCTCTTCTTTTGTCGTCCCCAACTGCGGCGTCGGTAAACCCCTGCTGTCATAATTCTTTTGATGCCGCTTTCCTCCTCTGTCCTCATCACATGACCCTACCATCTCAACAAGACTTGTCAAACTTTGTCAGGTATACATGCCACTCCCAACATCTGTCTGATATATTCATTCTTTTTCTTGTCTTTCAATGAGATTCCAAGTATCCGTTGTAACATTCTCATCTCTGTTCTCTCCAGAAGCTTCTCTTCCTCTTTCGTCAGTGTTCTCTTTCGTCAATGTTCTCTTTCGTTAATGTTCTCTTTCGTTAATGTTCGTCGGATTACTGATTAATGCAGAGCCAACTAAAACAATGGTCACTAAAAAAAACAGAGACCCCCAGTTACTATCAGTTTCAGAATCCAAAGAGAACCTATTGAGCAGGTAGGTCTAGATCAATTCGCCTAACTCGGAGGCAGTGGCGGCTCCAGGATTGCTTGCGTGGAAGGCAAGAGCATTTCCAGAGGGGCGCCACATTCTGGCAGTCCCCCATGCACGGGTCTGGTCTGAAGCGCCAACATAACCAAGAGGGGTGGGGGGGGAGCCGACTCCCGCGCCTGTAGCTAAATCCGCCACTGGTCGGAGGTCAAATAACCGCAGATGGTAATAGCGAAAAAGACATACGAAGGAGAGTTGGACGCAACTCACAAGCGGTTGGAAGAATGACCAGGATATGGAGAAGCAAAGAAATAACAAAGAAAATAAAGACAAGAATATATGAAACGAGGATGCAACCCATTTTCCTATAGGCCTCAGAATGCTAGCCAATAGCAAAGCATGGTTAAGAGAATTCTCACAACAGAAATGAGCTGACTTTGGAAAATTGCGGGAATCGCACGATTACAGAAAATCGGAAATGATGAAATACGACAGTTCTTGGATATACAGAAAATTCTATTAGACAGAGGCGTTTGGAGAATCCTGCGATGGTGTGGTCATGTGGAAAGAATGCCAGCTGAGCGAATCCGAAGCAATGCATTACATGCAAGGTGTGAAAGAAAGAGAAGCGAAGGAAGACCACGACTAAATAGACAACATGAGAACACATAACAAGGCTTGAACTAACAACGAGAACAGGATTAAATCTGACAAATGCCCGAAAAGAATGGAGATCAGTTATTCGCACTTATCGCCATTAAACGGATGACATAAGGATGAATGTAAAAACCCAGATGTAGATGCACGTGTTTTTCTATAGCGCCCGTATGACCTCGACCCTGCTCATATTTCAATGAATTTATCGGTAGGCCTACTGATGCTGATGATTAAATGTGTACGCCTATATGTAATATTGCATTTAATGGAACTGAACATCTATATAGCGCATTTTAGGTCCTCTAAAATCGCAATAAGCGTCTGTCTTAGACCTGTAGGCTATTGACTAAATGTCTAACTGCTTCTTCAGCGACTAAGTTAACGCTTGTTAGGTTTCTCCGTGGCCTTCAATTGCGCTCATTCATATAATATATAAACTGAGGAGGCAGTACTGGGAAATTTCTAAAGCAGTAAATTCCTATGCAAGTTTATTACGATCCTATGTAAACACCAGGAAAAAATTATGTGAATCTGTGATTCATTAGAGAGCAGGTTAAAGCAATTATCTAATAGATGATGACAAATCGTGTCTGGGCGCGCTCAAGCACCTGCCACCTGCTCGTCATCAGTAAGTATAATGCATTGCTCCCGTCTGAGTGTATATAGTGTATGCAACATTGGCGCATCCACGTTTTAAAGCTAAGGGACGCCAAGAAGGGACGGCGGTCATGTCCATCCTCTGATTCATTGCTTTACTGTATCATGTTCGTGTACATTGCATCGTTTACTCGGCTGTCTACATGTAAACCTATGCAAAATGCTCCCATTCTGGCTGAAGATCATTAGAGTTGTAAGTCTTCGAATTCATGTATGTTTGTATGATATTGTATGTGTGTGTATGTGTATGCTTGTATGTATGTTGCCTTTTAGAACACCTGTTGATTACTTCATAAAGCATTTTTGCTAGCCTCACTTATGCTATAGAATTCTAAAACGGTAAGTTCGTCTGTATACGAATAAAGCTTGTGTAGTTGGAGACGGTCTACACTGGCAGTCTCACGCAGACGCGTAGAAACTAACCAGGGAAACTTAGTGGCCTGCCTTCCATTTGGGCTTGGCCGTTTGGCCCCTCAGGAGCCGCCTTTAGCTCACAGCGCACTGTTGCATCCGAAGGTCCTCTAAGTATTTGTAATTCCACAAATTCGTCAAGCGCCGATCCTCGTGAACCTATCCGAAATGGGCAGTCAGTGCTGACACGAAGCTCGCCATTTCGGAACCTAATCCATGATTTCCCGGTTGCAAACGGTATGTTACATCTGATGCAGCATTGTCCCAACGGTCTTTGCTATGGACGACACGTGGGGGCAGAATCTAGTGGCATCGATGTATATTGAGTGGACTAATGGATCATTTCGGTCGACAACGCTGGCAATGTGTGTTGTCTGTCTAAATGTCATTTAAAACCGCACAAAATCCGCAGGAAACTTGAAGAGTAAAACTCGAAGACTGGGACTCTGAGTGATCAAACGATCGTCGATATTCGAACAAAAGCAACAAGAAACAAATTATATTTATACCTCCTGTTTTAGCAACAAAGAAACCTATTTGTTGGTCTCAATTTTCCTTTTGTTAATTATCTGGTGTTTTGAAACCATGTGCTTGTTGAATTTAATTGTGCTTTATGATAGTTTAGGCTTGTGTTGCTAAATATATATAGTAAGTCAGTTTGAAGCCAGAATTCTGAGGGGACAGTTCCTGATCTTGTTTACCCTTTTTTCAAGATTGAGATACTGGCCGATTTTTCCTTTGTTACCTTGTGTGCAGGATGGGTCCATGTTATATGCCTATGTGTTATGCCACGACATGGCTCTCATACCTGTACTGTAAACGGCGCTACATAAACTGACATATACTTACTTATATATTCCTACAATATAATATGATACAATACGAAACAATACCACACAATACAGATGCATATATATATATCCGTCGATTGATGCTCGTGCACCATCAGAATGGAGCCATAGAAATCTTCAGATTCTACTGCAGTAGAACTGTTATGTTTAATATAATATCCTGTATGCACACCCTTGCATATATATATATATATATATATATGCAAGGGTGTGCATACAGGATATTATATTAAATATATATGCAAGGGTGTGCATACAGGATATTATATTAAACATAACAGTTCTACTGCAGTAGAATCTGAAGATTTCTATGGCTCCATTCTGATGGTGCACGAGCATCAATCGACGGACACATAAGCGAGAAACCTGTTTGCAACTTCCTGTCCAATCGAGAACGTCCAGTCTAGACCCAGTTAAGGCATGCACATGGACGGTGGATAGACTACACGGTGCATATAAAGTTCGAGGAGGTGGGTCTCGGGTCGACGTCGACTCTGCACGTCGTAGGGGAACTGGCTGTGCTCACAATTCTACCACATCCTCCTCACCTGCCGATTGACAATGCGATACACAGAAACGCACACACACACACATAGGCTACTGTACGAAGCAGAGTGACAAGTGATCGTATGAGACGTTACGTAACAATGTGATGTATGGATATAGAAACCTGAGTGATTTAATTGACGTAGCTAGCAGAGCGATGACTGATAGAGGAAGTCAAGTGATATGGTAATTTGATTGACAACGTGATATATGAAGTATAGGAGGCAGAGTGAGAAAGTGATAAAAGGAAGTTGAGTGATATCCCCATATTGATAAGCAGGACCTATCAGAGGGGGTAGCATGGCCATTTGGCCCTTGCCTCACACAGAGAATTGGCCTCAGATTTAAAAAAAGTTTTTATGTAATAATTATTTGTATGTAATAATTATTAATATTTATTTCTCCTTTTTGTATTATAATTCACACCTGCAATTCAGTAGTCTTATGATGTGCATGCTTCGAGATTGGAGCCTCGTATTTGCAGTGACCCGAACCTCTCTGAATCTCTGAAAGGCAGTGTTGATAAGACCCTAAGGAAAACGTTTGTGTTGTCCAACTGCAGTGTCTTTGCAACCCAGTGAAAATTTTGTTAGTCTGAGAAACGTCGAAAGAATGTCTGAATGGATAGCCTACTTGCATGGTACACCATGTGCTTTGTGGGTGTGGTGTTGTGTCTGAGTGCGGAAAATATGGTCATATCTTTTCCAGAGGGAGGGTCAGCTTATCAACGATCGTAGGGCTTTTGAAAACCTGTGCAAAACTGATGATTGGGCGTAGTCGACGTCTATGTACATCCAGCGTGAACTTCTGAACCAGCGCAGGTAAAGTTCAGCAGCTGACTAATCTCGTGGATCGATGTTGGACAGGTGAACTGGAGAACTGCGGGTGCATTTATCATCGTAGATCTATCGGTTCTTGTCGAGTCAACGGCGAGCCCTGCACATGAAGCTGTCGAAACCGCTCCGTCCGCGGGTGGTCATGACTGATGAGACTGGTTTTCACAAAACGCGGGTTCCCCACTGAGCGCCTGCACATCCCCACCACCCGACCTTCGTTACTCACTGAGCGCGAATCGTCCAAAGCCGTCACTGAAGACACATCTATTTGCGCAGCCTGGCAGGCCTCCCTTGACTGACGAAGCCGTTGATCTCTGTCGTAATCGTAATCGTAATCTAGAGATTTCTACAGCTGCTAGAGAAAATTACGTCGCGGGAACCAGCTTATTCACAGGCGCTAAGTCAAAAATGAAATCGGTAGGCAGCTGGTAAGGTTAGGTTCGATTTCAGGTCAAGAGCCAAGGGCCATGCAAGCATATAGATACTCAAACAGCTAGGGTACGTTTGTGTGGCTTAAAGTATTCTATGGAGCGGTGAGAGGGGTAAAACATAGGAGGAATCAGGGTAGGACTTGCGGAAGAGGTGTCCAGATTTGAATGAAAGAACTGCCCATAGAGTGCAAGAGATGCAGTGTTGATGAGTTCGTAAGATTCGTCAGATAGTTGCCGTAATTCTGGCGGGTTTTTACAGGGCATCGGATTGCGATGCACAAGAAATGCTGTGTTGTATAGTATCGATATATAGTATAGTATATAATATATATATTATATAGTATATATATATTATATGTGGTATAGTATATATCAATATATAGTATAGTATGGTATGTATAATATAGTTGTGTAGTAAACAATAGGCAAGTTGATAGCCTACAAGACTATCAACCCTGAAAGCGGGGTTCAACTCCCAACTCGGTCCGAATGATATTTTGACATGTCTTTTCTGCTTGCGTCCCTATCAAATTCAGCTATAAAATGAGTACATTGACCGCACACTGTCAATGAGAAGATCAGACGGCGACTGAGAGGACTGGCGATCCGCACTCATATGAGGCGAAGAAATTGAGCTCGTTACCACTTCACACCTGTGGCTGCCTGTTAGGATTAACTTAAGAACTGCACTTCTTCGCGCTAATTATGGTAAGCAACACAAGCCCCCATTTTCAGAGAAACAGGCGTGAATGCAGCTGAGAAATGTATCAGTTATTTACGATCCAACCACTCCGCTCAACCCGTTCTTCTTCTGCTCTAACACTTCTCCGCCCTATCGTCACCTCCTTGAAATTTGGTAATCGCTGCATAACTACAGCTGTCCCACCACTCCGGAATAACCCCCCCCCCCCGAACGGCGACAGTTATCTGACCCATCACACAAACTCACCTATGCTCCAGCGCTTGCAATTTCTACATTGGCCTTTCACTCAAAACAGTAAACATTCCTCTTTCACAGATCCTATCCTTACTCCTCCTCTTCTTATCTCTCTTTCCGCTCCAATTCCAAACATCAAACATCAACTGTCTCTCTGCCTGACTCTTGGATCTTGACCTAGAACCAAACCCTTTTGCCTTCGATTAGGTTTTGACTGAGCGCCTGTGAATAAGCTGGTCCTCGTGACGTGACTTTCTTTGGGCGCTGTAGAAATCTCGATTTGGGAAAGTTGAGCTACCCCGATGCAAGAGTACCATTTTTCTTACTGATTAGAATGAACGACTGATTTGTTTGAAAGATGCAGTTGACTGAGTGGAAAGTGAACTGCCAGACGACTTGGTTGACTGACTGAACTAATGAATTTTAACCGTTGCATGGATATAAGTGACAGGAATTTGGAAGGTGTAAGTAGGCGAAACAACCGCATTACTTGCTTGTTTACTTGCTTAATTAATTGCTTGCTTGCTTACTTACCTGCTAACTCACTCACTTATTTATTCGACGTTACGGTTGTGATGCAGTAGGAAAATAAGCGCTTAGCCTATAAAGATAAACGGAATGAAACTCAATAACTTCTGTTGCGTTACATCCATCGACCTTCGTCGACAGACGGAAAGGGGCTTCTTAAATGAAATCATCAGGCATGTCCGGATTCCAAAATGGCGGCCACATCTTCTTGATTTACAAATCGTCTGCCGCAGCAGTAGCAGCAACAGCAGCAGCATGCATGTGTAGCAGTCGAATCTGATGCGCATCTACATACGTCATGATTTGTTCAGTGTTTGCACAAAATGATTGGAAAGAAGATTGTTTACAGACTGTATAGAGTATCGTGAATAACTTATACGTTTCCAATATGCAACGATACCATATAAGAATATATATGCCTATATTTAAGTTCCTGTGGGCATACCAGCCTTATATATACACATTATATATATGGTGTTTACAAATGCTTGCTTACATATAACTGTAGGGCTTAATAGTACATCTATGTTTTCAGTGTATATACATGTGTAGCTATTGGTCCCATCACACAGCCAGCAGACGATAAATACAGTCTTACATATATTTCTATGTATAAGCGCATGCATACATCTCTTAGCTGTGAGAGAAATATGTTTTTGTGAAATATATAGGTGAATTAAAATGTGACGCTAAATTCTAGGGCGAAAGTTTTCATGTGAATGCTATAGATCACTCTGGAAATTGAGGTATTCATCGGGGTATGCGATCCTGAGTTTTAACTTGTCTTCTGGTTTCATCAAGTAGTGAAAATGATTGGATTGCTAAATGCACCATATAATTCTTAAATATACACATATAGATGTATTTAAACCTTACATATACAAATATAGTAAGACTGGTTATTATGACATGAAAACGTTAGGTTACGCATTTATGCATTTTTTAGTATAAAATCCAGACACTTCCATTCTGTTAGTATGACTTTACACTCCTATGCAGTGATTATAAGTCCTTGTGCTCACTATGCTTAGGCCTAATTGCTATTGTCTCACTGTCTCATGCAGTGGACCAAAGTCTGTCTGTGGTCTTAAGTCTGGTCCAATTCCAGCAGAAGGCTAGTAGGCAAGTCTGTTTAGCGATTGAATGAGGAATGATATAGACAAAATGTGTACATGTATAGCTAGCCTATATGCATGTTTAATATGCATATATATATATATATATGCATATATATATTCTATACTGAAGATGTGGTTGCTGCATGGGGTAAGTACTGCAAAACACGAGTCCTCCAAGAAGAAACATGCTCAGTGAAACAGGCTATATGAAAGACAATAGATTTGGAAAGAAACAGATTAACAACTCAACCATTTGTGTGTGTCATCATCATCATCAACAACCGTGGGCTCAATGCCCGTAGGTGTCCGATGCCCGTTTCACAATGTGTCTCCACTCGATTCTGTTTTGAGCCGCATGTCCCAGTCTCTGCAAGTCCGCGCCACACCACTCCTCAATGTCATCCACCCACTCTCGATGTGGTCTGCCTCTCTTGTTCGTACCTTCCATAATTCCAAACATCAGAGTCTTAATATTTCTGTCATCCTTCATTCTACAGATATGTCCAAACAATCCAAGTTTTCGCTGAATAACCTTCTGCAGTAGATTCTCGGTTATAGCCACTCTTTCGTAAACCTCTTCATTCCTAATCTTCTGAGTCCATCCGATCCTTAGGATTTTTCTGTAACATTTTCTTTCAAATGCCAAGACTCTCCGTCGTGAGTCTTTTGTCAGGACCCATGTCTCACATCCATACATCATGGTGCTAAATACACATGTCTTTAATACCTCCAGTTTTGTTTTCATGCTGATTGCTCTGCTCTTCCAAGTTTTATCCATTGCTTTCAACACTGCTATTCCCCTCGCTATTCGTATCTTTATTTCACTTTTGCAATCTAGGTCATATGTCATATTACTTCCAAGATAAGTGAACCTCTCTACATTCTCCAGCTGCATTCTTTCAACCACTATCTGCTGGGTGATGTTTTTGTCGCCAAATACCATTGTTTTTGTCTTATCAAAGTTCATGTACAGTCCATATTTCTTTGCTTCTTCATTCAGCATTCGTGTTGTGCACTCCAGCTCTGTAGGTCCCTCCTCCAATATGTCCACATCATCTGCAAAACGTAAATTGTTTATGCATATTCCCTGAACTGATATTCCTTTGCTCTTGACCCTGTCCATTGCTCTTTCCAAATCTGTTATAAACACCATGGGCGATATTGGATCGCCCTGTCTCATACCCCTGTTGGTTCTAAACCACGGTCCCAACTTGCCACATGTCCTGACCGCCGCTTGTGAAGTACCATTTATGTCTCGTAACAACTGAATCAGTTTGTTGTCAACCCCATACGATTGTAGAACGGCCCATGTCACGTTCTGGTCTATACTGTCAAATGCCTTCTTAAAGTCTACAAAACAGTTGTATACCTTTTTATTCTTTCGCCTTGCTTTTTCTGCTATTAGTCTTAAAGCCAAGATTTGTTGTATCGTGCTTCTATCCTTCCGAAATCCCGCCTGCTCATCCGTCAAGTATTCCTCCATCTGGCTCCTTAATCTTTCCGCCAATACCATCATCAGCACCTTGCCCAGGTGGCTTATCAGCGCAATGGTGCGGTAGTTGTTACATTCCAATGGACTTCCCTTTTTGTAGATTGTTACCAATATCGACTTCTTCCACTCTTCCGGTGCTTGTCCTTGCTCCCATGCCATGTTACATAACCTGTGGATTTCACCCAACAGAAGATCTCCTCCATGCTTGATCATTTCTCCCGTGATGTTGTCTCTACCAGGGCTTTTATTGTTTTTTAACCTTGTTATCGCTTTTTGAACTTCCTCTAACAATATGTCTGTGTTTGTTTCCGTCGTCGGAGGGGAGATAGCCTTTAGTTCTTTTATTATCTCTCTAGTAAGATCTTGATTTGGCTGTTCGCTATATAATTCACTGCAATATTCCGTCCATCGCTGTATTATATCTTCCTTTGTTGTTAGCATTTTAGCCTTCTCGTCTTTTATTGCTGTGAGTCTCGGTTGCCAGTTTCTGTTTACATTTCTTATCATTTTGTAGACTTCTCTGCTTTTGCCTTCTCCAAAGTTCTTTTCAATTTCCCTGCACTGCTGTTCCAACCATTGTGCTTTATCCTCTCTTGCTGCCTTCCTCACCCTGTTGCAACTCTCCTTGTATTTCCGTTCTGCTACCTGTGATGTGTCTCTTTTGAGTTTTAGCTCCCTCTTTTCCTGTATCAGCCGCAATGTCTCCTGTGTTATCCACTTTTGCTTGATCTTTTCTTCTTCTGGAACCGCCTCCTCTATCGCATTGTTTATTGCTGCAGTTAGTTTTTCTGTTCTGCTTTCCAAGTCCTGCTCTTCCTCAAGTTCTTTTAAATTCCTTCCTAACGCCTGTTGGTACTTGATCCTGGTAGACTCCTCCTTCAGTCTTTCAATGTTCCTTCGCTTCACAAAGCATGGCTCATGCTTTTTCTTTAGCTTCAGTTTGATGTTTGCCATGACCAAGCTGTGGTCCGAGTCTATGTCAGCACCTTGAAAAGTACGGCATAGTTGAACTGCTGTGTTCCACTTTCGTCTTATTAAGATCATATCAATCATGTTTCTTGTTTGTCCATCACTGGAGCGCCATGTCCACTTTCGACATTGTTTTTGTTGGAATCTTGTATTGCAGATGGTCAGGTCATTGTCTACCGCAAACTCCAGTAGTCTTTCACCCCTTTCATTCCGGTCTCCAAAACCATATTTGCCCATAACTCCTTCCCATCCCGTTCTATCAGTACCGATTTTAGCGTTCCAGTCTCCTCCAATTATGAGTGTATCCTTCTTCTGTACCTCTCCGATCAGCTCTGTCAACTTTGAGTAGAAGTCTTCAATCTCCTCTTCACTGCTTTCAGCCGTTGGTGCGTAAACCTGAATTGTTGTTATGTTGAATGGTTGTGCACTGAACTGTGCCAGCATCATCCTTTTGTTCACGGGTCTGTAGCGGATGAGTGCATTTCTGGCTCTGTTGCTGAGCAGAAATCCCACTCCTGCCTCATGTCTGCTGGGATCTCCAGACCATATTATTCCTCCATTTCTCATCTCGCCTGATTGTGTCCAACGCATCTCTGATATTCCAAGTATGTCGCATCTGTATCTTGACATTTCCTCTTCCAGCATCTCCAGCTTCCCTGCCGCCCATAGGGTGCGGACATTCCATGTGCCCACCGATATCATTTCTCTTGCGGGCTTCAGACTTTTTCTTTCGGTAGCTAATTTGTCGATCCAACCCCGATCGCTCGATTGGTTTCGCGGACCTTGTTTTACCGGGGGACGTCCGAGCCGGCATGTACTTGCATCCTTTTTGTTTGGCATCAGATTTCAATCGTCTTGGTTTTTACTGCCAGAGTATCGACACCCATCTGGCAAACCTTCCTCCTTTATCCGGGCTTAGGACCGGCGCAAGGGACTGCTGGCTTGCAGTCCCCTGTGGCGGAGTTATTTTGTGTGTGTAGGTTTGTGTATATGTGTGTATTGGGATAACATTAAAACGTTACAGAATTTTGTCTGGTTTCCATAAAGGCCACAGTAAACGTCTCGAACCTTACAAGACAATTTGCAAGAAATGTGCTTGTACTATACCACAATGGTGCCTGATGCTAACAGCCATTACTTTAAGAGTTGCATTACTCTCAAACTCAGAGCAGTATAAATAAACAAACAAGCAGTGGTATATATAACATAGGCCCTAATGTCTTTTGCTTATAATTTACAAATGTATATATATATATATGCATACATATATATATCCAGTGTTTGGTATATATACAAATAATGGATCCATGTCCATGGTATATGTATGCAGGGATCCATTTAGTTTATATATATATATATATATATATATATATATATATATATATATATATATATATATATATATATATATATATATATATATATATATATATATATATATATATATATATATATTATAAATGTCCATGTGTTTTGTGGATTATGGATAGCAGTTATATGGATTGCTTGTCCTCCATCGATGCTGATGATGATGGGCTGCTGCTGCTGATGTTGGTATGTTCTATGCCCATCTCTTTCGAGAAAATATCTTGTTTCTGCGGATGGAATTTCCAAACTTGCGCTAAAATCAGGACCACCGGGAAGGCTGTGAAGACACCACACATCAACTGTACCTCGCTCTGTCTGTCTGTCTGTCTGTCTGAATATGCCTACCTGGGTTGAATGGTTTAATTATCTGGTAATTAATCCTTGTGCCGATAAATAATTAACCCAAAATTCGACCGCAATGATACATTAGGTCTATATTTAAATAATTAACGATTGAATTGACTGCACACAGATACAATTCTGATAAACGCTGTCTGAATTGTCTGTGTAGAGAGTACAAGTAGGACATAATGTACACCTCTGCTGTCCACAAGCTTATACATGTCCGTTTTACCTGAAAGTAATAAAGGTTGCCCATCGGGAAGGCCAAATGATGAAGACTGTGACTTGTCCAAGTCGAAATTTGACATCTTAGTCGTCGAGACTACCGTCTCTGATTACCCTTTTTGCCGTCGAGGCTTCAGCGCTTTACCAAGTCATCCTTCCCACAGGACCCACTCCCAACTTGTTGCCAATTTCCTTCCCAACGGATCTATCTGGATTTCAGCTCATCCGGAAGAATTACGCTCCCCAAATGTTTACTTTAGGTTTAAAATGTGGGGGTGTCAAAAGCACCTCTGCGCCTCACATTTTCTATTGAGGGCCATGGCCTTCTGACTTCCTGTGTCGTGACCCTTGCATGCGTGTATCAGTCACCCCTCTTCCTGATGCAATATGCACATGTTGTAATCACCAGCACCCAATTTCCTGTTGAGGCGGACCGGCGGTTAACGCTGGAGCAGAAGCGCTGATGCTGCCATCTGGCGATTAACTAGACCCAACATCAGCCGAACCCGGAACCAATTCTATTTCTTGGTGACACAGGCAGTCGCGAGCCAACAGCTTGCCCAAGGTAGTTACTCAGTTACATATTATTAACCACGAACATAGTGCTTTACTGAGTGGGCTACCCCGCGTCACGTGGGTGAATCTGCTGGTCTCAGGATACGGATTTATTTGACTTGGAGAAGAGGAAAAAGAAGACTTGAAGACGAAGAAGAAGACGACGACGAAGAAGAAGATTACGAAGACGAAGAAAGAAAGGAGAAGAAGAAAACCCGTTAATATAATACCGAGAGGGGCCATGTGTATGATTTATTAGCTACTTCATTTTCTCAGCATCGACACACGAGGGCAAGTGAATAGTTCTTTTCCTTGACGTCTGATCTTCCCGCTGACAGCATGTTTATATACATATATACTATATATATATTTACTATATATACTGTATATATATGGAGAGAGTATGCGAAGTCTATTAGTTAGCTTGCTGAACTAGGTATGTGGTTCAAATCCCCACCAGAGCAAAACTATTTTTCGAGATTTCTGCTCCACTCACGCCCACTAGCGAACTTAGCTATGAAATGCGCGCGCGCGAACACACATACACAGACAGATATATAGGCTTAACGACCTTTGTTTGGAAGTCTAATACATTCACCGGGCCCGAATGAATAAGAGCAGAGCTTCCATTCGATACGGTGGTTAACTCCTATCCGATTTCTAAATTTCGGTCTTAAATTGCAACCTTGAAATCAATTATCGCTCAAACCTAAAATTCCAGTTTACGTAATTTCATTGTAAGCTAATTAATTGCATGTTTTGTGTCTGCTCTTTTATGCAGGCTTAATTACGTGAAAGAACCTAGACATGTAAACGAGTGTATAAATTAAAATTCATGACAATTTGTTGACTTTTTAATGCAAGTGATCTTATCCTACCGTTGTGCAAAGCGAACGTGTTGCGTTGTTCTTTTATTGTTAGTTATTCTATATATATATATATATCATTGGTGTTGTGGTTCTTGGTGTTGTGATAATGTTTTAGGTTAGTTCGCTATAGTTCAGAAGCAGTGACGAGAAGACAGTTCAAAAGTTTTTTCTTTCAGACATTGTTGTTGCTTTGCTGCTTGCTTTTCTTTAGAAAATGTTCCGAAAGCAGTTGTCTGCGATCATTAGAAGTCGGCGAGCTGTAGTTGGATTGCGGTTTAGTTCACAAACGCTGCAGACAGAGTCTACTGAAGTCAATGTAGAAAAGCTATTCACAGAACAGCACAAACAGCTGAGACAGTCTCTTAGAAAGGTCAGCTTTCTTCACCAGCGAGCTACAGGAGTTTTCATTTCCTAACCAGTGTGATTGACATAATCAAAAGATTTGTTTAAAACACTTATGGTTATTTCTTTTATTTCTGTTAGGATTTTATGATAAAGTACACGCAATGATCAACCGTCAGCTGTTATCTAGTGGTGCTTTAGTTACGTATTTTTGCTGTAACTAGTTATTATATTGGGTTTGCGACTGTCCAGCGCCCCATGACCTCTGTTTGATTCCTGACTTCGATAAATTTAGTAATTCCATCAGAATATAGTTGACATCATATAGTAGACATACGAGAGCAGAATCAAGACTTTCACATAATTAATCTTGAGTGTTCAAGTTTGAAATCTTGATTTCTATGTAACCAGGTTCAAAACTCATACAGTTCACATTCTGAAAAATAAATTGATCATGTAATTTCTTGCTTTGTTTCTAGTTAATAGAGAAAGAAATTAATCCTTATGTTGAACAATGGGAAAAAGATCAACAGTTTCCAGCTCATGAAGTCTTTCGAAAACTTGGAAAGGCTGGTGTACTGGGAGTGAACAAGCCTGTTGGTAAAATGCCTCAGTAGAAATGTCCACTGTTAACATAATGTAATGTAAAACAAGTTTTATTTAGCACTGTTAAAAGGCTCTCAAGTGTTTTGTATGTAGTTGTCAGATGATATAATGGATAGACATGATTTGAAAGATAGACACTTACATATGTTATCCACTTGTTCTTTCTAGCGGACTTTGGTCTTAAACTTTATAAGTAGTCAGTCTTACTGGGGTTGAAAAGGTAATTTTGGAAATAACTGTAAAAATGTATCTCTTAGTTGCACATTTTCAGACATCCATGCTAATATGCATACTGGTAAATAAGTTCAAAGGATGATTTTAATACTTCTAACAAGTATCTGAATTGGACAGAATAAAGCAAAAATTTACCTTTTCATGAGAAGAGAAGATTTGAGTGAAAGTAATTTTTATGCTTACATGAGCTAAAGTAGACCATAATCTATTCATCAGCCACTTATGGATTTGATTGAATCATTATTCTGATATTCTATTTAGCAACACAATTTATCAAAGTTGACAGTACCTCGGCTGATGCTGCTTTGCAGTTGTGTGTTATGGACCTGCTCAGGGTCACAAAATACCGATACCTTAGTGAAGGCTTGAAACTACATTATGCTTTACTTTGATCCACTGTGTTTCACACAGCCTAGAGCACCTAGTTTTCTCAGATGATACTAGTGAGGCTTAATGTTGCTTCACTGGTAAGTTTTGAAGCTGGTATTTCCCAATGTAACATGGCAACAGACATGTTGCTCTGGGCATACATGCATTGTTTGGTTGCAACACAGTGAAGGTACCGGTGTGTATGTCAGAGAGTAGATTCAGCTGGTGTGGCGGAAGTCAGCAACTGTCGTTATCATGGTAAAGTACTGTGACTTCAGTGAGCAGACAATGTTGATGACTGTGACCTGTGAGGTTGTAATTGGGATTTCATAAAATTGTATGACATGAAATGGCTTTGCATAACTTGTTTTTGGTATATATACATGCAACTGCAGTAAATACTTTGTTTTTAATGCAGGAAAAACACCCACGTTTAGCTGTGAATAGTGCATACAACAGTGACATAAAATATGTAGATTGGTGTAAACAAACAATAACGGTTATAAAGATTATAATGAAAACATGTAATAAGATCTGTTATAATTTTTTACTTCAGAATATGGTGGTCTGGGGCTTGACTTCTCATACTCAATTGCGATTGCAGAGGAGCTAGGTAACATCAACTGTGGAGGTGTTCCAATGGCCATTGGAGTCCAGACTGATATGGCCACTCCTGCTCTTACAAGGTTAGTTTAATATTGAAAATATATTATAAGAAATTGATAAGTATGTATGTGTGTATATGTATGTATGTATCTGAACATTTATATAGTGCCTTTTAGTACTTCTCAGAGGTGATAAAACATGGCTGTCTAAACGGTGTAAGAAGATGTACCTTAAGGTGAGCTGAGAATGTCTCTTTCTCTTGTTTATGGGTGAAGAGTTTTAATTTTAAGTGGGACATTATTCCAGAGGGAGAGTCCAATGTATATAGTGCCTTTTAGTACTTCTCAGAAGGAGAGTCCAGTGTACAAGAAAGCAGTGTGCCCTGAGTTGTAATGCAGCAGTGTTAGGTTATGAGGTCTCCTTTGGTTGTGAGTGCAGGGTTGTTGACCCTGCTGGCTTGAAACATAAACTAGCAGATAGCTGATATATTCTGGGAACTTCATGATATATTCTGACACCCAACTGAGAGCTTCCTTCTGGCATCTATGTTTAGTTAGAGTGTTCAGTTTATTTGTCATCAGAGGTTACTCTGGAAGACTGGAAATGACCTTTGCCAGTAGATACACTTACACAGGTATCTGCCTGCCATGTGTGCAAACACAGTGTGCAAATGACGTACAGATCTGGAGCCTGAATTATGAACACCTCTCCTCGGTAGATGTACAAGCTTCTCTGGTCTTAAGATTTTTTAGACTTTGCTCTTTCTTGGTGGAGAATCTTTAAAACATGTGCTGCTACTTGATTCTAGAATACTATGGAGTGGAGTATGATGATTGACAGTTGATGTCTTCTTGCTCATTATTTCAATGGCACTATTTTAGGTTTGGAAGTGACAAACTAAAGAAGGAATTTTTAGCACCTTCGATTGCAGGCAAAATGGTTGCTTGCATTGGTGTAAGCGAGCCAAGTGCTGGATCGGATGTTGCCAGTCAGTAGATTTTTACTTAGACTTTGTCAGTTTATCAGACACTGTAATGCAGCTGAAACTGAAACTCTTAGGAGTTTATTCGAAGAGGCACAGTATTTGATGCCTTCTATAAAAAGGAACCACAACATGGGATTTATTTACTGAGATACTGGCCTCTGAACTTGGTCACCTATCAAAATATCGAAATTGGGTTTTCACTGGCATTTGCTAGCAGACACCGCTGTCTTTCAATCTAGCACAACTGTTCAGGAAAATGGAAAATTGCACGCATAACACTGCAAGCTGTGTAACTTCCAACAAATGGATGTGCTGTGGGTTTTCTTAACTTTAAATGAGTTTTACTGAAAATTGCATCTTTCAGGTACAGCATGTTCTAAATTCTACATTATACAATGTTATACACCATTATTTTCAGATTTTCTTGCTGATCATATTGGTATGAATAACTCTATAACATCCATGTGGTCCCTTTTCATAGATGGCATTACATATATGTGTGCACTTATGAGTATGATTACGATTAGTGGTCTGGGTTACCTATTTCTTGGAAGGGATTGTTCTATTACCAGTGCACATTAAATGACTGTAGAAGTTGCTAACTTCATACAGGGATAAACCTGGAGAATATGGTGAATGCTTTTGAAGAATTCTGATAATTTGCTTAACTAAACCAGTGTTTCAGAGACTTTGAGAGTCTTTTAAAAGTGCTGTGTAAATGTCCAGAAGTATACATATATACATCCATACATACATCCATACATACATACATCCATCCATACATACATACATCCATCCATACATACATCCATACATCCATACAAACATACATCCATACATACATACATACATACATACATCCATACATACATCCATACATCCATACATCCATACATACATACATCCATACGTACATACATACATACATACATACATACATACATCCATACATACATACATCCATACATACATCTATACATCCATACATACATCTATTCATACATACATCCATACATACATACATCCATACATACCTACATACATACATCCATACATACATACATCCTTACATCCATTCATACATCCATACATACATACATCCATACATACATCCATACATACATACATACATACATCCATACATACATCCATACATACATACATACGTACATACATACATACATACATACATACATACATACATACATACATACATACATACATACATACATCCATATATACATATATACACACATGCATACGAACAGTGTAAATACATAAATATTTACATGGGAAATTGTGCATCCATACATAGAATACCCTAAATTTAAAAAATGTAAAGTCTCACCCTCCAAAAAGCTTCCTTTTGGCCCACTAATGTCATATGCACAGTTTCAGAAAATTTGGAAAATGTTTGGAGGTCTCTCAAGGCCAACTTCAAAAACTCTTTACATATATGCTCTTCGTTCACTTTCGTCTAATCAGCATCGGCAAGTAAGCAAGTTAACAGAAAGTACAGTAAATGAATAAATTAAATTTTTTCACATTTTTGCAATTAATCATTTTTTGCTAGCCTAATCATATAGTATAGCAAAGCTTATATTTTTAGAATCATCATATTTGTATCTTTGCAACAATACTAAGCATGTCTTCATGACCTTATTAAGTACTTTAAAAAACTTCAAATTTTGTACACATTTTGCACTGAAATGACAAGATTTCTTTAAACTTGGAGACCTTCAGAGACCTCTGAATATTTCCTGATTGTGATAAAATTTTACAGGTGTTCTTATGTGCTTGTAAAGACAAAAAAACATTTTGGAGAGTGAGACTTAAGATTTTTGCAAAATGTTTCCTGTGCAGTTGTTGGACACCCTATTGTATATAATGAATTGGTTTCTGCTTCTTTAATGCCATCTTCTCATGCTCACAGTGGCAACAAATGACTCGTAGCAGCATTTGCTGTCCACTTGTAAGCCATGTGCTTATAAGCCTTTTGCTTATAAGTGAAATTCTGGCTTGTACTTGTAGCAGATTATGATAAGTTGTTTAAGCTAGTTCTGTAAAGCTGTGATTTTTTTTACCAAGTTTTATATGAAGTTCTGTGGTCAGTGTAAACTAAGAAAGCAGATTAATGTTGCAGACAGGAATGATTTCGAAAACAGTGATGTATCTTTGAATGGATGAGAGTAGAGTGGAATCATGATGTCATAAAGTTTCTGTGATGATTTTAGATATCAAGACGAAGGCGGAAAAGCAGAATGGTGACTACATCATAAATGGTAGCAAGATGTGGATCACTAATGCATTTCAGGTATAAGCACGAGGGTGTGGTTTGGGCTCGCAATTTGCTATAAATGATTTTGTGTTTGTTATATGTGTATTTATATGCGCACATGCATGTATGTATTTGTATGTATGTATTTTTTTTGGCATGTATGCACATATTTGCACATATGGGCAGGCAGGTAGGTAGGTAGAGACATAGTCAGGTAGGCAGGTTGGTAAGTATAGCATGGATACTTATATAATGCCTTTATATGATGCCTATATAATACCTGTTGATTGTTGGATGTTTCTTGGTGTTTCTGGCTTAGGCTGACTGGATGTGTCTCTTAGCAAACACTGGTTCAGGATCTAGTCATTTCAACAAATCTCTGATTGTGCTTCCTATGAAAACTCCAGGTCAGCGTGTGTCGGTTATAACAGACGCTAGCAATTTTGTGTTGTAACGTCACGTAAGACTCTGCCCTTCTTTAGAGGCCTGTATGCTTGCTCACTGGCATTTTTTTCAGCAAGTGGTTAAGGCTTGGTCATTGAAATATGACGAAACGGCTGAATTAGCATAATTTTGTTATGTGCTTTAATTCATTTTTCAAGCAGTTAGCATTCTTCCTCATGATTAAACAAAAAACTGTACCAAAAGAAATTATTGTTTTGATATTATTTTGAAAGATTTGTAGTATTTTGGAAAGTGAAAGCATTTTGTAGAATTTTATTATTTGTTTCTGAATTTCCAAACCGAGAATAAATTTCCTTTGCTAGGCATTCATCTTGCGAGAAAAATATCTAAGATTGGGATGCATAGCTCTGACACGGCGGAGATCTTCTTTGAAGACGTTCGTGTCCCTCAGAGTCACTTGATTGGAGAGGAGGGAAAGGGTTTTGTCTATCAGATGCTCCAGTTCCAGGAAGAGAGACTTTTCTCATGTGCATCCGGTAGGACCTTCACTTCATGCATCTGGGTTGACCTCTCTGTTCTGTCACTCCTATTTTTCTATCACTCTCTACCGCCTCCTGTTTGGGACTCATTTATCAAAACTATCTTTGCTCTAAACTGAAAACTTACCTCTTCCGTTTGTTTATGGTTCTTAGTGTTTCCTGCTGCCTGGCTTCAGTGTGCACTTCTGAACTGTTTAGGGAGAGGGTTATCAAATTTCAGGGTACTGTATTTCCATGACTTGTAAGTTATGGGTTTTTGTATGCAAGGTACCAGGAGTGTGTCTGTATGCTCACTTGTATTTCCATTTCAGTCACTTCTGTCTAATCTGATCTCAGAACTTCCATAGTGCCACTGTAATAGTGCTCAAGGCATCAGTCAATGGTTACAAGTGAACTGGACAGTGAAATTGGTCATTGCAATGCAGTATGAATATCACGGTAGAAGTTTTTAAATTTCTACTTTACATTAAGGAACACAAGTTTTGGCAAGATTTAATCTATGTTAGAGCCACTGATTGTCTGGCAAAGCATTTGAGAAGTTCTAGTTGGTGCTATTTAAATGTCCAGATACACATTTCTGTTCAAAGTACGATAAACTTGCAGCATGTTCTTCACATCATACTCAAGGTGGACAAGATTTAGACGTAAAAATCACAGATTCATTTGTTTGCTTGTGCGTAGTTAGCAGTTAAATTTCATGAAGAAACTGAAAACCTAGCACAGTAAAATGAAGTGCGATTTTGTGCATATTTTGTGCGTGAATGAAATGTTCACAGGTCTGATGCCAATGGATAACTGTATTCATGAGACGCTTGAGTATGCCCGTCAACGACACATTTATGGTCGACCTCTTCTTGACAACCAGGTTGTCCACTTCCGATTGGCTGAGATGCAAACAGACGTAGAAGCCCTTCGTTCACTGCTGTACAGGGCAGTTGGTAAATACATGTTGCATGACTGAATCTATGAGTTTCAAAGGGTCATATATGCCAATGAATAGTCATTTCTTATTTTTTGCTTTGCTTGTTTTAAAACGTTTGAGTTGCTTTCTAATTAATTATCTCCAGTTTTTAATCAGGCAACCTTTCTTCATGCCCTCAAGGGTTTGATTGCAAATGCTTGATGTGAAGTTGAGAATTTATCTGTAGGGAGAGGTGCCCCGCTGCAGCAGTGTTGGCATGGTTATATTTTATGTTTCAGCTATTGGGCCACATGTTTAACAACTACTTCTGATGAATGGTGTGAATGATTACTTTCTTATTTCTTCTGAATCCTTCAAAAGCTGAATTCCTTCTTCTAGACACAAGCCACTGGGGTCAATAATAAATGCAAACATGATGTTAAGAACAGGATTAAGGCAGCTTGGCAAAAATGGAAAGGCCTATCAAGTGTTTTATGCGATGTCAAAATGGTGGTTCAACTCAAAGGAAAGGTATACAAAACAATGAGAAGACGAGTGAGGATATATGGAGCAGAAGCCTGGACATTGATGAAAGAGGAGGAGAAGCTGCTGGAGAGAACAAATGAGAATGCTGCGATGGATACTTGGAATCTCACAGAAAGACAAGAAAAGGGATGAGTATATCAGACAGAAATTGGGAGTGGCATGTATATCTGACAAGGTACGAGAAGCTAGGTTGAGATGGTATGGTCATGTGATAAGGAGAGAGGAGGAAAGGTGCATTAAAAGAATTTTGACAGCAGTGGTTTACGGATGACACAGTAGGGGACGACAAAAGAAAAGATGGGGAGACATGATTCAGCGATACCTAAAACTCCTCAGACTGAAGAAAGAGGATACTGGAGATAGGAACAAATGGAAAAGAAGGCTGTCCTTCCATGAGGAGGGATTAATTCCAGCCAGAAGGAAAAAAGAAAAAGAACAAGACACAAGCCAACAACTTCATAAATTTGACTGCATGCATTCGGTTTGGTGGCTTGCTTGACAATCGTTCTGAATATCCACATTGTTTAGGCATAATATTTAACTCCACCATGTCATTTTTCTAATCGTGTTGGTGCCATGTGCATATCAGCTCAATTTCACACACAAGATATGCACATACGTGATATTCATACGAGATCACTTTTGCCTTGTACTGTTGTAATCCTACTAGCTAATGCATTGGTTTCCAATAGAGTTGACTAAGTACTATAAGTCACTTGTTATTAGATTCGTGCAAATCTAAGAGAGATCTGCACAAACTACCAATGGTTCAAAACTTCTCTGGCCAGAGCCATAACAAAACATCTAAGTATCAGCATATTACAACTGGTTGCCCACTGAGGAAGAATCCAGTTTAAAATCTATCTTATAGTTTAAAAAGTACCATATTAAAAGTACTGTTTAAAAGTACTGTACTGTATTTTAAAGCACAAAGTACTATATTTAAATCAGCCAATCTATCTTTGCTCCATGCTCAACCTGAAGTCTGTATTATTTGCCAGTGGTCTCACTGGTTCGGGTCGGGAGCGCTTCTGATGAGTCTAATCTTGAAGTGGCGCTTTATAAATGTCAGATTACAATTACAATTACAATACTAACAACAAAACATTGCACTTGATTTAACAGACACTGTGATTCTTGTTGTGCCTCATGCTAGGACAGTGTTGGGTTCTCATGCGCTCTTGTCTTTGGAATTTGCTGCCAAGTTCTCCATTCTGTCAGTTCTTTGCTGTTGTTCAGGTCTCGACTTAAGACTGACCTTTTTCAACTTGCTTACTCATCGTAGCCTAACTTCTAGTTTCTCTGACCTATCAGTATTCGCTCGGGCTTCTACAACAGATTATGATTTTGATTATGATTTCACTTGAAGTGAGCATCGATTGATGCCTTGGTCATTATGATAACAGCAGTGCAGAAGATAGATATTAAATTAGATTAGATTAGAAGCTTGCAGAAGAATGTCTGAGCTTTTCAGACAAGTTTGTTCTTTTCTGTTTTACAAGTGTTCTTCTTTTCTATATTTCCTGGCAATTTTAGGCAAATATCTACAAGGAGAAGATGTTACCAAACTTGCTTCGATGTGTAAACTCAAAGTTGGACGGTTGGCCCGTGAAGTGACGGACTCTTGTCTGCAGTATTGGGGTGGAATGGGATTCACCACTGATGTTCTTGTCAGCAGGCGTTATCGGTGAGTCAAGTAATGAAAAATACAAATTACAATTACAATGGTCATCACTTGAACACTGTAATTGTGATTTGTATTTTTAGTCATAAATTTGTGTAACACCCCTTTGAGTTATGCTATACAAATTTACTATTACAAAAGGACAAAGGCTTTACAAGATTTAACTAGATATAGCTGTTAATCCCCTAATAATGCCTTTTAAAATATTTGTTCTTGATGCCTCTCTGTTTATAACCAGTTCTTCTGAGAAGCTCTTGAAAGGCTCTTCTTCAAGTCTCACAGAAACGAGACTTTCGGTTTCATGAATCTTGGTGACTGACGTACGCCTGCTTCACGACTGTATAAGTGCCCTTGAAAGTGCTTTGCTTTTGAACTGTGATATTTAAATTTTCTTTGCATTACATTGCAGTGCTTTGTAAATGTCTGCTGTAACTTTTCCAGGGATTGTCGACTGATGTCGATTGGTGCTGGAGCAGACGAAGTGATGCTGTCAATCATTTCCAAGTACATGGGTTCAATTCCAAAGAACCAGCCAAGTGGAAAAAAGCACTGAATTCTTTCTGTGATCATTTACACTGTGAGTTAGATGCTTGGATTCAGAGGAAGATATGCAACTTGAAGTGAAGATGCTACCAAGTACTTTACAGCAGTGAGATGTGTCGCTTTGCGAATCAAACCTTATTTCATCAGTGGCTTCTGTATCTGATATCAGCAATTTTAAAACGGGTTTATTGATTAAGTAGCTGGCATTCCAAAGTCCAGACGAGAATGTATTTATATATACAATATACCTATACATTCATATATATTATATACCCATACCTATATATTCCTAAGGAATGTATAGGTATGGGTATATAATATATATGTATGAATACATACCTATAGTTACTTTATAATTGTTATGTATTTTTTATTATTTTAATTAAGTGGGCCCATTGATGATGAAGTATACATATATGTGCTCAGCTATGTTATAATGTGATTGTGTAAACATTTTGTTCCAAATAAATTTTATTTAAGAAGTAATTATAATCAGGAAAAGATTACAAAACAGTATTTATGTACAGACATTTGGAATACAGTTTTATTAATCTGTGTACTGGGATGCATTGCACTTTCTGTATTTGCCTGAATGAGTTACTTGCTGTATGAAAAATTACGTCTTATGTAGAATTCAGTTCTATCAGATGTTTAAAAGACAGATGCATTAATTTAAAAAAGGGGTAAAGACCTACGGGAGACGATCATCCCAAAAATGAGAGAGAGAGTGGTCCCAAAAGTATATGCTAGAGAAAGGCCAGCGTTTACAAATGTGATGTCAATCACCAGCATGGAGTGGCTATCGTCAGCTGCAGGGTGCTGCTTTGGGTGAATGTGCTCACGGGAGTGGCCCATTCTTATCTTCCAGAGCATCACTTCATTTTATATGAACTTACTTGACTTGTATGTAGTAGCTGTTTTGAAGAGATTCCTGCGGTTCTCTCTCTCTCTCTCTCTCTCTCTCTCTCTCTCTCTATATATATATATATATATATATATATATATATATATATATATATATATATATATATATATATATATATATATATATATATATATATATATATATATATATATAAGGTTATTGAGGATATATACATGTATGCATAAAAAGCATGCCCTTGTTTGCTCTCTCTCTCTGTATGTATATATATATATATTGGTTATTGAGGATATATACATATATGCATAAAAAGCATGCCCTTGTTTGCTCTCTCTCTCTCTCTCTCTCTATATATATATATATATATATATATATATATATTTCATTGATCCCTGATACAATGCACAGAGTGCAATTTGAAGGGGGAAAGGAGCAATTTTTACGGGAAGAAGACACTTGCCTGTTGGTTCAGGTTATCTTTCGTTATTGGTATATTTTCCCCGTAGATTTAGCACCTGGTAGTAGGTCTTTATCCCACAGGGCCAACCACATGTCGCTCTGACAAATAGGCCTAGTCACGTACGTACACATGTACCAATCGTCTGGCTACTGATGAATGCCTGTGCAGCACAAACCTGGCACCTGAGGGAAATATCCGTTATATGGGTCTTCTACCATTCGTGATTGAGGAAGGACCAACAAGATGTGTATGCAAAGGAGCCTCTGTGTGTGATACCCCCCAGTTCGCAACCCGTTCGCGGCTTACTTCAGAGATCTATAAATCTTGGGGTAGAACGGTCCGTGCACGGGGACCTTAAATGACGTGGCGACGGTGGCGCCCATTCAAACGGGCAGCGGTGGTGAAGGATCTCACCCAAATCAGTTCATTGAAAAATGAACAGGGTGGAAGCCATACGGTCGCTATATAAAACCGTGTACATCTACATTTAGCTAGTCGGCGAGCGTAACCTCTGCCACAGAGTTTATTCAGTTGTTGTCGTTCCTCATCCTCAGTGCAACATGGACCAGGAACTGTGAGCACGATGTAAACTATCAGTTCTGGATGTAACTCTTGGTTGAGCTCTGCGTTTGTGCAAAAGCCTGCAAGTGGTGAATTCCAGTCATTTGGACATTAGTTGCTGACAGATAAACTTTTGTTCTTGATGAACTTTAACACCACTTAGACTAGAGGGCGCAGCACTTCCTGCAGTCCCTCGGCTGATGATGGTAGACCTACAAGTTGGGATGTCCTCGAGGCCACCAGGTCTGTGCAGGACAGACAATCAGCAGAACCTTTCCGTGATGTAGGCCTACTGTTGACGCCACTCCAAAGACCCTCCTTCACCGCTGCATTACCGAATCGGAGATTTCCCGGTCGTATGTCCGGACGGTAAACAGTAAACCCGTTGTGGATCCGCTAATTCAATCAGGCGTCGATCTTCGGTTGTACGTAATCGTAATCGTAATCTCGTAATCGTAATCATACAGTGACATCTGTATAGGCTCTATACAGATGTCACTGTATGATTTTGTTGGAATTTTGTTAGCGAAAACGTTGTTGTAAAACCATACATTAGTTCTAAATTTAACAGTTAAGTATGATCGTCATCTGGAACTTACAAAGACCTATACAAATAATACCAGATTTGTGTCTGGAAGTCTAAGCAATTGGTCCCTGTAGTAAAAGCAGTCAGTCCCTCTAACTCTAGGCAATCAGTCTAATGGTTAAAAATGAGCGACCAGGGTCTTGTACAGATGCTAGCGGGAGCCAGTGGATGGACTCGGTGCTCTCTTTTACCACCTGTACAGTATTTTCATAACTTTCTGCGTCTGCTTTGACATGGTTACTTCATTTCTGCACATGGAGTTATCTTAAGTGTGTTTGGTGAGTTTGTTCCGTATCTTATTTTGCACCTATTAGCAACTCTCGCCTCACATTCGCCTTCGTCACGAACCCCATGTTCTCGCTTCATCCACGCCTGCCTGCTACCATGTTAGTTCCTTCAAACGCAGACCAAAGCAGACTCCATCTTAAACCCCTTACAAGGTGTACCTGTCATTAGTCCTCTTCCTCTTCAGCCTACGCTGTCTGACCGCCTTTCATATCTGTTACCACATCTCCCATCCCGGCCTGTCCTACACGACTCACTTAGACAAACATTGTAACCCCGCCCAATGTAGCACTGTGACAACGCAGTATGGATATTTTATCCTTCATTCCTTTACCATTCTTCCTAACTATTGCCTCAGACTACCACTGCAGCACCCTACCCGCCGTGCCATTTTCACCATATTAATCCTACTCTCCAGAGACATCCACCCTAATCCTGGCCCCGCGATCTGCAGTCTTTTCCTCCTCCTCCTCCCCCTCAGTTTCCTTATCCTCCTCATTCTCCTCTAAATTCACCCTCCTGCAGCGTCGAAACCACACAAGCAAAGCAACCGATTCTACTCTTTATGCTTAGTATATGATCACTTCTCCACACTGCACGTTCACAAGAAATTAAATGCATAGCTCTGCTGTCACCTGCCTGATATATTTGCCTTATCTGAAACTTGGCTCAATTTAAACCCAACTTCTGCTCAATATCAAGACTGTATTCCTCCTGGCTGCCACCTCTGCAGAACACCTCGCCCATCCAAATCATCGACCTTTGCTAACATAACTGGTGGATTCATTGCCTTTCTCACCCGAGAATCTGCCACTGTTCTATATGCACATGGTTACTTTTCCACTCTTGAATGCGCTTCAGTAATTCTTAAACTTCCTAATATTAATCAGATTATCTTTAATGTATATCGCCCTCCATCTTCCTCCTAATCCTTAAGTTCTTAATCTGTTTTCCTGAAAGAATTCACCATCCTTCTCTCCACTGTTGCTACTACACCTCATGAGTTAGCGCACTTGTGAGGTTTTTAAAAGGCGCTATATAAACAGCAAGATACACACACCTACATACATGATTCTCTGATTACAGGCGAGTTTTATATATGTGTCGATAATTCCACCGATACATTTGCTTCAGAATTCCTCAGCATTTTATCGTCCATTAACCCGGTCCTTTATTTCAGTTTTCCTACCCATTTTCACAATCACACTCTCGACCTAATCAACGCATCTTCGCTCTTCAGGTTATCATCACCTGATATCTCTTTCCTCTTTTGATACACCCTCCGATCACAACCCCATCTTCACACGCCTTAACAACCTACCCCCTCCAAATGCTGATCCTGTCTGTCATTCTTTTGCCGTATTAGTTCAATAAACATTGAAGCCTTCATACAATCTCTGCACAAGTCTTTCACTCAAAGGTGAAAATACTCCTCTTTATCTTTCTCGCCGTTTTAATTTTAAACATCATCCACCGTAGCCGCCTGCCTGCCTGCCTGCCTGCCTGCCTGCCTGCCTGCCTGCCTGCCTGCCTGCCTGCCTGCCTGCCTGCCTGCCTGCCTGCCTGCCTGCCTGCCTGCCTGCCTGCCTGCCTGCCTGCCTGCCTGCCTGCCTGCCTGCCTGCCTGCCTGCCTGCCTGCCTGCCTGCCTGCCTGCCTGACCCTTGAACCTTGATCTGGAAACGAATCTGACCGTTTTGCCTATCGATTTTGTTTCGACTGAGCGCCTATGAATAAGCTGATTCCCGCGACTTAGCTTTCTTTGGACGCTGTAGAAATCCTGGAGTTTACGATTACAATTACAATTATGCCTACTTTTTGTTGCATAGCCTATGGTCTCGGTCACACAAGCTGTATGGTCACACAAGCTGTATACCACATTTATGGTAACGATATAAACTTTACTTTTCAATTAATGGCTCAGAATAACAAGAATTTGCGAAATTTGGCCGAAAATCCGTCGTAAATATGTGTGGCTGAAAAATCCTCTGACAAATTCAGTTAGCTGGTCACGAAGGATGAAAATGTTGTTGGGGAGTCTACACATATACGCACACATAGGCCTACATAAGTATATACATGCATATATGCAAACGTACCTACAACACATACATACATACATACACATAGTACACATACATTCGACACATATATCCGTCCATACATACTTGCGTACGTATGCATACGTAGCCTAAGTATGCCTTCATTCATGTATTCATACTGCGCTGCTATTTCAGGCTCATTAATGTCTCACACTGTAACATCTCTCTGTCTATAGATATTGACACAGGCAGTAATTAGTAAATCTTCTGAAACAGAAGAAACTCGTGTCTCAATCTGACCTGATTTCTATAGCTCTTGTTATGAGGTTAATATCAGCTGATGGAGAATGTTTGCTTTTTCCTCGTCTCCACGCACGAGGGCTCCTAGTAGAACAACTATGAGTAATTGACTTTAGACGGCTTTTAAAAGACTCGGCTCACCGGGGTGTTGTCGTGACCCTGTCCCCTCTCAGTAACAGGTCTGTCGACCTACAGTGTAGGCTCCAAGACTCCGTCACGGTTGCTGAACACGGCCAGCGGTCTCTCGACTTTACTCCGGTAGGCTGTGCACGCTTAGCCGCGTGCGTGTGACGTGGCTGCGTTGTGAACCGGCTAGCCCTCGCTCGGACTACGGATTCTCGAGTCTTCTTTTTGCCTTCACTCGTAGGCGGAGCGTAGGACTTTAAGGGGTCGGATGAACTCTCGGAAATCTGACACGTGAAAAGGAATGGTTCTCGAAGATTCTCCAGTGGTCACGCCCACGAGATTTGGCGACCGCTATTTCAGAAATTATGCATAGGTGAAGGAGTCATAAGGTAAGAAGGCGCTGTACGATTCACAAGTGTACGCAGAAAGGTTTTCTAAAAGCCTCCTGTTCTTGCCTACGCCAGTAACGCGCAATACTAATCGCTTACTACAGAGCCTTGGTACTTCAACATAATATAGTTTAACACACCCAGGCATCAGTAATTGACAGTACTGTAACAGGATCCGGTGTTGTATAGTTTGTGATTTTGGGGTAATACTATCGATATAGTTTTTCTGAAGATTTGAATTGACTCCTCCTTTTATAATCGTGTGGACGTGACGTTCTGGTCACAGCTGATTTGATTCGCGGTCTAAGTAGAATGGGTGAAACAGAAGAGGCCACTAGTCCTCGGCGACTGGAAACAGGTAAGGAGAGAATTTTCCTCGCTAATAACGCACACGTAGATATATAGTATGCACCTCCGACCTCGTGCAGGAGTGAATGTGGCAATCTAAGATGAGTGCTCCCTTAAAAAGTTAATATTTGGAAGGCGTTATCGAAAAATTATTAAAATTATTAAAACAAAAAATTAAGTATTGGAAGGCGTTATAAAATTTCTGTTTTTTTTATTGTAATGTATTGCATTGAATTGCATTACGCTGTATTGTATTGTAATGTTCACCGCGTTTAATAAAATGTAAGGTAAAGTCGATGGATGATTTGTAGCCTACTAAAGCGACATGCTTGTTTCATGCATCAACGCGTAAAATTATCAAAGTACTGTAGACAAGTGATCGTAAATCGTAGACATTTAGAGCGATCTGAGACAGCCTACAGTGAATGTTGTCCTATAATAATGTTATACTAATTAATCTTCGGCGACCTCATAATATGTAGACGTATGGCGCATGAAAGCGCCAAAAGACATGATATGAAAGAGTAAGACGGATGAGAGACTTGACTATCGAAGACCCAAAACTGAAAAGAAATCGTCGAATAGATTGATAGCTAGAAAGGGACATTTTGTGTTCTAATTCGGTTCATTAATTCCTCGGCGACAACAATCTAAAAGATTTGTTGCATACTTTGTCTGGTAGTCGGCTTAGAGGCCGGGGTTCAAATTCCCACCAGAATAGAAAGGTTTTCGTTCTTCTAAGGCCCCATAACAAACTCGGCTATGAAATGAATATGTCGACTATATGCTGTCGATCATATTTAGGAAGGAGTGACTATACCTGTGAATAAGCGTCTGTGAATAAGCTGGTTCCCGCGACTTAGCTTCGTAGGCGCTGCAGAAATGCCGAGCCCACGATGACGATTACCTGCCTTCTGTGCTAATGAATTGTTATCGTTAATCTTGGTACCCATGGCAGTATCTCAGGGTTGGCTTAAGAAACTGCTCTGCTACTTCTACTACTTTAGCTTTACCTTAGTTTGTCTTACCATAACCTTGCTTTGCCTCAAAGGTCGATGTGAATGATCATGCACGGCAGCTACAAGATACCATTGAACAATATGCCTACAAAAAATTTATGTAGGCAAAGCGCCCTTACCCTGCCTTTGCTTTAGCTTGCCAGACCATAAAGGCTATATTAACTGTCCACCAGAAAATATAGGCCCATATACATTCATGTGCCTATCTAGCTGATATTCGTATGGCTTTTTGGTCATAATAGGGCTGACCTGTTTAAAACATGCATCAAGGTGTGTATCTGTGCGTGAGGATACCGGTGCCCTTGCCGATAGTGGCTGTTACTCTTGCTTTATGCATATCCGCGACCTTCGCGGAGTTCTATGCTTGACCTAAAAACTGCATCTACCACTGCCACATCCATAGTCCATGAAAAATTAGATTACTGCAATTCACTTTTCCTCAATATGGATACCACTCAAATAAACCGCCTTCAAGCTATCCAGAATGTTCTTGCACGTGCTGTCGCCAAAACTCCCAAACACCATCAACTTACTCCTGATCTCAAATACCTGAATGAATAGAGTACAAAGTTCTTTCGCTTACCTATAACACAATTCAATTCTCCAAACCCTCTTATCTTCGTCAGTAATTTGCAATCCAACCACTCCGTTCAACCCGCTCCTCTTCTTTCCTAGCACTTCTTCGCCCTCCCCTACCCTTGTCTTAAAATTTGGAGATCGCTTCATAGCCATAGCTGCTCCGCCCTTCTGGAATAAACTCCTGCCAGAATTACGACAGATATCTGAGCCATCATACGAACTCACCAGCACTTCACCTCTTTCAGTTTCTGCGCTAGTGTTTCACTCAAAACTGAAGAAAAATCTTATCGTGATTCTTCCTCTTCTGCTTATCTCTCTTCCCGCTCCAATTTCAGACACCATCCACCGTAGCAGTCCGACTGTCTGCCTGCCTGCCTGCCTGCCTGCCTGACTCTTGGATCATGACGTAAAACCGAGCTCTTTCTGCCTATCAATTTTGCTTTAAATGAGCGCATGTGAATAAGCTGGATCCCGCGACTTGGCTTTCGCTGGGCGCTGTAGAAATCTCGAGATTACGATTACGATATTTCAGAGATTTTTTTATTCTCGGGCTAGCACGATCCGTACACGGGACCTTAAATGGGGGTAGTGCCCATTCAAACGGGCAGATGTAGCGAAGGACCTCACTCGATAAATTCATTGAAAAATGAACAGGATCGAGACCATGCGTCACTATAGGAAAACATCTACATTTACATTTAGTGTATCGTGTTTGGAGTCCACAGTAGTGTAGATGGAGAAACATGGAGTGACAAGTGATGTAAAAGTGTCGCAGCAGACGGGGAATTAACGCAGTCGAAGTCAGCAGCCAGTTTCGTTTGTCGGTCTTCTGTTTAGTTTTCATTTCTTATCCCACATGTGGCTTCGATGTCTGGCGGTGGATTGATTGGCTCAGAGGGGTCTCAGTAGCTATGATGGTGTCAGATCGATGATTTGAATGGTTCGGCACCGGCCTTAATGGTTTGCCTTGCACTCTCAAAAGCGTATCTTACTCTGGATGGACGATGATGAGGCTATGTGAGGGTCTAATAAGAAACCAAACGTGTTTAGTCTAGGCGTTAGGTGTGCCGCACACCTAGGTGCTTTTAGCCCAGTACGTTTTATATAGGCCGCAATATGACTTCTGCAGCCTGACTCTGTATTTCTATAGACGCCCGCATGAATCGTATGAAATGGCATTGTTGGCGTTCATTTGCGACGTGGCAACCCGTTACTAAGTAAATATATGCACAGCCGAAACATGGACTATGGCCTCTGATTTGAACTTCTGATGTGAGTCATTTCTAAACTAACAAAACTAACAGGGTTCATCATCGAAAATCATACTGTCTAACAGTTGGGAAAACGAACTTCACGTAATTAATGGATGAATGCACATACTCACATCTTTAGCAAAGAGCCATGATTACTACACAGGAGTGGGGCGTATTGTCACGTGACGAAAGCCCATTGCTTAATGTATAGAGTGACCCCACCTACAAGGCATCCTGCATCCTGCATCCTATCGATTTTGTTTTGACTGAGCGCCTGTGAATAAGCTGGTTCCCGCAACTTAGCTTTCGTTGAGCGCTGTAGAAATCTCGAGATTACGATTACGATTACGAAGGCAAATAGACCTATTTACAAGGACAATCCTGCACGTGCTGGGTCGTGTGTGCAGAGTATGAAAAATATGTGTATGATTCTGGAAAGTAGGTAGACGCAGTGGTTGTTATGACCGATTGCTTCTGCCACGGCCCAGGGTTCAGAGTTCCACTTGCTTCTACGCATATATGAGTTTCAGTAATTAATTAATAGGATAGCAACAACGACAGAAATGTTTTATTCTTTTGCTGCATATGTATTGCAAATGTATGGCATATGTATTGCATATATATTGTAGTGAGAATGAGAGCGCGGTCGGGCCCGTTGCCATCCTGCAAGCTCTTTCGAATCGTCGTCCTTGGCGCCATATCAATCCTCGGAGGCGTTTTGATTCTCTCTTCCGGCGGCTCTTGGACGTCCCAGGATGGCATTATGCACATCCAGCAAGTGGACTACGAGCCGATCGGAAGGGCAAGAGGATCGCCCGACGCCATAGGTGAACTGCGGACCCTGGTCGAGCCCCCGCAACCACTGCGCCCCAAGGACGTTGTTCCTCAAGACACCCTCGACCTCTCGGAGGAGAAAGGCAGGTACCCGATCGGTCAGGGGGTGTTTGGTGCCACTGACTCTCCGGTCAGCTCCTTTCTGCTCGAGGGCCTCGTCCAGCCGGATGTACACTACCTGTGGTGTGGCATTCGCTGGTTCGAGTTCAAGCACTACCTCGGAGTGATGAGCGTCCTACGGTCGATCCGCCCTGACAAAATCTACATCCACTACGAACACAAGTTCGAGATCGACCAGGTCTACTACAACCAGTGGCTGGACGACCTCAAGTACGACTACCCGTGGCTGCACCTCGTCCAGATGGACGAAGAACTCTCCAAGTACTGTGCCTCACAGGACTACGAAGAGCGAGTCCAGATCATCCTCCGACTGCTGAACGAGGATGGAGGGATATTTGTCGGCGAGAGAACGTGGATGCTCAACTTCCCGGCCAGCAGACGACACGTCAATCTGGACTTTGGACTGCAGAGGCATTCGATGGAAGGCTACATCGTGCTTCGCAAGGGGCTTCTTTCAGACGAATCCACGTCCTACAAACAGCTCCTGCAGAACAGCGATCGGAAGAGGTACCGGCGTTCGACCTGCGCTCGCGTTCACCACATCTACCGCAAGGGCGACCTGTACAACATTAGCAGCTGTCTCGTCCTGTCCGGTCAGCTCTACGACCGCTTCTACCCGATGGACATCTGGGAGCTGGACGACCCGTTCGGACGACTGTCCAGGCGCATCTTCCACGGCACCGAGCAAATACGCAAACCGGTTCCGACGTTTCGCGAACTGGTTCCGAATATAGGTCACATGATCTGGATCGGCGGAGGGAAGATGGATTATCTGTTCTATCTGAGCCTGCTGAGTCTGCTCTATGTGGCCAAGATGGATGTCGTCTACGTCCATGGGGATGCGGAACCTGCTGGCGAATACTGGCTTGAAATCAAGACAATGGAACAGACGAAGAGTCGAGTGAAGTTCATATACAGGACACCACCTATACAGGTAAGCTGATTCAGGTAAACAAAACAGAAAACATTAAAATACCATATGCGCGTAATGTAAGAGTGATGCGTCAGCAAGTTTTGGATCGGCCCGATAGTGTCATTCAAAGTTGCACTTAAAACTCATCTATTTAGACTGTATTATGATTAACTTAGTTCATGTTACGCGCTTTCGTGCAAGACTAGTTTTGTTTAAGCGCGCTATAAATGCTAGCTTACTTACTTACTTACTAGCACGTATGTATCACGTGCCTGTGAATGGTGGACGCCCTAGTGCTATGACGTTGATCTGACGTCTTAAGTGATGTGTCTCCAAACTTATTGTTGCTGACTCAGATGATTTTGAGCTAAATACGACAGGTAGCAAATACATTGAGACGTGTGTATTTTGAAGGAGAGTAATGTTTTAGAGTAATGTGTTTGTCCTCGGTGGATAGGACAGTCAAACGTCGAATTTTGCGTGACTTTCAAATGACGCTAATTATAACGGACGATAGCAGATTTTAGCTATACGTAAAGACGTTTCAAATCTGGCGAATCTAAGATTCGATTTCTTAAGATTGGAATCTTTATTCGCAACTTCGGAGAGTCTTCTAAAACAATCACTGTTAAAACAACTCGTCGTTAACTTAAAGATAAAACGATAACGTTTAAAAATAGTTTTAAAAGGCCTGCATATAGCTGAACACAGGTAGGTCTGAGGCATATTGAGTTTCAGAGTTACGTAGACCGCGCCCAAAACTTCACGCAATGTAAAATTTCATTTAAATGAGATTCATAGACCCATATAAGGAGTTTTCTGTTTAAATCTGAAAGCGTGAAATTAAATATTTTGCATTATAAAAGTAATAAAGCCATGTGGGTTAGAGTAGGTGTTCGAAATTTTGACAAATGTTTTACAATAAAATGCCCCTTTCAAAATGTATTCTTAGCTCAAGTTAGCCCGATATTACAAGAAATAAGAATCACTTGTCAGAATTTCAATATAGGCCTATACGAAAAATGTAAAAATATATGAAAACTATAAAAAAAGTATTAGCTGATATTTTGACCTTTTTCTTGAATTTAAAGGTAAAGTGAGCATTGTAAGGAGATATTTAGTTTGTGGTTCTAGGGTTATAACCTCATGGCCAATACCCTCGGCCAATAAACCAAGGCAGTAACCCCAGGAAAATAACACCCTCAGTTTATAAGCCGCGTGAAATAAGCCCCATGGGTAATAAAATTAAAACCCCCGGGAAATAACCCCCATGAGCAATAACCCAAGGAAATAACCTCCCAGTTAAGAACCCCCGGCCAACCCACTATTAACAAGTAAGCAAATGAAGAAAATATTTAACACTTTTGTATTTCGTGTGAACATAATTTTCTAATGTTAAATTGAAATAAATAGCAGTTAGACAAGTGAGTTAATAAGAAATGCCGAGTGCAATCCTGCGCAGATAACTAAGTAAATCTCGGTTGCTGTAGTCAGCGACTATTATCAGTAGGGCCTATTCTGGAATAACAATGCATATTGTCAGCATATTGTTTCCTTGGCGGCTTCATAAAAATACACACCGATGCGGCGTAAAATGGAGTACATTAATTTTTATGCAAATATCGAAGGAATACTACAACAATTGACTCATTTGTCAGTAAGCCCGCTGTTGATGTAACTCATTTATTATACCTCCGTAGTAGACCGGGCATTCGTGACTTCATGCTCAATGAATACCGTCACCAGTGCTTCAATTGATCTATTAGGCCTATCGCATTTAAAATACACTGATATAGATACATTTTAGGGTTTATTGGCCAGGAGGTCTTAAACTGGGTAGTTATTTTCCTGAGGGTTACTGTAATTGTAATTGTAATCTGACATTTATAAAGCGCCACTTCAAGAATAAACTCATCAGAGGCGCTCCACTGTCAAATACACTGAGACCACTGTCAAATAATACAGACTTAAGGCGCTTGCGAAACTGCGGAAGGGACAAACTGAGGAATTCAAGTCGGAGCTCTCGGGAGAGGCGATTCCAGCTATTAGGTCCGACATAGGCAAAGCTTCTAGACTGCGCTGTAGCAGTGCGCATACGAGGGACAGTCAGGAGTCCAAGGGAGGCCGACCGGAGAGTGCTACGGCCTTGAACCAAGGAGACCGAAATGCAGAAGTCCCTAAGGTATGATGGAGCAGAGCCAACGAGACAATTACGCATAAGGATTAGGATCTTGAACTGGATACGCTGCAGAATGGGAAGCCAGTGCAAAGTGTCCCGCATAAAGGAAGTTATATGGCCATAACTGGAGACGCTTATTTGCCTGCGAGGTTTTATCCTATTGACCAGGGGGTTATTGCCCAGATGGTTATTGCCCAAAGGGTTATTGCCTAGATGGTCATTGGCCTGATAATTTATTTTGTAGTTTAAAATTTTTAAAATTAATTGTTTAGCCTAAAGTATGAGCCTCACAGTCTAAGAATGAGCACTAAACGGTAACACATGGGCTTGGTTAGGAATAACACATCTAAAGCAGAAACATAAACACCAATGCTTTAAAATGATGGAGCTTCACTATGAACCGTAGGCCTAGTACAGTTTGAGAAGTGTTCGCGTTTGATGCCTTGGATGCGGCATTTCCACTGTGTCGCCGTAAACATTCATTTTCACCTTTAAAGTTTATTCATATTGGGCCTAATTTCTGATTATAAGTGTATATCGTGGAATGTGTGATCCTGGATGTATAATTAATGTATCATAAACAACAGAATATGTAATAAAATTCATCACTGAATCTATCACTGAAGGTAGTAAGCTGTATAACTGAAGGCATTACGGAGTGCGCTATCTATTGTATAACTTCATTTGTAATTGAAGGCATTATCAAATGTAACATTGAAGTCATCATTGAGTGTATCATTAACTGTATCATTACTCGGATGCACCAGGTGTGTTAATAGATGGGTGTGGTTGTTTGATGGGCCCTGTAGATCTACCAGGGAAAGATCGAGCCATTCTACCGTGCTCTGATGTCTGACATGATCCGCGTCGACCTGATGATAAAGTACGGCGGCGTCTACACTGACACGGATGCCATCTGGGTGAAGCCGTTGTCCGAGGTGGATCGCGGCTACGAAGCGGTCGCCTCCTTCGACTGGGTCGACTGGAGCTGGCCGTTTCCGGACTCCGTCAACTTCGGAATCTCGTACGGGAAGAAGAACGCTCCGTTCTGGCGCATCTTCCGCGAATCGATGCGGACGCTGCACAACGATGTCCACGGATTCAGCGGAGTGATGATGCCCTACAAGCTGCTGGAGAAGTATCCGCATCTACTGCGCATCGATCGACACCTCCAGGTGATCTGCTATCACTCGCGCTGCCATCCCATCTGGATCCACGACTATCACAACATGAGCAAGGACCACACGAACATGAACAGCATTCCCAACTGGAGAGAGGACGTAAATGCTTTCCACTGGACGCATCCCAATCCGAAGGAGTATGCCAACAGAACCACGCTGCTCAACTCCAAGGGCCTGTTTGCCGAAATCGGGCAGAATGTTCTGAGAATGGCCGGCTTACTTTGATGTAGCGCCTTTGTAGTCTGAAGAAGTATTTTGATGGTACTCTTGTTGGTCCAGTCCAGTCAGATTAGGACCGCAATCACCTACTGCCCATCATGTACGGGTAGCTATTTTTGCTTTAAGTCAGCTGAACAAGCAGGAACAAACGAAACATTGCAACGGCAATTGTTACAGGAAAACGAGAAGACGATTTCAAGCATATCTGTCATCAACGCAGAGAAACCAATTTGTCCAATGATTGTAGTCTGAACATTTGGACTGACTCAGGACTTGGACTCTAAACAATGAAAAGAACTAGGCAGTAGTTGACTTATAATAGCAATAAGCCTGCATAGGTCTAAAGTATTAGGCTGCACATCAACACTGTGCACGAGTACACTGTTACTTAACACACTTGGAACACAAAACCCTGCTCCAAGTGTCTTAGCTAACAGGATGCAATATAATTAAATGGCGAATCCACAGGGGACTTCTTAAGTTAGTGACGATCTTGATTCGAAAACATCTTGGAAACGATCGTTCGACGCAGAGACCACGAGTAAAATAGGAACTCTGTCTGGAACTAGACATATAAGCGTAGTACAATCAAATGAACGGTTCGTTCAAAATTATGCCGAGCATATCGATTTTGAATAGTTTGCCTTCTTCTCAGTTTCTGTCTCTGACGCTGCAGATATGTCTCTGTTTATGCGATGGCGAAGATGTTGCTTATTTAGAGTTTCGTATTTCCGTTCATGTGTATTACGTAGCGTCGTTGGAATCGTCCGCAAATGCAATGTACGCCTATTCAACTGTCGAAAAGCAGACTTCATTCAAATGTGAATGTACTGTAAAGAGCTGAACATTACTCGGTTGAGCTGTAGTGAGTGTAATATTGTGACATTCGGGATTAGAGGGACAGTCTATAAAAGGAGGGAA
Organism: Norana najaformis; assembly: GCA_964023275.1. Lineage (NCBI taxonomy): Eukaryota > Metazoa > Annelida > Clitellata > Crassiclitellata > Hormogastridae > Norana > Norana najaformis. The sequence goes on from OZ029915.1 coordinate 10,441,945, forward strand.
CCAGAAGAGTTAGATTAATAAAGACAGGAGTCAGAAATGGAAAATAATGGCGGATTAAATACAATAGTGAGCTTCATTATCTTGGATTAAATTACAAATTTATGAATCGAGAAAAGTCAATAGACTTATTTGTCATTCTTATGTTTTTGCTGTTAAACGATCTATTTTAAGCATCTATAGCTCTGCCCATTCCCAGGCATAATAGCTAGAGAACTAGCAGAGTTCAGTTCCGAATCAACGGCCCTATGTATATATGGGTGCATGTATATAGACACTTAATATAGCACCTTTTAGTATAAGTTTCGTTAAAGAATTCATTAACGACAAAATGTTCATTTGGAAGCAAACGGAGCTCTGACAACTAGAAAAGTCACCACTATCCGTCAATGCGGAGCAGGTTCAGTTCTGGGTTCAGTTTCTGAAAGAGATCTGGACTGTCTAAACAACTGGTTGTGTCTTAAATGAACGCTTACGAATAAGCTCGTTCTCTTAGCTTAATGTCTCTCTGCGGTTAAGAAATTAGCATCGCATGCTAACGAATATTCCGCTCAAAACACGGTTACATGAAGACTTGCATCGATCTGTCTAGTCCCTGTGAGTCGGTTGCTAAGGAATTACAGACTGACATGATGAGTTAGCGACTGATATAGACGAGTTAGTCATTCTTCTGCGCATGTCCGCGGCCATATCGGTCGTTGGCTGTTTTAATTCTACTATGTCTCTCACAAACTATGTAAATAGTATTTGTAAATCATCATATATGTATGTTCGTGACATACGCAGAATTAGGCATTATGTCCCCATGTCTTCTAGAATATCATTGGCTAATGCATTGGTCTCTAGTCGCCTAGACTGCTGTAACTCAATCCTTGTTGGTATCACAGTCAAATATGCAGAAACTCCAAAGAGTTAAGAACTCCTTGGCTAGAGCTATAACAAATACTTCAAAATTTGAGCATATTACCTATGTACTTAAATCTTTGCATTGGCTTCCTGTTCGGCAAAGGATTTGTTTCAAATTGGGACTTACAGTTTATAAAACATTGAACTGTGGCCAACCACAATACTTGAAATCAATCCTTATTCCCAAGACTTCATTATTCAGCAAGGTCATCTGATTGTCTTTCTCTGGTCATACTTTGGACTAGAACTTTTCTGGGTAAACGGGCTTTTTCGGTAGTTGGACCCTAAATTTTGGAACTCCCTTCCTCTGTCTGTTCGTTCTGCTCAGTCGCTTTTGTCATTTCGTTCTCAACTTAATACTTATCTGTTTCAAATTGCTTATCCACCGTAAGCTGCCTCTCTGTCTTAGTAGACTGACCTTCTGGAGGTCAATTGGCTTTGGTGCGCCATCGGTTGATGCCTTGTGCATTAGACACCGGCGCATTAGAAGTTTCTAATTATTATTATTATTATTAATTATTCGTCTAGTGCTTTGTCGACATGTAGTGTTCCACAGGCTTCTGTGCTCGGTCCTCTTTTGTTTACACTGTGCATCATCCCAGTAGGTACATTACTGGATAATCTGGTATGTCTAATAGTTACCTAATAATGTAATGCCTTTTACTGCATAATGTACAGACGGACTGAGGACTGCGAAATGATAATATGAATTTATGAAAGAAGGTGACAGTCACATAAGATTGTTTACAAAAGGAAAAATACAGAGGACTAAGCTTGAGGATGCACAGGTCGTTCAGCCTGCTATCAATTCTGTATTGATTAATCTACTCAGTAATCAGCAGCATTAAAGCAGTTAAGCAGGCGAGACCGTTCATTACAAATAACTGGATAAACGTGAAAACTAACAGTAATCAAATAAGTTTAATTTTCAGAGGCCTACAGTGTTTAGCATGCTGAAATCACTTGTTGCCGGTATCATAGCAGTAGCCTACAGAGCATAGTTGTTATCGATGAAAGAGTACCTCTTTCCGTTCAGTATGAGCCCCATGGTCGATGTTCTGTCCTTGGATTGAAGAGGTGCTATGAGTGAGGACATTCTGTGCAAGGTTTTCAGGTAGTAGAACTTGTCATTTCTCCAAAATGCCGAAGGATCATCGCCTTGTTCGTTTGGACTGCATCGCAAATAGTTCTTAATCTCTTCACGCAGTCTAACATCTGAAGTTGCTCGTGCACATGATGTGTTTCTGAATCAGTTTCATCCTTTTGATAGCAAGTGCTGCAGTACTGCTGCTGCTGCTTGCAACCACTGTATTGCCCTCAATATCATTCTTCAGAAACATTGACATTTTCAGTTGCACTTAGCACTTAGTACACTGTACAAAAGTTCTTCCTTTATATAATCTGTTACGTCCAGCAATGCCTTTGCTCCTGGATCAAGCATTCTTGCCAGTTTCCTATTATTCAATATTGGAAAACGCTATCCAAGTTCTTCAAAGTCGCTAGCAGTTGATAGACTAGCTACTGTTTCCGCCTTGAGAGCTTGGCTGCAACGGCGGTGGCCGATGGTGGCAGTTCCAGGGACTAGATCTGTCAAATCACCATTTTTGTAGCTCCATCTGGTATTCCCAATCTTACTCTAGAAATTCTAACGGTTCCACTTGATGCTGTGAAAGAAGCATGTTCAGGTTATCAAAAGGTGCTCTAAAAATATCCAGTTGCATGCATGCGTAGGTACACAGGGTCTACATCGGTTAATTACAAGACCAGCTACGAAACATAAAGCCTAGTTTGCCCCTCATACGGGTCTACCTGGAGACCCGATAACTGATGTTTTACGAGGCTGTAATGCAACTAAGGCGTTGAAGTCTTCCGGTCTCCTGAATCTTGACCTGGAACCGAGCCTTTTTGTCTATCGATTTTGTCTTGACTGAGCGCCTGTGAATAAGCTGGTTCCCGCGACTTGGCTTTCGTTGGGCGCTGTAGAAATCTTGAGATTACGATTACAATTTGGGGGGGCTCCAGTCAACCCTCGTTGTAGACGGTTCAAGTTTGGCTGTCTGTATATTCTTTTCACAATTTGTTCAAAGTGTATTGGTGGACTTGGCTATACATGTTTTACCACTCTATGTTAGGAGTGGAATTTACAGCCGGCAGTCGGAGACCTTTCGCGGTTTTTATCAGCCTCTTAGTTAATTATTTCTGCATTTATTAAGTGCCACTATCTAATGGCTAAGCATCATTCGATAGCGCTGAGCAATTGTGAGTGAAGGACTTGCTCAAGGTCCCTAAACAGTAACCGTATCAGGAAAGGAGGCTTGCGCCCGTGCTCCCCGCGTTGCATGCCGAGCACCCCTAACTAAACGGATACCGTTGTCGCGGATTCCTAGATGGCTTTGGATCCAGATCAGAGTTATACTTTTCGCATTGGTCTTCTTGAGAGATTCGAAAACTTCAGCTAGGAGAGTTGGCCTGCATGTAGACTTCTGGGACTATAGAGAAGTGGCAACACTGCAGAGTGAATCCGCGAAGACTGCAAAATTGTAGACTTGTAGATTTTCCGAGTGATGTATATAAGCCTATATAGTAAGTATTTTGTTTTTAAGTTCATGCTGGCCGTAGAATTCATTCCAAACCAGTCGACTGCCTACTTGATCGCTTCTAATTCTGCTCATGTATGCTCAGATGTATTGACATTGCGCGTGTTATAAGAGCTTTAAATAAATAAATTGATATGTACTGGACGAACCTGGTAGTCGTAGAATCTCCAAGTGGTTGATCTGAGGGATTACGATTGCTGTTGTAACAGTATTATCGTACTTCGACCAGTCCGTGCATATGTTGGAAACTAAGATTACTCTGTGGAGACTCAGACTGAGGAATGCTAGGTGATGTTTTCTTCTGCTTCCACCTGTCAAAATATGAACGGCCTGGATTATTGCAAGGTAGAGGAGTTGTTTTGCTTTGACCCAAATACTTGGCATGCGCGTGGCTAATCAAACCGACGGCTGCTGTGGCTGCTGCTTTTGTGGATTCACTGTCTGATCAACTGCCAATCAAATCACTAGGCAAAAGCAGGCAGAGTATCGGCTTTACAGAGAAATCGAAGCTCTATCGCTTACCGGTTAATGGTTAACTGCTGTCATCTAGCGGATTGGCATTGATTTCTAAGTTTATTTACGTCTGTTAAACTGAACTTTATATGGCATATTGTTCGTCACTGCATCATAAGTGGTCACAAAAAAGTCATCCGACTAATTTAGCCTCTGCTATACAATATATCCCACTAAAATAATGTAAATGTAAATGCATTACTGCATGGGACGCAAAACTCAAGATTTTCAAAAAATAAATCCGCAAGAGAAAGCAAAAAAGACTGTTGATAAACAGTGTGATGCCATATATATATATATATATATATATATATATATATATATATATATATATATATATATATATATATATATATATATATATATATATATATATATATATATATATATATATATATATATATATATATATATATATATATATATATATATATATATATATATATATATATATATATATATATATATATATATATATATATATATATATATATATATATATATATATATATATATATATATATATATATATATATATATATATATATATATATATATATATATATATATATATATATATATATATATATATATATATATATATATATATATATATTTGCTTAGGAAGAAGTGGTGTATAGAAAACTGCACATATACTGGATTCGGTTTACATAATAACATCAGCAAATTGTTTTATGGGGGTTTCTGTTGAATTTATTTCTTCAAAATATATACTGTAGACCTATGCATGAACTTAAATACAAAATACTTAATATACAGGCCTACGCATCACTCAGAAAATCTACTAGTGGGCCTATATATGTATATGAAAATATTCCACGGCGTACATACATGTATATATCGCGACATAACAAATCACATGGAATTATTACGCTGTTCACAAGTAGGCCAGACGTAAACACTGCAAAATGCATCTGGTATACAGGCGACTGAAGATAAGATGGAGGAACTATTTTGGGTTGACGGCCAATGATGTCTGGCACTTGGAGTGAGTTCCGCTTAGATGTTGAGCCCTTGTTCTCTGATCGGCTGCTGCTGATGTTGCCACCGTTGCTGCTGATGCTTACTATCGTCTGTTGGCCAGACACTTCAAGAATAATCGGCCAGAAAATAGGCCTCTGCCAAGAAAATCAACAAAACATCTGTTAAGATGAATAGGCCTATAATATGCGTACAATGTGCATAAATATACATGCGTAGGCGCGCATGCGTGCACCGATGTTATAGCAGACTTGGTCATGTGTATATTATTATGTAGGCTTAATCCTTGCATGGGTGGAGAACGTACTGTACTGGGCGTCGGCCGGTTTTTCTATTAGGTTGTCTATCTGCTAGACCTTCCTTCAAGATAATGATGCTTAAGGGGGATCCAGGCAAGGCGTGGGTGGCAATCCGACCCATTTGATTTTGGAGGGGCATGCCAATGAGATGCTCTCAAACTGGTTTGGGCGAGGAACTGCCTGAAAAAAGCAGATGAACAAAAGTCAAGGGAAACTAAAAAAGACAAGTCGAATCTGGGGAAGTTATCAAAATTTCTGGAAAAGTTTGAAAATCGAGAAAGTAAGAAAGAAAAACCAAGGAAAAGTGACCAAATCCTGCGCTGAGCCAATAAGAAACATTGTAAAAATTGTCAACGACTTAAAAGGCCAAGAGAAGCTTCGAAGAGGAAACAAAAATGTTTTTTGAAATCCTGAGAAAAGAAATCGGAGAGGCATTGGCACCGATCTTCAATGCATCAACGCAGACTGGAGAGGTAACACGAGAGCGGAAAGATCACTCATAGTGCCATTGTTTACAATTGGAAATAGAACTGAACCCTGTAGCTACAGATCAGTCAGTTTAACTAGTGCTGTATGCAAGGTCTTGGAAAGGATTATTCAGGATAGGCCTAACATAGTGGAGCATTTGTACGAGTATAATATAATAAAGGGAGTCAACACGGAATTACAAGAGGTCGTTCATGTTTGACAAATCTTTTAGAGTTCCTTGAGGAGACAAAGTTCCTCATTGTAATTGTAATTGTAATCTGACATTTATAAAGCTCCACTTCAAGAACAGACTCATCAGAAGCGCTCCCGACCCGAACCAGTGAGACCACTGGCAAATAATACAGACTTCAGGCGCTTGCGAAACTGCGGAAGAGACACACTGAGGAATACTAGCCGGAGCTCTCGGGAAAGGCGATTCCAGCTATTGAGTCCAACATAGGCAAAGCTTCTAGACTGCGCTGTAGCAGTGCGCATACGAGGGACAGTCAGAAGTCCAAGGGAGGCCGACCGGAGAGTGCTACGGCCTTGAACCAAGGAGACCGAAATGCAGAAGTCCCTAAGATATGATGGAGCAGAGCCAACAAGACAATTACGCGTAAGCGTTAGGATCTTGAACTGGATACGCTGCTGAATGGGAAGCCAGTGCAAAGTGTCCCGTATAAAGGAAGTTATATGGCCATACCTGGGGACGCTTCCAATAAGACGGGCAGAAGCATTGAGAACAGATTGAAGCTTGGAAATATTGGCAAGTGAGAGTCCAGCAAAGATAGCGTTACCAAAGTCCACCCTAGTGCAGATAAGGGCATGAGTTAGAGTAGTAACGGCATGAAAGGAGAGGGAGCGGCGGATGGTACGAAGCTGGCGAAGGTGGTAAAAGCATGAGCGGGAGACACTGTTAACATGATCGGTCAAGGAGAGTTCCCGGTCCAGAACAACCCCAAGATCACGGACTTTGGAACAGAATAGAATGTCCGGAAACCTCTGGCGTAAGGATGATGAATCAATCTTTGCCAGCTCAGCACGACCACCAAGCCAGATGAACTGGGTCTTAGCAGAGTTCAGTCGGAGGCGATTAGAGGACATCCAGAGACCAAGGGCAGATGTTGCGTCATGTAATGATGGCGAAAAAGTTGCATGCATTAGGAGTTAGAGGACAGCTAATAAAGTGGATTCAAGGCGAGTTATCAAGAAGAAGGCAAAATGTGGGCATAGTAGACAAATACTCAGCTGGACAAGTGTGCAAGTGGAGTGCCACAGTGCGTAGACCACTGCTGTTCTTGCTTATCCTCAACGACATAGATGAATGGATTTTATCTAAAATTTCAAAGTTTGCGGATGATACGAAAATATGCAGAGCAGTGGTTGATGAAGAAGAAGTGGAGATATTGCGAGAGGATCTAAGAAGAATGTTCAAATGGTCTCAGAACTGGCAGATACATTTTAATTTGGAAAAGTGTTTAGTGATGTACATGGAAAAGAGAAACAGAATTATTATATGAAATGGGAAGTAACATATTGAAAATGAGTGAGGAAGAAAGGGACTTGGGAGTGATTATAGGCTACATAAGAGTGCAAAAACTTTAAGGCAATGTGCTGAAGCAGCAAAAAGGGCTAACATAAGCTTAGGTATGATCAAAAGACAATACTTAGGGGAGACGAGGATACAATACTGAGGTTATACAAATCACTGATTAGTCCACTCGGAATATTGCATCCAGGAGTGGAATTCATATCTGAGATATGACATAGGACAACTGGAATAAGTGCAAAGGAGAGCTAGCTACCCAACTGATTCGGGATGACAGGGATCTAAGCTATGAAGAAAAATTGAAAAGGTGTGGGCTAACAACACTGAAGAGAAGAAGGGTCAGAGGAGACCTAATTGAAGCTTATTAGATTATCACTGGAAAAGAGGTAGTGCAGTGGTAGAGGTGGATCTAGGACATAGATATGTTATTTAAGAAACTGAAAGGCACATTAGGGCGACAGCTGTAGACCTGGAAATCAGCAGGAGCTACAAGAAAGGCATTGTCTTTGTCTCCTATTTTTTCTTTTATTCCTAATTCTCTCCCCTTTCCTCTCCTTATTATTTCTTTCCATCACCTGTCTCCTCTTCCTCCCTCTCCTTCTTTCCTCTGTGCAGGGAGCAGCAAGAAAGGCATTGTCTTCGTCTCCTAATTTTTCTTTTATTCCTCATTCTCTCCTCTTTCTTCTTCTTATTATTTCTTTCCATCGCCTATTTCTTTTCTTCCTCCCTCTCCTTTCCTCTGCGCACCTCTTTCTACTTCCACTTTCTTCTTCTTTCTCCACTCCTCCTTCGCCTTCTTTCGCTCCCTATTTTTCTTCTGTTTCTCTCTCAGCATCTTGCTGTTCGTTTCTTCGACTCCTACTTCTGCTTCTGTTCGCACCATCATTAATTACAGCTAATGCTCTCCTAAGGTTTCGGGCAGCGCCATGCAACACCTTCGCATGCAGCAAGCGGCTCCGGTGTGGCGGCACAAAGGGATGCAGGCTTCAGAAAGAGCAGCTACTGCACCAGCATATATAGGGGCCCTACTAGCTATTCACAATGCCACATTTAGTCGAAGAGAAACAGAGAGAGAGGGAGAAAGAGAGAGAGAGAGAGAGAGATACACAGAGAGGGACGACTGATTCTGAGGAAATCGTGCGTCGAGGGCGTCTGATAAAATAGGCGACAAACAGAATCTGTTTCTTCAGCTAGGCACTCAGAGCTCTGACTCGTTGCTCTCGATGATGATGATGCTTCGCAGGCAGATGTTGTTGCAAAACGAACGCCTGGGTTGTTAAACAACCGATCTTCTGCATCGTTGGCTATCTGGTAAAACGATACAGCCACTTAGTCCTCTATAAGCAGAGGCTTTCGACGTATCTCGATTCAGTCGGATTTCTCCGGGAGCACTGCGTGCCAAATGCCAGACATGTTGTATGCGGCTGTTGGTTTGTCTTTGGCAATGGCAATCGGTTACTTGGTCAAGTACTCATCTGTCGTACGAAGTCTCCTAGGATTACCAGACAACACCGAATGCACGACGCCAAGTACAACTCAAACGTCTCTCAGCGATTCAGGTACAATACTTAACTCCCTCTCACTCAGGTACAGTACTTAACTCCCTCTCACTCAGGTACAATACTTAACTCCCTCTCACTCAGGTACAATGCTTAACTCTCAGGTACAATACTTAACTCCCTCTCACTCAGGTACAATACTTAACTTCCTCTCACTCAGGTACAATGCTTAACTCTCAGGTACAATACTTAACTCCCTCTCACTCAGGTACAATACTTAACTTCCTCTCACTCAGGTACAATGCTTAACTCTCAGTTACAATACTTAACTCCCTCTCACTCAGGTACAATACTTAACTTCCTCTCACTCAGGTACAATGCTTAACTCTCAGGTACAATACTTAACTCACTCTCATTCAGGTACAGTACTTAACTCCCCTCTCATATACAATACTTAACTCCCTCTCATTCAGGTACAATACTTAACTCCCTCTCATTCAGGTACAGTACTTAACTCCCTCTCATTGAGGTACAATACTTAACTCCCTCTCATTGAGGTACAATACTTAACTCCCTCTCACTCAGGTGCAATACTTAACTCCCTCTCACTAATTAAACTCAATCGCTATTTAAAAAAATAACCGGATTTATTATGATTGGTTGTAGTGTGCAGGGGACCAGATTTAAAGAAGGGTGCGAAATTATAGGGAAATAGTTCTTTTATGGGGATAGTCTGAGCCAGAGTGAAAGACTTTCCACACGTTGCAAAATTGCTCTCCGAACTTAACTTTCTGAAGGAATCCAAACGAAACCCGTTTACAATGGCATCAACAAACATTTGCAATATGACCCGCTGCATTAAACGCTTCACTACTAAGTATGCGTTAATGGTGCTATAGAAGGCAACTGTTTGGAAAACTTTGAAAACAAAATGTCATTACAAGGAGACCTTTCTGTTAGCCGAAGCTTCTTAACCTTTCCTCAATCCTATGGCTGGTTGCTCGACGTCGTGGTTGTGTGCAGTGCTAGGTATTATCAAATTGCATGACAGTAGCCTGTGGTATTTTGATTCACGTTTAAAATAATCGTCTAACCTGGGTTGGATTTTCCTGGGATTGTGGATTCAGCCCCTAACAGGCCAAGAATCAACCCCCGGCTGTGATAGAAAAATTTGGTCTCCCGTGGTAGATTCTAACTCTATCTAATGCTCTATCTCCTTGGGCAAAGTTCACTGGCTTTGCTTATCATCCTGTCTACATTTCTAGAGTGAATAAAAGCAGAGCCATAAGGTCAAGCTTCAGGCGGCGATGGGACTGCCAAAGAAATTTCTAGTTTATGTTTGGTTGAACTTAACATAAACATCAAGGAGAAGCTTGTAATCAACATGAGCCAACAGTCATTTAGAGCCACAAACACTCCAATGCATTCGTAATCGTAATTGTAAATTTGTAAAGCGCCGCTTCAAGGTAGCCTCATCAGAGGCGCTCCCGGCCCTTCGTCCCAGAACTGGGGAATAATACGGTCTTGAGGCGCTTACGAAAGAGGGAGGTGGAGAGGGAAAGAAGCTCCAGTCGAAGGTCGGCAGGTAAGTCATTGTCTACCTCTGAAATGCGCACATACCTTTATCTATAAATTGCGCTCTAAACGTCGAGTTTTTAATAGATACTTTAAAAACATGCGATCTGGTATTGTTGGCGACCAGGGGTCCCCCTACCTCGCTGCCTGGGAAGCGTGACTCCGCCCCGGATTCTGACTTGGCACCGAAACTGACCAAACAACCTGGCTCTTGCGGACTTGATCTGATATAGCGCCGGTGAATTAGCTGGTCTGCCTGGGACGCAGCTTTTGTTTGACGCTGAGAAATTCCGGACATTTACATTTTTGTAATCGTAACCGAGATTTCTACAGAGCCCAACGAAAGCCGCGCCGCGGGGACCAGCTTATTCACAGGCGCTCAGTCAAAACAAAATCGATAGGCAAAGGATTCGGTTCCAGGTCAAGATCCAAAAGTCAGACGGAGAGATAACATTTTGCGCTAGTCAATCTAAAGGCTCAGCTTCAACCACCAGAGTGATTGCTACGAAGACTGCATTCAAAAGGTGATTGAAAAGGCCAACTGAGTCATAGACCCCTCGACAGATTCTAATTATCTAGAACTACTTGGCTGAGTGCTCCTTTCCTAAAATTCTGTTCTTGTTGGTGTCTTAAGCCTAAGTTCTGGCACCTGTCGTTAACAGCAGGTCCTAAAACACCCACAGCGAACGCAGCAACTCAGACATCAATCGAGCACGACCCTCCTCCTCTTCCTCCTCACTCTCCATCATTCAACCTGCCGACGGATCCTGTGAAGCCTGCCTCCTCAGCAGTTGCCGACAGGCGTCTTCTGGAGGCCGAAGGGGCAAGCGGCAGCAGCCGAGCAGCATCCCTCGAGAAAAAGGCCGCCACAGCAACAGAGGCTGAGAAAATGCTCCAGAAACAGATGGATAAAATGGTACAAGAGACTGAGGGGTATAGGCAGTTGATTGCCAAGATGGAGGCGGAAAACGGTCAACTCAGAGAGCGGTAAGAGGCTCTGTCTGTTCATAGTCGGTCGAGAAACATATCCCCAGTTCCATTGTTCCACTGGTCTATTGTTAAAACTATTCTATGACTCATGCAGTAGCCAAGAGATACTTCGACAGAGAAACATGCAATAATAATCACATAACCGATATCATAGCATTCGTTCTACTGTAATATACTGATAATTGCTCCTGGTGTTATTCTTGTTGCTGTTGTTGTCGCTGATGATGTTGATGATGATGATGATGATGACGACGACGATGATGATATCATTGACGACGATAACGATAGCTATGATGGTGATCATGATGATTATGATGATAATGATGATGATGATGATGATGATGACGATGATGATGGTGATGGTGATGATGGGGATGATGATGACGATGAGGAGGAGGACGACGAGGAGGAGGACGATGAAGACGAAAACGACACTGTCGGCTCTACAAGAAAGCCAGAAGTAAGCCTTTCCAGCTGAGCCCAGACCCCCAGTTCTGAACATCTAGTACCAACTGCGAATGACGATAATGACAATGATGACAATATCGTCGTGGTTGTTGTCACATAGATTAGCGGAGCAGGCGAAGATTCAGCTGACGAAGGGTCCATCGAAGTTCGAGAACCTGAACCTCGGAGAGAACCGTCCTTCGATGCTCGTCAAGCGATACGGTGATCTCTACACGGACGACCGAATCGAGGCCTGGGACGCCCTTGACCTTCTGCCGCAGGACATCGATGACGACAGCAAGCAGAAACTACTCTTCTCCATCGTAGTTGTACGATTCCACCGTTTCTTCTCCATTATTAGTTGAAGATGCACTTCTCTATCTGTCATTTTCGTCTTCAGAACTGTCGTCGTCATTCGTCATCGTTGTTGTCGTTATCCCCCACTCTTCAGCACTACTGGCATCATCATCATTTTTAAAAACAAAACCGCAATGTTCTCACAATCATAATTGCGATAAAAATCATATGCTAATTGAGATTGTAGTGAAATCGCGGCTGAGCGTCGCATGTCGAGGTGTTGTATGAAGTAATCATCATCGTTATAATACTCGTCCACGATCCAGTGTTTGTTTAGCATCACATCCCATGTATGTATTATTGTTAATATTAATTAGCAACTTTTACAGCGCCGGCGTATGATGCACAAGGCATCAACCGATGGCGCACCAAAACCAAGTCGCAGTCAGGTCAATATCCAGAACTTTACGCTGACACGCGGAAACGGAGAAGCAGCCTATGGTGGATAAACCAACTGACGAAGACGAGTCTTGAGACCAAACAAACACAAGAGACTGAGCAGAACGAACAGATGCAGGAAGAGAAGGTCCAGCAACCGAAAAACTCTCCGACCAAGAAGGCATAGTGTTCCGCGCAACCAGAGAAAGGCGATCAGATGACCTAGTTGAATAATGATAGGTCCGGGGAATGAGGACTGATTTTAAGGACTGTGGTTGGCTGGAGTTCAGCGTTTTATAAACTATAAGCCCCGATTTGAAACTTGAAACAGATCCATTGCCGAACAGAAAGCCAATCCAAAGAATTAAGTACAGGAGTTATATGCTCGTGTTCTTCAATCGTCTAATTATATTATAAAAATAGAGGAGGAAGCAACGTTTCTTAGTCCTCACAGTGGCCTACAAGACAGTGTCTTCTGCCAACAGAATTCCATAAGATGTGTAAAGAATGGTGTACTCTAATCAAGAAAATCCTGTAGCGGCGTCATGTCTCTTTTTGGATGAAGGGCTGGTCCCGAGAGGCGCCTGCCATGGCCCCATCTACGCCCGCGATTCCTCGCTACGCTGGTTGAAACATGGCGTGTTAACAAATGCATTACATATTTATTGACCCACATCGGAGTTTAGGGGAGGGGTATGGCCGGAGGCGTAAAGGTAAGTGTACACGGTTTCTACAGAGACTGTATGGCTTCGAACCTGCTCATTTCTCAATGAATTTATCGGTTGAGATCCTTCAACACCGCTACCACTTATGAATGGTTACCATGCCGTTGAAGGTCCCTCGTGTTAACCCGAGATTCATATCTTTGAAATGTAGCCGCTATTTGACTCTCGCCGTGTTTAGTCTGGTCGGTATAGATGGATAAGCACTGGAAGATATCTTTTATCGTTGCGTGACTTTTACTGTTAATTTATAATTCTATAATCATCATCAGGATCGCGTGTAGTCGTCGTCTTCATCATCTTCGTAGTAACTATGATAAGGCTTGGCACATGTCGTCGATGTTGTCGTTTCAGTTGTGTTTCCGTCAAGCGCAGAGTTCCTTCGAGGGTCGGTTGAGGACCGTCAGGACAATCCTTTTATCTTCATCAAGTGGAGCCACCTCGGGGACCTTCGATGGCCAAGACGATGAAACGCAGCTGGATGCTGTCGCCAGGGAAATCGAGGACTGCGTTGAGTCTTGCTTGCGAAGGACCGTTTCTAGATATGACATCTCCGACGATTTCAAAGTTAGTTCACCACACGCCCTATACATGTAACGAAGAACAGCTGTCGATTTCTTCGTATTTTCTTTCTTTATTTGTAGGCCTACTTCTTGTTATCTCTCTGCCTTGTGTTCTCTCTGCCTGCCACCCTCTTTGCCTCCCTCTGTTCCTGCAATCTTCTTTCCCCTTCTTTCTTCCTGCCATCCCATCCACTCTCCTTCGTTCCCTCTCCACCCTCATTCCCTGGTTGATTGATTGATTGATTCATTCATGCATTCACTCATTCTTAATAGCGGGGGTTCACAAGTACCTGTAACTCGTGCTGTCATCTGCACTTGTGATTTCAAGGTCTAACTTATTCTGTACTCTGCTTGCACTTTCTGTTGTTTACAGGAAGTGACCAGTGAACTCTGGTCTAAACTGGCGGACTACCCATCGCTCAGAGACTGCCAGAGCCTCCTTCGATACACGGAGCAATGTCTAAAAACCGCCTGGGCTCTGACGATCCAGAATCCCGGCTACGTCATCGATTACCACGATGACGTATTTTCCGACGACCGACACACGCGCTTTTATACTTCGGATCCGGATTCAGTTCGTATACAGTCCTTCCTTTGGCCGGCGCTCATCGAAAAGTCATCTGGATACTGCGCTTCGAAGGCTGTCGTCGTTACATAGAGATTGTAATGTAACAGCCGGGTTTTCAAAGCACATTATCAGTACGGGAAGGATCAAGTCTCAATCACGAACACTCGCTCAAGATTGTGTATCGCGTGCATGGCCAATAGAAAGGGAAAGCGAAGACGATTAGCCATGGATGAAGTCGAATTTCTAAACAACGAGGTTGTTACGTTTTGAAACCATTCAGATAATTATGGAACTACGAAAAGACAATAAAGATTCAGCTCATCCATAATACTAAATATCACTTAGGCTACGTTAGCTAACCACTGCGCATTATCCGAGGCTTTAGTAAATCGACTCCAAAACTAAAGATCAATTTTTTAGAATTGAAATTGTCTGACAACCTTCACCCTCTTACAAATGCTAAACTGTACAGAGTCTGTGCAACACTTTTCGATCAGTGGTTGATCCTTCCACTTGGAATTGCCTCCCTTTAGATGTGCGCGTTCTTTTAAACAGGAACACCCCATGCTTCTGCCACAAGCACTTGAAAACTGTTTTTTTTCGCCGGGTGGGTCTGGGAGCGCCTCTGAGTAGGGCATCTTGATAGGGCGCTACATAAATACTCTGAATGAATGAATGAACACTTGACAGCAGACTCAGCAATGCCGCTGGTCCAAGATGATAGGCCTACAGCTGGCCTGACACAGAAGAAGTCGATTTTGTCTTGCAGTCACTCGTGAAAACCATCTTCACGAAGTTGCTCACAACTGCTTCAGCTGCGTAATATAGGATATTTATTAAATACATTAATTAGCAATCGATTAGTGACTGCGTCATTTTACGAGACGCTACGGAAGCTATAATATTAGATTAGATTAAGACTATAATATTGACTTCGACAATAACAGTTGCAGTGAAGCCGGTTCCTGTAACAGCTTCTTTCAGCGCTGTTGAAGAAATCTCGAGATCTTTACGGTAATTTTTACGATTACGTTGTCGACTGGTTAGAATAGATTATCATTTCGTATATTTATTTTTATCCTATTTTTGATTAAACGAATCATCAAAATGATACTGCTGCTGTTTTCGTTTTACACTAGTTTTAGGCTATTACGTTATTCGGCATCGCATTTGCAAGACATTATTTCTGCTGCTTCAACATTAATAAAGCCCACTGCGTATCACTACACAAACGTTTTGTGTTCTGTATGGATGTATGTAATCTGCTTCAAGGACAATATGTTAGGCTAGTTACGAGACCATGTTAGTGATGGTCCTGCAGTTTTTATACCCGTCACCGTTTACCCTACAGATGGACCCTCCTATATCTCTGATCCATGCATCGACCCAATGGCCTGTCGTCATTCGCATCGTCAGTTCCGCTTGGCGGTTTGCCGTCTGAGGCCCCCTTTGTCGACACAGACCACGAGTCTCTCCCGACAGCGCAACACCGAGGCCCCAGACGCTGCCACCACTGACCGCGCGCCTCCCAGCCACAGTTCGCAGCTTCTCGACGCCACTACTTCAGGGCCCCCAGAGTTCTAAAACGACCACACCCACCTTGCCGGCGCAAACACATCGACGAACTGGCCGCAGACTGCCAAGCCCCTGGGCACCGACACTCCCGTCCACACACTATTCGCCGCGCCCAGCCGACCAATCTTTTATAAATCACTCATGTAGCGTAGATCGTTCCCATGTGTCAATCACTAGTCCATAAACTCGAGACATTACAACGCCAGTCTTTCATAAACCATCCGCCACACGCGAGCAGATGACAGACACCGCACATATGGATAACTCACGGTATCTCGCCCCCAGAAATGGCCACCGCCCGGGATAACGGGTTCCACCCCGCCGCAAACTTCCGGCCGGCCGGCGCTGTAGATGCTTGACCGCCCAGCGCCGCAGGACTGACCTCACTGCACCGCCCAGGCGGCGTTCCGAGTGAATCCCAGCATTAAGTGGAACTCTGGCAGTTCGGCTCGCCGCAGCGCATTTAGTCCGAGTGCACAATTCACAGACTGCAAAATTTATTGCTGACCAATCACGACACTCATATATAGCGCCCTTGTGAGGTTTTTAAAAGGCGCTATATTACTAGTCAGACATATAAATACTTGTTAAATTCAAAGCATCAGAGAGAAAGGATTACTTAAAAAACTCATACTCAGTTAAAACTTTCCAGTTTTTGTTATCCAGGTAACTAAAGAATGGTACCAAGCAAAGAAGTTCCTACAATCCAAAAAGTACAAAAAACATACAATTTAATGCATTTCAAGAAAACATTTTTTTCTGTTTCTCAAACAACCAAGTAAAACACCTCACATGATGCGAAATCATCACCCATTCAACTTGTAATGTTTGACTAGGCACAAGATGCAATGAATATACATACAAAGCTCATTTCATTCTTTTCTTAGACAATCAGCTATAAAAATTCTATTCGTAAAACTATGTCTGGACAAAAGAATGATGAAGCATGATCTAAAGGGGAGACATAATCCATTTATTAGGAAACAGATGTAGATGTAATGTTAAGCTATATATTTCTCCTGTTCTATGAGATCAAAGACAGTGATGATCCATGCATTTGTAAAATAAAGGTAACAGTTTTATGACAGTTGTTTTTTTTTTGTTTTATGACAGATAAGTAATTTTACTTTTTTGGATCGCAAGCATCTGTTGAATTTATCCTCTAAGAGGCATTTTATAAATCTCAAATTACAATTACAAAGTCGTTCCAGGCAAACAAGCAAAACTATATATAAAAAACACATCTAGTTAATTATGAGCAAAAGGAAGAGATGCCACATATGTGAAGCACCTCAGCTCTAAGATAGCACACAGCAACATCACTAGAACATCAACCTTCTGAGAAAATAATGTCTCTTAACACCAGACATTAAGTAATGTGGTCAAAGATAAAAGTGCCTCATAATAAGAAGACATTCACCACAGCTCACAGGCAGACAGCAAGCAATACCACCTTTAATGGTGATAAAGCAGATGTTTCTCACTATGGAACAGTTTGGAACAACCATAGCTCTTACGAGGAAGATACGAGGATTTGGCCTATGAGGAGTAAACATTGGAAAATGAAATTCTTCTAACACATATGAAAAGTCTTCTGAACTACTTAAAACCGAGGAATACGTTAATATCAGACAATGTTCGGGTATGACTACTCAGATCACACTAATGTAAAGAAAGTGAACAAAGTTGCCAGCAATTAATGAATCCGAATATCAAATAGATAGGTGTCTGGCTAAATCCACTAAATCCCATTCACCGTTCAGAAGATGCGCTGAACTAAGAAGTGTGCTAATCAACAAAGCAAAACCATGCTAACAAACTAACGGATGAAGCACATTATATACACTTCAATTTATTCATATCTAAACCTATTTTAAGAAAAACTTGCTTCCATACAGTGCTCTCCATAGCTTCTAAAACTGAACACGCCAAATTGATTACATGGTTCATTTTAGAAGACATAAGCAATCATGCTCTTTGTAACAGCACAACAGCATCAGTTACCAAAACTCTAAAGGACATCGTTTTGCATGCATATTTAACACACACTACAACGGCATACAATACATTTTGCTACGCAAAAGATCAAACGCGGTACCACAATATCTATAATGTATTGCAATAGTACAGTTAACACATTCTGCAATTGCCTAAGTACTTTAACAGATGTTGCAACACAACGTACAGATGATATCTTCGAACAGTACTGACAATTAACATGTAATGTACTGCAATAGTACAGTTAACACATTCTGCAATTGCCTAAGCACTTTAACAGATGTTGCAACACAACGTACAGACGATATCTTCGAACAGTACTGACAATTAACATGTAATGTATTGCAATAGTACAGTTAACACATTCTGCAATTGCCTAAGCACTTTAACAGATGTTGCAACACAACGTACAGATGATATCTTCGAACAGTACTGACAATTAACATGCTACAGAACAGCACAGGACAGAAACTGTACAAATCACGCACACTACTACAGTATGAAAAAACACACAAAGCGAGAGAAGTAGCAGAACAATCCGTAAGAATAACGCACAATAAGTAAGTAAGTAGTAAGTAAGACATTTATTAACACACCATATGTCCATTGGCTGAGTGAGGAATCGTAGGTGTAGGGTGGAGGGTTGCAGGACGCGGCCATGGATGAGGCCACAGGATACGGCAGAGGCGGAGGGCACAATGGCATTGCTACATCAACATCTGTTGGTTCTTTTAAAAGGCAGACCCAGGGGTCTGCTGCTAGGCTCCCACCATTTGCATTTGTGGTGAAGGTATAGCTGGATTGGCCCCTGGATCAGCCCTTTCACGCCTTCTCTTCATTCTTTGCAGTGGCGTTCTACTACATTTAGACAGGGGGATGGCTGGCGTGGTCCCACTCTTGATCTGCTCTTCACTCAGTTCCATGTTACTAAGTGTAACCTGGAGGCAGCCAAAGTTGCAACAGAAAGGGGAAATAATTCAAAAATTACTCAGCTAAAAAAAGAAATTGTAAACAGAATTTAACAATGCCATTTATTACATTAATTAATCTATTGCTAACAAATGCCATCTAATTCACATATAGAAGTTTAAGTAAAACACACTTTTGCAAATGCTCAATAAAACTAGCCTACTTTATGATCCTTATTTTACAGCTACAAGAAAAGATATTTGGACATGCTATTTCAGGGCTTATGACAAGTGTCTTTAGCACAGCAAAACTACGTTCAATGGTTGCACAAAACAAGCAGAACTGCAAACAGGATCAAATACTATGATAAACAATTTGTTCTAACATAAACATGGATGAAACAGACCTGAGATTCTAATCCAGACAACCTTGAACTGTGTAAAAATGCAGCAGTGCAGCCGAAATCGGCAATTGGCCACTGAATGGAGATCAGCAACATTGGCAACAGGTTAAAGAGACTAATGTTCCCATTACAAATAACACAGAAACAAAGGATAACATATTACTTCATTCGTAATCTTGTCCGAGCTGTATTCGATGACTGGCACACTTTATATTAGGGCGTGTAAACATGTACCACTATTTTACAATATTTAACATCTGAGACTCAAAAAAATTATTAAATTTGTAAAAAAATGTGCAATTCGTACACAGCCATGATATGTGAAGACATATTGGTTCTTTATGTCTTTTCATTTGTTTTGCAAAGATGATGATCAGTGATTGGCCTTCAAAAAACTAAATCTGTCACTTGCATGAAAAGGGAATATAAAGCAATTCTTGATCAAATTATATAAAACTTAACTTTGCTTCGAAGTTTTCTTACTTACCAGTATTTTTTCAAGTAGTAACGTTTTTATTTCAGGCACATCAGGGTCAGTAAGTTGACCACGTCGAACCCAACGGTAAGCTGCAGCTGTGCACAGGTTTACCAAGGGTGAGTGAAAACACACCTGAACATATTTTGCTCTTAATTTATATAAATACTACAATTTTCTCACAAGACCCTTTTCTTTGAGACCTTACAGTAACCACAAACTTTTCGCTAACCAATTAGCTACATTGTTTACACTCTTACACAAATCATCATCCATGTTTTCAACTCCTGCATGGAAACTTCACAGGGGTGACTCCAATGAAGAAAATTTCATAAGATCTGTATGGATTCAAGACCACACTTGGGGAAAGATGGAGGAGTTCCCTTGCTCATCCAGTGGTGGTAACAATATGTAGAGGGATGGGCAGAAACTTCTGTGTTATTAGTTCACACCATCTCAAAACAGAAGGCATTTTCTCCATTCATTACACTGCAGCCCAAAAGTCTCTTTCCCAACTGCTATACCCTGCTGATGTTTTTCATCATATCATTCTTCTTCAGTCACTTTCCACTGGATGCTGTTTTATGCGATCAGCCTAAGGAAAATCCTCTCAAGTGAGGAACACTATGCCACAATCCAAACCAGCATTAATCATGAATCTCAACAAACAAGCTTCACAGATTAAATGGCCACAAACCCAAAATATGCTGTTGTGCAGAGGTCTACCAAGGAAGGCGTTGGCTATTAACTTCTTGTAAAGAAGGCAACATTACTGATCAATAGTTTATTGACTTCATTGCCAATTGGTAAAATTTCTGTGCCCTACAACTGTGTTTCGAATTCAATTTCACCGCATCACATGAAACTAGAAATTCATTAATATATGTTAAATAAGAAAAGGCTGTCTTTTGCTTTGGTCCAACTGCTATTGTCACATAAGTGCTTCAGCTGAAAGACCTAACAACCTCAGAATTATGCATCAGACAACATCGGTTGATACAACATTTACAAAGCATGGTATTACTATATTTTAATCTACCTGACGTAATAAAAAAATGCACATGAATTATTTCACTATTTCAATTATTTCGCTTGTCCTAAAGACCCGATTCAAATGCAGGCATAAAAATTCCTTAGTAAAACTGCAGCTGAAGTCTAGAGATCATATATCCTAAGCTTGCTGTATGTGGCCAAGAGTGACACAGCCTTTATTGGTTGTCCTATCATCAGTCATCTGTTGAGCATTTCCATGAAGCCATGCTAAATAATCACTCCACAAGATACATTACATTATATCCAAAGAGATGACAAATGAGAGACCAAAGACCATCATTACAAAAAACAAGCAAGACCTGTGCATCGAGAAATAATCTTACAACTGCATTTAACCAAACTGTCAACAGTAGTTGGCACCATCCAACACAAGAAATTCCCAAGACTAAAACAAGCTGCTTCACAAATAGTTCTGCAGTTCGGACATAAAAAAATGCATTTTCAAAGGTTTTGCATCGCATAAAAACACAAAATGCCTAGTTCGAAGCTGAAATTATTATCTAGTCAGAAAAACAAACTTTCTTCTACTGATGGATCTAACACAGCAAAATTACACATTATAAAGTGCTATGGTCTGCCAGCTACCATTAGCAACAGCAACAGCATTTCAAGCAGCAGCAGCAGCAATGAATATCATCAGCAGTGATGCTTTCAAAAACCTCAATGAACTCACTGAAAATAATCATAACTGACTAAAAAGAACAAGAAAGGAGAAACATTTAATTACAACTCAACACCAATTCCGAACTCAGATAAAATCAGATCAGTGAAAGCATTTACTTTCATTTTCCAATCATAAATGTTTACAAAAAAATTAAATAAATTCTGTAATTGGATTTGTATGCTTAGAATCAGAAAATTTCATCTTTAGCAGCCCAACTCAACATGCCACTAGTTTCCACAATCGTCATGGAGTAATCCAGAATATAGTGAATCCTGAATAATGTCAATGACAAATAAGAAATACAAACTTTACAAATTTCGAGGATGAATGAAAATTTGCTTTCAACAAGCAACAGACAATCCAGGTAATCAAACAGGGTTAAAACCAAAATAAATCACATTTCCACATTTTACTTTAAATATCCTTCAGCCAAACAATCTAAAGCATCCATGTTCTACCAGATTTCCTAACCGCCTGGAAGGTTTGGTGCCACTGAACTTATTCGAGATGGCATAGCCCTACTTCTAAGCTCTGCTAACCCTGTTTCATGCAACTTCATGAATCACTGATGCTTCAAGTCTAAACCTTGTCCAGCACAGACATTCCCAATCGGAATGCCATTCCAAAAAACATTTAAAGTAGAAGTAAATTTTGTTATTAGTAGTAACAACAAGGAAAACCTTCCAACTTGGAAATCTGCAGCCTAGTACAGGACCAGTCCAATCTGTTAGTGCCAACTGATCAAATTTCCTGCAAACCAAAACCTACAAAAGTTTCTTGAACTTTGCAAGCACTTGCGATAGTGCATTTCTACCTCCAATTAATTTCTAAGTCTAAATTACAAAAAGATAAACCAGAATCTGTTTCCTTCAAAACATACTTTTAATCACAGTGATGAAGGAAATGACCATGATGGCAATCACAAACATGATGATGTTGATAAGCATCACAAAGTCAGTGGTAGTTGTGACATCGTGATAATAATAATAATAAAAAATCTGACATCTGAGATAAAACAGATACAGTAATGAAAAATATCAGCAGAGGATTTCTGGAAAGGATAACTGAAAGAGAAGGTTAATCATAATCAGGATCAAATGAAAAGCACATTTATTGTTAGTTGGAAAACCAAACCTTTGAGAAAGGCATCAGCAAACTACAGAGCAGCCGGTGTACAATCTGAGTCAGTCACTATTACAGAAACTTCTGATGAGTCAGACGCCATTTGCATCTGAGATATTTCACTTATACCAGACGTTGACTCACACCCACACTTCTCTTTTCCCGTTTCTGGGTCGGTCTCCTTACAGCCTGACTCCTTACAGCCTGTCTCCTGGAAGGAGTCGAGTGCTGAGTCAAATGATGATTCCTTATTTGTTGTCGTTGACTCTGCTGTATCCTCCAACTGTTCATCATCGCTAGATGCCTTTGTTTTCGATTCTAAAGTAGTTAACCAGAAATAAAAACTTGACTTTCCCACAGAACTGAAATCTTCCTAAAGTTTCAAAGTTCAGCTTCAGTTCCACTTAGCCTGCCATCAGTTAAACGCTTAAGACTGGTTAGACTAACACAAATCCAAATGTGACGACACAAGCAGGCACACTTGGCTAGCCATTCTATATATGTATGATTCCTTGTATGCATACATGCAGGTTGCATGGCACACCCAGATATTTACAAGTCCTCTTCTAAGGATTTCTTGAAGGCACTCCTCGCTAGACTAAATGACATCAAAATTTGCTAAAGTACAATTCACCCAAAGAGGGGGTGAATTTTGTGGACAATATAGATGTGGTGCTTGGCAATGTGACCAGCTGCCTGCACACAACTAATTAGAATTAATTTTAAATTGTTCATTGGACAGACTGTAGAAACAGAATGTCTTGTAATTGGCTCTACAATGAATTAGCTCTTTTAATTACACTGGCCAACAGAAAAAAAATTTTTTCTTGTTGCCTTCGGTTTTAGACCTGTTCTTGGGGTAATTTTGGGCGCTGATTCAGAAAATGTCATTGGATTGAGTGCATCAGGTCTAGTTTCTGAGATATCGTCGATTTTGTAAAGAAAACCCAGTCCACTCTTTAAACGATGTCTTTGGCAAAACTAAAATGTCATAATAAGCTTTATTTATGGCTAATTATAATTCTTGCTGATTCATATAATGCCTACATCCTTATAATGTAAAATCAGCATATCTTGCCGCGTGCTGAGATATTGCTGATTCAACGAAATAACTATTCCGTAGCCTACAGCTTACTCAGCACTAAATTCATGGCCTCATTTAGAATTTATTTGTGCTTATACAGCGTTTCATGGTTTCGAACTATGTAAATAGATTATGCTGAAGTCAGCATTTATAGCCTATATAAACCGCCTCCTGAAAGCTAGAGCAGCCGCAGTCGTCTTAGGGCATATTAAGAGTTGGTCGCAAGAACAATCTGTGAATGTGAGCATTAAATAACTACATGTTCTTACTATTTTTTAGGTTAGTCATTTAATTCCTCAGACGCGAACATCCTTAAGGTTATGGCTACTTCCAGACAGAGCTGCATTAACCATCCAGACATATTCTGCTACATTTGTGGGGAATACACACTAAAAGCAAACAGGAAACCGATTTCTGAGTTTGTAAAAAGAGCATATGTAGGTTATTTTGGTGTCAAACTTGGAGATCAAGATAAGCAATGGGCTCCTCATACAGTATGCAAAACTTGTATTGAACAATTGCGCCACTGGACAATTGGAAAGAGAAGCTGCCTGAAATTTGGTGTACCGATGGTTTGGAGGGAACAGATAAACCATCTCGACGACTGTTACTTTTGTATGGTTAATATCATAGGCATCAATCGAAATAATCGTCACAAGTTGTCTTACCCTGATATACCTTCAGCCAGGAGACCTGTTCCGCATTCAGATATTGTACCAGTTCCACCTTTTCGCGAACTACCTCAGCTCTCAGACGATGAGACTTGCATGTCCAATATCGGACAAGATGACGAAAGTGAAGAAAGTGGGGGCAGTGACAGTGATTTCCAATCAACTTCACACAGTGAACGTTTTGACCAAAAAGAGTTGAGTGATCTGATCAGGGACTTAAATCTTTCCAAAGAGTCCTCTGAATTGCTTGCGTCCAGACTAAAGGAAAAGAATGCACTTCAGCCTGGAACGAAAATTACAATTTATAGAAACAGAGAAAAGGATTTGCTGCCATTCTTTACCGAAGACAACAACCTAGTATTCTGTAATGACATCAGCAACTTATTGAAGAAAATTGGTCTGTCGGATTACAGCCCAGATGAGTGGCGTCTTTTTATCGACAGTTCAAAACGTAGTCTGAAATGTGTGCTTTTAAATAACGGCAACAAATTTGGTTCTATTCCAATCGGTCACTCCACCAGGATGAAAGAAGAGTACAATGCCATCTCTTTAGTACTGGAAAAGATAAAATACAAAGAACATCAATGGGTAATTTGTGTAGACTTGAAGATGGTAAATTTCCTCCTTGGTCAACAAAGTGGCTACACAAAGTATCCCTGCTTTTTGTGTCTTTGGGACAGTAGAGCCAAGCATGAACATTGGACAAGAAAAGATTGGCCTTCGAGGAAAGACATGGTGGTTGGAGCTCAAAATGTAATCAAGGAATCTTTGGTGGCACGAGATAGGATCATACTGCCACCACTACATATAAAGCTAGGCCTGATGAAACAATTTGTCAGGGCTTTGAATAAAGAAGGTTCATGCTTCGAATACATAGTACACAAGTTACCAGGAATTACAATGGAAAAATTGAAGGCTGGAATCTTCGATGGTCCACAGATCAGGCAACTTATGAATGACCCACTTTTCATACCATCAATGAATGAAATCGAATCTTGTGCCTGGTCTTCCTTTGTTCTTGTAACTAAAAATTTTCTTGGCAACAAGAAGGCAGACAATTATGCACAACTAGTAGAGGATATGCTTCTTCATTTCAACAAGCTTGGCTGCAACATGAGCATTAAAGTCCATTATCTCCACAGTCACTTAGATCGCTTTCCAGAGAATCTTGGTGACTTCAGCGAAGAGCAAGGTGAAAGATTTCACCAAGACATCAAAACAATGGAAAATCGATATCAAGGAAGATGGGATGCACACATGATGGCAGACTATTGCTGGAATATTATGCGCGATTGTTCCGGCAGATGCCACACTCGGAAATCGTACAAAAGGAGCTTCTTCGGTGTCGAATGACTTGAAATTTTTATAACAAACTTGTTCTGTTTGGTATCATATAAGTACAGTTTCAGGTACTACCATCTTCTTTTAAGTATTTGTATTATTATGTTTATTTAGTGTATCACATAATAAATTGAGCACTACATAATTATAGCTATAGCCTTATGTTTTATGGGCGAGCAGAGGCAAGGACTGGTATATGGCATAATGTTCTATATCTCGAAAACTAGACCTGCTGGGAGAAAACTGATGCCTTTTCTGGAATCAGCAGGTCAAATATACCCAGAAACAGTTCTAACATTTGAGGCAACAAATTATGTGTTGGCCAGTGTTATAACTGAAAACATTTATTGTTTATTCAGCAGCAATAATTAATCACAACTACCAAGTCACAGACAGTTCACCTACATATCAATCATTCTAGGCCTATATTCTGCATTAGACTGATTTCTGAGATTTTCGTTTTGCCAAGAGTTCTTCTCCATAGTTTCACTGGACAAACAGGCTCTGATACTCCTTGTCTTTATTGAAATTCGTTGACCAAATGTTGAATAATCATGCGCAAGAAACAGATTCTCTCTGAATCTCTCAACGTCAATTCTCCAAAGATACAGCTCACTTCCAGCCATTATCTTGATGTTTCTCTCACTATTACTTGCCCAATCACACAGCCCAATCACTGTGAGCAATCGTTCGACATCTGTACAGATCAATTTAGCAATCCATTACCATTCTCACAGTGCATTTCTGATTCGATCTGGAGTTCATGGATTAACTTACACAAGTTATCTTTGAGCCTTAAATGAATTCTGTTCAACTGAAGAGACTTTGTTAGCCCCTGCCGCAACTCGCAAAAATCTTCTGCTTCAGATCAAACTTCATACGCCAACCATTAATTTAAATTTCATTATCTGACTATCGTATATACTCGACTACAAGTCGACTCAAGTATAAGTCGAAGTGTACTTTTTTGAGAAAAAAGCATCCAAAATCGACGGCTCGAATATAAGTCGAACCCATATATACAGCCTTATAATATGGGCCCATCCATATATTACGTATGCAAAGAAAATTATATTTTCATACCCCTCATATATTTAACAGAGGGAGCTTTCTTCGGCTAGCACACAGAGACTGTGTGGGGAACATAATTATAAAGGGCGACTATACAAATATGGGTATATATGTATCCACCACATATTTACAAAACCATATGTACATGAGGTACATGTATATGGTTTTGTAACTGAAGGAACTAATTTACCGGGTTGGCTTACACCCCTTAGTACTGCCTGACTGGTCAAAGATGACATCCAGATGGCAATGGGAGTGATGTGAGGGTGAGTTGTCTGACCTACATTCCATTAATTTTTCAGGGTTCTGTCAAATTTTGCTTTAGATCTGTGCCCTCTGGCGACCTGTGTGGCTTAAGGTCTGTATGTCCGACTGCCTGTGACTCAGTTTCCTTGGTCGACCTGGTTCTCAGCACAGAATAACAGGACATGGCTTTTATATAATGTAACAAATTCCATCCGACGACTATAGGATAATACAGTGTTATAAATAGGCTAATGTGGAAATTTATTTTGGGTACGTACACATTTTGTCGAGACCCACCCCCTCACCATATGCACCCATACGCAAAATCGCCTAAATCCGATCACCCCCTCCCCTCATTGCGTACGTAATATATGGATGGGCACTATACAGAATTTCTGGAAAGAGTTGGTAGGAAGCGAATTGAATCGCCGGGATCAATCAAGAGGACCAATCAGCATATTGCAAGCAAATTTCACTATAGGCCTATAAATAAATATTACCAAGAGCATTTACAATGGCATATAATTTGCAATATTCAAATATCAGAATGGAGTAAATTATTTCATTTCAGCCAGAATCTTTAATCTCTTAGAAATATGATCTCTGCAATCGCTTCTTATGAGACTCCCCATGCAGCGACTTTCCCCTTTCAAATGGTTTATCAGCTAGGTTTGAAGCCCGACTCCCTCGTTTTGCACACATCTCTACGCCTATGTTGGAGGTCTTTCTCTTGCTGGACATTACTGCGCGTATCCATCATAACTGATTTCTTTTGGCGGAGGTCTCAGCAAGCAATAATAAAGAACATCGCTTTCGATGCATGAAATATATCGTAGAAGTATATAATAACATTGTTATAAGAGAAGAATATTTCGTTTTGATCTATATGTAGTCAGTAATTTGTTGAAATGTGACTTTTCTTGAAAAACGATATAAAAACAAAGACAACTAAAATAAACTGAGGGTTAAATTTTAAGTCCATTTTAGTAATGTTGAATATTCAGTCCAAAAATCTTCCGTCTATTTTGTCTCTCGAGTATAAGTAGAAGACCTTTTTCGTCGCCTTGAAATAGACATAAATTTCTCGACTTATAGTCGAGTATATACGGAACCTGTTTTTCCATGCTGTTTCCAAAGTACAGTGAGCAGTTTTCCCAAAGCCTAATATTAATAATTTATGCCCTATGATGCTGACATATACGTTGATGCCGTCTGTTATATACAATTACCCATACATACGTGCTCTCACCTAGCATCATACAGGCTTCATAAAGAAATAAGCTATCACGTCTAACATAGATAAATATAAGGAAATTCGCTACAGTTGCCTTGCTGGTAGAAATGCTATAGGGGCTTCTGTTGGCAGTGTCACTTAAGTTCACACCTATGAAGACAGTCAAGTTACTATTCCACTGACACAAACCACCATTTAATCTGATGTCTGGTACTTAAAACAGAATGTGAATCACAGCAGTGATTGCTGGAAAATGACTTCACTTTAATCATATCTTTACAACAGAATATGAGTGTCAAGAAATTTAGCATCAGATAGCATCATCATATAACATCACACAACATCATCATAATGTGTCTACACATTTTGGAGTTGGAAGCACATCAGACTAGAGAAGTTAATATAGACAACATAACTTACCAGCAGGCCATAAGATGAGGTAATGAAGAACGTCAGATAAAGACACAATTCCTTCTACATATTCATTTTCGTCAACCACAATCAACCTATGAACCTAAGCACCACAGACAAAATGTTTTGCTGTCAACAATGTATTCATCATTAGCAGCAAACACAATTATCAATTTATATGCGAAATGAATTATATAGCTTGATGTTTAACATGAGATGTTTAAGCGATATACATATATGGCATTTCTGCATTGCCTACCAATAGCACACAACTGCAGACAATACAGCTAAAGCCTAAATGTAAATTAATGTAAAATTTACACCTGGCAACATCAAGGTTATCTTTTGAAATTTAAAAGTAGCATATTAAAAGAAGAACTAGGCAACAACATGATGTAACTCACAGAAGAATTGACAATCTTGTCCAGTACTGTCTGAAGTGTTTCTGTTTTCTTGCACATAATAACACCTTGAAAATTCTACAATACAGAAACATCACTACCTATGAAAGTTGGGACAAACTGTGCCATTTGGTAGGGTTTACCTTTTACTGCCTTTTAATAGAGTTTAAAGTAGGATTTAAAATGCTTTGGTAGGTAGTACCTACTAATGCAGGGAAGTCAAATCCTTTCTGCACTTTTGGTAATATTTATGAATATATTATTATAGATTCAAATGCATTTATTAAATAAAACAGGAATATTGACAACCCATGTTAGCTTACAGTTTTGTTAGAAGACTCAACATGAACAAAGAACAAAATTATCAAATTAATATTCTGGCGCTAAAACTGAACAGTTACTAAAATTACAAATTTTAACAAATCTGAAGAATATGCTAATTTTGAAAATGGAAACTGCTCAAAGTCTTCAGCTGATAAAAGTTTACTTTCAGTCTTTTCAGAAACAAACAGAAAAGCTGTTACATAATCGTATTACATTTAAAAAGAGAAGAACAAATTGATCAACCACAGAGAAAAACAACTTGCCTCCCTTTGTGTCTGCAAAACTTCCATAATTGGAACATCTAAGTTACTGTAAAGCTTTTCATGAATCAAACTCTAAAATCATTCCAAACACAGAAGCTAACATCATATAAGTAAATGTCTATTATTTATGCACATCATTATTACCAGTATATTTCAAGTGGTACATGTAGAAGAAAAAGTTGCACACGAATTGATAAATTCATTTAGTGTAACTCACAATGATAGTACAATAGCTTGGTGAACTGTAGTTACAGTTAACATTAGTATTCAAGCAAGAGTAAATACTAATATAAATATAACCAAGATACAACTAATTTAAGTAATAGTTAACAAAGAAACATCTAATCACAGACACATAGGATATCAAAGTACATTTAAATACCTACATCTAACACAACGAAATGAAAGATAAGTGTGTTAGAAGCAATTAGTAACATTAAGCATTTTTCCTACAATTCTGAGGCACACATGAATCCGAATTTATTTCAGGTGTAACGTGACTTCATCATCACAAATCATCATTATAATGTGGTGCTTAATATGACTCTCAAAAGATGCACTGCAATCAGACAATTATTCAGTTCTACTTCAAGTAAGCTCCTCTGAGGCACTCAGTATCTTTAAGTCTAAATCTAAGTAGGTTTAATGACAAAATTGTTACCAACCAACAATTACACTGACAGCTGGTAATGTACTTACAGCTATTTCAATTTTTGCAAACAGGTCAACAGCTCGATTTTCACTATCAACAATGGGAATGGCAGAGATCCTTCGTTCCACGAATAACTTGAGGGCCTCGATGAGCGGAGCATCAGTTCTCAACTGGAAAACAACAGCTCAGCATAAGAAAGTCTGGTCAATGCACAATCACTATTGGCCACCAAACAAGCCTACATTTCTATCAATTAAGTCAACTATTGGGAACGCATAGAATTATTTCTTCATATAAGTAAATTTCCTTTCATTACATATACAGTACATGAATCTGGACATCTACATCATATGCAGATTCATACTGATCTATGCGTATGCACGAATTCGGACATCATATATCACCTTGTACAAGCCTCTGAAAGGCATTCCCTGCCAGCTCAAATGACGAAGAGTTCTCTAAGAATGACAGGATTTGGCTGTACATGCTATAAAAATGCCTTTATCACATTACTCCAGAAGGGTAAAATTTTTAAATAAACAACCACAGATGAAACTTTGGCTTAATTGATTAATTAATTGCATCCACAGGTCACATTCTAAATGCAGGCAGACAATAATTCTGAGATGTTATTGGCGCACAGAGCTTTAGGTCCAATAATTCTAAATCAAGTGAGCCAAAAAAGCTAAACAGCAAAATCTTTTTCATTATGATTTCGCATTAACTAATCAACATCAGTTTAGAAAAGTAAAGAAAGCAACTATCTGTTACCAAAAACTCGTCTTAATTTGAGTTAATAAGGAAACATGATTTCTCAGGTGCCAGCAAAACTTCTCAGCTTCTCAGAATTCAGACAAAAACAGCATTAGACTTGTGCCTACTGTTGCTAAGTTTTCGTAGGTTCCAACTTGCAATTCTTCAAGAGTTTTGTCCATAAACAAAGGTCTCGGCAGATTGGGCATCTAAATGACAAAAATATTGGTATTACAGATCATCAAAATGGAGTATTTTAAAATGATAACCATGACAAAATGCAACTAAGAAAAG
This sequence comes from Norana najaformis, assembly GCA_964023275.1. Lineage (NCBI taxonomy): Eukaryota > Metazoa > Annelida > Clitellata > Crassiclitellata > Hormogastridae > Norana > Norana najaformis. Next base: position 10,473,319 of record OZ029915.1, read on the forward strand.
ATTCCAACTCATTTACAAGACAACACATTACTAAATAACAATTAGAATATGGTCTAACCAAAAAAATCTTTCTTAGAAAGATAGACAAATATAGCTAATCTAATCTAATCACTTCTACAGCACCATTATCAAAATGCCCAAGGCATCAGTCGATGGTCGCTTCAAGTCAAAATTGCAATCAAAAATCATGATTTGTCGGAGAAGCCAGGTCGAATTCCAAGAGGTCAGAGAAACCATAAGCCAGGCTATGGTTGGTAAGCAAGTTGAAAGAGATAAGTCTTTAGACCTGGTTTACAGCAAACACTCAACAAGAAATCTGCACTGTCTTTGAACTGAATGAGGATTGGCATACAATCTACTGCCTCTCTCTGAGTCTCACTGCGTCTTTGCCCTTTCTCTATCTCAGTTTGTGTCTGTCTGTTTGTCTGACTGTCCATGAATTATTCCAGAGAAGCAAACTAGACATTAGTGGTATATAAACAGCATAAACTATGACATAGTTTTTGCATCAAATGTCAATATCCATTAAACAAGTTCCTTCATAATCTACAAATGCTTAACACTTACTCAACCTCCACAGTTTAAACAAAATGTCTCATTTAAGCTTAAGACAGAAATAACCATACAACTCACAAATATGATACTAAGTTTTCTGACTTGATCACATAACAACTAAACAGTGATACTACATGTATAACGTGACACTATGCACATAAATTTGAATGTGACGCTAAAGATGACACGTAAAAATATGAAAGCAATGTAGCAAAGTGAGCTACTAACATTCAGATGAAGAAATTTGAGCAGGCGTTTGTAACTCAGCAGGTTGAGTGGATTGCCTCGAAAGTTGTCCAGAATGAGCAATCGATGAACCTTATTGTAGCAGAGGCTTCGAACTGCATCCAGTAAATGGCTTTCTGGCTCAATGCACACCATACGTCGCTTGCATTCTAAGAGTTCTAAAAATACACAGAACAAGACTGACTTATTTAAACAGAGGCTACTGCATACAAGATTTGCATAGCACCATTTAAATATCTACTAGGAAGCACTCTAAACCTGAACCTAGCAAAAAGAATAGTTTTTCAATTAGTGGGCAAACAAGACAGAGATTTAAAGGTAGACCATGTTTGGCTACATATTAAAAGGCTCCACATACAAAGACTTTGTACCTAATGTAGAATACATGGCATATATCAGACAAGGGCATTCCAAACATTGCTGACTACATTGGTATCCATTAATCTGTCTCATAATGTTATGCAACAGAAACCCAAAATTATAATACATGCCAAAATAAGACAGAATTTGTCAACTGATAGAATTCACGGAAAAATGGCCAACCTTTCCAAGTTGAAATCTTGTTGCCTTCTACTTCTGTCAGTTGTTCCTAATAACACAATTTAAGTTGTGAGATATAATCATAAATTTTAATTTTGATTTTCATAAATGCACTACATATGGAAATGAAAATAAGGTAATAGCTGTAGCTGTTGAGAACACTTCAAAGGCAAGATGTGAGCACTAAGTCATGTTTCATATTTAGATGAATCAAATAATAACCTGAAAATTAGAGTAAGTGCTACACAGCACAGCAATCTTTCGTTACATTCTACAACAATGCTGAGGAAAACGTAGCTGCTACAGATCAGTTCCACAGTGATGAAATAGGAGCTAAAATTTCTAGAGATCTTATTATGGCAGAGTCAATTTTACGAGGTTGGGTAAAAAAATTAAACAAAGCAATGCGAGTTTGTGAAGAATGTAGTGTTGGAAGTTTGACTGGAAAGAGAATGCATTTTGCTCTTCGTAGAGAAAGCCTTACCCAAGAGAGAGCTTACTGCTGCTGCCCTCTGCTGCATGTTAGTAAGAGCATGTCTTGGCCGATATTAGGCTTAGACAATGTATAAAAATATTAAACTTATGCCAAATGATTGATTTTATAAAGAAAAATAGAGCCAGAAACAGAAGAAAATAACACAGATATAACATAAAACCTTCACTGAACTAGATGAACCTAGAAAATTAAGGTGTGACTCTTCAAATGTATTCTCTGGACACCGTTGAATCACGTATTAGATGATATATTGTCTGTGCTAATAATCTCAAAATATTCTGCTGTTAATTATTTTATTTGTAATTTAAATTCATTATTGAAGTTTATTTAATAAGGTTATCAACTTTTAGTATACTGTGTTTTATTGTTTTTTAAAATTAGATCACAAACTCCATGTAAATTATTTGTAACTATAATTTGTCTCGGATTCAAGTCTGACGTCAAGCAAGGCCCAAGGAACATGGCTCTCTGGGCCATTTAGCACCCGGTCTGGCTTACATGATGTTTCAATAGCAGGTCCATGCTGTACAATTTAAATACAGTTTAATCTTTATTGCCACCATCAAGTGATCATAATTGCTCTAAGCTGATAATTTTTGTTCAAATTTCTCTTGTTACTGTTACTATACCCCAATGGGTATGTAGCGGCATCTCATTTTCACTGGCACAAATCAAGCAAAGCAAACCAGAAAAGGCAAGCCAAAGTCTCAGAAGCAATTCAATTAAACTGTAGATTAGCTTATGAAGGAAAAGCAAATTGGCACAGTAGTTTTTGTTTTAGGAAGACATGCTAATGAAAACGATCAATACAGTAATGATACTGAGCAGTCTGCACATACCCGTGACGAATGGTAATACTTTTGCAAGATCTGAATGAAGTCAGTAACAGTCAACATACCTACATAATAACGATATCAAAGTTAGAACAGCAAGACGTAGACTGTTGGAATGTTTTGGCTGACATGCAAAACAAGTATAGAAATCCAACAACTTGTCTAATTTCCTGTGCGGATAACTCAGTTTGAGCCCATCAAGTAATTTATTTATTTATTTATCAAGCTTATTACTTGTGCAAGGTCAGTAAATCTAAACTTAAGGTACGTGTGTGAGTAACTTATCTAGGGCCATTACAGCAGGCTTGAAGGCCTGCAATCGCTGGGTTACAGACCCAGCTTGCTTCTGAACAGACTGGCATGATGTGTAACACCAGTAAATTCTGCAGTTGTTGATCCTTCAAGATGTTCACCTGCTATTGACTTAACACGTTTAATGCAAATGAACAAATGCAGTGCTTACAGCTTACGTTTTAACGTCCTAAACTGACGCACCTGATGACAAATATCCCCTTACAATGAAAATAAATGATTTAACAATCTGCTCATTTGTTACCTTCTCGGAAACTGGCCTCTACTGATTCCACAGTTCTGCCAAAATTCAAAGATGGCTGTTCTAAATTAATTAAGAAATTAAGAGTTAAAATCCTACCAGCAAAGTCTTGCAATGATGTATCCCAGAGAACAGCTGCTCGCACTCCATTCTGCACCAGAGCCAAAAACGCCTTTTTCACCTGAAATCATGTCAGAAGGAACCCATTAGGAAGCTCCATGAAAACTTCCTGACATAACAAGTAATTGCTCAGCAAAATTCAACATTGGATCTATAAATATATTTTGCATGCATGTGACCAAACAATGGAGCCAATCTAGCTAAATGTATGTATGTGTGTCTGTGTTGAGACAATTAATACAGTGCTTTAAAGTACCTTGCAAAATCACTGCAGGGTCATTCCGTGCCAAATCAACCAGGTGTACACCACATTATCTTGGATCCTAATGAAATTTTATACACATTTTCTATTACTAGATATAAAGAATTTCTGAAATTTTATAAAACTGTTATAATTAGCTTTTATGCAATGTTCACTTTTCCATATATTTGAAAAAGGAGGTAGACACCTTGATGATAATTCCATTTTTGTAATGAGTACAAGAAATTGACAAGAAGCTAAAAATTTCAGGCTTCTATCCCTGTTACTTCCTCATTTACATCAAGTCAAAGATCAGGAATCATTCAATTTTGCACAGTCATTTAATGGCCAAAAAGTTTAGACTTCTGTAATTACAACATTTTTTGAGATAATTAAGTAAAATTTTCAGAAAGTCTTTATTTCTATTAATAGAAAATGTGCATCAAATTTCATTAAAATCCGAGATGGTGTGGTGTACAATCACCTTAATACTGGTTGATTTGAGGTGGAATGACCCTGCACTCAATAACCTAAGTGGTGCTAAAGTTCACTAATAACTACAAGTTCATATGCAAGAAAATAATGCTCAGACAACTGGAAGTCACCATTGGCAGGTTCCCACACACACACAGAGCCCAACCAACAGTCCTATCCACAATACTATTATACTGCTAGCTGACATCACGTTCAGTGTTCCATGTTGCATTCAGGATGAGGAATGATGACAGCTGAAAGAAGTCTGCAGCACAGTTATGTTTAATGATTGGCACTACCTCGCTGATCACAGAAGACGCCGCATCCAGATATGCCCCAGGCCACAAGGTCTGTGCAGCATAAGCACTCATCTGTAACCAGCCAAATGGTCATAAAACCTCTCAATAATTGATGTTCAGTGCCACCCCAAAGTCTTTGCCTCTATGTAGCATCACCAAATCTGAGATTTCCGAATCACAGAAGGCATGTAAATGTCTGAGCTTGACATGGTCCAGACGTGGAATCAGTATGCTTGTAACAAGTTGACCAATTCAAAATGGCAGTCAGACTTTGGTTATATGCAACCAAATACAGTCTAAAAATGCATAAAATGCCTAGCAGACTTCAGAAAACCCCAAAAGCAGACTTGTACATAGCACGAGGTTGAATATATAACATTTATCTTACAAGTTCTGTGCACGATGAACAAGAACCTTAAACAATGGCCAACTTTGTCACCAGACATGCATATGGTTTCATTTAATCAAAATGTGTAAAGAGAAATTCTAGATCTATCTATTCAAATTAGACTAAAATGACATTTGAAATGCTCCAAGCAAAATTCTGGGCTTCTCTAGTTAAATTCTATACATACGTTTCTACAGTGCTCCTACACAGTCTCAGTTAAGTCAAATCTAATCTGGAAATTTCTATAGTGCCATTGTCCTAATGTATAAGGCAGCAAAGCTTCCAAGGAAAACTGTAGTCCATAAACATAATCCATTCGACGGAACAACTCGAGGGTTGTGAGGTCCTGGGTCCATAAGAAAGGCTTTGGAGGATAAGCAATCTGAAAAAGATGAGCCTTAGTCCTGACTTAAATGACAACAAAGAGCTTGCACAGCAGAAAGACAGGTAGCAAATTCCAGTGCCTCTGGCCAGAGACTAAGAATGATTGGAAACCGAGTACCATTCTCTCTCAAGGTACAAGAAGAAGCGAAACATCCAACAAGCGAGTGCGAAAATACCTGAATCTGACCAAAGATGAAAGACATACTGTGATACTTTGTAAACTATAAGCCACGTTTAAACTGGATTCTCTGTTCAATATGAAGCCAGTGCAATGATGGCAGAAAGCAGGTGATGTGTTGATATTAACGTGTTTTCATTATAGCTTTGGCCAAGGAGTTCTGATGCATTTGTAATTTATGCAAATTTGTCTCATTTAGAAGTGAATTACAGTAATTCACAACTAGCTCGAGTCCAAATCAAGGAATTCGGTTTTGGATGGGTTCCAAAGAAGCCTGCACATCTACAAAAACAGATTAGAGTAGTTGGAGAGAAGTAGTAGACGTGGAACTCTTCAAAGAAATCTGAAGCCGAGCGTCGTCAGACTGCAGGCTTACATCTGATAGTAGTACTGAAGGCTTTTCAACTGAAGATGAACATGATAATGAAGTTCAACAATCAAACCATAATTCACATTCGACAGCAATGACTGAGCAATTGTGAATCAAGTAGTATCATAGGCTGCTAAACACAGCAGTTAACGCATTTCACGTACCGTCAGCTGTGTGTCAAAAATGACCAATTTGGAGCTGTTTGGTATCAGATCGTAACAATTATGCGACTTCATAAAGCGGGTATAAGCTAGATCAGCATCATCTAGATCTAAACACATCAAAAGACACAACATTCAGAATAAGTTCAGTATCAGTTAAGAACAGAGTTGGAAAACTCTTAATCAGATTTATGCAAAATGTAAAATTCACAATAACATATGCAGACTCAGGGTATGGTAGCCAATTGGATAGAGCACTTGGCGCTTGTAATGCAGAAAGTACAGGTTCAAGCCTCTTCTGAGACAGTTACTGTGTAGGGACTTTAAGCAAGTCTTTCACTCACAATTGCTCAGCGCCATCGATTGACGCTTAGTCGTTAGATAGTGGCACTTAATAAATACAGAAATAATAATAAGCAAACTTCACATATTTCTGTGCACTGCAACCTTTCACTTTACAACTGACTAAGCGAGGCAACCCAGTTAATACATACCAGCCACGCGCATTAATTATTGAAAGCATATTTATATACATATTGCGCCCATGAGGAATAGTTCAAACCAAATGCAAGAGGGAGGAAGCTGATCATGTAGTTTCGTTGGCTTTTCCGCAGATATTCAGACCGAAACGTTGCTACAGTTGTATTCACATTCTGCAGGCACACTGCGGCTCAGTCTTTCAAGAAATTCTTCTCACTCAGTGTTGGTGGCCTCACTTGGATGACTTATCAGTTTACACAGCACAGTTAAAGATAGCCATGGTAAAGAAATTAAGAATAACTTTCAGTACTTCTGATTCTGAGCAATTTTACCTCCAAATTCATCTCTGACTGCATTTCTTTCACCAGCATTTGGCAGCTATATCAAAAGCAAAGCATAAACAATCAAGCAAAAGATTTATCATTATTAGATAACCAATAATAATTAAATGACAACAAACAAAAATACAATTATAATTTAACAACACACAAGTTGTCCATACCTTAAGTCAAACACTGTAACCACACACTACATCCACATACCTGAGATATCTGAATTTCGATGAAAATGGTCAACAAGAATCATATCAATTTAACAAGAAACTATCTAAATTTTCCAATTATGCAACATTGCAGAGTAGCTTACTGGTTAGGCAGCTCGACTTGTAATGCAGAGAGTACGGGTTCGAGCCTTACCCGAGGTTACTGTGCAGGGACCTTGAGCAAGTCCTTCACTCACAGTCATTATACAGTGGTGCTTACTAAATGCAAAAATAGTATTAATATATTATAAATAAATATATCCCAATACAGACGAGTAGGTAGTGATTGGTAGTGTAGGTATCACGACGAGCAGGTAGTAATTGGTAGTGGGCATGTACTATTATCTAGACCACTCTCAGCCTATCGCAGACGTTATATTTTTGAAACCTTACATCAATTAGGCCAAGATATTATAATTAAGTACAGAAATAAGTGGAAGATATTTTTAGAATTCGGTTATAAACATAAAAATCGACCAATCAAATCGGACATTTAAATCACGAATTTAAATAACCCAAAATGGCGGCGTGTTGTTTTTGTGGCCTTACTGACGACGAAATTCGGCAAATTCTTGATGAATTTGCATCAGATGATGACAGTTTTGACTCATCTGACAATAAAAACCTGTCTTTTGCTACCAGTGAAGAAGATAAAGTGGTTTTGGCTAAAGAACATTCTGACATCGACACCGAATTAGACGGCTACGTATACACGCTAGCGGACTGTCAAACTGGGTCAGGCGGATGACTTGGGCGAGATAGACAGGACTGAACAAGTAGCAGATTTTCCCATTTGACCCCTAACTGTGCCATTTACAAACGTCTGTGGCGGACCAGTAGTACCTGATGCACCATTTTTGAAATTTTTCTAACTGCTTTTGGATAAGCTTTTTTGATGTGCTAGTTGAACAGACCAGGCCTGCATGGTGAGTAGAGTAGGTCAAATGCACAGAAGGCAGGTAAACCACACAGAATAAAATGGAAACCTACTTCTCCTCTAGCATCTTATTTTAGAGAACAAGATCAAGAATCCCAAAGGCTGCCCCAAGAAGGCTCAATATGAATGTGAAGCATGTAAAGTTGCTTTGTGCAAAGTTTTATGCTTCCACAATTTCAACGAGCAAAATCAGATAGTGGTTCTGTGGAGTGTAAGGAAGGTAAGCAATATAGCACATCGATACAAATTTTAAAATTTCCATTCTAAATTGTCCTCTTAGAACTGTTCAGTGCAGTCTATTGAGAAAGAGGAGTCGATTCAGGAGCTTCATCCATCTTCAAGGTGACCATCCAGTGCACTCAGGCATTCATAAAAATGGCCCTTTTGAGAGCTACCAAATATTTGAAAAGGAAACAAACTTCAGTGTGTTTGCCTCTCTGTGTGCCTGGCTTGTTGTAATGTTACTGTTGTCCTGTTGGTGTGCATGCTGCAGTGTTTTTGATGTCGTGGTTGTATTACTATGTATGTGTTTGGGAGGTGATAGGGTGAGTAGGCAACATGAGTGCCCCAAAAATTTTCTATCAAAAACTGGACTGAAGGATTGAAAGAGTAGATAAAAAGCTAAAGAATGATGTTAACCTCAACTCTGTATGCCAAAAATTACCAAGATCTGATAAGTTAAAAATTTATTACTTTTTGGCATTTCTTGTTACTCCTCTGGTACGACTACTGTTTGCATACTAAAAATATTATATCTCCTTCATTTATGAAAATATTTTCAAACTTTTTGGAGGTTTTGTCTGATATTAATTGCTGCACAGTTCATGTGCTGACATTACATGAGTTGTCGCTGAAAATGTTTTCTATAGGGGTTTGAACATGAAAAAAGTTTTCAAATGGGGTGGGTACAGTTTGGGGCAACTATGAGTACCTCCAAAGATTTTTCTCAAAAACTGGAAACATGGTTTGAAAGAGGAAACAAAATGCTAAAGAATGATATTAACCTCAACTCTGTGTGTCAAAGAATGACCAAGATCTGATAAGTTAGACATTTATTACTTTTCAGGTGTTTTCTTATATTTCCTTCAAATTGTACGACTTCATCTTACATACTAAAAATACTGTATCTCCTTCATTTATGAAAATATTTTCAAAATTCTTGTGAGGTTTTGTCTGGTATTGATTTCTGCACGATTTTTGTGCTGACACTACATATGTTGTCACTGAAATTTATTTTCCATAGGAGCCTGAACATATATATTATAAATAAACAAATATATATATATATATATATACATATCAACTTAGCTTATCTAAAACCTCACCCTTTTACATCTGTCGGTTAGCCAAGTTTCAGTTCCACTGTGAGGTTCCTAAAAGGTTCTATAAAAGGGCTATATGAGATACCTACTGCTACATACGATGTATAGGATGGGACTGAGTAGGTTAAGTTGTATGTTGTACACATTGTGTACATTTTGGTGGCAAAGCCGACCATATATAAAGGAGATGTGTTTGATTTTGGCTCAGACTAGCTCTTGGTTTAGGTCCTGCATGACTGTTGTTTTTACCAGTCTCTTTGACAAGTCATGTTTTAGTCTTCCTGCGTGGACAACTTATTTGATTCTTCTGAGCCATTTTGTCGTTTTGGTGGTTTTGAGCCATTTTCGTCACTGTCTGTTGGTGGACATTGTTGTTTTTCCATATGTAGCTATTTGCTGGGTTTTGTCGCTGCTGCCTTGAGGTCAATGCTTGTTATTACATAAATCTGTTTTCAGAATAAATATATCTTAACCCAAGTTAGTATCTTCTCCCATATCCCCAGACAACCTGTAACAATGGGCCCAGTCCAAAACTATTGCCCTGAGTTAACACCCTGTTGTTATAATTGAAACCATAAAGGTTGTGAAAAAGTGGGTTGTGAATTTTTGTTATGCTGAAATTTTCTGGTGTTGTGCATGCTTGGGTTGAGTGTGGCTGGCTATATATCAGTTGCAACCAAACAGGTAACACTTCATGATGTAATTGATATGGTAAGAGCCTATGAAAATGCCAAGTTCATATTCCAGCCAGGTCAGGTAATTTCAGAATGTTTCCCATGTCCCAGGTGACTAAGGCTGAAAATAATTGGCATGGAATGGATATCAGAAATAACAACAGTAACAGGAATCAAGTTCAAACCCTTTGTATTTATATTTGTAGCAAAGTCTTGATCCCAGAGACCATCAGCCAGGGAGCATCAATCAGTCAGACAGCAAATGTGGCTTGGAATTTATTTCTACTCATTATTATATTGCCAAAAGTAATGTCTAGAATGGGCTAACACTAATGTAGCCAAAGTGCTCAGAGACATTAACAGTTTAGAAGTGCAGAAATTTTGCTGTGATTGGTCGTGCTTTTTGGAATGGGCTTCCTAATGACCTACGCCAGGAACTTCTTACTCTATCTCCCCCTCTTTTCCGCAAGCGCTTGAAGACCTTCTTATTTCCCAGTGCTTCTGGGTTGTAGGGCCGGGAGCGCCTCTGAGGAGTTTACCTCGAAGTGGCGCTTTATAAATGTTTGATTATATTACATTACATTACATTTAGTCATAAACTTTATAGCTAAAGGCCACTAAACTGCAGCCTTTAACTAGACATTAAGTATAATTAGGTCCTTGTGAAGTAATTAGATAAAGCTGTCTGAAGGTAAGAAAATAAATGTTCTCTGACACCAGACATTTTACTTGCTATGTCTGCAAGCACTCAAGTCACACTAGTGTCTGTCCTTAGCAGACATTAAGGAGCACAGACAGTAAAGAATGTTGCAAAACTTGCCTGAAAAATCTTTGTTCCCTTTCTTTTATCCCGCCAGACAACAATATGAAGTTTATCTTCTCTGTATTCAAACCCATTGCTATCTGTCGAAATTCAAAAGACTATATTATCAGTGACAACTGACAAAAATTATCAAAATGCTAAAAAACATCATGCTGCAACTTTAAAAAAGCACAAATTACAATGAATTATGAAATCTAATTAATTCAAGAGCACTACTGAAGTCATATACATGGCAATGCAATTTAAAGGCATCAGTCAGCAGCTGGTATTGAAAATCAATACCAACAACCGCCTCTTGTTGATAAATCCACCTGGTCAAACTCTAGCAGAACATTCCTTGCTGATAAAGATACAGCCTCCATAAAATGAAGCCTGGCAGGTGGGTTTACACTCTTGACATGAAGTCCAACACAGAATCTGCTGAAAAGGTAGGTGCCAGGACATAGCTCCAAAGTCCGGAGCCAGCAAGTGTAAGGTTATGTCCATCCGGAATTGTCCTCATCCAACTCTTGTACTATCTGACTAGAACCAATATCAGACATGGTATCATAGTGGATACAGACAGCAACTTCAAACCTTGTCTGATAAGAATCCGTATCAGGTGTGATATCAGCCATAGTTAAAAACAATTCTTTAACTGAGAGATAGTAACAGTACCAGTATTCTTGAATCAAGTTACGTGCCTGGAACAGCCTTCCGGCATCCACTCAGGAGTCCAAAAATGTCAACCTTTTTAAAAAACAGCTGAAATTCTATCCACTGCATAACTCTTAGTACTTGGGCTGACTTTTGACATTGTAAAGCACCCTAGAAGTAGCCTGCTACTTACAGTGCTATACAAATTGTCATCATTTCATTACAAGTGTCCAAAAGCACAGGTACAGCTCACTTCACAAATCTAATCTTCACTTCTTCAGCCATTGCAGTTCCTCATCTTCTATGCAATGCAGTTCAGGGACTCTGAACATAGAGTCAACTCTGGATGAGAATCCATCGTTTGGGCTCTGCGCATGTTCAAGAGCCCACCAGTGGGCTCTGAGCAATGCTTGGTAATTATTGAACAACTTCTTGTTCTTAATCACTTCAAAATCATTTAGGCTAGCACATGCAGCACTTCTGTGAGGAACTACATTAAGAGTCTCGATAACCAACTACTTTACCACTTTACAAAACTACAGGTACAATTTACTGAAATGTATCAGTACAGAGTACGTTTATCTACAGTAAAAGCCTCGTAGCACAGATGTTGGGAGTCAAGCTTTCGGAACCGCAAGTTACCGAGTCGCTTACTACCAGAATACATTGAATATAACAGCCTTTATGTATTAGTATATAGCCTGCTAGGATTATATACATGTACATATTTTCAGCATCCTTGTAACAAGCCTATCTATTGACTTCAGTTAAACAACATAAATTTGAATTTGTAACTAGTAAAAAGTTATATAAAAGTTGTGAAAAAATAAAAAAGTATAAATTTAAATGATAAATGCTTGGGTGTTACAAATTAAAAGCACATAAGAAAAGAATAGTTGCATACTATCACACGAGTGCACACTTGGTTTCATTTCACAGACCAAATATATAACATGACACAAGAGTCCACAGTAACATAGACAAGACTGAAATAGAGTTTACTTATTTATAAAGAGTTCACATGAGTATTGAGGTCTTGGATCAAAGTGTCTGTCAAGTATAAAGAAAAGTAGGGTGTTACCTTTTGCTTTTTTGGGTTTTTGACTTTTTCTTTTGTATGAAATCTCTAATTCTTTTCAGGTGAATTATTTCTATTTGTTCTACATCTTGCTCCTCAAAAAATTGTATTGCATTGTCTATACAGTTGAAAGCTTCTGTGGGTGATATTTTAACATAATTAATCATCATCATCATCATCATCATCATCATCATCATCATTATCATCATTTAGACCTTTTCAAACATGTTTGAGCTCTCGCTCTCATTCTCGCCATCCGATTTAGCTGTAAAACCCAACAGCATTTATTCCTTAAACAAAACACTGGAAACAGGAGAGTCTTTGTCCAAGTCCTGCCAATCAGTTACTTCTTCTGGTGAGGTATCTAAACTGACAGCTGTCATGAGATCCAAGAGAATCTTAGTCTTTCTTCAGATTGCCTGCTTGTTTCTTGAAGGTCTTGTTCCGAGAAACCTTCAAAATTGGATTCTGAATTCGAAGCACTTGAGGATCCCTTGCCTGAAGCCCTTCATCCAATAGTTTTCAACTGCTTGTGGTTTCACTCCATACCAAGCTTTTTAACTAAATAAATGGCTTCTTTGATGTTTAACTGTTTCAGAAATTCCAGAAGACTAGCAAGACACCATTTCCGAAATCAGCGCCCACTGTATGGTTTAAAATTCTGAATCATTCACAGATCTATTGGTTGAATTTTTTAAGCAGTGTTCACGGGCAGATACGGGACTCAAATTTCACCATCCCTTGACACTAGGGAATCTCCTGGAGTAGAGGCAGGACAATTCTGACTGGTTCTGAGTTTCTTTATTTGCAGAAGCTTACAAATGGCTTGGAAGAAATGAGGGACTCTGTTAGCAGTTCCACACAGTGTCGCTAGGTGGTGCCAGTAGGTAAAGTGGTCTAAACAGATGTCGTAGTGAGGTGGATAAGGTCCAAAAAAGCAGTGAATTGTTCAGCAAGTGGATAAAAGCAAGAAACTTAGCACTTATAATACTGAAAACAACATGCTGAATCCAAATTTAAAGTGAAACCATGCATAAAAAAAATCTAGTCATACACACATTTTTGCTATGTGCATAAATCACAGGTAATTCTGTTCAACCTGTCTTGTTTGTACAAAGAAGAGTTATCTGATCTCGGATTTTAAAAAATGAGTTGTTCTCTGACTTTTATAATTGAGTGCCAACATTTAATTTGGTAACAGTTTTGTCAATGGAATTTGTTCTTCAATTTGAAAACAGTTTTCAACTTAGTGGGAAATGCATTTACAATTATAACACCAGCAGACTGGCTTTAGTCAGAAATTGTTATATTGGATATTCCATGGCCCACTGATAACTAAAAAATTGTAAACTCTTGGCAGGCTTGGAATGACTCATCCCAGGCTAGATTTCCAAATTTCATTGTTTATGCTTGAAGCATTGCGCCACTTGTTGGTGTTCCCTTTTGCTTCTCTTGATCAAACCAAATGCACATAGCTTTGTTTATGCTCCGTTTACAGGAAGAAGCATTTTTTTTGCTCAAGCCTGATGCTAGAATCAATATCTGTTATAAAATTATGTAGCCTAGCTTTGTTTTTCATCCAACCTTGGAGCATAGATTCATTAATTTCAAGATCTTTCAAAACTTTGGCCTAAGTTTCTCCACCACAAATGTTACCTACAGCACCTTGCTTTTCTTGCACAGAGTAGGAACATTGACGCTTGCTATCTGCCATTTCTAATATTAGGCCTATGCTAAGATTATCAAATTTCTAAATATTATGTAAGTATAGAAAATAACAATAGCATGAAAGTATGAATGTGCATGATGTGGCTCACCAATATCAGCAATCAATAGAACAGGAAACACAAAAGGATACGTCTATACAGGAAATTCTCACATGTGCTGCCATTCATTGGTAAATGAGAGACAGATTAACATATAAGACGTTATTAACAAAGATTACCATATTTTCATGCATTTATATCCTGCCGTTTATGTGATATTTTACAAACCCTGCACCCCTGTGGATTATCTCGGTTATCAACGCAGATAAGCCACCTTCAAGCAATCCAAAATGCTCTCGCTCATGCTGCAAAATCCTCTAACACCATCACATTACTACTGTTCTCAAAGCACTTCAGTGGCTTAAAATACCTGAATGGAGTACAAAGTCCTATCACTTACCTACAACACACTTCAATCCTCCCAACCCTCCTATCTTCATCAGTCATTTACAATCCAACCATTATGTTCAACCTGCTCCTCTTCTGCCCTAACACTTCTCCACCCTCCCATCACCTCATCCTTAAATTTTGAAAAGCGCTCCATAGCCATAGCTGCTCCACCCTCAGGAATAAACTCATGCCAGAATTACAATAATCTGATCCATCTTACAAACTCACCATCACTTCACTCCTTGTAATCTCTGCGCAGGTCTTCCACTAAAAACTGAAAACACTCCTCTTCTGCAGATCCTACCTTGATTACTCTTCCTTCCCTGCAGATCCAATTCCAAAACATCATCCACCACAGCTGTCTGACTCCCTGCCTGCCTGACTGTTGGATCTTGACCTCGAACCAAACCCTTCTTCCCTATCAATTTTGTTTGACTGAGCGCCTGAGAATAAGCTGGTTCCCGAGACAGCTTTCACAGCATTGTAGAAATCTTGAGTTTACAATTACGAACATGCCAGTTTGTTTTACACAGATGGTCTTCATGAGCTTACTGTACTTTCCAGACCACAGTGCAACAAGTGGCAAAGTTGGAAATGACTGCTAAAGATTAAATTTGTTCTGATTTAATTATTTTTTACACTTTCTGAATTAAAGAATTGTTAATTTTGCTGTATGCTGCATTGGTATCGGATCTGATTTCATGGTGCTACTTCACAATAACAATCTAAATATCTAAATCTGCCAATAAACCACCGCATCCCAAACCAATTAGATATGCACAGTTAGATATGCATAATAAAGACAAATGCATCTGTTATCGTATCTGATACAATAGCATTATTTTACAGAGACATTCTTTTTGCACCTAATGCAGGAGGAGAATAGACTAAAACAGAACAACAGTTGTGGCATATAAAACACTGCTGACACCAAGAGAATGGTTGAAAATCCACATTTTCAATCAGATTAATGGGAATGTAGTAAATATGAACCGTGCCACAACAATCAGATATGTGCTATAAAACAAATGTGTCTGTTATTGTATCTGAAGCAATCTCATTTACAAAGATATTCTTTTTGCACCAAATGCAGATAAAGAGAATAGACAAACAAAACTGTCATAGCATATGAAATATTGCTGTGAAAAATCCTGTGCAGTTGAAAAATTCTTATTTCTATTCAGTTTAATGAGAATGCAGTAATTATAAATTGTGCCACAACAATTAGATATGCACTGAAAACGTCTGTTATTGTATCTGATGCAATTTCATTTACAGAGATGTTCCTTTTGCACCTACAGTAATGTAGATAGAGAGAGTAGACTCAAACAAAACAACTGCCATAGCATATAAAGCATTGCTGTAACTGAAAGAATGGTTGTACAATCCACATTTGAATTAAATTTAACGGGACTGTAGTAAAACGAAATAGTGTTTACTGGTTCAGACATTTAAAGACATGGCTTAGTGCTCACAGATTGTTCCTGTATGGTCTGGATGGGCTCGTGGAACATGTATGAGCTACAACAAACCTTTTACATGCTTTCCTAATTTATGTGCAAGTCATATGCAAGAAAACATGTTAACATTTACCGTGCATAGCAATTTCTGCATAATAAGTTGGTAGCCTTGGTATGCATGGCTCTACCATGTGATAAAGTGAATGCTCACGTTACAGAGCTTTCACTGTACCAGCATTTGGTATTAGATACAAATACCAATCGTAAATCATTCACCTGTGATAAACAATTACTCAGGTAAGTCCAAGAAAATAGTAATATCTAGAAATGAAATGCAGGACTCCAGGAAACATCAGGTAAAACAGATAAACAAGCACTCAGATTTATCCAAGAAAATGATAATGTCTAGAAATGAAATGCAGGACTCCAGGAAACCACAGGTAAGTCTTGGTCTGAACTTTGACACTGATTTAGTCACTGAAGCTAAACAGTCAATGGACCTGGAACAGAAGAGCGAAATGGCTCATTATACAGAAAACTCTTAGAAGAAGTGTTCACAATAAAAAAGTTGCAATACATGGACACCTATCTGCCTTTATTCTACAGCCATAAAACTGGTTCACTGTCTTAAAAACAGAAAATCAATGAATACCATTTGCAGGACCTCAATACATCAAACAATGCTCCAATTCCTCCAAAGGGTTTCCTTGGGATCAACAAATGCAATTTGTCAAACTGTTGGTAAACAGGCTCTGTGTGTGTGGTGTGTGTGTGTAGTGTGTGTGTGTGGTGTGTGTGTGTGTATGTGCTTGTGTGTAGGTGCAACAGTCTGTGTGACTGATTCACACTCGTGAATAAATTACCTCTTTCTTAGCAAAGAGCTTGAGCTACTAATGGCCTGCCCCTGCCGCTCACAATACCTGTCCATCATTTCCCAATGGCACAGTAATCCTCTGACTAAAATCAGTTATGGATAATTAACCAGTGCCTCACTTGGATTTCTCTCACAAACTTGTAGGATTTTACAACATTCTGTTGTATATAAGCTTTATTTATATGCATTCATTATTATATATATATATATGTATACACCCCATAGATACATGGTGTTTTGCATTAGGTCTACCATCCACCATTCTCCAGCAGATATTTACACCAGTGCAAAACTAATGTCAAAGGTCACAGACTGAAATTTGACTGCTGACAGGACCCAACCTGTTATAAAAAAAGCTGCTAAGATGTTTTACTTCAAGCAGCACTGCATACGTGTTCAATTGGGATCATAAATGTGAGAAGATGACGTCGAAAACTGAAGAATTGTTTAGTTAATTTCAGGACTTGGACTTACAGGTACAAGAAAATTTATACATAAGAGCGAAATCAACAGCATTCAGACTATTGACAGCTAGTTGACTGGTTTCAAAACAAGCATCAATATATATTTTCTGCAAACTGTCCATACAGTTCGAAGAAAATTTGTCACACACGCAGATGACCCATAGCTGAACAATGAACCACAGGTTTTTCATTCAGATTAGCATTCCTGAAGATGACTAGATTAGTCACAAGATTAGTCACTAGATTAGTCACATTAGGTGATACAATGGCAAACTGCTAATTTGTTTGGCTTTCATCTCTACATTCAGCATTCAATTCCCTGAGCATCACATGAATTTGACAATGCACTGTCTTGTCATGTAACCTGTAATGTAAGGTAAATTAAGGTAGTCCACTTGTGTAATAACTGTTGTCATGTTTGTGCTTCTGCAGAAATGCACATCCACCACAAGACAACTCCTCTTACAATAACTTCTGAAAGTACCTTTGAAAGTTTTTAATGGTGCTATATACATATCATTTTACATACATGTACACATACATGCTCATTTATTATTTAATAAATGAGTATTACTCTACCTTACCATAGTCCTTTCCCGTTCCTGAGGAACATAGGGAGGCGCTCATCTCCTTTTCTATGGCCTTGAGCCGGCAATGGACGAATCCCAAGGTCCTGGACACGGGGCCAGTGTATCGCAGGACTTGCCGTTTACTTCCCAGCTTACGCCGGTACCAAATTATACTGCTTGGTGACAGAGGCACGTGTGCGTAAACAACTTGCCCAAGGTCGTTACCCGGAGTCGAACCCGCAACCGCAAGCTCCGTGAGCAAGCGCGTTACCGCTAAGCCACCGAGTCGCACTGAAATATGTTTCACTGAAATGTACTTCTTCTTTATCAGTAAACAAATCTGACCTAGAAGGCAACACAAAAACTAATACAAAGTATGTCCCCACCTCACAGCAACTATAAAAGAACATGTAAAATATAAAAAAACACACAGAAAAGCCTGTCATAGCGGCACACGAGAGCAGCCACCTGTTTGTTGATTCAGTTGACTGCAAGGCAAGGTAAGGCAAATATTCATTCTTCTGTGCCTCAGTCTACAACAGTCCTACAAGGAGGCACAGTCCGTTGATTGAAGGCTGGTTAGGGCCAAACACAAACATCATGACAGCAATCAAAACAGCCAGACAATTTTTCCACATGCAGATTATACTTCACGAAATTTCAACATCAAGGATCAGCATGTGCCAAGCCCAGATCATCAACAAGTACACAAATTAAATGAAAAAGAAATCTCACTTAAACCTGGAGCCACGAAGCAATGTAAATCACAACTGAATTCATGTTGAGCATTAGAGCAATGCCAACTGAAAATCAACCATTGACCAATTACCTCTGAAATTTGGAATATTAAAAACCACAATTTATTTTAAAAGTTCTGCAGCCTCACTGAAAATAAAAGAGACAATGCAATCATGACAACATAAATGTCTCCCACATATGCCAGCTTGTTGTCAATAGACGGTCCACAGAATTGATAATAAATAATAAAATTAATTAATCATCTAGAAAGCAATCATATGCTATGCCTGTTTAATGAATTTCTCCTTATAGAACAAAATAATTATATCTCTTTATTGATGATGCACTTCATGATACATATGACTGCGCATAACATTCTGAACAAATACCACAAACATACCTATAAAAGGATATCCTGCAGCACATAACAAAAAATTAATAAAGTCATGATCGAGATTCAAAATTCGATAAAAATAAAACAGTTGCTAAGCAGCAAGTCACAGGGATAGCCAACAACCACAGTCATTTATCTGCAGCAACATCAGACTCATACAAAAGGCCTCAACATTCAAGCACATAGTGACAATAATTTCAAACTTAAGCACAATTATATTTAAGTAGAATGGAATCTGTTAGCACTTGTTGCAATATACAAGGTACAGGAGACACACACTCTCAAAGCAGCAGTCAGAAGCAATGAGCTTTCATAAATGCAGACAGAGCAAGTACCGATTAAGACACATCATACTAATACAGCAATCTATTCTTGCTATTCAAGTGAATCTGGCCAAAGCTAGATTATTCCAAACAACCGGTGAAAATTAAGGTCCACAAATAAATGCCTCAGTCACAATTAGTATAACTTAACCAGGAATACAGACCAACATCTAGTTATGCACAATATCCCACATGACTTCAGCATCCACCATCAGCGTAACAAAAGCAGACCAGAAGTGCCCTCTGTTTCTTGTCAAATACCAGTTACCAGACAATTCACATTTCCTTAATTGGATGAAACCCACACCTTTAAGTGTACCACTAACCTGTGCCCAGCAATTCATTGTATGTGGCCATAGTCAGCTTAGAGAAGTAATAATGATAATAAGACAATTTACAGAGCCCCATAGTACGGCCAAGGCCGAAAAAGGCCGCTGTACATGTACAGAACAGTTATTTGCTAGTATATAGGCCTGTCTCATTTAGTAGTTCTAAAGCCCAATTTGGACCAAAGGATATGCTCAATATAAACGATCCCAACTCCCAAAATGCACTTATTCAATACTGGGTCCAAGTTATTTCCTCAGTTCACAGCAACTATTTCATTTAACATATTCCATCAGCATTTATCCAGCAGACTTCTTGTACTAAATTTATTAATGTTCTATTAGAAAGTAACTAAGTAACTTACAAGTCCTCTTAAAATAATTTTGCAGCAAACATCAGGAAAGGTAAGACAACACTGCTACTTGCTGTAAACACTTGATTCTTTTGATCAACGTTAGAACTTGTCAGATGGTGGTGCTTGGGTTGAGGAACCTTTCAGCCAAGTGCAAACACTAGAAGAGCAATGGGGCAATATTTCCACGTACTTAGCAATGTTTGATCACATATACAGAAAGACAAACAACCTTTCAAGGTACAGTGCAGTACTGTTTATGCACGATCTGTTTACAAGCGAATCTGCTTAACATGTATGCTGATGAACTTTCAAAAGCGTCAACCAATCAGGCTTCAAACTGTCAAATCACCCAACTTCTACTTTAGTGTTAACGCAAGTCTTTGATTTTCATATGTATAATTAATAAACAAACAGTTCACGACAACAGTACTCGACAAGTCAACATACAGTTACTAAACCAAGGAATCTTTCAATGACAAATGTAATTAGCCACAAAATCTTTGCATTCTCCTAACAGTCCACCTGTACTCATTAGCCCGCAGTACATTCAATATATGTGCTGTACCGGCTGATAATCAGTTTCATTGTCATCACAGTAGAGAGCCTTATGAGCTGTAACAGCTGCCTCAATGGGCCACAACAGCTGCTGGCTATAACTGGTTTTAAGTCCTGCAGGAGGCAGTACAGTTCCAAAACATGCAAACACTTCTCCAACCCAAACGGATAAAGAAACCACACCTAGTAGTAGCTGTAGATGAGATAAATTATGGTACTTTTGCCCTTGCCTGCCACTCCCAGCCTAGCAAACACTGACAGGAACTTAGCTGCTGTCTCTGCCAAGGTTACAACAGCTGTGTACCCATAGGCTTGGCAGTCCAATGCAGGGGTTTCACACTTTAAAATAATGTCTCAAAACAGTAGATGTTAACGTAACCAGAAACACAGACTGTCTGATATTAAATCACAATAACCTCTGTCCATAACAAGAGAGCATTGTGGCCTTTCAAAGGTAGCAGGCTACAGTGCAAGTGCCTTCACATCAGACAGCTTATGTCTGAGCTTTCTGGCCACACTGAGACTCACATAAATCATACTCTACTGCATTTCAGCACGGCCTTCCAACCATCGTTTGTTAACAGATTTCACTACCCATAAATGGGTTGGCACTGTATTTTGAAATCTTTGATCACATGTACGGAAAGACTAATAACCTCTCCAGGTAGAATGGAGCAAACAATGGGGAACTTATAAGAGCTGCCTCAGTGGAGTAAAATCATGTGGTTACATGCACTGTTGTGCCTTTTCTTATCATGATTTCATATATTTTAACCCAGGTTGCAACAGATCTTAAAGCGCTGTTCGCAAAAAATAGAGCAAACAACCTTCGTAATCTTCACGTTCACGTGGCTCTGTTTCTGGGTCAGACCCCAAACAGATCAGATGCATTTAGGTGAAGAAAAAGAAACAAAAGCCTACCTAGTCCTACTTAAAAGATCTTATCACAAACTCATCAGTTCATGTCAGAACAGATTTACATAACAAAAACAGTCTGCTTTGATTACAACTACCTGCTGAGCTTCACAAATAAAACATCCTACCTGATACAGTGCACATTTTGGATGCAGCTTACAGGTTAACAGACCAGTTACATATTGTTACATGGAAAATATTATTAGCACTCATGTTACTATTGTTTTTATAACTCCATAAAAAACTGTCCAATGTTTACAAAGTCACTGTTCTAATTTCAAGGGCTATAGATCCAATTAACCACATATCCATCCATTTATTGGTCTACTCATTCACGGAAGGTCATTCCAAAGATAAAACTGTTAGAACTGTCTTCAACAATTATCATTATCAGTATTGTCATCATAATCCAACATCGGCATCGTCAAAAACATTTTTGAATGTTTTAAAAATTCATGCTGAACAGATCAGTTCTGTTGCAGACGACATGCCAGCAGGACAGCTATACAGTAGCTGCATCAAAAGTCAATAACAATTCAAGGACATTATTACATACCCTAACCCAACACCAAAATGCCAATATTTTCTCCCAATCTGGGGCAGCCATACTGTACGTTAGGGGCTGCAAGCAAAGATTACCAAGAGGTTGCCTTTTACAACACAAGGTTTAGAAAAGTTAGTCTTTCTGAACAAAACTTCAGTAATCAGAACAGTTATCTTCTTGTCTAATGACAATTAAAACATTCAAAATTTAAATTGCAACCATTGGGAAGCTCAGTGACTTTAGACAACTGAAATCCATATTAAAAATTTTAAAAATATTTGCCTACCTTTTTACTCACAAATAAAACTTTAAAATATTGTTTAGCAGTCCTAAATTCGGCTTTAACTACTATTCGTATTCGTATTCAGCTGAATAATGTGTCCAATTGTTCATATTCAGCGACTAGTAAAAAATGCCATTTGATACAGCTCTAATTAATTTGAGTGGATATGCCATGCTGCCCTGTGTGACCTGCACTGGAAGGTAAAAGTAACGCATAATTTATACAGCATCTATTCAATGTTTAATCCCAAGCACTATCAACCCAGTCCTTCTCGTTTTTCAATTATTTTTCTATCTGAAGGTGAGATCCTTTCATCATTACTGCCCATTTGAAAGGGAGCCAAGTGTATGGGTCATGCCAGCCTGAGATACAAATCTCTGAAAAGCAATTCCACAGTGTGCCCACACAAACATGTCATTGACGGACTAAAACATCAGATAATCCAGGCCAATCAAACCCCAGCATCACTCCAAATTTTAGCCATCGTGATTAAGTGTCAGCATAATAAAACAGTTTTTCAGGTTATAAACTAGAGCCTTTTCATATAACCATTTAATATGACAATTGTTTACCATTGCTAGGACATCCACAAAACCAGTTCACTAACATCCTGCAATCATAGTTGCCAATATCAAGCCCATCACACTTTATGCAACTGAACTGCTGTGTACACAGCCAATTACTTTGAAACCCAGACAGTTGTCAACATCAATTATCCAATATCATTCATATTTGTTTTTTAAAAGTGCACTAGAAGGAAAGATTTCAGTGAATGCCAAGTGGCAATGTCAGCCTTTAATCTTTGAACTCAAGAGAATTACAAATCTAGACCATGCAACCATTAGCCGGCCATGGTTCTCGCAATACAAACACAACTCGTAAAAAGAATCCTGTTGTTCTTATGTAGTGTACTATAAATTTAGTCCATGCTTATTTTTGTTATATACCATTTCTTATACAAACTCAGTGAACTTCTAAGTTCAAGTAGCAAGAACAGCTTCCTATATGCTCTCAAGTTCTTAGTTCAAACACATCAAATGCATGAAGAACCTCCGTCTTTTAGAAACAGAAAAGATAAAATATTATTCTTACCTCTGTTGAATGGAGGACTGTTTCCAAACAACTAAAAGATTAAAGTAAAACTGAAATTTAGGAAGATGTATAAAGTTAAAAAATGAAAAAAGAAACCAAATTAGGTCACTTAAATTAATCTGAACAAAATGAGGAAATCACAAATACGATTTAAATAATCCAAAAAGAAATGAGACAATTACAAATACATGAAAATACACTCTTGTAAGTAGTGTAATGGGAATGAACATAGATATGTTATCTGATGGAACAAAGAAACTCAGATCTATGGCCAAACACTGTGTGATTACGGCACTCCTAATACTATCCACAACCATCTTCCTTGTCTGCCAACCACAGTGGACATGCCAGCAACATTTATGAGCATTCCAGGCACACTGTTGGTTGACTTGCCAGCCACAATTTTTAGAAATGTGTCCGCTTCTTAACTGGCAGCTGGACAGTTACGCATCAGCATAAGGATCTTAAACTCAATGCGTCTTCCGGTAAAAACCTATGCATCTCGTCCCGCATGACCAAACTTTGGAATCCCACCAATTAGCCGAGCTGCAGCATTTAAAATGGACTGAAGCTGATTAGTGCATATGAATGACTACATCAGGGTAGAAGCAGCTTTGGCAGACAGCGAGTGGCATATAGTGCGGATCGGACATATACGATAAAAGCACGTTTGACATACTGTCTTCACATGTTTAGAGCAGGCCTATTCCTGTTCCAGGTCATGCACAGAAGTAGGGAAGGAAGCATAATCTGGAAAATGAAGCTGCAAGTTATACAAGCCTATCTTTTGGAGCTGCCGATGGCTACCAAGCAACGCAAGCTGAATTTTTCGGGGATTAAGCTGGAGGTGGTTGGATGGCATCCATGCACAAAGTGCCTCAGATGTCTCAACCATTTTCTCAGCTGTGAAGATTACTTCTGCAGCTGGGCCATGAATATATGCCCAAGTGTCATCAGCATACTGGTTTGCAGCAGCTCCCAGGGAAGAAAGACACGTGCATGGCATGTTCCAAGAGGAGGAGACAACTGTACTGTATGGAAAGTGCAAACATTTTGTAGCAGACTGTCTCGGGCTCAGTTCGCTTAGGTCAGCAGTGTAAAGATATAAGCAGAGACCTAGAATGGAACCCTGTGGCAGCCAAAATGAAACCAGGGCCCAGGTTGACCGGGCGAAACTGTAAACCACAGACTGAGTGGGGTCAGAGAGGAATGAGCACAATTGTATAGGATGACCCACGATACCAAAAGACTTTTTGAGATGCTCTAAGAGAATGCTGTGGTCAACAGGATCAAAGGCCACACTCATGTTATTATTATTATTAGAAAGATTTTCAACAGGCGCAAAGTCACACAGCAATGTGAATCTGAGGTGTGGTTAGTCAGTAGCCAGGTGAAAAGCAGTTACATACCCAGATGTTTGAAAACCATTGAGAAATATGAGTTTTCAGGTATTTCTTAAAGGAAGAAAAACAGTTTGAGCTTCAAATAAACATTAGTAGTCAGTTCTACTCCTTAGGGGCAGCAGTGTAGAATGCATGCAAATCCAGGGGAGTTTTGCATCATGGCTCAGATCTTGAACTAAGAATCTTCAACAGGCTTCAAAGCATCCTAAATTCCATGGCTCATGTGGTGCTGTGTGCACCTCCTCATACAAATTCCTTTACCCTACTAAGCCAGCTGCATTGGCTTCCTGTGGAATTCCGTATAAGATTTAAATTAGCCTGTCTGACCTAAAAATCATCCATTGTATTTTCACAAACATAACCCACACACTCATAATCCACAAATGCAAATATTCCGTGAAAGTTTGGCACACATGTAAAAACGTTTGGCATAGCCCAAAATGCAAAGCCTCCAGAGACCATAAAAGTGAGGAACAGTTGCAAGCGCTAACCCAAGTCTTCAAATTTCTGAACCACTACACGATTTATTTTACTATATTCTCATTAAATTGAATGGAAATGTGAATATTTCAACCTTTCTCTCAATAATATCACAATGTTTTAAACGCTATGGGAGAGTTGTTGTGTTAAGGTCTGTATTCTACTTTTACTAGGTGAGAAAAAGAACATCTTTGGAATTGAGATTGCATCAGGTGCAGTCACAAGATTCACTGGTTTTTACAGCACATATATAATTGTTGTGCCAGACAAAGACTGCATTAGTGCCTGAACACTGAACATTAGTAATTACATATTTACACAAGAACAAACAAGTTTTCCTTACATTCTTGCACTAATAAGACATTTTTATCCATAGCTTTTTTAATACATAGTTTGCGAGTGCATTCTATATGGTATATTCATTTGCTATATTTAGATTCCTTGAGCCGGTTGGAATGGTAAAGTAGAACCAAAAAAACAAATCTGATGCCAACACAACACACAACAAAATTACAGTACAGGCTACAAAATACAGCTCGTGATGACCATTTATAACCTGCAGGGGATGAAGGGTTTGTAACCTGCGGGATATATGTGAGAAAAAAATGGTATATAGAAAAAATTCAAAATAATCTGATGACTTGCCTAAGGTCAGTGCCCAACATGACATGAATGCCAAGGTGATTAACAGAGGCCATGAGACAACAAACATTTAACAATAGACGAATGCCAAAGATTCAAGGTGGTCAAAGTGAAGACTGACTGCAGTGATATTATAAACAAACACTTAACAGGTTACCAGTATCAAAGTAGCCAGACTCAGCAATGAGGCCATTAGAAAACGATACTACTTACACAAACTAGAAATGTCGAAATGGTTACAGCAAGACTTGAAACCATAAGCTGTACACACCTTGTTGTGTTTGGCAGCTGCCCTTGCGGCCAACAGATCCTGTGGATGAGAATCCGAAAACGCTCGGTTCCTGTACATCTCCACAAATTCGTTTGGCCCAATTTCTACATCCTTCCTTGTGGGTGTCACACGAAACTTCTTTCCCTTCCCAGTCACTGATTTATATCCTAAATCATGTTGCTCATAGACACGTGGCTGTCTTCCAAGTGCCGAGTCAGCACAACCAGAATCACTTGAGACAGATTCTGCCTTTGGATGCGATCGAAAAGACTCCAGAAAAGATCTCATCTTGCCCTGCTTTGATTTACTGTCCACATCCACACTGGCAGCATTAAATGCTCTTTCTGGCCCTGACTTATGCCGGTCACGGCCATCCTTAAGCCCTTTCGTTGCCGACTTGGCCTGACCTTCTAACTCTGAGGAAGGAAAAGTCCCATCCTGTCCTTTGTCCTTTTTTGAACGAAAGCCAAAAAAAGTTCCTTGACCAAACGAGATCTTCTTCTTTGGTTCTCTTTCCTCAGTCGCTGTTGAAGGGTCACTGACTACCGATGCACGGTACTTTTTGTGAAACAGATCCTTGAGAATGCTGGCACCTGTGCCTGAAACAGTCAAGTAATTGCCATAGGCAGAACCAGATAATTGGTCAGATCCAACCGACAGTGTGGTGCCATCTTGACTTTCTGTAGATGTCTCATGTGTCTGGCCATCGCCATCCCCAGTGCCACAAGACTCGAGGGCCCGCGTGCTTCCACTTTGGGTCTTCTTACGAAAGAACTCTCTGAGAACCTTTGCTGAACTTGGACCACCAGAACTCTGCTGGCCAGACTTTTCAACATCGCTCGACATAGTTCACTGTATATAAAATCAGTGGAAACAGTTAATCAGATAAACCTATAATAAAGACTGATATATTAACATAAACACTGACAGAGAAAGCAATCAATATTCACATTCAGCTTGTACACACATTATGATTATCAATCGATGCCTATCCTGAAAACTTTATGACCGTTATATATTTATATAATTGTGTGAGTTTAAGGATATTTATATCTTCGAATGGCATTGCCTTTGAAAATACTTTTATCAAAATCATAAAAATGGCTGAATAAATAAGAAACACATCTTTAACCAATTTATCTCGTTTCAGAGTCTTGATCAGCAAATAAAAACGTAGTATGCTGCTCAAATTTAATCCTGGCCACAACGGGCCTTATTCAAAGGAACCAAGATTTTTCAACACTGAAACACTCGAGCCTGTAAGGCTACGGACGTCGAAATCTATATAAAATAATCCAATATCACAGCATTCCTAGAAATTCTCCAAAATGTCTACACGAATATCGCGCTTGCTTCTCACTGAAAGCGATGGCATCTCTGCAGCCCGAACTTCGTTTGCCAGCACCATGCAATCCAATCGTATCCAGTCATCGTCTACATATTATAACAGCTAATAATTTACTTGATTGCAATTAATCTCACCGTTGCGAATCCTAGCCGTCACAAAAAAACAATCGTTCATTTACAAAAAGGAAATCCAAGAATCATTGGATGATGACATTTATAAATTAACGATGCCGGGTCGACAGCTGAAGAGTTTACTATCGCTCAATTGACCACTCGGTTTTGCTAACAAAATCCCAGTTTACGTTTGTTCGTACGGCCAGAATTCCTAGTGTCAGCAGTTGAGTATTTTCATTGCAAAAGACTAAAGCACTTAATCGCAGAAGTTAACCTGCAACATCTCACATCTTACTTATCTAACTCCGAAGACGATCGGCTGAAGCTGGTTGTTTGAGCCTCAGGTTATTACACATCAAAATTATCGCGGGTCCGCATGAATATGTAAGAACTGTAAGTATGTAAGACCTTAAATAATAATCTTTATTGAAAGGCCCCCTAATCGACGTTGTTAAAAAGCAGAACAGTCCCTTAAGCGAACCCATTCAAGGGATATGGAATCAGAATTTTTCGCAGCGCTGCTTTGGCGAAAGAGAACAGCTTTAAAATGTTAGCAGAAGGTGAATGAATGTATCAATGTTCCTAGGCAGAAGAATAAGCACAGGTCTGCTGCTAGGTGGCCCAACAGAAGAAAGACACGAAGTTGTATTGTCCAGTGGGTGTGACATGTATAAAAAGTTTGTCCTCGGTTGTGGAGCGCGGAAAGTGCAGCCACTCAATTGACTCAGACCAAGCAAGACAAGGCGACAAAGCGCCTGTTAAGAGGCAGGCGCATTCCCCAGATGGCACCACCATAGACACATCGACAGCTCGAACTGAACTTCGTGTCTAAATGTAATGTTATGTGAAACTGAAGAGAATTCTCAGCGCCACACAGTAACCGCATCAGATGAAACATTCCTCTTTCACAGATCGTACCCTGACACCCCATCTTCTTCTTCTCCCTCTCTCCTCTCCAACCTCAAACACCACCCCCGTAGCTGCCACTCTGTCTCTCCGTCTGACTTTTGGATCTTGACCTGGAACCGAACCCTTTTGCCTATCGATTTTGTTTTGACTGAACGCCTGTGAATAAGCTGGTCCCCGCGACGTGGCTTTCGTTGGGCGCTGTAGAAATCTCGGAATTACGATTACAATTACGAGCCAGGTTGTTGTCAGTTTCGGTGCCAGAGACAGGCTTCTAATGAAGTTCATCGTGCTTGTGATATGAACTGTGATTAAGCTAGGAGATTCAAACTTATAAGTCAAGCGGATGCGTACAGCAAGTGTTCCAGCTGCCCAATCCACCTCAGAGGTAGACCCGCGTAGAAGGAACTGCAGTAGTTAGTCCTCCTGCTAATGAAAGAACATTGCATGCATGGATCTAGTTTTTCAGGTTGTTTGGTTAGTTCTACGAAACTAGATGCCAGAAACGCTATAATGGAGACACGTCGCTCTGAGTTTATATAGCTGACAAACATTAATGGTCAGTTGACTGGTTCTTTTATTGATTGATTGATTGATTGATTGATTGATTGATTGCTTGCTTGCTTGATTGCTTGCTGATTGCTTGCTTGATTGCTTGCTTGCTTGACTGACTGATTGATTAACATCGCAGGATTGTTGCAGAGTGACAGAGACATCTAGGAGGTTGGCAGGCAGGTAGGTTGGCAGACGAGCAGGGAAAGGAAAAGTAGATCTTAATGAGTTTGAGAATAAACACCTACAGGAAGCAGTACGAGAGAGAGACGAGACAGACAGACAGACAGACAGACAGACAGACAGACAGACAGACAGACAATGATAAAGAATCCATGGACTGTCTCTAACAGATGGAGTGCATCTGGAAGCTCGTTCGAAAGCAATCCTACCGATGGTCTGTCATTCAGGAAGCACACTATAATAGAAGTTTAACGTGTCTTAATTAATCGAGATGATGGAGAGGTCGCCGCCGAAACAGCGGTGGACCAAATGCAGAGATGACTGCACGGTGGAGATTTCAAATATAGCTTTCCTTGACAGAGACTCATTATTATTATTTCTGCATTTATTTAACTTCACTATATGCAGACATCCTTCTTGAAGTCGCATCAATCGATGGCGCTAAACAACTGTGTATGAAGGACCCGCTCAGTGACCCGTTCGACGCTCTACTGAAGTAGACTAACTCGCCCTCCAGACTGCTATAAGTCGAATTGGCGACGCATCGGTGTGTAGGCCTAAATGGTGCTCATCATGATATATACATCACTGTACCTTACCTTGCTTTACTTCACCTCACATTAGCTTACTTCACTTTAGCTTACTTTAACTCACTTTGCCTACCTTTGCTGTAATTGTAATTAGTAACTTCTAAGGAACTCTGAACTCTTTGGAGTTTCTGCATGTTTGACTTTGTGATTTATTTACCTACTTCACCATCTAAGGGTGATGCTTTGTTAATACGATTCTTGCAGGTGCAGGGAAATTAAAACATGATTTTGAATCGAGCCGGTTTAGTACTTGGTTGGGTGATCGTCTATGGAAAGCCACGCAACCTGGCGCCAACTCAGCCCTCCATCATTTATTGGTCGGTAAATGAGTAACAATGCAAGCTGGTAAGTTAAATGGGTCTTTGGATTGTTGTGGCTGTGTTTGTACCCCAACCGAAAAATCTTTCGGCCGTGTAGGGACATATGCTGCTGAGGAGTTTCGATAGAAACAAGCGTAGACAAATGAGTTGCATTTAATACCTTACTTCATCTTACGTTATCTTACTTTACTATAATGAATTTATTAATTCCACAAATCGAAGACTTTCCAACTTTGTCTACTGAAGTTTCTCTCTAAAAAAACTTCTCGTATATATAACTGTACCTAATTCCATAGACCTACAGACCCCGACCTGACCTTTAACCTGAATTCCCAAGATGCTCTTGTCTCTATCAGAAATTAGACTAGGCCTTAACTGTGTGAAGGCACTTCGTTCGCCTCTGTAGCTGCTGCTGCTGCATTTGACTGTAAAACATTCTCACAACATCGAGTAGAAGAACAAAGAAGAGGGGATAAGAGGGGATAACGAGGATGGAAGAAAAAGGAGGAGCAGAATAAGACAGACACAGAAGAAAAAGAAGAGGAACAAGAACAGAAGATTAACAGCCGTTCTTCAAGCTAACCCAAAGCGACAGTTATGGCCAATGGGTATAAGTAGTTAGCGACGTCATTTTCTTAACCTCGGCATATCAGAGCAGGTGGTCACATTTTTCTTCGTCGTCTGGTCTGCCCACCGGAAACGGACAGGCAATGTACTCATCTTTTAGCCGAGTTCAATAGGGGCTTTTGTTGAAGACAAATCTTTGAATATATCTTCATGAAAAGAATTTGAAACCTTGACCTCTCTTTCACAGTCCAGTACGTCAACCACTAGGCAACACAACGTAACTGTAAATCGTAATTACGGATTTGTAATGCAACGAAATGCTGTAATACGTAACTGGGCTTTATTTAATGCCTTCACGATGATCAGCTTTGTTGTAAGGAGTACAGGCCATACCGAGGGATTACCTATAGCACCTTAAATGTCACTAGAACGTGGCGCAGTATAAATACATACATCGAGCAGATTGGATCACTGTTGCACATTGGATCACACAGAGTTACACAAGACGATTGACGGGTTTGTGACTGATTGATCGATAGATTGATTCACTGACAGAGTCGTGATTGATTCGCTGACCCATTCATTACTCTGTTGATCATTTAATGACACGTTCGGTCAGGCGTCATGAATATTAAAAGCCACGAAAGGCTCTGCATTCGAAAACATTAGCAGATATAAAAGAGAAGAAGCACGTAAAGTAAGCTGGACACCTTCTGAAGTAGCTTATAAATAAGATCTTCTTTGAAATTGTGCCGATCTTCCTAGCCTCTAACTACATATGCGCTGGACAACACTTGTAAAAATTCCTCGAATATTGAAGAAAATGAGCAGAACAAAAGAAAAGTCTTAAAACTAGCATAGAAATATCATTACTTTGTTTTTTATATTCTTTGTTTTCTAGCTATCATTTTCTTTCTTTCTTAATTACTAACTTATACTTTCTCTTTTCATCCGCTGTGTTTTTCATGTTCCATCTTTTCTAACATCCAAAAGCTATTCAATCACTTTTAATTATAGTCGTTCTATTGTCACTGTCTATGTCTCTCTTTCTCTGTGTATCTTTCTCTCTTCTTATCTCTTTCTGTGTCTTTTCGTAGCTCTAGCTTTCTGCTCAAATCCCTGTCAACACATCCTTATCTCGTTTCTGCCTGCAACCTCTTTTGTGTGTTCTATTCGAGGTAATCAATCCACCACCATAATTATAGAGGCTGACTAGTTACGTATTGAAGACATTCAACTCAGATGGGATCAGATTTCGGTCTCTATGACTTGTTTTCTGCCAAGGCTGTTGGTTGGCGGCGCCAGTGTAGTCGCTATAGCAGTTCGCGTGGCAGTAGTAGTAGTAGTAGTTGCTACAGCAGTAGACGACGTAACCGCTGTGACGTAGCTGTCCTTGACAGAGACTGATTCGCTCAACGAAGCCGATCGGATTGCATAGGAAGAGGAAACTGAAAAATCACCAGACAAGCCCAGCTGATCACGAGGACGACAAAGGGAAGGAACAGACAAAGCAAGCGAAGGAACAGAAAGACACGAAAGAACGGAAGCAAACGAAGGAACAATAGCAAATGAAGGAACAGAAGCAAGTAAAGAAACAGAAGCAAGCTAAGGATCAATAGGAAGCAAAGGAACAGTAGCAAACGAAAGAACAGAAGCAAACGAAGGAACAAAAGCAAGCAAAGGATAAGAAGCAAACAAAGGAGCAAACGCCCTCTCCAGCTTCTTTGCAGAAGGTATCGTTAAAAGAACCATGACATGTTTGTAATAAGGATTATTGGTTCTGCTTCTTCTTTTTATAATTATTCATCATCATCGTTGTCGTCGTCGTCATCATTATCATCATAATGTCATTTTCGCTGTCTTCTAATAAACCTAATAAAAATCAATGCTAAGTCGAATCTCATTCAGACCACATAAACAAACAAACATACAAACATACAGAGAAAGACAGAGAGAGACAGAGAGAAAGAGAGAGAGAGAGACGGAGGGAGAGGGAGAGCGTGAGAATGAGAGAGTGAGAGAGAGTGAGCGAGTAAGAGAGGATCACTGGGACGGGATCAGGGAAGCTTCTACTAGAGGAGACTGACTGACTGGTGGTTGAAGCGGTGGAGGTGACGGCAAAGGGTAGGTATCGTACGTAGGCCCAATAGGCCTTCAACCCTGTCGCTCCCAAGATACTTAACTGCATGGGTCTCGGTCAAGGAACCGCATTGGACGGAACGGAGGGAGGAAAGAGGGATAGATGGAGGCAGGGAGAAAGGGAGGGTTGGAAATGGAGAAAGAATTCCCTGCTGGGCGATCGATCGATCATCATCGATTGTCAGCCGAACATCCAGTTAAGCGTTGTTTACACGTCACGATTGGACGACTCATTGCAATAACCGATCTATCACGGTCAATCGCGATCACAGGCCGTCGCCTTCTCAACACCAGACGCTCTTTTAATCCCCTTCCTCCTCCTCCCTTCAAGCCCTTCGTTTTCTTTTTCCAAAACCCTAGATGCTCTTCTTCTTCCTTCCTCTATTCCTTCATTTTATCTCCTCCTCTTCAGCTATTTCTTCGTCGACTCTTTTCTTCGTCCTTCTCACAAGGACGGACTATATATTTGTAAGTGCGCTATATAACAAGCGTATAGAACAGATAAACGAGGCTAAATGAAATGAAAGCAGTTGTTCGTGAGGTCGTTGTTACCTTTGAGACCGTGGTTGGTGCTACAATTAAACAAAATAAGACAGTGGAATAGAAAACCAGCAGCAGTCGTCTCGAAGATTAAACTGATATTCGAGTTTCGACCAATGACAATTTGTGAATGTAATATGTATGATAGCATTCGGATAATTATCATTAGGCCTAAGCAACAACGATATTATTATCAATAAATCACAACACTCCTGTAACCAGTACCATCATCATCATCATCATCATCACCACCACCACCACAACACCACCACCATCACCACCACCACCACCACCACCATAGTTGTCGCTCTCATAGTCGTGTTGTATCAATCATAATTATTCCAACTGTGCGTCTCTTTGCTGCAGTCTTCGTCATCATCATCGTTATCGTCGTCATCATTATCACCAACATCATCGTCGTCGTCATTATCACTTTCCAAGGCACATATGATCCGTCGAGACTTACAAAAGTTTTATAAATGAGGACCTACATCTTGAACGACGGCTACTTGGCAGCAACAAGATAGTCGACTGTCGAGCGATGAATGTTGGCTGCCACGGGTTCAAATCCGACAGAGCAGACGCAATTTCTGCTGCTCTTTGAAATAATTAGCCTCGAGTGGAGTTCTGGCAGCTCCGTCAAGTCCTGCTTTGTAAACAGTTAATCTAGGGAGGCGAAGCAAAGAGAAGGAAAAGAAAGGTCAAGAAATTGAATTCGCTGATCCTTGAAATTAGGCAAATAGGTGTCTTCTGATAAGTAATGTTATGTAGAGGCCTAATGTTTACCTTGGAAAGACGTCCATATTTATATTCTCTCGAGTATCTGAAATAGTCGCAAAACACGGGAATTGAATAGAAATACTGCAAGCGCTCAACTGAAAAATCGTCTACAGCTCTTATGCGCATGAATGTACGGCATACGTTTAGGCTAATGTCAACAGCCCAGCAGCCATAGGATGTAGGTAAACACTGGCAACTAAACCAACTTTTGTGTTCTATTCTGAAAGGCATAAAGAAAATATTGTTATAAGGTAAGAATAAGAGCCCACAACTCTGTTGTGAATTCGTTTCTGCTAACTGACAACGACAACCGAGTTTCTGTTCTCACTGGTTCTAATTACGATGTCTGTTTGCTACTTGCTATTTACAAAGACTTCTTTGGTCATAATTAACAGCGACTGTCATACAGTCCTACACAGAAAAGACACCAAAACAAACTCTCACACAACGCGAAGCTCAATCATACGGACGCAGAAGAATAATGTGACGGAGTTATCCGTTTGTTTCATCCAGTAGCGGAATTAGGACTTGACTGGGCTAAGATTCCATTCTTAGCCGCCACAGGCCAAAACGAGTTCGGCAATAGTTTACTGTCACCTGTGAGATCAGTCCAAAAGCTCCAGTTCAACTCCAATACACCAGTATTATCAGTACCAAGATCCGAAGAAGACGAAGACTAGGGGAAGTTAAGAGCTTCTCCAGCTTCCCCCAATTCAGTCACGGCCTCGCTTCTCCCGTCCGTCCGTCCGACCGAAACCTCCCTGGAATTCCCTGAATTCTTCAGCTCGCTATGTCATGTACCGAGTAGTAGTTCCAACGTTTAACGACATCTTATGGCATCCAAGGCCTTTGACGTCGCCCTCCTCCTTTATCCAGGCTTTGGACTGGCTCCACCTGACTAAAGGCAGTGGTCACGTATCGACTGACTGAAGAACCTAGATATACAGTCCGCCTACTTCTCGTTGGCTGCGCACAACTGCCCATCCTACCCCCAACCAACATGGTCAGGTATCCCGTGCACCAGGTAAGGTCTGAAATTATAGCACATTTTGTGATCACCTCGAAGTATATTATGCATGTAGTATAAGTTGAGTAACAGCCTAGATAGACACGTTCACTTGGCCCATAGCTGGCCCTCACTGCACTGCTGGTGGAAACTAACTATGGGTCCAATGTGGCCCCACCAAACGTTGGATGCAATGCAATATCTTATGTTCTTTTTCTTTTATTTAACCTTCTTTTAGTCTGCTATGTGATATTTGGTTGTCTCGCCGAAAGAATCGAAATTATATCCAAAGGAGTTTAAAAGATTCTAAACTGTTCCTAGATGTTTCTTGCAATTGCAACTGCGTAAGGTAAGATCAATAAATGAGATGATGATGATGATGATGATGATGATGATATAGGCCTACGTAAACACAGAACGACTTCGGAAAACATGAATTTAAGAATTCTTACAAAACTTTCCCGATGTGCGCTGTAGGCTAAACGAAACGCCAAACGCGCAGTATGGTTAATAGGTCTCGAGTCAAAGGTACGTGCTACACGGCTACAACGTGTGATCTTCTGATCATATCGCTCGCATGATCTTCTGATCATATTGCTAATGCGATCCTCTAATCATATTGCTCATATGATCTTCTGCTCATATGCTAATGTGATCTTCTGATCATATCACTCAGTGATATTATATTTTTGCAACCTTGTTACAATCATATCAGTAACCTGCACTGAATTCCATGTAACTGCGCCTCATTCTATCTATCCCAATCCTTAGAGTTTTAGTTGATTGATTTCGACTACTACAATCATTCAATCATTGACTACAGTTTCACGTAATGCAACCATCGACTAAAGCCTTGTGCATTTTGACAACGACGCTATAGAAGTCATTAGAATAGATTATTCAGTGGCCGATTTAAAGTGCTTGTAAATGGCGCCCGTCTTGTTTGCGAGATCCCACGTGGCTTTATAATCTTAATCTTATAATCTTGGATCCACGGCTTCATATTCTTAATCTTATAATCTTGGATCAACCCCAGACTAGTAACTATAGTGTCCTAAGCGTCGAAGCATGAAAACGACACCATCGGCCGCGTACTGCCAGGCGCTGTATCCTACTGGGAATCTGACATGAGACGCGACTTACTGGTACACACCATGAAGTTGCTGCTGCTGCTGCTGCTGCTGGTGTTGTAGCAAATCCTGCTTGAACGGCTGCTGACGTCTCTTGTAGATTCCGACGGCAAGAATCGAGAGGATGACGGAGACGCAGAAGAGGAGAAGACCTACGACGACCCCACCCACGGTCTCCCAAGCCACCAGATCCTCAGAGGATGACGCCCCAATCTCACCACCACCCACGTCTAACAGAACACAACCCACAACGATCCATATATACATACAAAGAGAGATGTATATCATTATATAGCATATATCGCTGAGCTTACCGTGATTCAGGCAGGTCCATAAAAGGCGCTATACAAATATTCACATACATACATGCATACTTACATACATACATTCACATACATACATGCATACAAACATACATGCATTCGCATATGCATACATACATACATGTATGCATGCGTGCTTGCATGTGTGCATATCTTTGCCCTTTCTCCTGCAACTTTTCACTCAAGACCGAAAACCGAACTTTTTAAGCCATCCTCTCCTGCTCCCCCTCCTGTTCCATCTCATGATCACCACCATCACTATCAATTTCCACCGTGGCACCATGTTGAATTCTTGGCGTGACCCCGCCCCGGATTCTGACCTGGCACCGAAAATGTCCAAACAACCTGGCTCTTGCGGATTTCATTTGATATAGCGCCGGTGAACAAGCTGGTCTTCCTGACGCGGCTTGTTTGGCGCTGAGACATTTCGGAGATTTACATTTCCATTTATTTGTCTACTACGTGCGTGCGTACGTACATGGATGCATATATACATACAAACATACATCCATGCACATATACACACATACATACATGTACATATCGTACACACATACCAATAGACCTACATATCATATCATGCATATTGCCATTTGCACTTCAGCACTTGTAATATTTTAGGTGAAACTGTTGTAACTGTTTAGATTGTTGGTTGTTGGTGATTCAATAAATTTAATTCAAATTCAAATATGCATGCAAACGTAAATACATACAGTCACATATGCATTCAACTATCCATGTATATATACAGTATACATACATACATACATACATACACACATAATTACATACATAGAAACACCCCTACATGCACACACATACATGCATCCATATAGATATGCGTAGAGGCCTAACTTATGTGAGTGAGTGAGTGAGTGAGTGAGTGAGTGAGTGAGTGAGTGAGTGAGTGAGTGAGTAAGAGGACGTGCCTCGAGTTATGAGACTGATGACTGGACTGGCGATGCTGTGCAGAGATCCTCCGAAGCTGAAGACCCGGAAGAGGAAGACGCCATCGCCGGAGTCGTCGATCGGAATCGTCCAGAGTAGAGACGTATTTCTTGGGGACAGGCGGTCAATCAACGATCTCCATTCTCCACCCGTCGTTCGGTACTCGACGACGTAATGGCGGACAGGGACCATGGTCAGTCGCGGCGCTG
This sequence comes from Norana najaformis, assembly GCA_964023275.1. NCBI lineage: Eukaryota > Metazoa > Annelida > Clitellata > Crassiclitellata > Hormogastridae > Norana > Norana najaformis. Next base: position 10,511,147 of record OZ029915.1, read on the forward strand.
ACCAACTGATGTTTACCCGATTGTCCGGCAGAGGATGGACGGACACGTCGACCGGAGGTGACGGACGAATGTCTACGCGAAGACACAGACAAAAGAACGCAGAGGCTGATCAAAGGCATGATGGATACATCTCCGGTTCCACGGATGACAGTAGGACGACGACAGGTCACTGGCAGGTCAAAGTGCGAGGCTCAGAATAAAAAGGTCATACGAGGTCAGACGGAGTTAAGGAGAGATGATGGTCGCGTCGTTTGAAACTATAAACACCAACTTGTGGTGGGTTAATGGGGCTACACTTGGGGCAAGGATTGTGACAGGCGAATCAATAACTGGGGTAAAACAAGGAGTGACAGATAGGTCCACTAGAACTTTATTTATGTGCCAGTTCGCCTTAGTGGTTGGAAGCTGAGTGCTGCACTGAAAAACACTGCTCAGTATGGCTTGTGCAAAGCTCAGTATGGCTTGTGCAAAGCTCAGTATGGCTTGTGCAAAGCTCAGTATGGCTTGTGCAAAGCTCAGTATGGCTTGTGCAAACGTTCCAAAGCCATACTAATTTAATGTTTAAGTACGAAATAAGCAAACAAGATAAAATAAATTATTTAAGCATGAATTCATACATCTAAGCATTCGTAGAGCGTCGCTCACAACCTCGTAACCTCCAAATCTAGTATCTAGAACTCCTTGGGCAAAAACACCAAGGTTAGGTGGGGACAACGATATCTGTCTAAGGCCCCGAAACAGCAATGGCCTTCCTCCCCATCAGCAGCAGACTAAAGGCAAAGCAGGTTCCTGTTGTGTCGATAGGGTTATGGTGGGTTGAGAGTAGTTGTGGGAGATGTTGCTGAAGCGCGGGAAATGACGTTTGTTCCCATGTTTCAGTAATGAGACAGAAATACGCACACACTGTCTTCACTTCCAGAGGACACTAATGTTGAAATCTCGTAGACATGCATACGCCAACAGCTCTATTGCACCGAATCTGCTGGTTTGTGAATGTCACACAGAATGTGGCCAGTAGACCCGTGATTAGGTTTATGGATGTCACGAAGGCTTTCGTAGCTGCACCCTTGAGTAGGTTTGTGGATATCATGAGGGTTGTGTCAACTGAACCCTGCTTAGGGTTTGTGGGGCTACTGGACCCGTGGTTTGTGGAAGTTGCATTAGAAATTAGGCCTACTTGTAACAGTCGAGTACTGACCTGAGAAAATCTGATGGTGATCACACGAACTGTCTTGACATTTGGATTCATCTTCTCCAGAAAAGCTTTCCAAGTCTAAGTAGCAAAGCGGATCGTCATTTCATACTGTAAGTGCAACTAAGCAAGGCATTCGTTCACCATGCAAACCGTATAAGCCATGTTATAATTCCTTACGCTAAAGAGTGTCCAAGTGTGTTAATTTTCGTTTAACAGCCTTAGTGTTCCTTTGCATAGGCCACAGACCCACAAGCAGCAGACAAACTCAACCGATGGCCATAACCAGGCGCCATAGGTAAATATGTGTGTGTTCTTGTGTGTTTGACACTAAACTGTTGATGTTAAAAAAAGATTAAAGTAAATACTTAGTATCGTGTCTTAAATGGCATTCATGTTGACCTTCATTTAAAATATGGGTTCAAATTAACCAACTTCCACAAAGAATAAAAGAACCCGATCGCGCTTCTCTGGTTAGCTTCTCACGCATCGGGAATGGTCCGATGTTTTGGTTACGATTCGAGTGGCACAGTTAAGGATATACTGTGGCAGGCTTGAAATGATGGAATTGCAGTAATCCAGGCGCGCCATGACAAATGCACGAAAGAGGGTCACTGCAGGGCTGGACGACAGATTGCACCTTATGACCCTTATCCGGCGCACGTAATCGAAGCAGGACCTGCGAAGGAAGTTCACATAATCTGCCGTCGATAATTAATTCTCCGTCTAGAAGCAGACACAGGTTGCGAACGACGAGCTGCTGATTCCAGTCAGGGAATCGCGACTTCATCAAATCATCATCAATCTTCGACCGCGCCTGGCGTGTTCCCAGCCACATCTACTGGGTCTGGGTCGAACTCAGCCACGGCCGATTGGAAGACATCCTCTTCTGTACTTCCGTAAGAGAGGCCTGAGTGGAAGATACGCAGGCAACATCCGACTGGTAGCACGCAGAGTACAGTTGGGTGTCGTCGGCCTATTGAGGTACACATGCTCCCACAGCACTAATGATATGCGTCATGTCAGCAGTCTATAGGGTGTTCAAAAGTGGCCCGAATGGAAATCCAAATGGAACGGGTGTCCAAGACGAACGGTCAGAGCAGATGGTCACCATCATTGTCTGTTAGTCCAGTAAAGAGCAAAGCCAGTCTAGGTGTTGTCCAGCGATTCTGTAAGAGGTTCTGAGACACGTGATCAAGATGTTTTGATCGACCTGGTCAGACGTTGCTCCTACATCCAACAGAGCGAGCAGGTCGACATGTCCGGGCTCAGTGGCGTTACAGATGAACAAGATGAGTCTTAGTGAGACCGTCTCAGTAGAATGTCCCTTCTTGAAGCAGGGCTGTCGCTTCGGCATTTGGTCGTTTGCTTTTAAATAGCGTACCGTCTGCTGAGCAAATAACTTCCAGATAACCTTAGATAGAATGAGAGGTTCGAGAATGTCCGGAAGTTGATGATGTTGTCCGGATCGAGTCTCGGCTTTTTCGACGAATGGCGTCTGTCACCGGGCTGCAGTCATCTCGTGTGATGACCAAATGGAGACAGCCACCACTGGTATGCATAAGCAGTGACGCCCAGCTGCATAGGAAACTGGCGATGAACTGTCTCAGCTGCTCGGCCCAGTGGCAACCCGGATCCTCCCCGTGGATGTTAAGGTCTTCTGTCAAGGCCAGCTGGCTGTTGAATGCGACCAGGGTTTCAAGGAGGACTGTGAACCTCCCGATGAACGACGCAGACGGCGGCCGAGATCCAGGGCGATATATAAATGTCCACATATTTCCTAAATAAATTCGTGCAGAGAGGTTTACAGGACTGCTTGTTCGGAGTCTAGGTTGCTAACGAATAATTATAATTAATGGCGACTAATGCATAGCTCTACTTTGGAGAAACCTACCAAGGTCTTCCTCTTCCTCTTGACCGCCGACGTTGAGTTTGTAACCATCGTCATAATCGTATCCACGACCATTTTCGTTGCCATAAATGAATAAGCCTTGTGAATAATCAAAAATATTTATAATTATAGTAATGATGACGATGACGGTTAATGTGATGACGATGATGATTATACTAATTATGATAATGACGACGACAACGACGACGCATACTGTGTTACGGCAGTTATATGGGAATTATTTATGCCTTATGGGCATTTTATCTATGGATATTTTCTCTAACGCACTGTCATCTGAAGGACATTCCATCTTACGAACGTATGTCTTATGGGAATTCTTTCCTATGCACATTCTGTCTTATGGCCATTATATCAGTGTTATTTCAGTTATGGTTTTTCAGTTACAGTTTCAGTTACAGTTATGTAATTTAGGATTTTTCAGTTACAGTTATGTAATTTAGGATTTTTCAGTTACAGGTACAGTTAACTGCAATAAGTTTTTCACTTTATCTATCGCCGCTTCATAAACAAAATAATCCCACACGCCGCTTTCTACTTTCCGACCGCTATTTGGCTTGAAAACATTGTTCTCGTTGATTCTTTTACGATTTCGCGCCTACATTAATCAGGTCAAGGACAACAGAACGAAAGGAAAGGGAACCGGAAATGCAATGAACCTAGATAACTGACCATAGATGCCATAGAGTATTATTACGTACTAAGCAAAAGTAAGTAAGGGGAAAACATGCTTTATTTTCAAGTTAACGCCTTGTGATTTTTTAGTTAGACAGTTTCTGTTTTCAGTTTCTGTTACAGTTTCAGTTATTCAGCATTTCCAGTTTCAGTTTCAGCTACAGTTAACTGACAAACATTTTCAAGTTATTATGCTATTTCAGTTACAGTTTCAGTTAATAGAATTAACACTGCATTATATCTTATAGGATTTTTTTCTTATGGAAATGATGCTTTATGGGAATTATGCCTATATTATAATCAGTTTGGTCCTGCATGCAGTTGCGATACTCAGAACAGTAGAATGAATGACATCGGTTGCTCTGTACGCAATTTATCATAACGATTCAGAAGTCTTGATTTTCACTTCGGAAGAAATCAGCCATCTTATCAGTTTTCACCAAGAACGATTTGGTTCCATCTTTGAACTACGGGAAAGCGATAGACAAATTGTTTAAAGAGAAAGGCGGATGAATAGACGGATATACAGGCACACAGACACACAGACAAGCAGACAGGCAGGCAGGCAGCTAGGGGTTCGCGAAGTAGCGATGACTTTAGCGATGACTCTATCTGGAAGACCAGTGACGATCGAGAAACTCGTTCGGCGCTGCAACTGGAGTTAGATGCGGCTTCGATTCGAGTGACCTACAGAGAGTCAGACAGACAGACAGACAGACAGACAGACAGACAGACAGACAGACAGACAGACAGACAGACAGACAGAAAGAAAGAAAGAAAGAAAGAAAGCAACAAAGAAAGAAAGAAAGAGGCAGAGACAAAGAAAGATCAATGACGGCGAATTGAAATTATCTTGCGTCGCAGAACGTCCTTTCTCAGTCAGCGGGAATTTTATGGCGCAATCTACTTGAGTGTCGCCCAGATGCAACAATTGTCAGTGATCTATGTACATCCCTTTAGCGCCAGAAACTTAAGAGTCCCTCCTCCTCCTCTCCTTCTCCTCTTCCTCAGTTTCCACTAGGCCTCCATGGGCGCTGGTTCTATCATGAACCATGGGACACAATAGAGTAGTAGAGAGCTGCAAGAGAGCGGCAATTCGAAGGAAAGGGAGGAGAAATTACAGTACGGGGAGGAGACATTAAAGCCCTTCAGGAGATTTGTGGGCCATTAAGATGGACATTTACTTGGACGCGTTCAAGACCTAGGCAAACTGTCACACGGAGATAACGTGGCTTTCGGGTTATGACTTGATGACAGAGCCTTTGTAAGATCCAACAAAGGCGCTATATAAGTGTTTCGATACATACACACATGCATGCATGCATGCATACATACATACATGCATACATACATACATACATATTTACATACAGTATATACGTACATACATATCAAAAAGAGAGGGAAGCGAGAGATGGAAAGATGGGCGGAGGTGTTTGAGAAGGCGAAGGAAGCAGTGGATGATGGAAGAAATGGTTGAGGATATAAGGAAGAACCATGTTAGAAACCAAATGACGGGATGAGTAAGAGACATGGTACTGTCACAAGGAAGACAAGGATTGAGGAGCGGAGAACGGGGCAGGCCAAAGGGATGAGGGAAGACCAGAGACAATCGAGAAACTCATTCAACGCCGCTATCGGAGGTAGATGTTGCTTTGATTTCGAGCGACGAACAGACAGAGAGACAGACAAAGAGACAGAGCGACAGAGGAAGAGACATAGACAATGCTGCATAGGGACAGTAGAAGGGGCATAGAAAGTGACTTAGTGAGGGATGGAACGAAGAGAAAAATTAACCGATCGATGAAGAGAATAATGGGAAAGAGTGGTGGCGGAGAATGGGGGATGGGTGTGAGCAAAGCTGAAGAGAATACTAAGGAAAGGGCAAATATAGCCATGTGAAATGACAGTAGGAGGGGTAGGGCAGTGGAAGAATAGAAACACTGATGATGGAAATGGAGGGGGACTGATGGAGAGAAGTACGAAGCTGACATTAAAAGGAATGTATAAGACTGAGGTTCAACTGAAATAAACGAAGAAGAATTTTCAAAGAAAGAAGGCTATGATAATGATGACGATGATGATGATGGTGATGATGATGATGATGATGATGATACTAAACGGAATGAGAGGCTAATAATATTAGTATTGTATTGTTGTCTACTGAAAGAAGCCATGATCTGTGGCAGTTCCGTCTGTTTATGGAATGCAGAGGACAGCTGGCCGTCATGGGTCGCGTCATCCGCATCGAGAAAAGGAATAGGAGAAGGGAACGTCGAATTCTTTTAGACAACGAGAAAGCCACCGTAGTCGCTTCCAAAGTCGCTGGTCAACGGATGAATGAATGGGCCATCGGCTGGGCTGGATGGTGGGTGGGTGGGTGAGTGGGTGGGTGGGTGAGTGGGTGGGTGGGTGGGTGGGTGGATGTGTAACAGCAGAGGTAAATGGGGAATGGGAGGATGGGTGAGTGGATGGATGGATGGATGGATGGGTGAGTGGGTCGACGAGCCAGCAAGAAATATAGATGGGGAATGGGTGGGTGGATAGGAGGGTGGTCAGATGGATGAGTGGATTGGGTGGTTGGGTTGATGGGGATGGATCAGTGGATGGTTGAATGGGTGAGTGGCTGGATGGATGGATGAATTGAAAGATGTGTGCGTGGATGGGACGATGGATGGGGAAGGGCCACCAGATGGGATGGTGGGTAGGTTGGCGGGCGGGTGGGTGGAATTGTGGTAGGCCTACCTTGGCCCGTGGTTCCAAGGACTTGGTCGCTGAAGTGTGGCTGCCCAAGGCTATCCCTTGACATCAGCATGAAGCTGTAGACGGTCGATGGTCGCAGTCCGTAGATGGTGATCGATGACGCTTCGTTCGAATTGACGACCTCCATCGTCTGCCACTCCCCACCCTCCTCTCCCTCTCCTCTTGCTTTGATCCTTCTCCTGCCTTCACCTGCCAGTTGGCCATCGTCGTCGTTGTCGTCATCATCTTCGTTATTGTTGTCCCGGATGTCTTGCTTCCTTCGGAACCTTTTTGTCAATCAGACAAGAAATTAACACACACATGCCCCCCACATACGCATACACACGCGTACACGCATGCACGCATACGTATGCATACATATATATGCACGCATACATGCAGTCGTTCCAACGTTTAACGACATCTTATGGCATCAAAGGCCGTTGACGTCGCCCTCCTCCTTTATCCAGGCTTTGGACTGGCACTACCTGACTAAAGTCATGCAGATGCAGGAAATGCATATACACATACACAAGCACGCGTGCTCATATACATATGCGAACGCATGCACACATACTCGACATGCATGTATACAACAACGCAGACTGTCTCCATCTTGCTGAATTTTAAAATGACAGCAGCGCTATTTGCATCCTATTAAAAGTCGATTCGTTTGTTTCTAAGCATCTCCTATGCTTTTCCGTGTGAGAGGATAAACAAAATGTTTTGTGGATAAGGTGGAATTTGTAGAGGAAAGCTAACTCCCCGCCATTTTCATTCGGCCTTAGTTCAGGTAGGAGTGAGAATGAAGGAAGAGTTGCATCGGATGGGAAGGACTGCGTGTCATCAGGACGTAGCCATGTTTAATTAAGTGCCAGAACTGAGATAAGGTAATTGCTACAGCAGCAGCTTTGGAACGCATAGAGGCAAAGTTGAGATGAGAGAAGTTTAAGGTTTTTACCAGCGAAATGACCAGGGTTAAGTTCAATATCACGAGCGCAAAGTATAAAAGGAATATATGTATTGATATTCCAGTGGGTTCTTTACATGACAAGCGATGCTTTTTATCATTGCAGATAGTTCAGCCTTTAAAGATGATCGGTTTCGTAGGAAACACCTGTCCAGAAGAAGGAATTCTATAGAAGGAAAGGCATCACTAGAAGTTTTGAAACGTTGAAAAGACTAGCAGCGCAATGTTAGCAGATTAAGGTGCAATGCTGAGACAATAGGAAGATGACAGGCAAGCATAGTCGTAATCGTAATTGTAATCGTAATCCGAGATTTCTACAGCACCCAAAGAAAGCCGCGCCGCGGGGACCAGCTTATTTACAGGCGCTCAGTCAAAACAAAATCGATAGGCAAAAAGGGTTCGGTTCCAGGTCAAGAGATGCTCGCTGGCTGTATCCGCTGGCCAACTGTGTAAACAAAGTGTACACCAAATTATGGTCAAAGTTCATGAATCTAAGTGTAGGTGTGAAATAAAACTTATGTGTCAGTGCACCAAACCCTAAAATAAACATACGTCGTAAATTTACAAAAAAGTTCGACTACTTTTATGCTAAAAACAACAAATTTGTAGAAAGACTTTTTAAAAGTTTAAAAACTACGCATCCCGTCGGCGGCGTCTATTGTGCTTTAAGTTATTAGTTCGTGTTTTTGTAGCACGCGCTCTAATAACAACTTCTATGGCGCCAGCATCCAATGAACAAAGCATCAACCAATTGCGACCGAAATTAAACCTCAGTGTTTGTTAGTGTTTAGCGTTTTAGCATGCTTCAATACCCTTGTGTATAGTACTAGGCTATATGTTTTGATAACATTTTCTTCAGTTGGGTATGTGTTTAAAGGATACGTGTTTTATAAAGTTGCCTTTGGTAGTATGTGTCCTAGTAACACATGTTTTAGTTTGCCTGTGTGCTATGTGTAGCAGCGAAGTGTCTATGATCAGATCTATTTACTTTCCTGCTAAATCGACCTGATCCAGGAAATGAATTCACCACTATCAGAAAATCGATGGTTTTAGTTTCTTGCTAATACCTGCAACCTGTTGATGAGATGATAGTCCTATTAACTCATACAGCTTATCTACTCTTTATTTACGGAGTTAGCGTAATTACCACAAGACGTAATGTCCGTTTCCGTAGGGCGGTATCCATGACAATCTGGCCGACTGAGGCGTCATGTCAACGGTGACGTTGAGCGGAGCGGCGAAGATCTTAACTGTCAGAAAGATATTCAAACAACGACTCAGGCGAAATCGTAATCGTAAAATCAACAAAAAATTCTAAGGCGCTATTTAAAAGTTAAACGCAGTACACCGGCTCATTCAGTCTAGCGATAAAGAAACAACTCCGGTCTTCAACTGTTTGCAAAATGAAATAAGAGAAAGAGACGGTTTAACATGTTAAATGAAATGTGAAGTTTGTTTAGCGTTTAGGAGTTAGAATTAAAATGCACAAGTTTGCCTAGATCAATTACATATAGTTACGTGTGGAGCGATTTTGAGTTACTAAAAGGCGCCATATAAATTGGTATTGATACATACACATATAGAGTTATAATTAATCAAAGTTAATCTTAATCCAATTGAGCTTATGCGACCTGATGACGAAGGTGTGCACTCGACGTTTAGTTTGGCGACATTTCCTGCGAGATATGTCTTACGAACAGTGTGAAACTATGCGTTGTTGGTTAGTAGTAGTTCCTCAGTTTAACGACATCTTATGGCATCAAAGGCCGTTGACGTCGCCCTCCTCCTTCATCCAGGCTTTGGACTGGCACTACCCCCAAATAAGGCAATGGCGGAGTTGCATTGTTAGTTCGTCTTTTTTCCAGAATTTATATTAATTTCTCCTCATGAATTATGGGTGTCATCGAGTGAATGCACAGCTTTTGGGGCGCATCCTGGATTCTAAGTTACTAGAGGCGAAGTAGCAGTGAGCAGCTCTGAGACTAAATACTTTACTTTGAATTCTTGCGGTTTAGTGCATGAAGTCTAAACACTGGTTCTGAGAGCTCTGGTGAGTGCAACCGAGTAGTTTGTTTTGTAAGAAGCGCTATATAAATTGATACATACAATACAATCTGAAATTATCTCTTCCTGAAAATACGTATTTTATCGAGAGAGATAGCTCAAGGTTTCAGGAAACATTATCAACTCACATTAAATGGCATTTTCATCTTTTAGATAGTCATGTTTTGCATCTTGGTGAGGTTCTTCAAAGGCGCTACATATATATAGCCATGTACATTGTACATACATTCATGCATACATACATACAATACAATACAAACTTGAAGAAAAAATTACGAATTCAATCAAGTTAAAAGCCCTCCCTGTATCCGCCGTAAACTCCCATCCTCCATCGTAACTACCTTCTCATGCATTGCGAAATCCGCGAAACGTCAGTCTCTTCAACGGACCCCTAACAGACATGTAAGGGCGCTAGATAAATGCTCTGCTAAGCCTGTAGGCCCACACTCCATTATTCCATTAGTTATCTAAGGGCCTCCTTGCTTTAGCAACTAACTGTCGGCGTCTGTCATAAATTATGCAGTGATCTTCACGGGTCAATTATAATTTATAGAGTAATACTGCCTCGTCATTAGGGAATCTGCTGTAGTTCGAGTATTTAGACGCTAGAGGTCGCTATAATGCGCAGCACCCGCTGCACACCATCGCTCATGGACTTAGGGATTGCTTATGCATCGCTTCTGACTGCATCAGTCTCATTCGGACTCTATCGGCTGGCTGACGACGCCAGTTAAAGCATAATGTGGATACAAAGCTCATAAGCATCATGTCTGATGACAAGGTACAACAGCTGTGGCCTATATCCAGAATTTGTCTGCATGCCTGGAAAGGCCACAGCATTAACTGGTTTTATGTCACAAAAGTGACTGGTTTTAGAACACAGCAGTGACTGATTTTAGGCTAGAGCAGAAGTGACTGATTTTAGGATACAACAGAAGAGACTGATTTTAGGATACAACAGAAGTGACTGATTTTAGGCTACAATAGAAATGACTGATTTTAGGATACACAGAAGTGACTGAGTTTAGGATACAACAGAGGTGACTGATTTTAGACTACAACAGAAGTGAGTGATTTTAGGATACAACAGAAGTGACTGATTTTAGGATACAACAGAAGTGACTGATTTTAGGATACAATAGAAGTGACTGATTTTAGGATACAACAGAAGTGACTGATTTTAGACTACAACGGAAGTGACTGATTTTAGACTACAACAGAAGTGACTGATTTTAGGATACAACAGAAGTGACTGATTTTAGGATACAACAGAAGTGACTGATTTTAGGATACAGCAGAATTTACAGATTTTAGGCTGCAACAGAAGAGACTGATTTTAGGCTGCAACATCGACAACTGTCCTTTTATCACCACAGCCCGTGAGTCTGAAGACAGCCAGCCATCTGTATGCTTTTTGGCCGTATCACCACGAGTACTGGCTGTTCACAGACACTAAACTCTTCAGATGGTTACTGATGGTTACTCTACTGATGGTTATTTGTCAGTCAGCAATGCAAGACCCGAATCTTGTGTATCAGCAGAAGAAGATGAAAGATGCCACCAGCCGCAGCTGCTGCTGCACTAGAGAGGCACTAGAGAGGATGTCAGGAACTTAGCATTACTTTGTCAAAGCAATATGTCGTGAGCGCTGAACAAAGAACGAAACGAAGGATTAGAACAGAGCCTTAGAAACTACAATTTGCGTTGTGTTGAAATAACACTTGGGCATAAACTCAACAGCAAACAGAATATTTTTTCATGGATGGGAAGAAGAGGAAGATACGGAGGAAGACGACAAGGACAGGGAAAGGAAGGGGAAAAAGAGGAGGAGGATAAGCAATGGTACAGAAACAGCAGCAGAAGAGGATAACCAACAGGAAACTGTTGCATTTTGTCGCATTTTGAGCCTATACGAGTATTATGCAAAACGAAACATAAACTTACATAATTAATCGCTTAGTGCATTAAGGGAATGCATCAGTTGAGTTATTTTTGAGGTTCCTCGAAAACATCGAATAGACTTCTGACAATAAATGCCATCTTTCAAATTATGTTACTTGAAGATTAGTGTTCCAGCATGTCAAGAACTTAAATTCTACCATGTGGCATCTAAGTGACTGCCACTGCCACTACTACCATCGCTACTCCTCTCTGACAATGCCAGTGCAGCTACCAATGTAGCTACTGTTACAGTGCTATTGTTATATTATGTGGTTTAAGCAATCCAATCATTTAAAAACGTGTCAAGCCAAAGGTCATATTAAGACAACTATAATTTCTTCAACCGGAAACTTTTCTCAGCTTCTCCTCTACACAATCTATATTTAAATAACAAACTGATTTTAAGTTCTGGTTTCAACAGTAGACTACGAGAGTGACGTACAGCGACGCCGCAGCAGAGCAGTGAAGATCAGCGAAGATCTTAACCGCCAGAAAGTTATTTAAACGACTTAGTCGTATCAGTAATCGTCGCTGACAATGAACTTTTAAGTGTTTGAAATATACTTAATTTCTTACCTTTTTTCAGCTGATGAACCTGCGGAGGTTGCAGTGTGTGAAATGTGGGATTCTGCTCATGTGTAACCACTGTGGTATCCCATGTCAGGTATTTACCTTCAGCTCAAGAAACCATTATGGTCGTGTGCCATCGATTTTAATAGGCCTACTGGCTCTTTAGAACTGGGTACACCGGCTTTTTGGAGGTACACCGGCTTTTTGGAGGTACACCAAATGATGTTGCTCATTGCATAATGGTCGAGGGAGTGTCCAGTCATTCTGCAAGTGAGGTCACGATCACCTTCTCGCTCAAACAAATCCCTAAAGCGGCAGTGGTGAATGCTGCAAAGGAAACTGCCTAAAGGAAGGTCTACTGCCACTCGAACAGCCTCGTTATCCAGACATAAGCCACATGATGGAATAGGAAGGGCGGCCAACCAGTAGCCCGTATGCAGACTGCTGATGGCGGTCAACCTTGCCCGCTCGGTCGGATTTTCTGCGCTTTGCCATATCGTTGTCTTTTTACTTCCTACCTCTGGTCTGCCCCATGCACTTTGTTTTTTGGCGCCGGGTTCATGACTGTTGGAAGAGTGTCTTGCCGAGCCATTAGTAATTCTTCCAAATAAGTAGCTGGATCAGCTGCACAGTTTATAAGGACGGCTGACTATAGATCTTGGGCAGTCGCAGCTGATGCCTAGTAGGCTGAAGAAGTCACTGATACAATCCTTCTCACACCCAGTCCTCGTCTTGCATGAGGAGGGCAGCCTGCATCCATTGAACATCAATCAGAGAGATGTTCACTTTGGACAAAGGCCACTTCGCATAAACTGATTAGCTGCGCAAGGTCAACGAGTCAACTACTCACGATCTACCTGATGGAAGTCTGCCAAGATGGAATCAATTTCAGAGGCATTACTGTATGTGAAAAGTTTACACTTATGCCGGTTAAGATGAAGGCCGAGGGAAGAACCAATGTCATGAGCAACATTCGCCTCCTAAAGTTAGGAATCCAATATGGAATCCAGTATGAAGTGCTTGAACAACAGGCTGTAATGGAAGACAAAACATCAGAAGTCCAAACAATTTCCCTTCTGTGGGCCACTCTATGAGGAAACTGAGAGTTGCATATTATAATTACATTATCTGTTTGATTTTTCATTCACTCTATGAGGAAACTGAGAGTTGCATATTATAATTACATTATCTGTTTGATTTTTCATTATCTTTTATTTAGGTTTTTGCATATATTTTATATCAGTATTGTCATATATTGTTATTATACCCAAAGAAACAAATCCGAGGTCTGACTTTAACAGATGATCTGCCTACACCTGCAGATTTTACATTATTTCTGGCTCTGTAGCTGTGCCGTTCAGAGCAGCTGAGATAAAGTCCAGGATGCCCATAGACTCAGAGGCACTGAACAGTAGAAAGGAAGTCTCCCTTCTGTCTCCTGTCGCTCGGGTGTAAGATGCCTATCGAAGCAATTTGAGAAAAATATAGGTCATCTTGATTGCGAAGACGAAGCCTAGTCGACAAAGCTGTAAATATTCTGACAAGATGGCAGTGTGCCGTAAGGTTTGCTTTCGTTTATCGTTTGCAGTCTCAGCAGCTGCATCAGCGCCATCGGCCCAAGCAGCCCTGAATCAATATCAGGCTGCCGAAGTATAAATAACGGTAACGTCGATGTCAGGCCACTTGCCACCTTCCCAAGGGAACGATGGAGTCTGCTGGGCAATCGGGCGCATCGTTGGTCGGACTGCGCATGAGACAAGAAGTCGGACTCATTCTTCATGCGATGGTTCTATCGACTGACTGCGCAGGAATCAAGTCAGTGACAGAAAGTCGTCCATCGGAATTTGTCTGTCATGCAGACCATTCAGTTATCAATTCAATTTTAAATACTACTACTACGGCTACTTCCACTACCACTACTACTACTACCACTGCTACTAGACCTATAATAATAATTGTAATGATAATAGTGATACTAAATCTAATAATAATCCAAATTCACTCCTACTCCCGCTACTATTCCCATTCCCACGCCCTTCAACATTCCTCCACCTGCTACTAATAATACAAATAAGAGAAATTGTGAACGTAATGTCAAGCCGATTAGTCAGCAAGTTCTAAGCGCGCATTTATATCGAAAATTTTTATGACCCCATACTGATGAGTCATCTGGTTGTTGACTTGTTTGAGCACGCTCCGATCACACGTTGATCACGTGCTGCCGGTTACTAAGTGCGCCTGGCTGTCTCCCATCTAACAAGTGCTGGGGAGTTGGTGTGACGTCGGTTGGCGGGTTTACCGCGCCAAGACGCGAACTTTCTGTGACGCAATTTTGATGAGTTATGTGGTTGTTGAATATTTTGTGACTGGTTGGCGTTCGCGCATAATTTAAATACACGCTTCTGATTGGTCGGCCCTCGTGCGAAATATCCCCCTTCAGAGGCGACCGTTGACTTAGCGAGAAATAGACTGTAAAATGCAGTCGCAAATGCATTGTGGGAAATGCGCGAAAAAGCTTTTGTAGCTGTAGTCTGTCGTGTACTCAGTTTTTTTAGTTACAAATGTCTTTGAAAGATCCGTGTGTTTAGCAACTTATGTAGACGTACAAATACTGTACTGTTGCCATGGAATTGTTAATATAAATATATATATATATACATGTATATATATATGACACAGACTGAGTAGTTTTTTTGAGTTATCGCTATGCAAAAATTCGGCAAGTCGACAATTCAAAGTTCGATCGACTAACAGTTCGAAAGATACTCAACAGAAGTAATAATAGTATTAATAACAACAACAAAAACAACAGCAAGAACAATAGTAACTACTGGGGCAAGGCCTGATTCTTCAGAGATAAATCCTTATAGCCCACTTTTTTACTTCCTGTGGGATCATTACTACCTCGGATAAACAAATTAATACTAATAAGAATAAAAATAATAACAATAATAGGGGCCTAATCATCATCATCATCATCATCGTCATTGCATCAGCATTTAAGCATTACATTTTGTTATGAGCAGTTTATGTGGATGGTACTGATGCACGAAACAGTCTTGATATGTGTTGTCCAATATTTAGTTAGCAATAAACAGTTACCATGGCTCTTAAACTGGCGCAGCATAAACAAATCATCATCGTCATCGTCCAAGTCGTTATTGCACACAACCACGGTAATCACAGTTCACATCGATCATCATCCATCATCATTTTCGTCATCATTATAGAACACCGTTGGTTTTAAGGCGATGACTGTGCGAGGGAGTTCGAAGAGTTAACTGTTGAGTGGCTGAACTTTCGCTGGCTGATGTAGTCCACTGACTTCAGACGATAGTACAGTAACGTTAACTCTGAACCCCAGAGAGCTGAACACTTCCGACTGAACCGCTGGTTCGGTAATAAAACCAGACGTTTGCACAACATACGCACATAAAAAGCCACCAAACTAGCGCAACATAAGTGCCGAATACATAGCCAGTCTGCCTGCGGCGACCAACGCGAAATAACGAGCACCGAGTGTGACTCAAGTGGCGCTACATAAACTTGGCTTGCTTGAGTATACATACGTATGGTGGAGATGCTTACTCTGGACGACGAGCAGAGTGGTGGTAATGATGCTGGTGACGATGTTTGTGGCGATGCAGGCGTAGACTCCTTCATCCTCCCTCGACAGCTGAACGATCGTCAGATTTCCGTCGTATTGAAGGGTCTTCGTCGTCGCCGGAAAATTTCCGTCCAACTATCATTCATATGCGTTATACATATGTTTACATATATAGAAGTACATAGCATAAATGCATTCATATAAGTGTGTGCGTGTGTGTGCCTGTCTGTTTGTGTCTGGCAGATATGTCTCATCCATAATTACATGGCATAGGCTTAGACACAAGTGTAATACACACACATATATATATATATATATATATATTATTTTACTTGGCGTAGACGTAGACACGAGTATTATATATATACACGCTATATGTACGTACATCCATATTCATTTAGGAAAATAGGAAAGAAAGTTATATTAAGACACTTGTTTACACAAACGCCAATATGTAAAGTCGTCATGCAGACGAGTGGCACAGAAGTTGAAGGATCTCGCGACTGAGGCGCAGACATGACGACAGCAATTCATCCATCCATTCAGCCACCCATCTACTCACCCATACGTCCATCCATTCAGTGGCCTATCTAGACATCCATTCATACTTTCATCCATCTATCCTTATATCTATCCACACAGATATCTATCCATCCATCTATATGCCCATCTACCTATATGTCCATCCATCTATATATCCATCCATCCATATATATCCAGTGCTTGAAGAATATTTTTTAGTTTTTTGGAAGACATTACTTAAGACTGGAAGACTTTAAGTCAGAGGTGTGGGATGAAGGGCCACATTGCCATTTTTCGAAGACTCTGGGGGCCGAAGACAAAATTTCATCAATAATCAAAGCAACATAACGCAGTACTAACGAATAATAATTTTATTTGCCTACCTTAAGATCAGATACCACAAATTCACACTTTTCCCGATTTTTTGCACTAACGGGATACCTGACAATGCTTTTGCTTAAACAGTTACTCTGTATATTAGCAGACAAGCAGTTCACAATTTTAGAAATAAAAGATCGATATTTTGAAAGGCTTGGCAGGACGCCTCATGGCCCATAGGGCCGTATGTTGGACAATCCTGCTTTAAGTGGATAAAAAAGGTCTTGACTGCATGTCATCAAAATGAATGTCACATGGTCATCGAAATTTAAATCTTCCCGGAAAAGAACGTCCAGTAGTTTAAAAGGTTAAACTCTTTCCACGCCTATGACAGGGTCCTGAAGGGAAAATAGTTTAGGGCTTGGTCTGTGGAATACAATTTCTTTAGTCTTGAAAAGCTTAAGTATGATTCTATCCCTGGAGGTTCAATTCCTGATGTTAGCGAATTCAGTTTCCAGGTTAACAGGAGAGTTTGCGGAACAGAGAAGACTGATGTCATCTGAAAATCTTAAAAGTATGTTAGTCGGAGAGACAGGTTAAGATCGCTCTCCATAAGAATGTAATGCCAGACCCTTAGAAAACACTGCAATTAATAGCGGTAGAAACAGTCCCGTTAGATATTTCAGGTATCAGGTATTTAGAGCTATAAGCTTAGGAGTTAATACATATGTACATACACGTATGTATGTATATATGTACTATGTATGTATATGTATGTGTGTGAGCATTCATATGGGCATGCATTCTGATAACCTTTCAACGGCGCAGGGACACAGCTTTCTGAAAGGTCTGAAAAGGTGGGGCAATAGGGAGGTTGAAAATGTTTTTGAGCTATTTATGAGGGAACAGTTCGAATTTTTAGCGGAAGGTTCTTTCATGAGGAAGAGTAGACGGTCGGTCCAACATACAAGACGGCAAGATATGTTGGCGTGGAAGCGTGGGACCAACAGCTCCCGACGGGCTTCAGAACATAGGTCTAATGACTGTCGACCCGAATGGCTCGACACTGCAGGTGTACAGTTCAAATATATGTATACATATATATAATTACATATATATGTTGTACATGTACATTACAAAATATACTCTGAACACATACATATATATATATATATGTACATCATACAATGACACATTCAAATACATGCACACATGTATAAGCACACATATACATATATAACATATAATGTATATAAATAACATACATATACATAACATATATATTATATATGTTATTTATATACATTATATGTATATAATGTTTATAGCGACTATACAAGTCCAAATATATATATATATATACATAGAGGGAGATGCTAATTTCACTGGACATTATCACGAATGACGTTCTCCTAACAACAACATTTGTCATTGTCGCAAATCTCGGATGTCAGAATCTGCAGCCGTTCGAGAATGCAAACAAGTGGCGCTATATAAAGGCATTCGCAATATTAGCAGCCAGCAGAGCCCATAATAAACGACGTCGACTCCCTGCAGGGAAGGGTCAGGCCCGGTCATGTGGACCCAGGCATTAACCCCAGGTCACAGCAGGCAGCCGAATATCCCCGGGTCAACAGTCCGCTCCGTGACCCGCGGAATCTCTCCATGCATATATGCATATGCATATATATATATAGGCGATAGTGACATAAATATTCGTATATATATATATACACGGTCTATAAAAAATATATTTTTATGCATATGCTCTATGTATTTTGCAAGGATATACCGACTGCAGACATGATATACTCGGTGTATCTTTGCATTGCATGATATATCGCGAAACTAGAGAGGAGCCTTTAGACGACGGCAACAGCAAATCATCAACAATGGAAGCATCGTCAACAAATATAGCAGCATCAGCATCTGCAGCATCTGCAGCCAGGGCGATGCTGTAGAGAAGGTCGCAACGGAATCGATAAAGAAAAAATAAACTCCATGGACCAGTGAAACAGGAGAAGGATCGTCGCGTTTCATATCGCGAAGGCGATGATGCAGATGCACAAGGCACGACAGACAGACAGACAGACAGACGACCTGATGCAGACAGACAGCGAGACAGACATAGGCGCACAGACAGACAGACATACGACCTGATGCAGACAGACAGCGGGACAGACATAGGCACAATCATTCGCCAGATGCCCGTCGAGGGGAAAGCTGTGAGCGATAATAGAGGTTAGGCGACGACTGGCACAACCGGTACAGTATGACAACAGAACGAGACATGGAAATCGATTGGAAATCATGGCACCTCGTGATGTCGAAGCTGCAGCGAAAAGCTTTGTTTGTCCCAAGATAGTAACTGATTTATCGATGCCGAAGAAAAACGACCGATAAAACAAGCGACATTTACAGAAAATACATAAAATCCCTTCGCTTACCATCTACAGCACATATGTGAAAACTATATAGAAATGTTCTTATGTCGGGGGGGGGGGGTGGCAAGTAGGATTTTATAGCGCTTCTTCTAAGGACCCGAAGGTTACGCGCACTAAAGTGCCTTATGCAAGTCCAGCAAATTAAGGACTTTGAATGCGGCATAGGTGAATGTTAGCCAGCTTGTTTCCTGTGCCAGTCAGTTAAATTCGTAGCCTTTCTTTGGTAGAAAGCTGTGTTGAATTGTCCGATTGTCGGCTGAAGACTTTCCGAGCAACAGGAAATTATGAATCTGCTGGTATTTAATTGATAAAATTGAGGATGCGAAAGTTTAAGAACTCTGTTTATTTTAAAGCAACAACGCATAATAGCTCAGATGCCGGAATTGATATTTAGTTCACTTAAAGAGAGGTCAGTTCTTTCTTAGCACCACTTGAATTATGTTGAATTGTGCATAATATGCCATATTATAAGTTTAATGGTATCTGCAGAGAAACCTTATCTGCAGGTGAAGGTGGATGTAAATTTCTTGGCCCGTTTTCTGTGGAGAACATCAAAGAACAAGGAATAAAGGATTTTGAAGACAGGCAAACGAGAGGCTTACTTGTCGATCACCATTCATTGTCTCTGCGAGTGACCACCAAAACACTATATATTGACCTATATATCATACATCCCTTGTCCCGAAACCTTCTTTTAGACAACTGACGCACAACGAGTGGCTCTAGCAATCATTTCTTCATAATTTTTATAATATCATTACTCCCCATATTGACATAGTCTGTATTGGTGATGAAAACAGACGAACTTCATGAACACGGCAATTCTTTGAGTTAGTCTGTATTGGTGATGAAAACAGACGAACTTCATGAACACGGCAATTCTTTGAGTTTCATTTGGTTACAATATCGTTTAAAATATATGATTTTCATAATGTAATTTATCTAATCTATCTAATCTGATGACTTCTATAGCACATCGTATCATAATGAGCAAGTTTAAATCATTAGTCGTTTAAATTTGTAATTATAATTATAATCTCGAATTTGTAGAACGCCTCTTCAAGAGGAACTTCTCAGAGACCCTCTGAAAAGTTTCTGTCTGTTACAGGAATCTGTTTTGCTACTTTTAAAAATCCGATGCATATTTGCGAAGTGTTTTTCAGTTCCTCTTTTCCGTAGATGAAATGATTGCATTTTTGGCAACTGTCCTTGTAATGCTGCAATGGCTTCTAATGGCTCGAGTTCAGACCGAAAGAGAGCGAAAATACATGTGTGTAGACATTTATGTGGCGCCTTTAAAGAACCTCTCAGATTCGCTTTAGGCATTCTTCAGCGGTCTCAAGCTTTGCGCTAGGACAAAGCTATCCGATAGCTTTTCAAATGGCAGCCTAAATGTTCCGAAAGTTTATATCGTTCGATGAGCATTAGCATACCGATGAATTAAACATTTAAGCTGTTCCAAGCTTCGGGATAAAGGATATATCTACACGTGTGTGTGTGTGTGTGTGTGTGTGTGTGTGTGTGTGGGTGGGTGGATGTTTTGTGCGTTTGAGTGCAATTAAAAGATTAAAGGTTCCGATACCGCCATGTCGACAACATTCCTCAGAAACGTGGTTCTTGGGAGGTGGCCTGATCCGCTTGAGCATTTTAAGAAAATCAAACATGCTTCTATTACAGCTTGCAGTTTATATTCGAACCTGGATGTTGAGGTTAATAGCCGACATAATGTGATATCTGGCCACTATTCCTCATATGCTGCAGGGGCAAAGGAAAGACAAAGAGAGACATACAGAAAGACAGACAAACGGACAGACAGACAGTAGAGACAGACAGAGCAGGTATGGAGAAAGAAACAGTGAGAAGAGAGAACGAGAGAATACGTGAAAGAGAGGAAAAAGAAGAAAGAAAGTGAGAAAGTGTGTGTGCGAGAGAGGGGGAGAGAGAGGTAGAAAGAGATAGAGAGAGAGGTGGGGAGATAGAGAGGGAGACAGAAAAAGAGAGAAAGGAAGGGAGAGAGGAAGAGGGAGAGGACAGAGCGAGAGAGAAGCGATCAAGAAAATCCGACGCTAAGCTCCATGAAGAACATCTCTTGACGTCTCACCGTGACGGTCGCGTGGACGTAATCTGGACTTCATCGTAGGAAATTATGAACGAACATGGTCACCGACTAATTTTATCGGTATTGATTCGATGGTGAGCTGCAATTTGGCTGAACGATCAGACGAAAGCAAAGAATGGAAAATGCAGAATAATTAAATGAATTATGACAAAGTAAATTTTGCAAATTGATTGATTGACAATTAAGTGGAGATAATTTGAATGAGTTATAAGATTGCAAGCGAACTGAACGACTGATGGTAGGAAGCGAAAGGAATGTCGAAGATGGACGAATGCAATTTATCTGACGGACTCAAGTGCCGCTTAATTAATTCCCCTTCGACTGATCAAATTCTGCATCGGATCGAAAATGAAGAAACAAAGATGGCGACTGATGAAGAAACAAAGATGGTGGCTGATGAAGAAACAAAGATGGCGGCTGACCGACCGAAAGACTGACTGAATGACTGGTTGATTAATGTAATTACTTACTTACACTGCTAGCTCACTGATTTACTGTCTTAGCGACCTACTGACTGATTAAATGACTTACTGACTCAACGACTCACTGGTAATTAAATGACAAACTGTCAAAGTTTTCTCGTTCTTTCTCCTTTTCTTTACTTGTTTGTTCGTTTGTTTCCTTCTGTCTTTCTACTTTTTTGTCTCCTCTTCCTCCTCCTCCTCCTCCTCCTCCTCCTCTTCCTCCTTCTTTGTCTTCTTTGCCTTCTTCTTCTTTGTGTTCCGTCTGTTTTATTTCGAATCGTTTGTTTGACTTTGGTCGATACGTGTTGTCCATTCAGGGCACGTATTGTCTACTGCGTCTTAATCTCCCTCTTCTAATGAAGAATGGCACCCCTCGGCTACTCCTCTCTTCCGTTTTATCATCCGCCTTCTATTCCCCACCCTGCAGCCTTCATCACCTAGTGCTAATTCCATTTCTGCTCACAGTTTCCTTCCCCTCCTCTGCCTCCTACTCCTCCTCCAACTTCTGCTCCTCGTCTCCATCAGTATCCCTCTCCTTGATCTTTTTCTCTTCGACAGTGATATAAAACATCGACTAAGCAATAATTCATCACAGCAAATAAATCCAGGATCTGATGGACCAGGAACAAAATAAATCCAAGCCTAAGCACGACACGCAGGCTGTTACTTGTATCGTTATTTATTATTATTATTATTATTATTATTATTATTATTATTATTATTATTATTACCATCATGGTCAACGTCATCGTCATCACCATTATTATTATCATCACTATCATTAGTGTTGTTATTATTATTATTATTAGTTAAGAGTAGGCCTATGTGGGAATCAGAACAGGCAAACTCTGGAAACTCGGACCTCGTCTTAGTCTTGGATGCTATTTGGAAAGGTGCCTCCGACAAAGGCGAAAGCCATAAGGCGTTGAACATTAGATGAAGAGGCGGTTGGAAAAGATGCTGAACTTTGCATCGATCCACCGAAACAGTTGTGACACTAAACTGAGGCACAATTCCGTACCGTAGGCATTTCTAGGGCCAAGAAAAGTAATGGGCAGTATAGTTAACCTCTTTAGTTAATAACTAGTAGTTAAATTACACTTTAAAGAGTCAAAAATTAGTTATCTACTTTTTAAAAGTTGCAAGTAGTACTGTAGTTACACTACAAAATCTCATCTTGCACGTAACTACTTTTGCTTCTTAGTTTGTTTTACTCTCACAGTTCGCCACACTGCTTGTTAGGCTGTATGCTGGTTATGGAATAGTCGTCTAATTCTAAATTAATTAAATGAAAATGTATTGTTTTGTATTGTAATTTAAAGACATTATTAATTAGATCTGTTATCCAGCAAATCACGTTCTATCTAAAGACGTTAAGTAAAAGTAAAAGTAGACGTTAACTTTTCTAAAACTAGTTACTACATATAAGTTCATCCATTTTCAAAGTAGTTAAAGCGTAGTTGTAGTTAAACTATTTTTTAAAGTAGTTAGAACCAATCTCTGGCCAAGAGTGTTGAAAGTGATAGGGACAAACATGTGGGTTTTTGGCAAAAGGCACAGTTAGCAGACTTGTACGTTACAGCCTTCTAAACTGCAAATGATGTTGAAATTGCGACAAGTAAGAAATGTGGACTACAGTTCCGTTGAAGTTTATTCATCGAAGGAGTGGCAGGCCCGTATAAATGGCATCGCCAAAGTCAATCCTTGTACATGCATCAGGGTAGAAGCAGTTTTGGCACAGAGTGGCGTATAGTGCGGAGGGATTAATTCCAGCCAGAAGGAGAGAGAGAGAGAGCAAGAGAGAGAGAGAGAGCGAGAGAGAGAGAGAGAGGCAGGCATATAGTGCGGGTCTGTTTGTTGGCAGAGAATCTAGGATGGCTGGGAGCGTGTCTAGGCGTGCGGTCAGCATTTCCTCTCTGTTGGTGTCTGGAACAGTAAAATAATTGGTCAGGATGGCAGATTAGATTTCCTGAGGGATCAGAGCTGAAGCCAAGTAAAGTGATGAAGCCAGTAGTGACACTTGTCTTACACCAAATCCCCATCCGGTGTTGGAGAGTGAGAATTGCATCCACTGGTCCACGTTCACTCAAACTTATGCCTGTAATGGATTCTAGACCCTCCCGCATAATCTGAACCATTTTGTCCCAGTTTAGAATGGCCATGACAGGGGAATACCAGCTGAGTTTAGGACATCAAAAGAAATTCTTAAAAGAGTACGGCTGCTATGTACTGACAGTTGCCGAGCGCATTTAAAGCATTCCAACGGGCCTCACAATGTTTCTCTAGGTTGGCATCAAAAGTCAACCCTCTGAAAAGGGGGCACCTAAAAGAGTCAGTGAGTCACGGTCAAGGTTTGAAAAGAGTGGGTTTTCAGTTAGAATATACGAATTACTCTAATACTAATATTTATGTCTTTTTAGATATAGCTTCAATAAGGACTTTAAAAAAACTGTTGACTGAATATCCTTAGCAACGGACTCTAGGTTACCACTCAAGGTGAGGTCATCAAGATACACGATGCGAAGGTGCGATATGAGGGAAGGTAATAGAGGTTAGAGAGACAGACAGGACAAAACTGGAGCAAGAGGGTTTCCCTGCTATGGCCCATTTGTGATAAAATTGAAAAACAACTAAGTTTAAGAACTGAAGCCATGGAGTATGTCTGATGCATAGAACTGCTAAGTTCAACCAGGGACGTCTTATCCATTAGGCACCGTAGGCACTCTGCCTAGGGCCTACGAACTGTATAGGGGCCTACGAAAGCCAAAAATGAGATATTGAAAAAAATAAATTTATTGACTGACCCGAAAATAGAAAAAGGAAATACAAATTTAATAACCTTAAAGTTTGTACTGAAACAGTATAAGTTAAGCTGTGCTACATTATGTTAACTTTCCGGCTCTTTGCATTAGCAAAATCACATATAATGTCCTCAAATGTCATTTCCCGCATTAAGTCGTTTTTAATGTGTTTAGCTCTAATGCAGAGTTGGCAGTTGGGGCCTACGAATGCGAGAGTGCCTATAGGGCCTACGATACCTTAAAACGGCCCTCAGTTCAAGAAGAACAGGTCCCCGAATTTCTGGTAAAGGCGATGATATAGCCACCAACATATTAGTCCAACCTATGGCGGTCACCTATCACGTATTAAGATGTTAATAAAATTGGTCTTCTCTAAAAGCAAAGCCTGGCTACTCGCGAATGTTGTTTTCCTATTATCTCCAGTTACCTGGGCAATGAGATGTCGAAAGCAAAGCCATGCCTTCCTGGTTTTTTAGGCAGAGAATTTCATATGCTTGGCAGTTTTTCTTCAGCTGCTATTAATTTTGAGTAGCACCCGCGACCCCGGCATTATTGCTTACCACTCGAAAGCAAAATGTCAGGCAGGAAATCGCAGAAAGAACAGCGATTGAATCCAAACCAAAACCAGACCCGGAAAATGCCGCCATATTAGGCGAAGGGTCATTCCATAAATTATTATTTTTAAACACAAAGGATTATACCGCAAAGGTAAGATGAAAAAAATATGTTTGAGAGATTTGTCTGATCTGAAATGGCTTATGAACGACAGGAGCAGCTTTGTTGTTACTGCTGCTGCTGTTCTTGCTGTTATTCTAGTTCTTTTTGTTCTTGTCCTCCTTCTTGTTTATTTCTTCTTCTTAATAATAATAATTATATCATCATCATCGATGATGATGATGATGTTCTTTATTATCATCATCATCATCATCATCATCATCATCATCATCATCATCATCATCATCATAAGGGCGTAATATAAACATCCGATTAATAATAATAATCATCATCATCATCATTTATCAGCAGCAGCAGCAGCAGCAGCAGCATCGGTTCCAGCCCCACCTCACTGTGTGGCTTCTGCCATTTCCATGGTACGCGACCAGTTGTATGGTCAATTCACCGGTTGAGCCTTTGCTAAAGCTGCTCCATTATCCGCGTCGTTTGGCTCAATTGTCTTTATCTTAAGGGCTGGCATTGTAAAGGCACCTGGCGCTACAGCTCTCCCAGGCCAGACGACCAAACGATTAGCGTCACACCGTCCGGTTATAAGGGTCCTTCCGGGCTGCAGGGATGTCTTCTCTTTCCACGGCTCTTCATATAACGTCATATATGAGGCATCGGAGTCATTGCTGGAGTTTTGGAGTCCGTGGCCTATTCTCCGTATTCAGTATGACGATAATGTTGAATTTGTTGGGCTTCGCATATTGAATCTTTTCTCATCCATTTACTCTGAGCAATGTTATGACGAACGTTGTACATCACTGACCACACGCAGTTCGCCCGCTTTTGATCTAACTAATAGGCCTAATTCAATCCAATTAGAACAAGATTTCAGTACGTTGTGTCTAACCACACATAGACTTACAGACACACAGAGAAAGACAAACAGACATAGGCGTCACACACGTGCATAAATAATAAATACATATATAGTTCATAAACATACATAGGTTACATAAAAAGATAAATACATATATGCATATAAACAAACATACATACACACATACACACATACATACATACATACATACATGTATATATGCATGCATGCATGCACACATACATACATACATACATACATATGTACATACATAGAATTTAGCATCTGGATTTCTCTTCCAGATATCAAGGTCTTTGATGTCAGTAATCTTTCTGTTTCATCGTCTTAAGCAGCCACTCCTTCTCAGTGGACGGACATCGAATTCTATCCGACGTACGGTTAGTCGTTGGAGAGCCGTCGCTTGATGCTTTTGCACATAAGATAGCGGCGCAAAAGAAATCGATAGATATTATACTAGACAACAGACAAGATAAGATTATTGCTATTGTTATTTTTGTTGTTATTATTATTATTACTTTTACGTATTATTACTATTCTTTATTATTAATATTCTTTATTATTACTATTCTGTACTATTAATCTTATTTCTATATTTATTAAGCGCCATTATCTAATGCCGAAGCATCAGTCGATGGCACTGAGCAGTTGTGCGTGAAGGACCTGTTCAAGGTCAATATACAATAACCGTTTCAGAGAAGGTTCGAACCCGTGCACTCCGCGTTACCAGTTAAGCGTTCACACCAAATCAGCTATCGACTCCACAGATATTAGACGGTGTTTGATTCACTTGCTTTTTTCCAGGAGATGGTCGGCTGTGGCTCGCCTTCCGTGGCGCAGGGCATCATCACGGATTCGCCGAGGAGGCGATGGTAGACGGGAAGAGGCCTCATCGTGAAGTAATGCAGGTCTACGAGAAACAAATCAGACGACACTACATTGCCAATCAACAATATGACACGTAACAATACAACAAGTAACAATACAACAAGTAACAATACAACAAGTAACAATACAACAAGTAACAATACAACAAGTAACAATACAACATTTAACAATACAACAAGTAACAATACAACAAGTAACAATACAACAAGTAACAATACAACAAGTAACAATACAACAAGTAACAATACAACAAGTAACAATACAGCAAGTAACAATACAACAAGTAACAATACAACAAGTAACAATACAACAAGTAACAATACAACAAGTAACAATACAACAAGTAACAATACAACAAGTAACAATACAACAAGTAACAATACAACAAGTAACAATACAACAAGTAACAATACAGCAAGTAACAATACAACAAGTAACAATACAACAAGTAACAATACAACAAGTAACAATACAACATTTAACAATACAACAAGTAACAATACAACAAGTAACAATACAACAAGTAACAATACAACAAGTAACAATACAACAAGTAACAATACAACAAGTAACAATACAACAAGTAACAATACAACAAGTAACAATACAACAAGTAACAATACAACATTTAACAATACAACAAGTAACAATACAACAAGTAACAATACAACAAGTAACAATACAACAAGTAACAATACAACAAGTAACAATACAACAAGTAACAATACAACAAGTAACAATACAACAAGTAACAATACAACAAGTAACAATACAACAAGTAACAATACAACATTTAACAATACAACAAGTAACAATACAACAAGTAACAATACAACAAGTAACAATACAACAAGTAACAATAAAACAAGTAACAATACAACAAGTAACAATACAGCAAGTAACAATACAACAAGTAACAATACAACAAGTAACAATACAACAAGTAACAATACAACATTTAACAATACAACAAGTAACAATACAACAAGTAACAATACAACAAGTAACAATACAACAAGTAACAATACAACAAGTAACAATACAACAAGTAACAATACAACAAGTAACAATACAAGTAACAATACAACAAGTAACAATACAACAAGTAACAATACAACAAGTAACAATACAACAAGTAACAATACAGCAATTAACAACAGCACAGTATTACTCAATTAATCAATTACTTGAATTAATTCGCAGAAGATGTCACATTTTCTATATGTAATATGTTCACTTGAGTTTGATCTCAGACAGAGAAAGAGAGAGAGCCTGTCTAGACAGACAGACAGACAGACAGACAGACAGACAGACAGACAGACAGACAGACAGACAGACAGACTGTTAGTTTTACTCTCACATTTACGTACTACGGTTGAGTCCACTATGTATGCATGCCTGCATGAATTATGCAAGCATATATGTGTGCATGTGTGTATGCATAAATGTATGCATATGTGTATGCATGTATGCATATGTGTGTATATATTTACAGTATCTAGACAATAAATAGTGCTATACCTGCAACCGTCTGAACTACTGCGAGTGAGCGAACAAGTCTTGACCTGAAACCGTTTGTCTCACGGAGCTTATGGGTCTCTTAGACAGCTTGTATCTATGCTAATCAATAACTAGCCAGCCAGCCAGCCAGCCAGCCAGACACGGGTTTGTTATTGCTCGATTCTGGACAAATTGTTTGCGCATGCGTGTCTCTGTCTCCAAGAAGTTTAATTTGGTATCGAAGTAAAACAGGGAATTGAACTGCAAGTCCTGCAATCAACTGGCCCTGTGTCCAGGACCTTGGCATTCGTCCACTGCCCGGCTCAAGGGCCTAGGCGCGGGAAATGAGCGCCTCCTCTGCGTACCACTAGGGGAAATTAGAGCTTTACTTTACTTTAGAGAGATATTGATGTCTAATAAGAAGCTTAAATTAAAATCTGGGTACAAGACTGAGGAGTTTTAATCAGTGGCGGGAAGCATCGCAACATTTTGTTACTAGTTTTGTGTAAAAACTTCTCTCTTGAATTTAGTTTCTTTTCACCTTCTGCCAAATAAAGTTGTTTGGAAATCATCATCAGTATAAATGATGCAAAAGTGGTATCATTGTTGCAAAATTTTTTTCGTTTGCTAGAGCAGTAGTCTCTAGGTTTATCATAACATGAATTACTGATTTGCTGTATCACTGTGTGGATATGCTTCTCTAAATTTTCGTTCCATTTCAGTGATTAGACAAAGATTTGTTTACATCGTTTGTTTTCATACTAGTTGATAACCTTCTAATTTTCATTTGAGCAACACTTCTCTTTCTGCATGAGTCACCATGTATCTCTACCTCAATTACCTTCTTTTATGTTGCGCTGAGCATTTGTCTAGGATGGTTACCTTGGGGATTTACCTTCATTTTGTGCAGACTGAAGCTTTAAAGGAACAGCATAACCTGATCTTTAATAGCCAGACACGACATAAAGTCGTCCAAGGGCGTTCAATTGTCCAAGACAGAAAGAAGCATTTATAGCTGCCTGATGCCAGGCAAAGACGGCAGCTTTGGGGTTGGATTCCGCTGCTATGTTGCTGTCGCATTGTAAGTGACCTTCTCGGATACTCGTGAGGACGAAGCTTGATTTTCCAGACATTTCCCTTTCGCTCCTAGATTATTTTTTTTAAATCTTGAGGATCATATCTACCTCTGGGCAAATAATAATAATAATGATAATATTATTATTATTATTAAAATTACGAAGCTTGGATGCTCTCTAACGGTACTGTTTGGTGACATGCAACCTTTGCCAGAGCCTATCAGTTGTCCTCCAACCCTTTCATGCTGTCGCCTTTTGCAGCACTTTCTCTCTGCCAAAATTTAAATTGACCATGGCTTGGACTCCATTGGTTACGGCCAAATTAGATAGGTGGACTTATTTTATTTGATTATCTTTGCTCTTTGCATGTTCTTACAGACATTTCTTTATGAAGGTCTTCATCGTCATTTTCTGGTTTTTTTTCAAGCACAGCCATCATTTTATGCTTATATATAATATTATGAGCATAATATAAATAAATATGTAACTCTATTGCCAACTGTGTTCTAGCTGAGGTCCAACTATCTCTTATTTGGTCTGCAGCTTCAAAGTTATGCAAAGCTTCAGACAACCTGGTCTTCACGGTCACGGCAGAAATTTAAATGTTTAATCTGGTTCTGTCAAAGCACCTGTGCATGCCTCTGTCTCTGAATCTCGAAAACTCTGTCGCAGGTTTTCCTGTGCCAGTTCCAAGCCTTGTAAGAACAGGAAGGTTAATGGGGAGGTAGGGTGTCATTTCTTTCGGTCACTTGACAGATCTGGAGCTTTTCTAGTGTTTAGTCCAAATCTCGTGTGGGCATCGGAGACAAACAGGCCATATAGAGCATTTCCGCTATTTTCAGTGGCTCTAACAGCGGCTTGGACGGGGTCGCCGGGTCAACAAGCTCCTTAATTCATTAGCAATATCTTCTTATCACCTTTTCAGTTTGTTAAAAACACCTTCTCAACACCAATTATGGATTATATTTATTACATTTCAGTCCGTTAGCAGTACCTTCTTAATCCGTTAATGCCCACACACACACTTTTGTAATTCTTGCCATTTTCTTCTCCTCCATTCATTTCTTGGTCTGGCAATGCGCCACAGAGGAGAAACGATGAAGGGAAATATGTAGGAATGATAACATTCGGATGGTCAAAGATGTCATGTTTGATGACAACAGGATTGACACTAACTGGCATTGGGCCCATGGACTTTAGGAAGGAAGGAAGGATATTTCCTGAAGTCAGATATCTCTGTTAACTTTCGAAACTGGTCGACAACTCAGTTTAAACAAAGCTGTTGGAAGCGTAGGCCTTAAAATACTTTAGAGTACGGTAGCCATTTTCAGCAGCTTTGAGAAGTTCTTGAAATGCATTATAAATTGTCAAGATGCTCTTAACTTCTTATGGGATTTTCGTCATCATGTGAGAGGCGGCGGCCTATTAATGCGAAAACAAGTAAGTAATGGTCAGTGGTATATAAGAGGGTATTATAAAATGTATATGATGTATTATGTGCCGTATAGGCACAATACAAATCACTTGGGAGGGAAGGTATATATCACGATATACCAACCTAGGATTTTCATTGTATATAGTAGGCCTAGACTTGAATTCCCATAAGACTTCATCATCATATGAAAATCCTAGGCCGATATATCGTGTACTTGGATTTATATAATCATAATTGTAATCTTTCGTCATGCTTCAAGTACTTGCTTCGATTATTCTGCCGTCTTATGAATGCTGCCTCGTCGTTCCAAACTGATTGTACGTGAAAAGTCTAGCCTATTCGTTATACGAGTCTACTTTGAACTTGCTCGACCAAGAAAGATGTCACTTTCGGGCCAGAATTAACCCCGAAATATTTTCGTAAACACATCCAATTTATTACATTCTCCCAAGACGGTAATTTTTCTATCTCCCAGTGCATATTATGTGTCTCGCTATATTACCAAATTAGTCCGTAATCGTAATCGCAATGTCAAAATTTATTCAGCGCCTAAGAAAGCTAAGTCGCGGAGACCATATTATTCACAAGCGCTTAGTCAGAACAAAATCTGTAAGACAAGTAGGGTCAGATTCGGTTCCAGATTGAGATCCAAGTGCCAGGTAGGTGGATTTGCAATCGACTGCGACCTCTTCTCACTTATGCAAATGCATGGAAAGCTCTGTGATACTTTGCACACTTATCCAAAACGTATACATATACAATAAACATAAATATAAACTGTGCATACATAAACATATACACAAGTATGTATTAATATAGCTAATATATTTTACCTATGTGGGACGTATTGCGGTGTAGTGGTATGGTCGTAGCTCGTAACCGGCGGGTCGCGGGTTCGAATCTGCCTCAAGTCACTGCGGAGTGACCTTGGACAAGTTGCTCACCCACAATTGTCTATGAGGAAGGCAACGGAAAATTACCTCACTCATATCATCCCCGGGTGGCATAAAGCCAGTGTACCTGCCTTCGGGCAGAGAACTCATCATCATCATCATCATCGTCATCATCATCATCATCATCATCATCGTTTTACCCATACAAATGTGTGCATGTAGCTAGACACATAAACGTAGAATATTAAATACGTATGCATGTAGATACACAGATATATGCATCGCTTGCATGCAATGCCTGCTGTAAAGGAAGAAAAGTTTCTGGGAACTGATAAACACCGCCCTCAGAAATTTGCGCGAAGCCTCTCTATAAAAGTAGGCTATGCAATAACCTAATTGCATCCAGAGGATATACGTATGTATGCATATATATATATAACATGAAAATACAAATAAGAGTAACTGAGAACTGCTGCAAACACATCGGCTTTCATAAGTGCAGCCTACATGGGTGGAGGAAGGTTTACATCTGCGTTCAACTTTCAAAGCTCTTGTACGTTGGGTGAAATTGCCAATTACATGTCGGCCATAAACGCCGCTATTGGAGGCCCCACGGTCCCTGTCAGAGGGCCGATTATTCTGTCCGTGTGTATCGCATGCAGCATGACTTCAGCTTCGTCGTCAGCTCCTCCCTCAGTCCACTAGGTGGCGCTTTCAAAGACTGAACGGCACGTGGTATGGGGCCTACGAGAAGGCTAATGGCAGACTGACATTTACTTCGGAGAAATATTATCGCTCCTAACGCCTGGGTAGACACATATGGGCAGGCGGTGTGGCTGTCGCCTCGATCATATGTCTGTGGGTCTATATTCGTTTGACAAGGCGGAAAAATAAAAACGTCAATGAAAATGGCATCAAAACTCGGCCAAAATAATGCGCAGAAATCGGTTCTATGATTTCCGATCTTTCGAAGTTTCCATGCACAAAGTGATCTAAGCTTATTCTGAATGAAAAATGAGGAATCAAATTTCAGCCACGGATGAATTCAGTCGACCATTAATTACAATTTCAACGCATTATTTTATGAATATTTTGGCAGATGAGACCAAAGCGTTTATGAGCAAGATTAAGAACCTGGGACTGATAGGAAAGACGTTCAAAGGCTAAGCTTGGTCTTTGAGGTTAGAATTTGATCTTGGCAGCCCCACTTAAGCTGCATAGAAGCCGGCTAGTAACCGTTTGGATAAGGGACCTTCCATGAAATGCTACAAAGACTAGTGCCCACTCGGCTCTCCATTCTTCTGGGGGCGCAAGGGCGGATCCAACGGACAATCCAGTCATGGCCCCATTTGAGTTTTGGGGCCTATCTATATACGCACGCCCCTGAGTTGCGGCAAAAGAATAACGAAACAAGAGGAGAGCTAAAGAGGCATTATATCAATGGATACCCCTGAGGTTGTGTTTTCGTCTTCACCGACTCATGCATCAACCCCAGAACCACTTCTCAGTTGAGTTTCTACAAACGCGTGTAATTGTAATGTTATTATATTTGCAATGGTAATCGCGAATTTACATAGCGCCACTTTGAAAACCTCAACAGAGGCGCTTCCCACTGACAACACAAAACAAGTGCGTGACCTAATCTATCTCCTCTTCTTTGAAGAGAGACAGAGAGAGAGGAAGAGATAGACAGAGAGATACAAGGAGTGACAGACAGAGACAGAGACCGAAAGAGAAAGACAAAGATATAAATACAGACAGACAGACAAACGGACAGACAGACAGACGCCTCATCGTTTCAAATGTATTGTCATATTCCTCTTCTCTTCATCCAACTAATATTGACTCGGCCCAGAATCTGTGATTGCGGCTACAAGCACTCAATGATTCCAGCCCAAGGGTAGATAACTGCTTTTAATGATTAACGCTCGCGGCTGGATGTAATACAGAGGTAAGTGTGTACTTTATTTGCCACAAAGTAGACCTACACATATTATGCCTACACATATTCTTCGTGCAGTCAGTGACCATCAAAAGGTTTGTTCGGCGATCCAACTGTTAGGTCTACAGGATACCCGTCTAACCTCCCTGGTTATTCGACGACAAACGAATACCAGCTGCATTTGACTAAGTTTGATCGAAGTCCCTTATGCGGAGGAAAGAAAGAAAGAAAAACGTTTTCCTATTTATCAATAGAAGAGTCTTTGTATACAGCCGTTATTATGCAGCTATAGCGTGCTGTCATCAAAGTATTACAATGGCATTAGCACATACGAGAGAGAGAGAGAGACAGAGCGAGACAGACAGACAGACGCGCAGACATACAGATTAAAAGAAAAATAGAGCTATAGAGAGAAAGGGAGAGAGAAAGGGAGAAAGTTACCACTACTACCACCATCATCCAACCCCATCACCACCATCACCACCACCACCACCACCACATCCACCAACATCTTTCTTTATCATCTCCATCTTCATCCAAACGTGCTATGGACGATTACTTCGAGATGACAAGACTAGCGCCATGATACTACCGCGCTACCTGTTCACCTGCTCTAATTGAAGTCAATAATGACACCAAGAGAAATGCCGCACCCAGCGAAGATCATCAGCTCAGCAGAATGCATCGCCTAGGGATGCATAATGACCGCTGCGCATGTCAGGCGATATGATTATTAAATCTGAGTCATCGAATCACAACAACATCAAAACAACAGCCAGAAGACTTAGATTGGTTAGACTGCAAAATGAAAACAATAAATAAAATTATCAAGGAAATGCTATGACGAAGAAGATAAGATGATTAAAATCAAACAAAAGCTTACCAGTTTTCCATGACGATGATGACGACGACGACGATGACGATGATGACGACGACGATGATAATAATAGTGATCACGAAGTCGTTATCATCTTCATTGCCATCATCATCATGGAAACGATAATAGTGGTGATGGCGTTGGTGACTTGTGATGATGATAATGATATTGGTAGTAATGATGATGATGAGGAAGATGATGATGATGATTGCTGTAGTTTTTTATCTTCAAAGGCTTAAGGGCGGTTGTGTAACTTTCAACATTTTGTTTCCTCTAGATAACGGATTCTTTGTTCATTTCGTCTTTCGTGTGCGTTTCCGTGTGTGTACATACAGAGGAATATCTGTAGGCATTTGTTTGATTGTATATATGCAGAATGTGTCGACCTGATTTGGTCGGCTGTTGTGTGAAGGATGATGTGTCGCATAAGTGATGCATCTCGACATTTCTGTCTGTCTAAGAAACTGCCGAGAATTAGTTTTTCTCGTGTGTAACAAAATCCGTCTAGACACCTCACGAGTGATCTAAAATCGAAGGCAGACAGCGATGCAGACAAACAGATAGACAGACAATATAGACAAACAGACAGATAGGCAGATAGATAGGCAAACAACGATGCAGACAGTTCGATGCCTTTGGATTCAGGTCGTTATTCAGCGAGTAATCGCGTCGACTCTGTCGCCAAACGCCGTTCAATAATCCGACTAATCCGAAACAGCGATTCCTTCTTTTTCCCGACCGACGGGAATTCCACTGCAAACATTTACCCCCCCCCCCCCCTACAAGACCCTCAATCCGTTTGGCTCACCCCCACGGCATCCCACCCCCCGTCCCCACCAACCCCGGTCAGATTCCTAGAGCGGTCGGCGCCCTGACCTTACGTCCTCGGATCGTATATCTAGAAATTGGAGTGACTGATTAAATTAAGTCGACACGCCCTTGCGATGAACCGCCGAACAGAATGGACAATCATTAAGTCACGTTTGCATACAGAAAGAGAGAGACAGATAGAAGAGAGACAGAGACAGACGGAGAGACAGACAGACGGATGGACAGACGGACAGAAGAGCTTGATGCTGATGTAGCGTCATACGAGTCATACATCAACGTCGTCCAGTTCACAAAGGCAGACGGAGCGAAAAGCAGTAAAACCAAAGGGGAAGTAAACCATCTCCGAAGGAGGGGAAAGGAGCAGCAGATGAAGGGGTCAAAGGTCAAGAAATAAAAACGATGAGTTGGAGCAGGCAAAGAACGAGAGAAGTTGGAACAGTAGGGCACACTGTAAGACGACTGCATGACGTCTTTTAACAATATCAGAGGAACATCAAAGACAGCATTTTGGATGAGAACATGAGAGCCAAAGCAGCCAATCGAAACGCTCTCCACTGAATACGCATTTGTCTGGGCATTTATATAGCATCTTTTAAGATCCATAAAAGATATTGACAACTGCAGGCAATTCGTAGACACTCGAGAGATGCGACTTAAGATAAGCCAAGCACTCAACTCACTTAATGAGACAGTGTAAGAGGCATATAGACAGACAGACAGACAGACACACCGATACACACACGGACACACATACAGACTCTATTCTTTTTCCACATATAGTTCAGATGTAAAGCTAACAAAGTATGCCCTCTGAAAACAGTCTATTCATGCATGTCAGCAGAATTTTAGATCCTAGGAAAGTCTCAGAAGCTGAACTCAGAACCCACCTATAGACGACTGAATACAAGCAATACACTTTATTTATCTATTTTTAGCCTACATTGCAGCAGTTCTGGTTCTATAAGAAGGCTTGGTTATGATTCTGCTTTATAGTTTTACGTATAGGCCTACAGGCTAGATTTCCCACACAGACTCACATTACACATGCTATCGGCTGTATCAGACATTATGTGCCATCATCTACGGCCCATAGACCTCTGCAGTTTAAATGCATTTTCAGTTGTATATGCATCTTATTAAGACAGTTGGGAGCAAAATCCCAAGGGAAAAGGTAGCCACATATGACGAACTCCGCAAGCAGCCCCACGTGACTGATGGTAATCGGGTCACATATCTAATAACAGCACTGATTCTAAGCACTGATGCTGATTGCGAATAGTTATTTTTGTTGATGACAGTGATGATGGATGGCAAAGGACATACAGCGGAATGACAGATTGACTTGTCCTTTCACCGTCTGGCTGACTGATTGCCTGAACTATTTCCTTTGATACCTAAAGGGATTCAACTGTTTCCTTGTAAACACTGACTTCATTGTTCCGTCACTGATGCATTTCTAATGCAGCAGTCGTCAATTTCGGCTCGAAGAACCGAGTTAGACGAAATCCGATGTGACACAGGTGCTGCTAGGAAACTGGCCGAGCACATGGCTTCCTTCGCAAATTGCCGCACTCGCCTCTAATTAAGATGATCCTCTTCTGCGGACTTGTGTGTGGAATTGTGGACATTTCTTGCTACCCTAAATAATGCTCAAGCTCTAAGTAGCCGAGAGATTTGTACACATTCGAATAATGCACTTGCGCTTTCAGGGCTTTTAGTAAGCCCTGATTAAGGATTGTTGGGCCTCTGGCACAAGGTCATATAATACCTTCCCCTTCCCTTTCCCTCTTCTCTCCCCCTCTCCCTCTCCTCCCTTTCCACTCCGCCGTGAACGGCTCTTCCAAAGGCATAGGGGTCTGGGGCGTGTTGGCCCCTGGCTGGATCTAGGGCGAAGCCCCAGCCGCTAACGTTTTTCCATGCACTTAAGAGCAAATATGAGCGTTTTGAGGCCACCCTGATTACGCCCTATGCGCTGGATAGATACTAAATATTCACATTACCACTATTCATCCGGCCATCGACACTGTCGACCATGGCATTCTTGTAGAACGGCTTGAAACGTCGCTCATTGTCGTATGTCGCACTCGTCGTCGCTGCAGTCATTCCTCTCTGGTTGGTTCCATACGCTCCGACTGGTCAGTGGTCTCACTTGGTCTTCCACTGGGGTTCCATCTTAGAGCACCTTACTCTATATCCTTTACAGTACTAAATTTAAACCTAGTTCTTTCTTCTTCCGGGGTTGTGGCTCATCAGTGAGCTGATGACACACAGGCATATATCACCGACCAGCCTGTACGTATGTCACCGGTCAAGTAAGAAA
This sequence comes from Norana najaformis, assembly GCA_964023275.1. Taxonomy (NCBI): domain Eukaryota; kingdom Metazoa; phylum Annelida; class Clitellata; order Crassiclitellata; family Hormogastridae; genus Norana; species Norana najaformis. The sequence continues at coordinate 10,548,805 of OZ029915.1, forward strand.
GTGAGAGGTAATCTCTTTAGTGCAGATAATGATTCAGACATCGGAGATGCTTGTATCTAGATATTATCCAACCATCTGCTGCTGAACCCCAGGAAAACCCAGTTCGTCCAAATGCACTTGACAACCATTCTAATCGATATCGAATTCGTGTTGTCAGGTCGGAAACACCTCTGAGGATTTTCTCTCGAAGTATTGCTGAATAGATTTGCGATTACAATTTTAAAAGTTACAACTACAGTTACAATTCACCCACGTTAACGCGTTACGTCTTACTTCCATAATCATATGTTGTTGTGTGCAAGTAAGCAAAAATAAGCAAGTAATTACATCAAAGGAGCCGCACTGCATTCATCGGTTAGCTTGCACATCGCAGTATCATTGTGTCAAGTTAAAAGGTCAACTCCCAACAACTGACAGTTAAACGATGCGCAAAGGTTTAGGAACCGTCGGTTGGGGGTCCCTTGATGCCTGCTCTCCGATATTCTTCATCCTTTAATTCTTTCTGCTATCCTCGCACCGCTATCTTCTTACCCACGGTATCCTACCTCCAATTCTCCTTGTCTCCAATATCCTTAATCCTGCTGAGTTCTCCAGTATCTCCCATCAATCGCTCACTTTCCATTTTCTGCAGTACCCTTCCTTCCTGCCTCCGCTCCCTCTCCAGCAACCCCTTCCCGTGCAAGGCAAGCGAGATAACGCAGCCAATATGCAATGCTATAATGAAGCACAGACGGTCGACGACCATTGAGAGAAATATTACCCGACAGACGACGAAGGATTTCGGAAAACGGCTCCGTCCATCCGTCCGTCGGTCCGTCCGTCCGTCCGTCCGTCCGTCCGTCCACCGAAAGATGATGATGGCAAAACAAAGAGATGAAAGTAAGGGCGGCATCGGTGGAGTGAGAGAGAGAGAGAGAGAGAGAGAGAGAGAGAGAGAGAGTGTGTGTGTGTGAGAGAGTGTGTGTGTGTGATATACATAGAGAGTTAGCATGGCATCGGTGAAAAGCAGCAACAGATGCGTTTGGGGAAGACTCGAAGGAGGAAGAACGCAAAGAAGAGTCAGTTGAGCCATAATATACAATGACGGCCTTGGAGAGCGGGTGGGTGATAAAACAAGACTGCGCACAAGACTTGGGCAAAAAGAAATTCAAGAATAGGAAACGGTCACTGAAACCGACCCATGCGTTCTGCTATTCGTGTCTGCTTCCAGCGGCGACGTCGAACCGTGAAATTGAGGCTCATCTGTCTGTCCACTTGTGCAAGATAAGAAATTAGACTCTTCACGCAGAATCCTAAAATATTTATCCGAAAAAAGCTGCCTGGCTTGAAGAGGACTTTTCTCTATGTCGATAAGAAACTGTTGAAAGACAATCAATTGCATGAAGGTGCAGCTGTATGAATCTTTGAAACAACTAAACATAAACCGTAATCGTAAGTCCACATTTATATAGAGCCTCTTCAAGAATACTCATCAGAGATGGTGCCCACCTGACAACACAAGACTACTATGAAAACGATTGGTTTTCAACCGCTGGCAAAGTAGAAGCCGCGAGAAGCTCATGTCGCAGGGTGTATGACAGCAAGTTTCAACATAAAGGGCCGACGACAGCGAGGGTTCCATGTTGCATTGTGAAAGTATGGGACGGGGGAATAACCAGATCACCCTGTGTTGCAGAGCGAAGAGATCTGCAACCAGGTAATGATGACACTGAAATACACAGCTCCCGAAGATAGAATAGAACACAACGGACCAGGTAGTTACCGATCAGCATAAGGGAATCTCAAACACAATGTGTCTTCGCATTGGCAGCCAATGCACCTCGTCCCTTGTGACGATTTATGTATGATCAGCTTTTGATATCAACCAGTTAACCGTTAAAAACGGATTGAAGTTGGTTAATGCGAGGAAGAAAATTGACGTCTTAGGTATTCGCGTTTTCTCAAACGAAGCGTAGAAATGTAACGAGGGATTGACATAGGAACATGCGTGTAAGTGTGCGTGCGTGCGTGATGTTTAGTTTTACTCTACCACTAAATCCCGCACCATTTCAAGAGGACTCAAAAGCGAGCATGGAAATGGACGATTAGTTGTCACCTAACCTAAATGAAACTCGGTTAATTTAAGAAAGACGATCTAACAAAGTCAGAATTCCAGTTACAAAGCATTACTTACAAACCATGGTAATTGCAGTTTCTTTGACTTACAAATCATCTTTGTCACTGTATCGTCTTTATCTTACATTGATATTTCTGATTTGTATCTTTTAAAGTAATTTTTAAACCAAAATCAGCGTATACTAATCTTTGACAAAAAATGCTCAGTAGGCACTCTACTATATTGGATTTGATTCTCATGCTAGCATGGTACGTGCACGAGGACCTTAAATGGCGTGGCGTCCATTCAAACGGGCAGCGGTGGTGAAGGATCTCACCCCGGCAAGTTCTAGTTCTAGGCCATACGGTAGCTATAGAAAACCGGGTACATTTACGTTTACTCTTTAAAGATCACCTTGTTTTCTCATTTTGCTGTACAATTCTCGAGAAGCTTCAGCTCGAAGTTAAATTCTACAAACTTTAACATACACTTCTTAAAAAAAGAGTTAGCACTATTTGCAGTACACTTTCTCCATCTACGAAACTGATATTTAGCGCAACCGAACTGCAGGGAATCTCAATTCTAAGCTTCTGATTCGTCCGCTCAGCATGTTCTACACACACGATGTTGGCAGAAACCATGTAAGGTTGTCGAATTGAAGACTGATGGCTAGCATTCGTCTCCAAGGAATTCTACAAATAGGTGGCCGACAAGCTTGAGTTTTCGATGACTGGAGGTCGATTTCAGACAGACAGACAAGCAGGCAGACAGACAGACGGACGGACATAGATACTCTTCGCTTAGGACTGTTTATTAATAGAAATTTTTTTCCGACGGTGCCTGTGTAGTTCGAGGACCTTGGAGCAGCAGCGGCATCCGCTCGCATGCATTTGCTCGTTTCGGTGTGCATCACGTCATTCGATGGAATTGTTAATCTCTCCGGCTGCTGCCAGTCAGAGTCGAATGAATGAACAGCGACTTCGTTCAAATGCGACCGATCATCCCATAGTTGCCGTGGCAAAGCAGCTGGGTTAATTTCTAGTCAAGGCAGAAAAACGCATCACTAGAATGAAGATCGGATGTACACAGGCCACGTTCATAGGCAGATTGTAAAGGGATAGGCTGGCAACTCACTCTTCCGAATGCAGAGGTTGAGATGCAACACTCTATAGCAACTTTGATGTGGGTTAAAATATAAGGCATATTCTACTCTATTCTATTATGCTAGGAGTTCTTCTGTTATGTTCTATCTTATCAAAACCATATTTCGGGAATCCCTGAATTTTAATCTGAACTATTTTATAGCATACTGTTTGTTCCAATCTTACTGTAAGCTTGTATTGGCTGAGAGTTGAAGCCTGACTTGAGTTATAGGGCAGATCAGGTTTTGACGTCCAAATGCCAAAACCGGTTCTAGGATCTAACTCAAAAACCCTCACACATCATAGACATGTCTGAGGGACTATCTTGTTTAGCGGGTCAAACGACCGTTTGCCCCATTTGTCCCATTGACATCTCAGCAGTAACATGTGAGCTTTTTCCTGTAAAATCTCCTGTAACTATCTGCTGTTGATGATTCGATAAACGATTGATTGATTGAAATCTGTTGCGATGAATTTCCAACGAACAGCCGATAAATGCCCTCAGGCACTAAAAGAACCACTGAAGGAAGAAGAGTAGAAGACACATAATTATGACAGATACACCTGAGAGTATATAACAGCCTTCATCTGCTCAAGATTTTGCATCGCTAGAGTTCACAAAAACCTTAATATGCATAAGTAACTTAAAATTAAAGAATATGTGAGTTCTTAAAGTCAACAAACTGGACCAACAAATGAGCAAAAACAGCAGGAAGAAGAAGGACCAAACGTTTGGCTAATATATGACGACATACTTACTAAGCCGGGGATGCAAAAGTCAATACTGCTGCCCTCACGTAGACGGTGATGAATGGAGGGTCGGAAGAAGGCATTATAGTGTACAGGTGGAGCTTTTATGCGTAAGAAGCATAATTATGACAGGTACACCTGAGAGTATATAATAGCCTTCGTCTGCTCAAGACTATTACGCATCAGGCGACTGATTTATCCAGCTCAGCTATGCTCTAAGCTGACCAGAGAGACAGAGATACAGAGAGACAAACTATGGTGGATAAGAAATTTTAAAAAGGAAAATCCTGAGCTGAGAACGAAACTACACAAGCGACTGGGTAGAATGAACAAATACAGGAAGAGAGCTTCAAATCTAGGCCCAGCAATTGAAAAGCTACCTAACTGAATAGAGATAAGACTGAGAAATAAGGAGTTTCATTAAATATTGTGGTTGGATAGATTTAAATGTTTTAAAAACCAAATGCCCCAATTAGAACAGGAAGCCAATGCAATGATTTAATTACAGGAGTCATATGCTCATATCCTGATGTAGTAATTATGACTTTAGCTAAAGAGTTCTGAACTCTCTGGAGTTACTGCAAATCTGACATTGTGATGCTAGAAAGAAGCGAATTACAGTAATCCAGGAGACTAGTACTAAAGTACTAAAAACCAACTAGAAGCAAAACGCTTACCAAACAATATCAGCAACCATTTACGAGTGATATAATTAATGTCACTAACAAATGCACCTTGACTTATGTCAGAACTGCCGGTTGCTTGTAATTTCATCAGGCTGCCTAAGTTTTAAGTTCCAGTTTTGTCCTGCATTACGTCATCTGGAACACCGTTGTCATGCTATGTTGTGAATCAGTTCGTGAACATACAACGTTTGTTATTATACTGTTTTGTTTGTTTCTCTCTGTGGTTTTCTGTCTGTCTTACTGGCCTAATATCAATCCTTCATCTACCCAGCCAGCCAGTCAGTCAGTCAGTCAGCCAGTCAGCCAGTAAGTCAGTCCGTCCGTCCGTCCTTCTATCTGTCTGTGTATTTGTTTGGTATTTACAGCATGTCCCACTTTGCTAATTGATGGTGCAAGGACAATTAATCAAACTGCCCTTCATTTTGACTGACTGACTGAACAACCAACAGACCGAAGACCGACCGACCGATAGGAAGAGACTCCGAGGGCCAGTGAATTGTTGGCGGTCAATTTCTTGGCGACATAAAAGAGACTGAAAGCCAGAAAGAAATTTGCGTCTATTCAACGACTGTCGTCTGGCATTCGAAGAGCATCACCAGCAGAAACGAGGCTGTCATAATAGACCGTTAATGTCGCCAGGCATAGAGGTCTGAGTAGATGGCTTCGAGGGGGTATTTGAGTAGGGCAGTGGGTGGATGGGGTGGGAACAGAGGAGTCAGTTGAAGCGAGACAGAGGCTATGAGGGAAAGGCAATTTCCTCAATTCAGCTGACCATCGAACCAATGAATGAACACGGACTAAGGTTGTGAGGAGGCTGAAGAAGATAAACGCATGAGACAGGAGATGGAGGAAAGAAAGTACGAGGAGGGCAAAGGAGGAGCAGGAGAAAGAATGGGGAAATAGGTGTCGGAAAAACAAGAATATGAGGAGAATGACAAGAGGAGGAGAAGAACTGCTGGTACTGAATGAGGATAACCGAGGAGGGATGGGAGGAGGGGCAGGAGTAGGAAGAAAGAGTAAAAAGATGAGCCTACATGGTAAAAGAATGGAGAAGGAGAAAATATGATGGTGGCGGATGAATATGGCAGAAAGGAGCCAAGGACGGAAGGCGGGCGAGAGGAAACCTCAGCGGGGGGCAGCGGCGTTAATAGCCACCAACAAAAGACCCGCCATTTTTCTGCCGCCAGAAATAGTAAACCATTGACTTCGTCATCATGTCATCGATATGTGACGATCAGATGCCTCGTTCTGCGCATGTGCGTCTTAGGGACACTCCCCTCCCTCCTCTGGTTCCCGAGGTACACACCTCCCACATATGCCTTGAAGCTGCAGAGATAGGCCTATATAATGCATTCATTTCTGAGTGCCTAAGTTAATGCGTTCCTATTTGCATTTATATTACTGATATGATAATTGGTTTCTTAAAATACGTGCAAGTAACACCCCAGGTTCACATACACGAAGTTCATCTAGAAAAATACTGCCGACTGGCAGAAAGAAATCATACAACCGTGAAATCACGGATGAAATAGAGAAAATAGAGTGAAACAAGAGCAAAGGAGAGCAGAGACTAGAGCAGGCAAGAGCAGGTGACAGCAGTGCAGAGAGACACACAGAAACAGACATTAACTCATACAAAGAGAGAGAAAGAGAGAGAGAAAGAAAGAGAGAGAGAGAAAGGGAGAAAGAGAGAGAGAGAGATAGAGAGAAAGGGAGAAAGAGAGAAAGAAACAGAGAGAGAAACAGAGAGAGAAACAGAGAGAGAAACAGAGAGAGAGAGAGAGAGAGAGAAAAGAGAGAGAAAAGCACTTGTTTGACGTGCGTCTTTAATTATTCTACCGACCTTTGACGATGACATCGAAGCTGGCCGAGGCATATCCGGTCTCAAGTGGGGAGTAGGACATGCACGAGTAGCTGCCTTCGTCTGCGGCTGAGACGTGGCCGATGACGAGGGTTCCATCGAGGTCGATGCCAAGACCGACGGTCCACTCCTCGTCCGAAGAGACGTCGATCATCAGGCCATTCTTCTGCCACAGGATCAGCCTGTTCGGCGGCTCAGCCTCCACGGGGCACCCGAGGCGACCTGTCATTCCCGCCGTCATGTAGACAAGAGACGCCGAGGAGGAGAAGGACAAAGACGAGGAGGAGAATTCTGGGGGAGACGGGTGGGTCAGCCCCCTCGAGGCACCGGCAACGATCGCTAACAGAACCAGGTAAGACCTCGGTCGTCCGTCCATCATCGTCACGTGTCAGACCACGTGGCATTTCGTCGCTGACAATCGACGCATGCGGACCTGAACGACTCATCCGACTGGACTTCAGCGAAATCAGAATTTCCCATCGGACTCGTTTGAAGGGTCCGATCACGTGACGCAGGCTGTTCTCCGATTGGCTGCTGTACAGCGCAAGCGAAGTACGCCGCTTATCAGCCTCTTTTGCATTTATAGATAATTTATGTCACGTGATGTAGAGCCGTTTCTGAAAAAACGCAAGTTTACTGTATCTTCACTTTTGCAGATCAGTTACAATGTCAAGCTTTGTCCTTGGACCCCATTGGGGATACCCCTCCGGACCTTGTATAGGCTCGAGCTTCGTGTTCGCCATGTGACCCCCTTTGCTGAAATCCTGGATCCGCCCTTGTGCATCTGATCTTACCTGCCTATTGATTTTGCTTTGACTGAGCGCCTGTGAATAAGCTGCTTCCTGCGACTTAGCTCTATGCGCGCTGTAGGAATCTCTAGATTACTATTATAATTTCGGCGCAAAATAGCAACAGGAATGCCACCTAAGGTGAACAGTCTGCGATTCGTTGGAGAGGAAAATGTGAAACTTCCGACTCACTTGATCATTACTTATTGGGATGCACTTATTCCACTCACTAGGATCCTGTCCAGAGGTCTTTATCCTCTGCTTCCAACCACAACGCTGACCACATTTTTCTTACGCAGTTTGTAACTGGGCAGTAGCAGACATTAATATATTATGTTTTGATTACGTGTATGTCTGCGTATTTAACTTGTGCTTATTCATGCGATATCTCGAGATATGTTTTTGTGGTCTCGGTGGAAGCCTGTCAGACAAACGAATGACCGCTAGATGGCGAAAAGACGACTAGCACCGCACCCCAAGTGACCATCATAGGATGACCGTCGCTCCTCACCCCAGCCCTCACTCCTCCCTCGACGAAGAATAATCGAATAAAGGACGGGAATCAGCGGATTCGTCCAGTGGCTTCCGATGAACGCGTTCATCCCAATTGCAGAAGCGCACTCTACTCTATAACTCAACAAACATACACACACTGGAGGCGAACATACAGACAGACAGAAACAGACAGGCAGAAAGACACAAAAGCTCTGACAGACATACATATGGCAGACGGTTAGAACGATAAACTTTCTGATGCTCTCCCGCAGCCATTTTGGCATCTATATAGACAGACAGACAGACAGACAGACAGACAGACAGGGAGGCAGGCAGGCAGGCAGACAGACAGAGACATACAGATGTATATGCAGACAGACGTAGAGGCTACAGGTGTCCACGAGCAATGAATCTGTTAGAGTGACGGCGGCCTCAGTCCAGCAGACGATGCAGTCTTTTATCTCCAACATTTAACAGATGACCAGTCGCAGCAGCAGCAGCAACAACAACAGGCGTCAATCAATTTCCATCTCCATCTCCGTCCGAATTCAAAGCACCTTGCAGAGGAAGATTATATTCCAATGTTCCATCCAACTATATGACCGACCATTACAGAGCTACATAAATAATTAATACAGTGCATATACCCATGTCTTAATGCATATATAAATACATATATAATCATCAGTTCCTGACGCCAGCCATGAAATATAAATATGTTTATGGAGATTATAAAAATTATACATAGGATGTGCGGCGTTATAATTCCGCAACACATAGGCATACGTGAATGTGATCTTATTAGAACGCATAGAACAAAGCCTTACCATGTGCAGTAGGCCTCACACAAACAGCTGTACCTATGAACATCGATGATCTTACTCACCAACAGCGCCAAGTCTGTGTTCTACAGAAAACAATGCATTCTGAAGACAAAGTGTGCACTGAAAAGACATCTGTTCACCGAATAGATGTCACGGCTGCCTTGAGCGGCGTCGACTTTTGGTTTGTGAGGCCAACGAGACGTCGTCTCCTTCTTGTTCTCCCTCTTCGGGAGGAGGATAAGGAGGAAGGAAGCGCCTCATTCCCGATCAACCATCTGACGCCCGTCCTTACGTTTCTCCTCGATGTGTTCTTTTCCTCCTTCTCCTCTTCCTCTTCCTCTTCTTCCTCCTCTTTCTGTCATTTTCCTCCTCCTTAGTCGCTGCTGCTTTAGTTCGGCCTTAGAACGACCAGCGTTTCGCCGTCCGTTCTTTGGTCAGACGGCCTGGATGCGACGGATGGGCATCAAGGGAGGACCAGCTGCTAGATGAACAGCGGTAGGGAGGTCGATGCCAGGGAATCACACATACAGGTAGGTAAATGTATAAGCAGGAAGGCATACAAGCAGACAAGCATATGGGCAGGATGAGACTAAAGGAATACCGGAGGACAGACTGATGACGGAGATTATTACTGAAGGAGAGAAAAAGTGAGACTGAGAGGAGAGAAAAACGGCGGAGGGTGAGGCAGAATGACTTAGCGACAGAGAAGAGAAAATATGAAGTAAGAGAGCAACGAGCAAGAGATTAAAATAGTGGCTGAGTGACAGCGTAAAGGTACGAGTAAGGTAAGTTGCATGATATAGGGATTGGTGGTTATAATTCAGTTAGAGAGGGTTGAAATGAACAGCTGTCTAACTGAAGGATTGCCTGATTGAATTGAAAAGGAACGAATGTGTAGGATCTGAATGGTGGGTGACGCGAATCAGGAAATGACAGAAGGTAAATCAAGACAAAAACCGGCAGAATGCAAAGGCAAATAATGTCATCTGAAAAGGAAAGACGTGAATTCGTGTGAGAAGACGATACCAAGTGCATTACCAATGGAAGGATTGTTTACATAAGGATAAAGACAAAGAACGACGGAGCGACAGAGGAAACGAGTGCGTGACGTCAGACAGGAAGAGGCGAATGTCGAAGACGAGGAATGGCGAGTAAGCCTCAAGCATGGACGCAATTAGTTCTGTTGGACTGATTGAAGAGCAAAGAAATGATTCCGTGATTAACTAAAACAAAGAATGAGATACAACAAGGTGGGTGGAAGAGGAAAAGCATGAGTCAACAAGGAAGAGTTTGCGATGACTGTCACCAGTTGATCGAGGGAGGAAGTGACGAAACTAGACAAAATCTTTTTGAATTCACAAGTGGCAGACAACATTTGTGCGAAAGGCTGACAAATCAGCTCTGATTTCATCTAATACATTTGTTGATTCAAACTAGCTGACATAGCGCTATACAAGCTACGACCTCAGTCCAGTTCGTTTATTGTCTCAGAACCCACTTCTTCAGAAATACTGTAATCTATGTTGTTCTAAGTACAGCGCTCACTCCATTCTTCTATAAACAATATATTGTTCCACATCGAGCTCACTAAGTACTGTAAGTATTTTGAGAAGACTACATCGAAAGTACAGGATGACAAAGATGGATATAAAACTTCACTGAATTGAAGTCATCAACAGTTTAGGAAATATACAGGCTACCAACTCTACATCAATAGATCTCAAATGGAAAACTCAGAAGGAACCATATGGGTCCGGCTATTCGGCCGATACTCATTCGTCCGATTGGTTGTAGGGGTGGGACATCGATTGGCCAATTTCTCAGAATAATGAACATGAACATCAACATTCTTTTATTGATCAAAAAAAATATATAACAGCGATAAACACAATATACAGAAAGGTTTTAGGATACAAAAGGAAAACCCAGAAGGGACCAAAGTCCCGCTTATTAGGGTCCCCCCCTGTACCAAAAGCTATTGCTAGATGACGAATGATTAACAGCATCATTAACTGGAAAAAAATAGTTATTACTATCTTAATTTCTAGTTTCTAATTAAGTTCATAACAGAGTGACAATCATTACTGCAATCTTATTATACATTGCTTTTTGTCTATGTAACGTAGATCGTGATAAGGACCTATACGGCGCTGAGATCCAGCGATGCACCCAGACTAGAGGCCCGGGCCACGCTGAGTCCTGACCATGTACATGCACTGACCGAACGCCTACAGATAGACATAGCTAGAGAGACGGAGAGACAGAGAAAGCAAGACAGAGAGAAGCTTCAGTTGGGTAGGCAAGAGACAGACAGATGGAAGTCAGGTTAGACGGAGAACTGGACTGACAGGCATACATACAGAAGAAAGGATGGACGGAAAGATAAACATAGGATACACGGACAAAGAAAATATTGAGACTTGGCCTTTTTATTTTTAGCTCATCTTGATTAGAAAGAGAACCTCGCCTTGAAATTGGAAATCTGAGGAGATGCTCTTTCTGTCACGTTTGCAACAAACGGTGGTGAATGGTGAATAAAGATGTCAAACACGACAGTGTATTTGCTCCTGATTACGAGATTACCACGATTTCCCCACATAGCCGTTACACGTGCTTTGAACTGGTACAAAGTGCGTAGTTAGGCAAGAACATCAAGCAATGGGTCCTTTTACCAAGTAGAAAATTTCCTTGTGTTAGTACGAACAAATTATATGCGAAAGTCCATACACGTTGTACTGAAATACTTATGCAACTTCGAAGCACTTCTAAACTAGTTGGTAAATGTTGTCGGCAGCAGGCCAATTTTACATCGGTACAGACCATGCCAATACAGTCCAAAGTCTTAATATAATGATTGCTATTAAGCCATTTTGGATTAGGCTCTTGAATGTAATTTGCATATTATGCAAACAGCTCCTTTCTGCAAGACTATTGGGCATTTTCGACAATTGGGATAGTTAGTTATCCGGACAATGTTGTAATACGACGAATACGGATATATTAAGATGTGACAAATACAACGAACATAGATTTAGGGAAGGTCTGGCGAACACATGTGCTCTTTCCATGTCAACGGCTCATCATTTAAAACTCCCTCAATTTTTTGTATAAAGTTACATGAGTGATTATTAATGTCGCTACAAGTAATATTCTCAGCCAACTTAGGCACCGTTTTTGAGGGTTATCGAAAAACTATATTACGAACTCAGTCTTATCCAAGTTAGTGGACAATTTATTAGCCAGAAATCAGTCAGACACTTTTCGCATTATCCATTCACTCGGTGTATTAGAACAATAAACAAGCAAGTAAGTAAGCATTTGTCAGCAGGCAATGTGTCCATCAGTTACTGTAAGCGTGGAATCGAGGCGTAGCCTATATCTTTATTAGAATCAAATATATTGGTCTCTATAGCACCTACTGATATTAATTAATGTTAATTTTAAACCAGAATTAACATACCACAAGGTCTGATATTAAAATTTCTACAGATACAACTTGATTTCTGTAACTGTCAGTCTTCGTATCAAGGGTATGTCGCATATGTTAGGCTATTCGAATAACAATAAATAATAATAATTAGCAACTTCTAAAGCGCCGGTATCTAATGCACAAGGCATCAACCGATAGCACACCAAAATCAAGCCACAATCAGGTCGATATCCAGAAGGTCAGTCCGCACGACAAATGGTCAACAATTATACCACTGAAACAAAAACATTCTCTGGAACAGGAATGAAATGTCTTGCATTTCAGGTAAAATTAAATCGAATCCATCTCAATTTATTGAATCGAGTGTTTTGAAGACCAAAAGAAATGCAGTAAGCAAATTAAATGGTGGCATATGTTACAACCTCTTTGTGCATCCATCAATTCAGCAACTCTGAAGCGTTCATTCCGGCCATTTAACTTGTTTATTTGTGTATTTTAGCACATAATTAAGAACATTAATGTAATTAAAAGGCACTTTTAAGACAATGATTTTACACCGTAGTAATAAAATATAAAATGACGCAGAGGAAGAATGACAGACTATTATTTCAACTAAAGACAATAGTAACGGAGTCTATGATGAAACCGGTCATTCTGGTAGCTAATGATGCTATGTTGAATTAAAATTCAGCAAGGACTTTTTGGAAAGAACGATTTCTCGAAGTCAACGAACTGGATATTATTTTAAAACTCGGCTATCGATTTTTACGGAGAACTATATACGTTGAAAGGAAACTGTGGCCCTTAGATGTGGGTAGTCCAGTTTTCAACTGATCCCAAGAAAACACATCTTAACAAGGGTCAGCTAACAGAAACGAAATCTAGGTTCTTTTATGTAGATTTTCATCACGCACCAAAGGCTATCTTGAATACCTACCTATAAAGGCCGCAGCAACATGATAACCCGTATGAGCTGCAACTGATGCCATGGAGCTTCTACTTGTCCGTTCTGCTATGGTTGACACTGCGCCGGCTTACATTCGGGAGCTGTGTGTTCCTGTGTCCAGTCAACCTGGTGGCCGGTTGCTGCGTTCTGCTGCTCGTGGAGAGATGCTGATTCCTCGTTACCGCACGTCGTTGCGTGCTCATCGTGCCTTCTCCTGCTTTGGTCCCTCGTTCTGGAACAGTCTCCCTTTAAACATTCGTACTTTTCCACTTAGTTTAACTCAACGTTCATTCTCTGTTAACTTGAAAACGCACTTGTTTAGATCGGTAGGATAGCCGTGTCATCAGCGCTTTTGAGAGGTACTTGAAGAGCGCTATATAAGTGTTTGTTACATTACATTACATTATTATCATTCTGTATGATGATACATCTAGAACCCACTTCTATGGGTTTGGTGGTAAGACTCTCTTACTGATATTATGCTCTAAACTGAGAATTTACCTCGTCCAGTTTGTTTATGGCCGATATTTTCTGCTGCACGGCTTCGATGCCCACTTCTGAACTTTATAAGAGAGCATTATTAAATTTCTGTTATGTGTCTATTGTCAAATCTTGGGTTCTGGCGGAGAAGGATAGCACGGATACAAGGACAGCCTAATAGTTAATGTGCCTACGATGTAATTGCAATTGTAATTTGAGATTTATAAAGCGCCTCTTAGAGGACAAACTCAACAGAGGTACTTCCGAACAGAAAAAGTAAAATCACTGTTGAACAGTACAGTCTTCAGGCACCTGCGGAATACTGAGAGAGGGAGAGAAAGAGATCAAGTCGCAATTCTCGAGGGAGACGATTCCAGCAAGTGGGACCGACATAGGCAAAGCTTCTGGACTAGGCAGTAGCGGTTCGCATGCGAGGGTCAAACAGGAAATCTTGATTGGCCGAGCGAAGGGAGCTGCCGCCCGGCAACGAGGAGACCAAAGTGCAGAAGTCAATAAGGTTAAGGGGAGCAGAGCCAATAACACAATTGCGCATGAGGGAGAGGATCTTAAAGTGGACGCGCTGCTGGACGGGGAGCCAGTGAAGAGTGTCACGAATATAAGACGAGATGTGGCCATATTTCGGAATGCCCCTTATGAGACGAGCAGCAGAGTTAAGCGCAGATTGCAATTTAGCAGTGTTGGCAAGCGCTAGGCCGGTAAAGATGGCGTTCCCAAAGTCAACTCTGGTGCAAATGAGGGCATGGACCAGAGTGGAGATAGCGTGGAAGGAAAGAGTACGGCGAATGGTGAGGAGCTGACGAAGATGACAGGACTTGGCTGGCACAATGTGTAAAGAAAAGCATAGTCGACGTCAACAGCCCTGACAGCCACTAAATATCGTCAAACCTTGGATGCTACTACTGCTTTCGATCGTAGACACTTAGACACTTAAAAGCTTCTGTCCAATGCTGTACACAATTTTCAGTTTGCATAGGCCTAATTGACGGGTTAAAAATGCCAAGGTTGAAATTAGTTTTCGCAAGAAACTCAAAATTCAAATTTAGCAAGTTGTATAAATTCCTTATATAGGGGCCTAAATTCGAATGCAGATACACTTCTAGAATGAAGTTGGTGGAGACGAATGGACGAAATTGTGTCCTGGTCTGGCAAAATGTTATGCAACTATATGGGGCTTGCCCCAATAAATAGTGTTGATTTGTAAAGTTTTATTCAGAGGATTCGATTTGAAGGTTTGATTTTCCGACCAAGAAGCCTGGTTAATCGTCATCAGCTCCTTCTGCGCGGTTTGGGACGGACCCAGTTCTCAACGATGGCTTGACATTTCACTTGAAACTTTCATTTATATGTACTGGAACAATAGCTTTATTGAGAGGAGCATTAGATACGAGAAATGACGAAAATGAATGGAGAGCATTTATTTCCTTCCATCGCTGCCAAATGCCTGGGGTCAGGAACTGATAATGGCAATGATGATGATGATGATGATAACGATGATGATGATGATGATGACAACGACGACGAACATTTATACTGAATTTTTGTGTAAACAATAACTGTCCGCAGTCCTTACAGTCCTGGGTCTGAAATTCAAAAGCGCAGTTCGGAAGTCTTAGCCATCGAAAGATTTATCCTTTTACGTGGAAACGCGAACAGACTTCTCAGTTGATTTACTATTTTCCAAAGGTTGTTTAAAGTCGTAATGTGTTTGTGGCCTTTAAACTGTCTACGCTGAATCTCGTTTAACCATCTTGGATCTTGGATCTGCTCAGTGAAGTGCAGAGGGACATAATAGGCCCATACGTAAGTATTCGAGAAGGATGTCAAACGCTTCTAAATTGGGTTGTAGCCAGGGGACTCCTTTTCCTGGCGAATCCACTGTTAAGAAATTTGAAATATGCCTGAGTTTCTCGTTTCTTAAAGGGCGACATAAGGCGCTAATATTACCTACTAATTTATTACACACCCCTCTGCTTATCAATGCCTGGATTGAAGTTTAAGGGTGACAGGAAGGGTGTTTGGCTGTGCATTTCTAGATACTCCTCCCGACTTTGGTTCGCATATCGCAAGAGCTTGTTCTATACATCGAGGAGGTGTAGTCGAGACGTCGACCGTCCTGCCTTGCACCGACCCGATGCGTCCCTGCTCGAACTCCGGCCACGACCTCTCGCGCCACCTGGTGTTGGGTCTTCGTCGTCGTCTTCTTCGACGAACAGCCGGTCCTGAAGTGACGTAGTTTCGACGTCATCGTCCATAAAGGCATTCATCGTCGCAGAGTCGCCATCTAGCGATTGGTGTCGTCTTCGCTTTCCGTCGGCGTTTAGGATCGGCGTCCGACGGTTGTATAGGCTAAGTAAGACATCGAAGGACATAGGTAGTAATGTAAATTTAAATGCAGTGTAAATTCAAATCTATGAAATTCTCAGCGCGACACAAAAGCTACCCTTAGATAGAGCAAGATCTAAATTTCAGGGAACTTCCAGATAGCCACACTATAGCGCTTTTGTAAGGTTCTTAAAAGGCGCTATACAGGTGCTTGGATACATATATACATGCATACATACATACATACATACATAGGCCTACATATATGCATCAACTTATGTACCGGCGCTATATAAAATCAGGTGTTACAGCATCGAAAAGGCCACAGGTCGTAATGTATTTGTGAAGTAATAGAAGCACGTCTTCCATAACACATTTAGAGCTCTGCTTTACAGAATCTGCTTCGATAGAGCATTTGCTCAACCTATTTTATTTAGCGCATTTTAGAACCTCCTTTATAGCGCTATTTCTGATCTGTAGTTTATAGCGCCATTTCACAGACAGAATTCTCTGACGCTATGAGCAACTTGTCTTCCATGGTGAATTTTCAGGCACTGTCTTATGTCGCCTTTTCAGAGACAAAATTCAGCTGAATGAGATAGTTTAGAGTGAGTTGGACTGAATTTATTGATATATTTATGTCTTTTATTTAAGCCCTTAATGCGCGCGTAGTCAGTAAACCTGAATCCAAGGGACTATATGTCAAGATATCATCACCATCATCATCATCGTCATCATAGTCATCATCACCATCATCATCATCGTCGTCGTCGTCATATAAGACTCTCTGGATCGTTTCCTTTTCCACAACACGCTATAAGCCGTCTATCTATATCTTCCATCTATAAGCTGTCTCTACTCTGGACGTCTCCAGGTCGCGTGTAGTCCGGCAGCGGGTCAGACTCCACCGCTCGTGTCCTTGTGTGGAGAGGGCGTACAACTGGCCTCTTCGAACCCCTTGGGGGAGCAGATGTCATGACTCGTAGAGCTCTGACGTAGTTTTGTTCGCTGTCACAACATGCGATATGTCCAAGCAGCCAGAGCCTCCTTGTTTGGATATGCCAAGACAGTTGTCCATTAAATACCTCTTCTATCCGATGGAATCGAGCGAACGAGAGTTTCTTGGATATGATGAGGTCTTGATTTGTAATTGTAATTTTAAAACAGCCTTTTTACGGCTTTTGGTAGGAACATCTCCGGCGCAAACATTATAAGAAGACACCGAGATCGTACTGTTTATTTTAAGCGGCTTGTTTATTGCCGATATACAAACTTTGATGCCATTAAAATACAATCCAATGCATGAATTGTGACTCACCTGCAGACAGGGTTAATCCCTGCGGACTGGAAGAAAGGAATAATCCTCTCTTTCGTGCAGGTAAAGGCAGCAGAAGACAGAAGAAACTGCAAGAATTACCGGTGCATCACTCTGCTGTCTGTAGCATCGCGTTTATTGATTTGAAGAGCCTTCTCTTAAAATGCTCTTAAAATGTCACTAATGCAAAGCGGCTTCACTCCGGGCAGGTTGACATTAGACAGCATATTCACCGCATATACAGACTAGACGAGAATACCCCACACCACTGTGGACAGCGTACGTCGATCTAAGGGCCTCCTTGGAGTCCGATGATAAGCGCCACTGTGTAGGTTGCTTCACAGATGTGGCCTTCAACCAAGGGCACCCCATAAATGATGTCTTCACTCGTCAACCTCACGCCAGAAACTGCGTGCGAGTGGTTGATGGAACATCGAAATGGTACATATAATTGCTAGTAACTGTAAATGTAAACGGTTATATATAGCGACCGTTTGGCCTCGACTCTGCTCATTTCTCAATGAATTGATCGGGTTAGGTCCTTCACCACTCCTGTCCGTTTGAATGGGCGCCAAGCCATTTATTTAAAGTTTCCGTGCAAGGACTAGTATGAGGCACGGATGCCGCATGGTTCTAGGCCTCTTTGCGGCGTCAACTGACCAAAATAATAATAATGGAGCCTATGATTTCATTTCATTTCATTTTTATTGCTCCACAAAAAGACAACAGCATATAACATATTACTTTTTTAAAATTCATGTGGGATGCAACAGGCAATCCCAGAAAGAACCATGTTCCGCTTATTAGGGACGCGTACGTCACATGGAATGCTATATGAAATGACAAATAATTAATCAACTTAACAGGCCTATAGTCCAACTGGACTTGAGCAAACAGAACCTTTTTAACAAGAACCAAAAAAACTTAACTAACAGAATGAAGTAATTTACATGAATCCATAACACTATTCTGCATGAAGCAAGCCTGAGATTTTCACTGGCCTGGGCTTTGAAGTTGACATCGCATTACTGCCAGGATTGCTGAAGGTTCTCTTACTGGGGCTGGAGATTGTGGTGGAGGAAGAAAATTGCATTTAGGATGGAACTAAAGTGGGATGCTAGCCACCACATAGAGTACCCAAGGTCTGCATGTTGAAACCGCTTTGGACGACGTGGTGGAGATTGTGGACAACTTAACTTATTTCGGAAGCCAGACCGTTGCCAGTGTTGATTATATAATACCCAGTGATCGGCATTGAACAGAGATAGGTCTTATAACCTGCCTTGATAATGGAATTTGGACTCCAGCATCAAGCTCAAGATCATCGCTTCAAATTTATTTACTACGTTTTGCCGGTCTCTCACTCTCTTTCTCTCTCTCTCTCTCTCTCTCTCTCTCTCTCTCTCTCTCTCTCTCTCTCTCTCTCTCTCTCTATGGTTGTGAGGTCTGGACGTTCAGAGAGCCCTTGAACAAGGATCTGGATGGTTTCGATGTGCGGTGCTTCCGAAGGATCCTCAAGATTCTCTACACAGACCATGTCTTCAACAAGAAGACCAGAACAATGACAACAACCGTATCAGTCTCTCTGCCTTTGTGGCCGAGAACGCCGATCATGCGGTTCTTCGATAAATCGAGTTCCCAAGGAATGGAAGATGCCATGAGGTACATTCAGAGCCATGTGGACCAGCAAGAACAATCCGAAAGCATTTGGAAAGACACGGTTTTAAGCTGCACGCTGCATGGAGAAAGTCTCAGAAGGACAGAGAAGCTGCGCTCATTTGAGTTCGCCATTGTAGACAGACAGACAGACAGACACACGCACACACACAGACAGAGGGAGCGACAGTATGGGAGAGAGAGAGAGCGAGAGAGAGACAGGGAGAAATAATAATGAATGGGTCTAATATATTTATGGAGAACAGTAGTGAAATTAATCGTTTAGAACACCTCCTCTATACAGCATCCCTAGGACTGCAGATAGCATTATGAAGCACGCAGATTATTCATATTTTTAAGCATCAAATATGAATAGCTCGGAATTCCCATTGCGTTTTATTTCTGATCATATGTCTTATACTGTTACAAAGGAGTGATAATATCGCTTGCAATTGCTGCTGTGCAGAGCACTATGAGCTCGGCCTCCCTTGTCCAATCTTCGTAGAGAGAGGGAGTGGCGAAAGAGTCGCCTGGAGAGAAATAAAGCACGAAGCAGGAAAGGAGCCTGGGAAACGTTGGAGAGAATGAGGCATAGAAAATTGGAATAAGAGAAATTGAAAAACAGAGAAGATGGAAAGAATGATGAGGAAAATGAAGACTCAATTGCCATTGAAACTGAAATGATTTTCATTCTGTTAAATGATTTTCATTCTGCTAAGCTCAATGCGATAAGCAAATCAACTTTAAAAAAGAACGGGCTTGTGTTGAGTGAGCGTGTTTTCAAGTGAAAAGAAAACAGTTAAGAATTGAAAGCAAGGAAAAGACTAAACAAATATAATGGGACGCTGAAGTTTAGGCCGCTATATGTTCAAACAGGAAGGCACAAGCTGGTACAAGGGCATATAGGCATGTAATGTATTATAACTTATAAGCGAAGAGCAAATGCTGAAAGGAAAGAAGACAAACATTACAGAGACATTGACGACGCTATCGATATTCACTGTATGTATGTATGTGTGTATGTATATATGTATGTGTGTATTTATGTATGTATGTATGTATGTATGTATGATGTTTGTATGATGTATGTATGATGTATGTATGTATGATGTATATATGCATGGATGTATGTAGGCCAATGTATGTATGCACACCATGCATATATGTATGTTGGTATGTGTATACTTACGTACATATGTTTATATGTTAGTGTATGTAGGTATGCATGTACTGAACGTGTGCTTATATGTTTATATGGTTATATAGGCATTCAACAGCGCCCTTTAAGAGATGCTCCTAATTGATGTATAGCTTGATAAGCTGTTCAGATGCTTGTCAAATATATTTTTGCAATTATAATTGTGCATACTTTCCTTTTGTCATTTGATGGATTATGTTGTCTAAACACGAAATTTGCGTGATAATCCTAGCAGTTTGGACTTTGTTGCCGAGTCTGCGTATCGGAATTATCTTTCGTTTTCACCAAGGATATACTGAGTTTCGGACTGTTTATTATTCTCTGTTATCGTGACCTTCTGTGACTCGAACTACCTACAGAGGGGATAGAATTCCAGCCGGATAGTCCAGTCTCAGAGTTGCAGACTTACGTTCGCCATCTACTCTGGGAAATCTTGGATTCGGTAGAAGAAGGGTGAAGACAGTATTTGGAGCGGCATCAACCGTCAACACGGTAGGACTCAACTACCTACCATCTGGCGGGTGACGCATGCTTGCATATCCGGCTGTTCGAAGGATATAGGGACGCCGCCACTGGTGACTCTTCTAGCTATCTGAGTCACGCTCACTAATGGATGAATGTTCCGTTCTTAATTTCATTTAATATCGTTAAGCCTAGCGCAGAGAGTGCCTCTGATTCGTTTATCTTGAAACGGCGCTATATGAATTTCTGATTACAATTACATCTGGAGCAGTAAATATGATGAGGCTTCAGGTAGGAACAGGATAGGGAGGACGAGAGGAAGGGATGGGCGGAGGGAAGGATAGAGGGAGGGAGGTTTCCTGATGCAGGTCGACTGACTTACTTGAGTTGTTTTTCATATTTGGTCAGCGTCGTTGTAGATGGGCAGATCATCGCATCGCAGAATCGACCGAGGTTGCAGTAGCAGCAGACAATAACAACCATCGCTATGGCAACGGCGCCTGTCAGAGTAAAGCCGACCATCTGGAGACTGTGCAGCTGCGGAGGATTATGAGCTGGCATCAGGAAATCTGGCAGAGCATCTGAAAAGAAGCGAACCAGCATCATTAGCAGCAGCAGCAGCAGCAGCAGCAGCCTGGTCAACATTAGCTTCATCAACATCAGCCTCCTCGGCAGCAATGTCTACGCAAAAGTCGACATCTGTTTGTCAGCAGCTTAGAATTAAAGCCCTCTAAAGGATTCTAACAACGAAAACGTACATTGGCAAAAGTACTTTGGCAAAGATGGCATCTGCGAAGAAGATTAGCCATTCCATAATGTACTCTATCTCTTGCACAGAATAGTTTTTCACTCCTTCTGCATTTTATCCTCTTGGTTAAATAAAAGTTATAATAACAACATTACCAAATGTTTGGAAACCGGTTCAAAATAACGAATAACAATTGTATTTTAACTGCATGCTAAAAATTCATCTGAATTCAACTGTGACGAATAATACACTGTACATATCTACGTACACGCATACATACTGTCACTTCCCTGCAATGTTTCCTCTAAGCTGCGCGTGTGCGCGCGCACGGATTTTGATGATAGCGCGCATAACATTTCCTGCTAGAGCACGAACTATATCAGTGTTCATATTATTTCAAAGTTAAATTTAGCTCATTGTTACGGCTGCTGGCATATTTATCCTACTATATTCAGCAGACCAAAACAAGATTCCGTGTTGCGAAACCTAATGACATGCAAGCCTAGATTGTGAAGTATCCACCGAGAGATACAATCACATTCATCTGTTCCATATAAGATACTGGTCTATTGAACTGTGCATCAGTTCCCATCATTGTGAGCGCTTTGTGAGCCTTATACACGCGGCTTCCTAAGCTCTAACCACTCTAGTCTCCATAGGGGATATTTCTTAATACAGTGTTCTAAGTCTATAGCTGCTCTCTCCGTTAACGATCTAATGTACGAATATTGTAAAGAACAGGTGACTGAAAACTACCCATAGTAAGTATTGTTTGAAGTGTGTAACAAATCCTGAGGATCCTCTGTACTAACTGTTTTAAACGCCGTTCTTAAGGAGTTAGTTGACCTCTGTGAAATCTCCAGAAAGCTGTTGACCTTGCGCGGTCAAAGTTCATCATTTAGTTAAAGCAAAATTTGCCAAGTTGCTCTCGCAGTACCTCTGAGAATGCCTGCACGGGAGCAATGATGTTAAAAAGGTGTTAAGCAAATACAAATACAGCCTCTGTGTTCCTTCCGGTTCATTGAGCGAGTCTGCAACCACGTGGACTGCAGATTTTCAGAAGATGAGTTGCTAGAATGGAAGATGTTCGAGTTACTCGCGTTGGCAGACGCAAAGAACTATGACGTTGGACAAACCGAGATTGCCAGATTAGCAGTAAAGTATTGTAAGCTACTTATAATAACACTGACGATGAATATAAGAATCAGCTTGCAAAAAGTTTTGTGTTTTTATACATACCATCAAGAAGAAATTTAAGGCAGTCTAACTAATGAATGATAACTTAATCCCGCAGCTGCTCTGTGATGGATTTAGAGAGGCAGTTATATCTCTGCAGCAGGTGACCTCTACAGTAACTGTTGAATTGCACGAGTTGCTTACGTTGTTCGCAGTGGCTGCCGTGGTAACCGAAGGGGCATTGGCAAGAATAGCCGTAAGGAGTGCCGTCGCACGTTCCGTCGTTCTGACAGGGGTTCGATTCGCAGTTGTCGATCAAGACGTCGCAGTTTGCACCTGACATATTCAGACAACACAACAACATACATGTCCAGCGCTTCATAATGGGGCTTTTTGTAGTTGAAATCACAGATTTAAATAGCGGCTGTTCAAGTGAGACTCATACTGCAGCAAATGAGATATAATCGTTACATGCGAACTTTGAATTGGAAAGATCGCTTTGTCGAGTTTGGATTGGATATATGACATACGTAGGCTACTTTCGAATCTGAAATCGGGAAGCTTATGACAAAAAGACGAGGGATCGGAGAAATGTATCTCACCCGTGAAGCCTGGATTACATTCACAGACGTAATAATCTCCATGATCGAAGCAGACGTGCAAGCAAGGATTCGACTGACATGCGCTCACCTGCAAGCAACTCAACAGAGTAACTAGCAATACTGATTCCAGGATTCCGAAGGTTTTTTAGGAAGAATCAAGTGAAATTAGGCTCTCGTTTAGTTGTGAAGAGTTTAATTTTAAACTATTTTATCTTTTGACATCTCGAGCTCCATACAAGGATCTCATGGAATTCGAACGCTTGCATATTTTTCCATAGGAATATTGGAGCATTTGAAATGCACCACTTGAAAACGGCAGATCACATTATGCTACATCACGTTGTTTTATTTATGCTACGCTGTTTTATTATGTCATGTCATGTTAAGTTATGTGCTGTTTGTTATGTTGGTATGTCATGTTAGCTTACGTTATCTTATGTTATCGTATCTTATGTTATGTTACCTTATGTCATGTCATGTCATGTTATCTTATCTTATGTTATCTTATATTATCTTGTCATGTTATGTTATCTCATGGTAAATTGTCTTATGTTAAGCAAAATCAACAAATTTCAATGCACAATGTACAGAACTCCATATAGGTCTAAGCTGAGCAGCTCACAATCAGTGTCTTCTGAACAATGCGGAAATTTCACACTGAACAAAGTATAATGCACATTCAGTCCTGCACACTCATTCACATTCTAAAATGTTGAAAATGCACATTTACAGGCAGAAACGTTCAAGCCACGCTGCCTTCGGGTACATAGATGTTATTTACGGGTGAGAAAATTATACGGCACGCGATACTGTTGCTGATATCATGCGCCCAGAAAGTATGCATCTGTTTTGTCAGCCTTTCTTCTATTTTAATAGTCTATAAGAAATTGTACAGAATTTTGCAAATATTAAGATAATCCAATTTTTAACTTTTCATTTCCCAAAATCATTCAACTTTGTACATTCTATCATGGTGAAAATTGAAATTTTGGTGGTGACACATAATTTTCAAACTTGCGGTGGACTGCGGCTCTCAACAGACTTTGAAGCGTCCCTGTAATCTCTGCCGAAAGGTTTATTAAAGTATGTTTAATTGTTTATGTACTTAAATACCTTGAAGGAGCAGTCGTCTCTGGCATATCCTGGTCGGCAGAGGCATTCGTAGGGTCGAACGGCATCGTCTGCTTCTTCTCCTGCTTCTCTTCGTGCTCCAGTGGTGTCTTCTCGGCCTTGGGCTGGCTTTGTCGGGCGACAGAGTCCGTCGTTTTTGCACGGATTTGGAGCGCAAGGGGAATTGTAATTCATATCGCATAGCCTACCTCCGAAACCTGAAATGTATCGCTGAAAATATGCTGGAAATGACGATTTAGATGAGGATTCTAATGAGTGTATGAGGAGAATGAAGAATCTGGCAAGATAAGTTACTGTTTATGAGGAAGATCAGGAAGACAGCAGCTGATATGAAGAAAAACAAAAGGTTGATCGAGTATGAAGATCATGGAGATGTTATAAGTGACTATGAGCAGGTATGTGGAGGTTAAGAAGAATTATTTTGAATATGATGATGATCAAGATAGCGAGAGCCAGAAAGATTTGAAGAGGGATGAACAGCAAATAGGGCTGCGTCCAGAAGTATGCCAATAGGACATTGCATTCGTATCGCGAATGGCTCGTGACATGCATTACGACCATATCATATAGCATATCATATAGCATATCATATAGCATATCATATAGCATATCATATAGCATATCATATAGCATATCATATAGCATATCATATAGCATATCGCAAGCCATTCCGTAGCCCAACTTATCAAGTCGTTTGGTGTCTCAAAAAACATCTCGTGCTTCGTTAGATAAGTCACGCAGTTAGCAAAATCTATTTCGTAAACGATAAATATTATTTACCGGCTAAAAGTATATTTGAATGTAGAAGACATCTGACATGACAGGAGCTATCGTGCAAATCCACAGTCAATTTTGTGACCTGCAAAGATGTCTATGATCCTGCCTGACCAATCGACGTCAGACCGAATGACTGGCCACTGACCAACCAACAGATCGCACGACTGACTGACTGACTGACTGCTTAATTATCAGGTGGACCGACCGCTGGACCAACCAGTGGGTGAATCGAGTGTCTTACTGACCTGGGACGCAGTAGCATCTGAAGCTGTCCTTCTCTTTACCATCGACGACGCAGATGCCATTGAGACACGGATTCGGATCACATATATCCGGCTCCTCCTCTTCCTCCTCCACCGCCTCAGTCCCTTCGTCCGCTTTTGCCTCTGCCTCATCCGGAATGCAGTCAGCGGCAACTTGTGGACTGTTGCAGAGGCATTGGGGGTTAGTGAGCCCTTTGTCCCGAACGACGCAGGTCGTGGTATTCTGAATTCTACAGGTGCTCGTCCTGTTGCATCTTGACGAACGGTGCACAACTCGGTCCGAGAGAGCGGATGGGGAGACAGCGGATAATGCATCTTTGTCATCCCTACCAGCAGCTGCTGCTGAATAATAAAAATGGCTGAAAAACGGATATGGTGTGAATAACGAATGCATGAGAAATAGTTAAAAGGTGCTTTGGGAAAATGATAAAGAACCATCAATTGCAGATTACAGATAAATGAGACAAGTATTTATTGAAATAGAAGCTTATGGAGATAAACACAGCTAGCCAAGATGAACATTTACACTACATAAGAAACGTCTAGGTATAAATGAAAGTTGTTCATTTGAAATTTAAAATGTAACACGCAAGAATGTTCGCAACTTTCTTGCGGAGACAATAATTCACTCTAAACTGAAAGCCATCCTCTTCCAGTCTAGTCTTTGGTTCTTAATGTTTTCTGTTCCACGACTTCAATGTGCATTTCTGAACTTTGTAAGGAGGGCATTGTCAAATTACAGTTGCTTTTTTGTATTATATTGAATATATTATATGTATTGTGTTGTATAGAAGGAGTAGAAGGAAGATATGGAGACGGCGGCGCCTTCAAAGTATAGAACATAGATGTCATGAAGATAAAGTTTCTTTCAAGTGTCGTTATTTCGTTATTGTTGTCATGGATGCAACGGTGGTACATAGAAAGAAATGATTTCGCCGAGCGAATTCTAATCAAGAGATTTAAGAAAAGATAATGATCAATAAGCACCAATGATAAGCAGCCTACTAATCATAGATAAAACACCTTCTACAAATTGCAACTTATCTGATCATATTACGGCGGGCAAACCTTACAATTTTAAAAGGAAGCTTTATCCCTGGTTCAGACCCTCAACTGCAGGTTTGAAAGGCTGCAATGTCCTCCTAGTCTTTTGCTGTGTCAGCCGCACCGTGCCCATTTTTTTCTTAGGTTCGTATCATAGAGGCGGGCATATTTAACTTCGATTTTAATATATTGTTATTGCTGAAGAGTTAATGAAAATACGCTGACTAAGTCTCCAGCTAAAAGTAATAGTTGGAGACTTCTATAATGCATGTGCTTAATGCCTAAAGGATCAACAGACGGCGAAAAAAACACCAAGGCCTATTTGGGTCAGTACCCAGAAAGTCAATCCACTGAGATAACAATTGCAAAGCTGTGCCATTTTTATTAGATTTTCATTAGATTAGATCGATTAGGTTGATCCTTTTGCATCCACACAGTCAGTCACTGCATAATTTTATCCTGACTGTTATAAACTGTATTAACTTTGATCTGTTTGTTGTAAACTGCATTAACTGAGTGTCGATGTTGAGTCAGTGAATCAATCAATTAATATAATTTTATTGGCTACAATACAGTAAAACTCTGACGTTGGTTAGTAAGCCATATGCTACTGAATATTTACGCATTAGCAATGAACCGGAACTTGATTCTACCATCTGGATCCGGCCTGATATCAGCCATCCGGAACTACCCGGATCAGTTTGCCTTGGCTTGTTTTGCAATAATGCACACAAAATTGTGCCTTACGGCGGCTTTCAAAGTGATGAATTTGGTCGTTCGTTGAGAAGTAATTTTGCGGAAACAAAGGTAGAGGCTTACTTAAGATGGCATCGCAACAACAAGTTTAGGCAATAAAGAGCTTGGATTCTATGACAGAATAAAGTGTTGGAGTTAATCTGCGTCGGCTTCACCTGACCTCAGTAGAAAATCTCGCTTTTGTAAAAACCCTTGATGAAACGGTTATAACTACCGTTTCAATATTAGGCACCCGTATTGAAGGTATGGAAGAAGTCTATTATATAGCAAAACTTAAGCATTTTAAAAGAAAGCGAGCCTTTTCGAGTCATATAATTGATTTTCTTACTAGTTGTATTAACGTTTTCCTTCGGTTTGAATGCTGTTAAGTATTTAGCCCAGAAATTTGGCCCAGGAAGTATGGGAGATTTTTAACTCATCAGTTTGAATAAGCAAATAGAGTGAATTTTCTTATTACGGCCAGAAAAACCGATATAATTTGTTTGTTAAGGTTAAATGACACTTTAGAAAACAGCATGAAAACAGTTGGAATGTGAAGGCAGTTCTCTGTTTAGAGTCCTATATATCTGCAACCCATGTGATGTTAGAATTGCCATCTGCCAGCAGAACTAGTTGCAATGTTGAATTATGACATTTTGGCAGTTCGTTTATTTAGAAAAAAATAACAAAGATCCTAAACAAACCCTCATTTTGCATCATCATCGTCGAACTCGTCGTTGTTGTCGGCGTCGTCGCAGTTGCCGAGGTGAAAAGAAGGCAATCATGTTACTTTATTTATTGCCACTTATTGGCCCGTAGTGTAGTTTGCTGTCGAAACCATTTTAAAGCTTATAGAGCTCTGTATAACAAACAGTTAATAAACCTACCAGGTTTTTCTTTAGTTTTGTAGCTGTTGCTTTTGATCATGCGGTTGTTACTTCTGATCTTGTAGTTGTTTCTAGAGTTGCTCGTCTTGTTGTTCGGAAACTCGTCCTGGTTTCGTCTTAGACACTCATACCCAGGGCAACAGCGACAATAAAAGGACGACTGTGTGAGGTAAAATAGAACAGCATCTTGCTACATGTAAATGACGAAATTTTTGTTCTTAATAACATTTGACACCACTTAGGCTAGCGTAGGTAGCGCTTTAACGAGGTACTCAAAAGGCGCTATATAAAATATCCTGATTCGTACAAAAAACCTATACCTATTCAGGTCACGGTCTAAATAATGATTCATGATAGTCTAATCGGTAGCGCGATGGGCTGTAATCCAACGATTGCGGCTTCGCACATGTTGTGCGGATTCTGCGTAACAGCACTGGACAGATAGTTCGCGCACAATTCATATTTCCTGAGGTTAAGGTGACAGCCAACCTCTGTCGAAACTGTTAAGTGACCTAGAGTTTCTTTCAGCGATCCCACAACAGGACACCATTTAAATATTATTATGCTTATGTATGGGGCTTGTTATTATGAATATATAGGGCTTAACGAATGTATGACGCAATCAACTAAGCGTTAGACTTTGTTAGTCCAACGATGCTGATATCTAGAATGAGATCTATCAAACTTACGCTCGTGAAATTGGCAACACAGCGCCCTCTGTTGAAGCAAGTCTCGTTCGACAGTCGAGTGCAATCGCTTCTGTCTTTGACCGTTACGTTGATTCGCAGACCAGATTCACAGAAGAACGACGCCGAGCGGTTCGACTTCGTCACGTCAACCGCTGTCATTCATACATACTATATTGGATATGCTTTGCATGTATATATGTATGTATGTATGCATGTATGTATGTGTCACAAAATGCGCTAGAAGATGATACCGGACCTTGTGCGCGGGAAAAACTTACCCAGTGGGCGCTCAGGTAGGAGTGGCTGGGGCACACATGAGCTGTAAACATGAACTGTATGTAACAGTTTGTAAATAACTCATGTGGAAATAATTTTATAAACTTAGGTTCTGTGCTTGAATATCGAGTAGGCCAGAAACGAACTTTGCGACAGTATGTATGCCTATATGTATGTATGTATGTATGTATGTATGCATCTATGTGTGTATGGATGCATGTCTGTGTGTATGTATGCATGTATGTGTGTGTATGTATGTATGTATATGTGTATGTTTGCATGTGTATGTATGCATGTGTATGTATGTATCTATGCATTTATGATGTATGTATGTGTGTACGAATGTATGTATATATGCATATAAATGAGCTTGAAATAAAGACAGGTACATACGCTGGCGTGACCGTCATTTAGAAATGCCTAGAGTATGACAGGTAGGGATGTATTCGGTGACGCAGTCGAATTAATGCGATTTGCAGTAGATAATAATGATTGACACGAGAATCGATGGTTTTCCAGATTGTTTATGTATGAATGTATCCGGTTCTCTTGTTGGCTGACCCCTCCACAGGAGAGCGAGAGACAGAGACAGACAGAGACAGACAGAGACAGACTGAGATATAAGAGAGACAGAGAGACAGACAGACAGTTTTTCACAACCATACGATCTTTGCGAAACATACCAGGTGAGGAGGCAGCCCTACTGATCATCTAGAGGAGTAGAAACAAATCCTAGCGGAAGCCACCTAAGCACTATAGTAGCCTTGCCGTCAGTAATAAAGTTAGCCTCTTGTGATACGTACCATCATCATCATCATCATCATCATCACCATCATCACCATCATCATCATCACCATCATTATCATTATCATTATTATTGTCATTATTATTATTATTATTATTATTATTATTATTATTATTATTATTATTATTATTATTATGCATGGGATGACCACAGACGCAGGAGAAGCACATGGAGGGCGTAGTTTTTTTATGGTCAATTAATAACGCTGTTGTACCTGGTAAGCCTAATTATGTATACATAATGTGTGTATGCATATATACAGGAGTACTATGAATATAAATATATAAATGATATATGCCTACAGAGCCTACAGAGTGTTCTATAGCAAACTACTACGCAGTTGAAAATATGTTCAGAAAGGACCAGTGTGCGATATTTCTTATTAAAACAACGTATTAGACTTTATATTGGCTTTTGGAAAGACAGTCAGTGGGGTTTTTATGGAAATCATTTCGAAGAGTATTGCTCAACTACAGTGGTGTGCAAAAGTCTGGAACCACCTACGAATTTTGACATTTTTTCAACTTTTTGACCTTTTACTGTAATTTTTTCATTACCCCACTAAATTTTTTTGTGTTTTTCATTATAAGGGATATATTTGGCTATTATAATCAACTTTTTGACCTAGTTTGGCCTTAATCTTCTAATTTTTTTGTTGAAGTTACCATGTTAATCGCTTAGCGTGTAAATCTCCTAATTTGTACACGTGTACGTACATCCCTAGGCAATAGTGTAAAATAATTAGTACGTACATGTATGCTTTAAAACAGGTCACGTGTGGTCTGTATTTCTTCGTAATCATTTAGGTGGCCTTGAAAAAGGCCGTTTTGTGTGACCGTGGTGAATTAGTATTTGGTGGGCCACCCTTTATTCTTGATCACCTGTCTGCACCGTTTCGGCATCGAGTGCACAAGTTTGACGAGGTGATCATGCGTGACAACGCGATTCCAGGCAGTAATGAGCTTTGAAGTTGGGCTTTGAAGTTGGGCGCTTCTTTGAAATTTCCAATGTCACCTTGTGCCACAGATTCTCGATGGGATTGAGGTCTAGAGATTGCGCAGGCCAGTCAAGTGACTCAGTCTTGTGCTGACGCCTCCAGTTCATCACCAGTTTGGCTCGGTGGCAAGGTGCGTTGTCATCTTGGAACAGGAACCGGCCTGGAAAGAGCTGCTCCGCTGATGGCAACATGCACTTTTGCAGTATTGTGATGTACTTCGCCCCGTTCACCATTCCATCGACGATGTGCAAGCGTCCCACGCCACTGGCAGCCATGCAGCCCCAGACCATGATCTTCAGAGGATGCTTTACAGTGACATTGAGGCACTCAGGCTTGAACTCCTCTCCAGGAAATCTCCTCACGTAGGTGTGGGCCTGATTGCCAAACAAGCAGAAGGTACTTTCATCGCTGAAAAGCACCTTCTCCCACTTGTCACTTGTCCAGCTTGAGTGTTTCTTCCTTTGTACGTCACTCATCAGTGGCTTGTTGCGTGCCTTGCAACCCCGCAGCCCAAATACTTTCAGGCACCGACGACGAACAGTTGATGAACTTGCACTGACGTGAGACGTGTCTGACCACTCACGCAGGAGCTGAGGCGAAGTCAACTTGCGGTTGGTCAATGACAAGCGTCGAAGAGCACGGTCCTGGCGTGATGTTGATACACGTGGACGCCCGGACCGAGGCTTGTCTACCACCGAACCCGTCGTGTTCTTCTTCTGCAGGATTTTTACAACGGCGCTGTGACTGCAGCCGACTTTGCTGGCAATCTGGCGGCATGAAAAGCCTTCCTCCCTCAACACTGTCACACGAACACGATCCTCCAACACCAAGCCCCGCTTCTTCGTCATGGTCGATGCAGAAAGTGTAAGAAATCCAAAAGAGCGCGCCTATTTTATAGCTGCTGTCTTACCTAGACACCCTGGACTGTTATTGGCTGGTGAAAACTGCCTCCTGATTGGTCAGAAATAACGCGCGCTGATTGGAACATCTTGATCCAGTTTCACGCAGGATTTGTGAAATTTACAAAAGTTGTACTAAGTATGTTTCAGAACTTATACTTCTGTCAAAAACAGAAATAATTGGTATTAAAAAGATGATTATAATAGCCAAATATATCCCTTATAACGAAAAACACAAAAACAAATAGTGGGGTAATGAAAAAATTACAGTAAAAGGTCATAAAGTTGAAAAAATGTCAAAATTCGTAGGTGGTTCCAGACTTTTGGACACCACTGTATATAGCCATTAGTGATTGCATTTCTCGACTTAAGTCAAGCTCCAACTTGAGAGTTGGGCTAATTAAAGTTTCCTTAGCCCCGACGCTAATTAGTCACAGCCCTGATGAAGCGATGACATTAATTAAGACGAATAGTTGCCCGTAGCAACTCAGCTGCATGACTAGAGATTGTTGGAGCGCAATTCTCGCCATATGCGGCATCTCACGTTAACGAGAATCGCAGTATGCCGAGGTTTATACACGTTGACCCGATGAAATCTCTGGAGGTTTTCGACTGGGGTCAGTCGAGTACGAATCCGTGTGATGAACTGAGAATTGATTTTGTCGTTCGCTGATTACTTGTCAGCAAAACTTGGCGGCAGATATAATTGCCTTACGACTTTTGATTCGAGCCAACGCAGTCGACTGGACGACGTTGACGACTAGGTCGAGGGTTGCGAGGGACAGTTGCCAAGGGATTTGCATTGTCCGTCTGCTCGTTCGTTTTCTAGTCTTAGTCTGTCCTACTGCTTGTTTGTTCCGCATTCCTGTTATCGTCCTGCGGTAGATGAGAATGCCAACGACTTTTATTGACACCGCCTACTCGACACGAATCCGAACTGAGATGGGAGATGGCTGCTGTTCGTTGCAGGTCGTCGAGTGGAATTTAAATTGGGTACAAAACCGAGGAAACGAGATTTTCTGTCATCGGAGCCATCGGTGGGATTACGCACGACATGCGGTGCATCACTTGACCACCCGATATATGATGGACTGTGACCTGCGTGGTTGCTGTAATTCAGCGGGCGGGTTGAGGAATCACGTGATGCGGGCGAACAGGCATAAATGTGGAGATGGATTTCGAAGAAGTGAAAGGAGTTTACTGAGGAGAAGGTAGTGGATTCTATTCTACCGGTTCATACTCGACACTTTGGCTTAATGTCGACTTTATAACTTCAGAGCACAGAATGAGTCTTTATATTGCTCTCACAAGCGCTGTAGCAATTCTTTGCATAATAGCTTACTGCTATGAGCAACAACAAAATCCGTTGTGGCTTGTTGCATTCTTATCCAAAGAATATGGGTTCGATTGGACAATGTGACTTTGAAAAATTACACAAATGTGTCTCGGCATCGTTTGGTAAATGTAAATATCGGGCCTATTTGTTTTTTCTGTATGACCTCGACCCTGCTCATTGTTCAGTGAATTAAGCTAAACGGGTGAGATCCTTAACCACCGCTGCCCGTTTGAATGGGCTTCATGCCATTTAAGGTCACCGTGTAAGGACCCTGCTAGCCCACGATTTAAATCTCTGAAACAAGCCACGGTATGCGAACCGGCATCTTCGCGTATATAGGCGCCTTGACGTACGCTTTACCTAATGTAGCTAACCAGGGCAGCACCGGCTTGAACGATCCAGCTGGGAACGTTAACGACAAATTCTGACCATGAATCCAGAATTTTAGTAGCTTTCCCTTTGGGAAAAGGGATGAGCACATGTCAACGATCCTCTACGAGTTTTATAATATCTTTTTGCACATCGAGGGCACTTGGGCTGGCCGACGATAAAGGCTGTTTATGGCTTGAAGGAATTCTGTTTGTCTACAACTGCACCCATCGAAAGCTAACGGTCGTTTATATGCTGCAAGGGAAATATATGCCTGGACTTTGAGCAGAGGGTTAATATTCACGGTTAGTACTCACCGACTTTTCAATGCTGTTCTACTGTTAGAAGATCTCGCTGATAGTTAACTTTCTTCACGGGCGCCTCACCTACCGTTGCCGTTCTCAGCCGTTGGCCCAACTTAAAGACTAGTCAAGCAGATACCGTTTTGTTAGTGAGACGCAATTGGTGAGCTTGCACTGTTGGTCGTGGCCATTTCCAGCCTTTGGGAAATCATTTGATAGGCATAACACTAACGAATAGACTGTGTGTTATGCCTACACGTGGCCCACTAAGATAGTTCATTGCGTTTACAGGCGTTGAGATCTTCTTTAGTGGGCTACATAGGTTCTGATAATTATTATATTATGGCGACTCGCACATATGGTTCACGGGCTTCAAGTCATGCAGCATATGCAGAGGTAGGAAAAACTATGAAATAGGTGAAGAGGTACTTATGCAAATGCGTGCGATGAATAAATATCTTCCATACAAGGGCACCGGCACATAGGGGAAACGAGAGGTCATGCCGCACTCGAAAATATGGGAGCGAGGTCAACTGGGAAGGAAGTGGGAAACCATCTACGACTCTTAACCGAAGAGGTCATCTTTCAAAACAGCACATAAAAGTGATGAGCAAACAAACTGCAAAGCGCCATCTGAATGGCGATTATTTAAGAAAGTCGTCGGAATTTTTGGCGATATCAGGCACGATCTTCCTTCCTTCCCCATCCAGCGGGACTCGTCGCCATTGACCCACCAGTAGCAAAACCACACCAACATCTTCGCGTGGTTCTAAAATAGAGTTTATATTATGAGGCGTTGACTTTAGATGAATCGACCGCTTCGTCTACACATCCTGATTTAAACCCATCAGAAGAACTGTACCGCACAAACATCCTGGACAGAGCAAGCTGTTCAGCTGGCTATCTAATCTAATCTAATCTAATCTAATCTAATCTAATCTAATCTAATCTAATCTAATCAAGAAGCCGTTAACGTATTCGTTTATCTCGATTAATGAGGCCGCGTGAAGAAGCAGGAGGTGAACGGGATAAGGATGGGAAGCATGCAAAAGATAAGCACAAGGAAGGGGAGGAAGAGTAGGAAGAGGGTCATTACAGGGAACAGGAGGAGAAAGAGGATTAGGAGGAACAGTAGGAGAAAGAGGAGAATTATAAGGAAGAATATGAGGAGGAAAATTAGGAGGAAGAATAGGATAAAGAGGATCATTAGGAGAATGAGTAGAAACAGGATCATTAGGAGGAAGAAGAGGAGAATGAGGATCATTAGCAGAAACAGTCAGAAGGGGACAATTATGACGAAGAGTAAAAGGAGGTTAATTAGGAGAAAGAGTAGAAGCAAGATCATCAGTTGGAAAAGTAGGAGAGAATATTTAGGAGGAAGATGAAGAGGATGATAATTAGGAGGAAGAGTAGACTGATCATTAGGAGGACGACTGTAGGAGTGGCAGCGACGAATAAATGAAAGGGTTGGTGTTGCCTTTCACCCTCAAGCGCCCTGACGAGAAGTTAAGGTCACGTTGACGCATTTGCATATGTCTGTTAGAAATACATAACTCCTGTTCTGGCTAATTACACTGGCTGCCTCTCAAGTCCAGAAACACTTACAAGATACCTTTCTTTACACGCAAGATATTCTTACCTTATCAACCCGCTTACCTCTCGTATTCCTTACAGCGCTACCAGCCATTCAGATCTCTGCGATCAGCTCCACACAAATCCGTCTGTCTCTCCCCGACATCAGAGACTGTCGGTCTGAATTCTTCTGATGGGGATTCAACAATTCTGCACCAGCCATCTGGAATAGTCTCCCCGTCTACAGTACTCACAACGATACCTCGCTTGACATAGTCGTAAAGCGGGTTAAGACCTATTTGTTCCGTCTTGCTCTTGTTGTCATAACGCCTTGACCAACATAAACCTACGATTCCTAGCTCCGCTGATGGACATATGGCGTGTTAACAAATGCATTACATACTTACTTACTTACTTAATGTGCGTATAATCAATGTATTAGCAGGCAGTGGAGCACGACCGTTATGACAACCTACAGCCTATTTATCTTGACTTCGCATACGGTACACAATAAGTCGCAAGTGTCCCAAAACTCTGACACTAGACAGTTTGTGTCTGACCACACTGTGTTTTCGGGAGTGTTGGTGTGTGTGTGTGCGGGTGCAGTTGCTGCTGCGTCTGGTCGTCAATTATTAACGAAACATTCAAGTCGCATCCTCGGAAACTTAATTACATGGCGAATGCCGTTCCTGCGGCTGCATCTCAACGAATCATTGAGGCAATCACTGACACCCTGGAGCCAAGGTCACGACCTGCTCCATTTACAGAGTCGGACAAGAAATCCATCAACTCTGTAGCAACGGACACTCGAGTGGACACTTCAGTGACCAGTACGGTCTGCTGTCCAGTGACGATTAAGATAGGCTACCACAGACTGCTCTGCACCCACTGACCGTCAACGATCGATCCCGGCTACAGGGCCGCTCAAACAAGAACGCAGAAATATCTCAAAGTAACCATACACATACACTTAATATGTCACCAGTATTAAACTGGTTCGTTATTGTATCTCGCAATTTGAAAGGAATATATAAGTAACTGAAAGCAATCAAATGCACTTATGTTAAATTGGTCCACTCTTGCATCTCGTGGCTGTAAAGAGACTGAGCCAGTTATTTGAACGTTACCTTGGCAACTTAAAACGCTCAAGTATTGAAATGGCTTCACTCGCTCGCGTTTCCGTCCGTTCCGCTGTCGGTATAAAATAGTCATCGAGCATGCAGCCATCCACTCATTTATCTCTCATGTTATCTCATTCTTTATCTTTTATTTCTTTATTATCTCTTCCTCTCTCTCTGTCTCTGTCTCTGTCTCTCTGTCTCTCTCTGTCTCTCTCTGTCTGTCTCTGTCTCTCTCTCTCTTGTATCGATTCTCTCTCTCTCTCTCTCTTGTATCGATTCTCGCTCTCTCTCTCTCTCTCTCTCTCTCTCTCTCTATATATATATATATATATATATATATATATATATATATATATATATATATATATATATATATATATATATATATATATATATACATATATATATATCACGTAGTCCTATTTCTCGTCCATTTCTTCCTCTCATCCTTCCTGCTCTTCGGCTGATTGCCACCAGTTCGCAAAGTTCATCAGTCATTAACTTTGTCCTTTGTCCTTACGTCCATCTTTCAGTCGAAAGCAAAGTTATCAGTCCTATCCTATCCAATGATGTTTATTTATAGTTCTGGATTCACACAGCCTCCGTTACCTTTTGGTGACGGCGACCTGAGAGCGACTTCCAGCTAGGGCAGAAAAATGTCTTCACATGTAAACCATGCAAAGTACGTCAACTTTACAGAAGTTCTTTTAAAAATCCGGTCTGTGGCCGCAGAGTGTAAAGACAGATACAAATAAAGGCTATACTTACCTACATATTTACTTAACACCTCTTCTGTCGTATACTCTTTTGCCTCAAATGAGCGATAATACAAACGCTCAGCGGCAAGTAGCCATACAGTAACTATAAACAGAGCTCAGTGGTCCTACCAATCAAATAATTGACTCCCATTTTCAGCTGGCTAGAAGAGACAGCGTCCAGTGTGTTCAGATGTCTGTTGCTGCCATCTGGTGACAGAGCCAAAAGTCGTCCTTTCGTTGCGTCGCATTCCAGGAACCCAGTCCGGTCGACCAGCTGCAGACGCACTGTACCATTCCCAGAGACGATCAAACTAGGAAACCTGAAAAATAGGCAGCCAGTTTAAAGGCATCCGCTGAACATAAGACCCGCTTTAAAACCAGACTATTGAGCAGTTATCTGACTAGATCTAATATCTGTGCACAACTAGTTTGCTTCTTGGATTATATCGGTGCAGTCCACAGGAATGGCTAAAGTAACAGAGAAGCAACACATTACATCCAGCTTCTAAACGATTCCACCAAGTGGCTTTCTGAATGAATGGATATAACATATTAAAAACAGCTTAGGCGATAGGGGGCGCTAAGGAAGAAGTGAATCTCTCAAGTGAACTTCATATTTCACTTCCGGCATGTTCGTTATATTACGGGTGAACCGAGTGTTAATTCGCCCGAATACTTGATTAATCAGTCAGTTTCAACAGGATCAATCCGTATCCACACATTTCCACCGGATGCAGCAACTATAAATAAATTTGTGCAATTTTAGATTAAGTCGCACGCTATTCGATTAATCGAACAAGGCTACCCGGTGTTATATAGCGCCTTTAACTTACAAAGCCCTTACGAAGGACTCATAGGTAGCTTACGATTCCTCGCTCAGTCGATGGGCATACGGCGTATTAACAAATGCATTACTTACTTGCTTAATTTTAGCGCTATAAAATGTCTTGCTAAGGTCACATGATTTGACCGAAGGAACCCTTAATCTACCAAAAAATGTGATTGAAAATTGGGTGTATGTATATTATGTTCGGTTAATGCGCCTTTCACAGCTGGTCATAATGTTTAAACTTGCATGTGCTGGCGCCTTCATTTTCACAGCAGGCGTCGTCTTCTCTCATGTTCGCATGTCAGTAAAATATATTCCCGCCGCCGACTTTTTTGTTCGACCCATGGCACGTGCTAACTGGACATTTGCCTTGATTTGCCCGACATCTGCGCTGACATCATGCTATCTTCTCAATGTGATCTTTTGCAGATCCACGGTGATACACAAATGGTCACGGCCTGATGCTATACAGGATTCAGAGAAGTAGCGGAGACTTATAGGGACAGCAGCCGACCAAAAGAAGAGAAGAAAAACATGTCAATGGAACAGACGTACAAGGAGGAAAAGGAGCAGGAGCAGGAGCAGGAGATAGCAGTGGACAAAGGGTCAACATTTGCCCACGACAGCTGAAACAGCCAGAGCGTTTGCATCCGCTATAATCAACGGAAGCCGCTACTGCGATCAAAGGACGGATTGAGGCGGCCGAGGAAAAAGGATAGCTGGAAAAAGAAGAAGAAAGCAGAAGGCGGAAGAAGGAGGAACTAGGATGAGTAGCAGCAGCAGGAAGAGGAGGCGGTAGAAGAAAGGAAGTTTAGGATAAGGAACACAATTGGCTGCTGCTGCTGTTGCTGCTGTTGCTGCTGCTGCAGTTGCAGATACAAACCATCCATGGAAAAGAATTGTAAAGATTAACTGGATCGTTAGTTCTCCGAGATACACGTGTGGCTGAGAATTCTGTGACTCTAATCAGCGCTAGTGGCTTTAAATGTACTCTTCATTACATGTATGGGCAATAATCGCCTATCATAACAACAGAACTAATGAATCTTTGGATCATTCCTGGCATAGCATCATCTGCCACTTCGTCCTTGCATTTCATCTTTATGCTGCACATAATTTGCTTCTTGTTTTATAATTTATTTAAAAAGCCGAATACGGAATTTAAAAATATTCAACAAAATCTTAGCACAATTAAGCAAAATGTGTTTAGCAATTTCAGCAAAATCGCGTATTTTGAAGCATGACAGCTGGAGAAAGATCAATAACTGCTTGTGCAACGCGATTACGGAATTGCTTAAGTATGAATGCATTGGTATAAAATCATCTGATTACTGTATGATGTGAATGATGATGTGAATACTGAATGATGATGATGTGGATGTGGAAACTGAATTACTGAATGTAATGAATGAAATGGTGTGAATGCAGAATGATTTGATCAGTGAATGATAGTTAATGCTAAGTTACTTGATTAGAGAATGATGAATGCGAATGCAGAATGATATGATCAGTGAATGATGATATTGAATGCTAAGTGATTTGATTAGAGAATGTTCATGTGAATGTAGAATGATTTGATTAGTGAATTATGTGAATTTGATTTGCCTGATTCTTTGTCCTCTTTGGATCTGTATCGGCCTCAGTTGAGTTGGCATCGCGAAGTCGCTCCAGGTGTCAGAGGACAGAAACGGGTAACAAGACAACGACGAATTACACGTCGAGCGATCATCATCATACAACTACAACAAGACAACCAAAACAACGCCACACGGCAGTTAGCATCGATCGTCTTTCTCATCAGATTCACATTTCTGTGTGGCTGCTAATTTACACATTTTCGTGAGAAAATTTATTATATGGCCTACATTCCAACTTGTAGTGTTCACCGATTCACCGAACAACAATCTAATCAGACCATTCAGCATTCACACCACTCAATATTCAGTAATTCAGAATCGTCATCATCATTCAATATTCACATCATCATTGTTGTGGTGTTGTTCTTTCACCACCACGACCCGGATAACAAAGAAAGTCTGATGGTCAGCAACATTCCTACGAACATACTTTGATTCAAACAGAGGAAATGGATTGGACACTTACTGAGAGGTGACTCCCTTCTGAGAGATGTCATAGAGGAAAGACTGGAAGGAAAAAAGAAGAGGAAGACCAAGACAAGTGCTACTAGACTGGATGATGGAGGACGGATACGGTAAACTGAAGGAGGAGGAGGGGCCCAGGAAAGTCAGGAGTCAAGGTAACAACACGATACAATATCGTCCTTTATAGTCCCGTTCTTCCCGTGGCATCTTTGGACAGCTCCTCTGACTTGAAGCAGCGCCCGTGAATGAGCTGGTGCCCTGCGCTTAGCTTCAACGTAGCGCTTTAGAAATTCTCGAGAATAGGATTGCGGTTACGATCTCAATTCAACAAAAACGTGTCTTGTATTATGCTGTAGTCAAGCCTATGGAAAGTTGGTGGGGGCTTCAGTAGGCGTTTCTGTAGAAATTTATAGCAATATTCGTCATAATATGAGAATGTTTTACGGATGAATTCGCATGAAAGAGACATTCGGAGCTTACAATGGATATGATATCTGTCATCAAACCGCCGGCAAACCCTGACCAGACTGTTTTAAGAATTATTTATTACACTTAGCTTAGAAGACTGGCCGAATGGATCCTTGATGTTGCACCGTATGAGGTGATTCAACGAGGTAGACCTACTGGCCGCGTGAAAAATAAATTCTAAGAGTAGGGCTACATAGAGACGGAAATCGACTGGTCAAGTGAGGATGATGACCAATTTGAGGAGACAGAGAATGAGAATTTATTCAGAAGACGATCGAAGCTTCCGAAGATAGCATTCCATAAGGGTAGGCCCTACAGAGTTAATAATTTATTATTCTTTTGCTACAGTTTCGTTGGTATAAATCGTTCTAGAAATTCTTTGTTGATAAGGTGTATAGGAACTGCTGAACAGTAATCGAGAAAGAAAGTCTGTTCTTAAGCTATGATCATCACTGATTAACATCGTATACATAATTCAAGTCAAGAACTGTAGCGACGTGAGTCAGGATGCAAAGGTGCAGCGATGAAGCAGCATACCTGAATGCACTCCAGGTGTCGCGAATCAGAATCAATTAAGAAGAGAGTTGCTAAGAAACAAACAATTAGTCTAAGGCAGTGTGGATGACATGGATGTGAAGAAGACCTAGTCTAGTGGCTGGTGTTCAAATTCCCGCTGTGGCAGCAAGATATTTCGGGGTTTCTGTTCCAGTATCACCCAAGATATTTCGGGGTTTCTGTTCCAGTATCACCCAAGATATTTCGAGGTTTCTGTTCCAGTATCACCCAAGATAATTCGGGGTTTCTGTTCCAGTATCACCCAAGATATTTCGGGGTTTCTGTTCCAGTATCACCCAAGATATTTCGGGGTTTCTGTTCCAGTATCACCCAAGATATTTCGGGGTTTCTGTTCCAGTATCACCCAAGATATTTCGGGGTTTCTGTTCCAGTATCACCCAAGACATTTCGGGGTTTCTGTTCCAGTATCACCCAAGATATTTCGGGGTTTCTGTTCCAGTATCACCCAAGACATTTCGGGGTTTCTGTTCCAGTATCACCCAAGATATTTCGTGGTTTCTGTTCCAGTATCACCTCATACATAAAAAGTTATGAAACGAGTACACGGACTGCACACTGTCGCTGAGCAGATCAGACGGCGAGGGAAAGAACAGGCCACCTACCCTCACATGACGAGACATAGAAAGACCAAGAAAGCAGTGTGCTAGACGTATACCTTATATGTGTAAGTCCTTATCATCTCCCTTCCTTCCATCCATCCATTCATCCATTCATCCATCCATCCATGATCCATCTATCCATCCTTCTATCTATCCATCCATCCATCCATTCAACAATCCATGCATACATTCATCCACGGTAGAAAGACCAAGAAAGCAGTGTGCTAGACGTATACCTTATATGTGTAAGTCCTTATCATCTCCCTTCCTTCCATCCATCCATTCATCTATTCATCTATCCATCCATGATCCATCTATCCATCCATCCATCCATTCAACAATCCATGCATACATTCATCCACGGTATCTACTGAGTGCAGATCCGTGATGCACCGTCGGTCTTCGAACTGACAAAGAGCGAAGAGAATTGAGGCGAGGCGCCTCTGAAGAAACAGCGGGCGGTGACCCGCACTGGACTTCGTATGAGAAGGAAAGAGGAGCCTTAGATGGTAAACAAGGAACACGACGAAGACAAGATGATGTTGGAAGAGGCACTGCTGAAAATACTGTACGGTTGATGAGGAAGAGGAGGAGTGGGCGGATGATAAGGGTGGACCGTGGAATTAGAAGGTGGAAGAAGGAGGAGGAGGAGGAGCCATGGCTGCAATCGGGCTGAGAAGGGGGCAGTTAATCAGACTTAGCCGGTGAATTTAGCGAATTACGACCCCATTAAACACCGTAGTTCGTTATTATTGGACAGCAGCCGGCGACACGTACGACATAAACACCGATGGTAGGAAGGGTTGTTGGAGGAAAGCAGAGGACGGCAGAGACGCAGCAGAGCATTAACAACGACACCAGCAAACGCTTCCCCCAAATCAACTCGGGCAACATTCGTGATAGTTAGGAGCCAATGTCGACGTGTGCCGCTTCCACCACCCACCAGTCGGACCACTGCAATACACCGTTTATACAAGCAAGCTGACAGAAGTCCAGTTGCCCATGAGACAGGTGCCACTGGTTAGCCTATATCTCATTTTTTGTGTCTGTCTGTCTGTCTTTCTCTCTCTTTCTCTCTGTCTGTCTGTCTCTGTCTCTCTCTAACCCCCCTCTTTCACATATATATCTCTCTATCTCTATCTTTGGTTCTCTTTCTATCTCTATGCCGCTCTACCTTTCCCTCAATGTCTGTGCGTCTGTCTGTGTGTCTGTTTGTGTATCTGTTTGTGTGTCTGTTTGTGTGTCTGTCTCTGTGTCTGTTTCTGTGTCACTGTGTCTGGCTCTGTGTCTGTCTCTATGTCTCTGTCTCTATATGTTTGGTATTCCTAAATTGTTTCAGGGTGCAACTACTCAATCCATAATATTATGTTCAATAACTCCACACAACAAAGATAAGTAAGGACCAGTATTTATCAAACTTGGATTCTTATCTGCTTCATTCTTGCATAATCTCGCATTCAGTTTGACCAATATTGCTGGGATTGGCTTTCCTGCCCCACATTGGATGTTCATCTTCCGTATCTCTTCTTATTTAATATTTTGTACGAGTTCTTCGTTAGTTACATGGATTTCCGTACTGGAATCCACAAGTGCGTAAACCTGAATTCCTTCTCCCTTTCGTGACTTGAAATTCCAATATGTTCTAAGGTTGCCCGTTTCAACATGACTTTGGGCTCTTCACTCAACTCACTTTTTGACTTCAAACAATCGGTGTCTCTCCAGTTCACGTTTCAAGGCA
Source organism: Norana najaformis (assembly GCA_964023275.1). Lineage (NCBI taxonomy): Eukaryota > Metazoa > Annelida > Clitellata > Crassiclitellata > Hormogastridae > Norana > Norana najaformis. Next base: position 10,592,075 of record OZ029915.1, read on the forward strand.
GTTTTTAGTTTTGCTTCATTCAAGCATTATTTATCTGCTTCTTCCTTCACGAAATTCATCACTTTCAATTTAGGAGTTGAATTTTCTTTTAGATTAACAGCACAAGCTCTAGCACTGAATTTCTTACGCTGAGTTTGCTTGTAACCCTTACCTGCTGTACCCTTTCTTCGTGCTCTGAATTTCTGTGAGACTAATTATGGTTGTCCCATTACGTAAACTGCTTTTATACAGTAGGGCTATAGTGTTTCTGTTTCTGCTCCTCGTCAAAACTGAGAGAGAATTCACATCTGCATTGCTGCGGTCTGGTCTGTTTTGGAACTTGGATCAGGCTTATTCATTTTACTTGGTTCATCGTGCTGTTTTTTCAGTGTAGTTTCATGTGCTGCTATCAGTGTCCTACCAATAACATTATTTTCCATCCTGCGTCTATAGAAAAACAGTCGCTATAGAAAGACGTGTACATTCTCATGTACGTTTACAATAGACTACATATATCGGCAAATTTATTTAAAATTTCTTCAACTGCCCGTCATAGGCTGTCTTTGTACTTGCTTCTGTTGCTTCTTTTGGCTGGTGATAATGAAACAAATCCTGGACCAGTGAAAATTCAGAATTTGATATTGGCCACTTAAACATTTGCTGTCTTCAAAATAAAGCTGCAGCCCTACATAATTTTTTGTGAGCATTCCTTACATTTACTTGCTCTTAATGATACTTGACTTCAACCTGGTTGGCACTCATTTCTGATCTCACTCTTAATTCTACGGGTTTAGGTCCACACTAACATGGCTGGCATACCGTTAATTATCTGCGTTCATGAGTCGTCCATGAGCGGAAGAACTGTTCTTTTCTTTTTACGTCACACCTCTTCAACTCGCTGTACCTCTTCTCCTTGTGTTGTAATTATTCTCACAGTGATTGTTAACTTAATGTCTGTCCCCGAGATTATGATTGCTCTATTGCGTTGCTTGCTTTTATATTGGTCATTGTTCCTATGCCTGACACTGGATTTGCACATGCATCGCTGTGTCTGGCCTATTTTAGAACTTAGCGCAAACTCATTCATTTTATTTGATTCCTGTTGCTGCTTTTCAATTAAAACTGATCATAGAAGCAGATTGTAAGAGCAAAACTAGCAAAAATAAAAATTTTAAGACCAAAAACGGCAATTTGACTGTTAAAAACAGCAACATTTATCTAAAAAATGCGAAAAAAGTAAAATCAACATATCCTGTAGGCTGCCGGATGAAGGTTGGTCTCCTGACAACCGTAGTTTGTTCTTCTCGCGGTATCTCTCGACAACCCCTCTGACATGATGCAGCGCTCGTGAAAACACCGTGCCCTGCTTTTAGCTTTTAAGCAGCAATTTAGAAATTCTCGAATTTATGAGCAGGGCGTTTTGCGTTTTATAAGTGTTGCGTTTGATGAATTTGTTTATATAATGCTGCGCCAATCGAGTTTGCTTGTTTTACGGCCGGTTGCATCTGTACCGTCAGCCTAACCCTCCTCCTTTATCAATGCTTTGGAATGTCACCAGCGAATTGTTGCGGAGTTGGAAAATATCTACAACACCTAAATTATTGATCCCCACAAACTACGAGAATCTAACTTAATTATCAACCTGAAGTATTATGGGGATCGAGTCTAGGATTCCATTCAAGCAGTTTACGTGTGAGGCTTATGGGTTTAGTGTTAATTAGTAGGCCTATGAGTCCTGGAGTAGACGCGTGACAAAGATCCAGAATTAGGCGACCTGCCACTAGTGGCCAGATCCGATGAATATGCAGACGACAGCTGACAGCAGCTGGAAGAGGAGGAGGTAGAAGAAAGGAAGTTTAGGATAAAGAACATTCCAAAAGATTTGGCCTACATTGAAGGATATTAGTCTACTATGTTATTCATAAAAGTCTTTAAAAACACAAAGCATAAAAGGAAACAGAATGAATTTCATTCTGTGTAGGCCAATCTGAGCCATAAGTTCAACAACAAAATGAATAACCAGAGGCTTCAGTTTCGTGTGTTTTGACCTGCATGAAGCTACATGCATTTAATCAAAGGCCTGCTAAGCCAGATGTAGTATAAGCTGAGCTTAGTCATACTCTGGTGATCGCAGAAGGCTTATTTGTCTGATCCAGGTGGCTAATCGTATGTATGTATGCATGTATATATACATCACGACATTAATATAGCGCATTTTGGGTACCTAACAAAACGGCTGCATTATGTATAGCTTATATAGGCATAAAATATGTAACATATATCGGCACTAAGGAACGATTTCATAGGCCTATGCATTCATAATAGGAGCTCGTTAAAAATATATACATATAATCGATACATGCCTATGTATATCAAACACACACATATATATATGCACACATATAGAGAGAGCGTGCTTCCGGTTGACGATGCTACACGCTACTAACAGCGGCTAGTATACCATTGGGAGCTGAGCACTCCGGAAATTGAACTGGTGTTGATCTGTCGTGGCTAATGGCATTGCCACTTCACCAGGTGTCACGCAGATGTGTCTGCCATCCGTCAGTGTCGGCGTCATGGCCTTCTAGAAGCACGTACACTCTTTCATCGGCCGCTTTGGAATTCGAATTTTCGGCCATTTACATTTGCCGAGTCATAGTAACGAGTGTTATCGCACTTCGGTGTTTGAGAAGCTAATGTGATGCGACTGAAATCACTGTTGGGCTTTTAGCACCCTTGTGTCATAGGCGTAATTTTCGGAGGGGATATGGGGATTCCCGTACCCCCCACTATTTTAACTGGAGTACGTACCCTCCCCTTCTTACTGTGAATAAAATAAGCCCATTTAGTTTAATATGAGGCTCGTCATTCTCCAATGACTTCATTCGTATAGGCCTACTCTTAGTCAAACATTTAAACGAAAGGAAAAAGGAGGGGAACAAATTGGCACCCTCGCTTTCTAGAGCAAAGTTAAGCCTCTGCCTAGCATAGTGCAATGAGTGGTCTTATTAAATGGACGGTTAATCTAGTTAAACTTACCTTTACTTGTAGGCCTATATCTGTACGTACCTCACTTTGTAATGTTGAAACTAACCTGGCCATCGGCAGTGATGTTCCAGTTGACGAGGAGTGGTAAGGAACCTGGGTTAAGAATCCACTCTATTTCGTAGGGAGGCAGAGAACCTCGAAGACACTGTTCCAAAGCCTCGCCTCTGGCGCCACTATCTTCTCCAGTGGATCCTTTGCCCGTTGCCATAGCTACGAATGCAGCTAGAGCAACCCTGGTCCAAACTAGGCCTACTTCCATCCACATCACGTGATCACTGTCACTGAGTAAAAAATCAGACCAATGTATCGTGTGTTCCTCTCAGGAAACGCACCAATCAATCAGCTAAGAGTCGCCAGAGTTATTCATTCATATGCAGTCGCCAAACGATGCAAGAAAACCTTTTACCTTGTTCTCTGTTATGTTAGGGTTTGCCTAATTTCGATTAAAGTCATGTCCAACTCCTAGGAAACCGACGTATCGTGATGCCTTTGCTGCAAGTGGTTGCCAACTAATCCAATCTATTCAATGCTATGGCATTAAAGGTTGCATCGTGCTCTAGCATTACAGGCCTACCGTTAAAATAACGCGCCCAACATTAATAGATGAGTCTTATTCCTGAGCCACTGGATACAGAAACAGCGTGACATAAACCGATTCAATAATTCAGTCGTTTTGTATCCTTTCCGCTGAAAGAAGTCGACAGTTGGAGTTGCTCAGTCAATGCTGCGATGCTTTGCCTCTGTTGCATTCGGCTGCTGTGCCAAAGACATCCGTTGGTCAGCAGCATCCGACGCAGCTTCTGGCACCGACCGTTTGCATGGCATCATAAGGCCATATAACTGCACGAGTAGGGGCGCCTTCTACGGCTACCGGCGACACAACAACGAGAAATAACCAGACAGAGACAGAGACCGGTATCGAGCGAGACAGAGACATACATACATACATACAGACACACACATACAGACAGCAGAGAGGATGCAGAGAGCAAGTATAAGAGACGTACACAGATGAACAGAGAGACAGACAGAAGCACAGACGCATAGAGTGCCGTAAAAAGGCAGAGAAGCGCCAGTTTGGCCGACCTGGCCGGCGGTGCCTTTGCAGGCGATGACCAAACGAAAGGAACCGAATAATGTGTGACACATGAACTGTGCGTCTGCGTGATTTGTGGACCACTAACACATCGTCCGTTTATGCAACACAAAACGAAATGAGGCAATTCATCGGAAGCTCTTCACATGCGCTTATGACTTCTGTGGCGCCTCATAATCTTATGACTTCTGTGGCGCCTCATATACTCTGACAAACAGCCAGCCAAACCGACAGAGAAGATGTCCTATTGGAACTCAGGCTTACCGGTATGGCAAGACAACCAACGCAAAGCAAAGCTAGGATAAGTTAAGGTAGCTGATAAGGTCAAGTAAGGTAAGGTATGGTAAGGTGAACCTAGCTACGGTAAATGAAGTTAAGGTAAGATTGAGTGAATTTATGAAAGACATAGTCAGTTAATATAAGATAGGGTAGATTAGGCAATGGTAATGTAATGTAAGGAGAGTTAAGATATGATGAGTAAGATAGAGCAAAGTAAGATAAGTTTTTAAAATGCAGTATAGGCTATGGTAAATGTACATGCACTCTTTAAGCAATGACTTATTTCTTGTGAAATCCAGGGTTCGAAGCAATAGCAGATTTAGCTATAGGTGATTCGTCCCTCGCCCCTCTTGGTTTTATGCTGGCGCCTCTCAGACCAGACCCGTGCATGGTGGACCGCCCGAATGTAGAGCCCCTCTGGAAATGCTCTTCCCCCCCCCCCAAGAAAGCAATCCTGGAACCGCCACTGGTTCGAAGGATATTTTCGCGAAATTAGACATGATCGGCATCAGCATTGCAGCAACTGAACAGAATTTTCTGTTGAATTAAGTGACCACATGACTTGACAACGAATTATCTCTTATGCACTAGGATTTAAACCTAGAGGCAGAGACAAAGGCAAATGCATTAGCCACCATAGCAACCGGTATAACTGCTATCATGGAAACACACGTGCGCCGGATGTTGCTTCACCTGTATTGGCGCCAGTTGTATCTGGCGCCCTCTACTGAGTGACGTTGGCTGCTCCTTCTGCTTAGACCTAACAATCATTTAATGAACCCTGTGAAAGCTGCATCTCCAGTAGCAACTGGAGGCGACCTTCCGCCATGACGAGCGAGATAACGGTGACCAGCATGCAAAAGCCATGGCAACCACTCTCCTGCACCTATCCCTCCACCTACCTTCCTCCTCTATCTCCCTCCCTCCCTCCCTCCTTCGTTCTCCCTCTGCAGCGGTGAAGCTAATCATGTAAATCTACTGGGCAACGATGGCAGTTCGTCCAGCTAATGAAATCTAGGGTCCAGAGGAAGTGGAAGAGGAGACCACATACACAGACGCACACACACACACCACACACTACACAAACACACACATCCGCACACGAACACGCGCGCGCGCGTCCTATCGAAAGGGCGAAATTAAGAGGACGAAATCAAAGGAAAGAAATCAAACGGGCGAAATTAGAAAGGGCGAACATTAAGAAAGCGCACGATAATAAAGGCGAAAATAAAGAAGCGCATTACAATTCGGGTGAGTAATTAAATGAACAAACTAGACTACGTAATCAAAGAAAGCTTTTACAGCTTTTGATGTAATCGTAATCTGGAGATTTCTACAGCGCCCAACGAAAGCTAAGTCGCGGGAACCAGCTTATTCACAGGCGCTCAGACAAAACAAAATCGATAGGCAAAAGGATTCGGTTCCAGGTCAAGATCCAGGAGTCAGGCAGTCAGACAGTCGGACGGCTACGGTGGATGATGTTTGAAATTGAAGCGAGAAAAGAGATAAGAGGAAGAGGAAGAATCAGGATAAGATATTTGGAAAAGAAATGTTTTCAGTCTAGAGTGAAAGACCAGCGCAGAAACTGAAAGAGGTGAAGTGTTGATGAGTTCGTATGATGGATCAGTTAATTGTCGTAATTCTGGCGGCAGTTTATTCCAAAGGGGTGGGGCTGCTATGGCTATGCAGCCATTGCCAAATTTTAAGGATGAGGTGACGGGAGGGCGAAGAAGTGTTAGGACAGACGAGGACCGGGTTGAATGGAGTGGTTAGATTGTAAATAATTGACGAAGATAGGAGGATTGAGAGGATTGAAGTGTGCTCTAGGTAAGGGATGTAGCGTTTGATGTAGGCCTAACTTCCTGCTCACAATGTGTTCGTCTTGTTCTAGTTTAGCTACAAATTCGTTATTCACTTTGTTTTCAATTTTAGATTAGTGGGCATGACACAATCAATTCCTAGGAGAGGCTAATGGTAAGCACTCAACAATTTTTCATAGGTCTTGTTGCCAGTGCTAAAACGCCAGAGTTTTAAAAACGATGGCGACGTTCATGTGATAGATGGCGCCAGCATTATGGACTTAGTGCGTACATCGGTTTCTGTCTACGGTGATAGGTCGTCGTAAGCAGCGAGTGTACCATGGACTTTAAAGATGGCTGTTTACACAACTAAAATGCTGTCCAACTTTAAATGTAAGCAAATATTACTCATTTGCACATCTGTAGCTTCCAACTGCGATTTTATTTCCACTTCCTGATAAGTTGGTTATAGTAATAGGTAGATATTTGGCATTGCAAGACAGTCGTTATTGCAGACTTCGGTGTTTCATCAAGGGATCAAAGCAGGTGACCGTGGTTTGTACCCCACCCCGTTATCCAGTTTGAACTTGAAATGTGAATTTTCTGATGCCCTCCATTGTAGCCGGATCTGAATGTGACAGCCTCAAAACTGATTGCCTCGTAAAATCACAGCACCAGTCTGTAACGCAGGTTTTGTGCTGTACGATTGTGCATATTGAATTCTGCAACAGCAGTAACAACAGTAATGGTACTCTAGGTAATTTTAGGTAAATTTGAGCCCTTGTCACTTTACTTATTTTATGACGAGATCACAAATGATACAGTAGCGGTAAATCAACACAGTAAGGCAACATAAACAATTACAGTTCTGATGTTTCCATACCAGATAGTTTTGCATTGTCTAGGTTTAATCTAAACAAGGTAATGTCATGTAACTCTGGTCCTCAGTGGTACGAGGTTCTGGTTGAAGTATTTTACAGCCAAGGAACAATCACTACAACAGCTTTCATAGCAAATTTATATATATATATTATATTTTTTCTATATAGTTTTTATTTCTTAGCAAATGTAGTATTGCATAGTGGGAAATGAATTCTGATGCTGTGATAGCCAACTCCCCAACTTTCGATGAACTCTGTGACATGGGCGATGTTCGTCTCGTAAAAGCAATCTTGAACAACCCAAGCCATGTCTTACAATAGCTACTCCCGCCAGTTAAAACCCTCAGTTATTCCCTGTGGCCCCATGCCCATGACCATATTATTCCTCCTCCTGATAGTTTAGCATGAAAATCTTTTATTATTAGGATGTTGTATGCCTGTTAAGTTTTTTCTGTTTTTAAATACTTGTACACCGAGGTGTGATTAGCTATTGGTTAATAAAGAATTTACTTACTTACTTACCATGATGCATGTAATTCTTCCAGTAGTTACTTATTATGGTAATGCATAGCTCCATATGTATTTGATTTGGAGTATATTTTAAATAATCCTTTCATTTTGTAGGCATTGGTCATGTACGGCTTTACAGCGCTGTTGCTGGAACTCCTCGGATAACTACACATTATAGTGTCGTTCCCCGTGAAACCGACCCAAGATGGAAAGGTTCGACTCCTTCTCACAGATTTTGAGAGGCTTCTGCAAGAGTTATATAAATATCTCATTATGTTGCAGTACATTCAGAATCTTCATCTGGTAATTCAGTAAATCCAATATCTGCATCTGACAAAATATTTACTTTTGCAGGTGTTGCAGCTGAAGTTAATATAATTTGTTCAGATCTGTTGATAGTTACAACAGAGTGTGATTATTGTATATGTGCATGTATATCTGTATATATATATATGTATGTATAGGTATGGTTGTTCCAATTATTCATTTTATAAGCAGGTTTCTGTAGCATTATGCATACTGAGAGGTTTCTATAAGATGTTGTGTAGATTTTGGTTACGTTACACTGCACTCTAGTCTATAAATTCATTCAGGCGTGGATATGGAACGTGCTTCCGACGAGGCGGATGTGGTCATAGTTGGTGGTGGACCAGCAGGACTGTCAGCCGCTTGTCGCTTGAAACAGCTTGCAACTAAGGAAGGGAAAGAACTCCGTGTCTGCCTTGTTGAGAAAGCTTCTGAAATTGGTAACAGATCTGTATTTTTTCTCTGTTTTAAAATTTCTTACTGACAAATGCATGGCTTAGTTTCATGTGAATGAATTTTATTGAGCATATATGTCATGGAGGTGTTGCCTATTTTAGCTACTGCATTAGTGTTTGAGTGGTAATAAACAGAAACTATTATTCTATTATTTCTATCGTTTTCTTGAAATCCAGTCTGCAGTCGTGCATGATGTTTCTGATTTACAAAGATTACACACACCTGTACTTAAGGATTTTGAATGCTTTTTTATTGAAGTTGTCATATCTTTAAACCTGCTAAAAGATTCATGTACTCCAAGTCATGTGATTGCAAATGCTGCTGATAAAGATGTTTAATGTTAATAAGACATATATGAACAAATATTCATCCAAGTGTCCTGATAGGATTGGCAATTGTAAGAATGCATATAAGAACTATTTAATGGAACAACTTTCATTGTGTGTTTTGTAAATTTTCAGTAGAATAAATAAACATTCATTTGACCAGTTTGTTTCCTTATTCAGGTCGACATATTTTATCTGGTGCTTGCATTGAGCCAATTGCTTTGAATGAATTATTTCCAGACTGGAAAGAAAGAGGGGTAAGGTTGACCATAGGATTTGCTTTTTAGCTAACTTCTTAAATCATTAAACCTATGAATTAGGAAAATTTCTGCTTCATGTTTCTACTATTTGTATATTGTATTATTGTCTGTTCATATTTTGTTACTTGCAGGGGTTTTTAATGAAAGGATGATATGCATATTGTGATGAAAAGAATGTTAGAAGATTTGGAGGGATGAATGTTAGAGCTATTGAAAGAGAAATTTATTTTTTGTGTGTATGAGATCCAAGCTAGTGAGATAAAGACTAGAGATAGTACAGTACAGTACAAAACAATACTGTTCTGTTTTTAATGTTTCCCCTAGACCTGATGGATGCTAGTCCTGGATTCTTCCACTCCTTGTAACATATGAGGACAGGTAAGTAAGGCATTTTAAGTAAGTAAGACATTTGTTAACATGCCATGTGTCCATTGGCTGAATCGTAGGCAAAATCATAAGCGACAGGTCCGGGCTATGCCTGCCCCTTGTAGCAATATTTTTAACTATGCTTATGATGACAGAGTGAAATCATTATATGGTGCATAGCAATTGTCTGAGTAGATTAAAATGTGTTGTTATTTGTTTACAAATGACTGTGAGTTCAGCTGATTTCACAAATTGATGCAAAAAATGAACCATGGGTTGGGTTGTGCATTGTTCTAGGCTCCATTGAATACTCCTGTTACAAAAGACAAGTTTGGCCTCTTGACCGAGAAACGACGAATTCCAGTTCCAATACTTCCAGGTTTCCCAATTGCATTGTTCTGTTTCAGCAGCTTTCGTTATGATGCATAATGTGCTAAAGAAATTTAAATAAGCAGTTTAGTTTTTATATTGTACATCTGCTTTTGTTGAGGATTTACAGTTTTTGTTGTTACAACAGCTAGTTTCATGTAGATTCATCTTTCGTAACTTGTATATAACTAGGATGAATTTGCAGAAAGAAAAATTGGCCAGAGACAACAAAGCCCCAAAATATCAACATTTTCCTCCTGCTTTGCATTCCCTGTCCTCCCTATTGAGTAGGGAATTCAGTCTAAAATCTGCGCTACAGTTTACAAGACAAAAAAGTATGTTGTCTGCCCAAACAGAGTTCATTGCTGACCCATCTATGCAAAAAGTACTGTACTTGATCTTCTGATACTTTAACTTTTGCTGTACATAACAGTCGAGGCTCTCTGACATTCTTGGTGACTGGTTCAAGGCTTCGTAATGTGCTGTTTAGTTCTTCCTGCTCTGTCTGATGTCTGATGTCACTGAGCTCTTAAAAAGTAAACATAAAACTGATCTATTTCGATTTCTATTGCTGACACACCGTAGCCTGCTTTCTGGTCTCCATAAACTTCATGGATTTTAACTGGACTTTTCCAACAGATCAGAGTTGTGGACTGATTTCAATTCATTGTGACAATAAATTGATGCTCTGTGCATTATGAGATTGCATTAAGAATTCTTTTAAGAAAACCAGGTATTTATTGACTTCTTGTTCTATTTGCTGTTAAAGGATTTCCATTTGGTAACCATGGCAACTATATAGTGCGTCTTGGACATCTGGTGCGATGGTTGGGTGAACAAGCTGAGGCATTGGGCGTAGAAATCTATCCAGGTTATGCGGCTAGTGAGGTGAGATTAGGCTTCTGGCTGCTTGCATTAGTCCTGGTATTGTTTATGTTGTCTTGTGGTTCTGATTTACAGCTTTGTAATCATTTGCTTAGCACTTCATTCATATTGTTTTTGAATTTTAATGTAGTTTTTACTTTGGTATTGCTTCACCAAGCAGTCAGACATATATGTAAAAGTCACACAGTTGTTGAATTTTGTATCATCTTGTTTGACCTGAAGCCAAAAGAACTGCTGTTGATGTCTGTATGACATGCATTGTTGTAATGTGACTTCTGATAAAAGGCAGTCAGGGCCATGGATCCCACATTTGATTGATATCTATAGCTTTAGAGATTACTTGATTATAATGCACTCTTAGTATTAGGTGGCTTCTGATATGGCTGCTAAGGGTAGCTTTATAAGAAGGTTGAAGTGGGTATGATAAGTTATTAGATAACGTCATCAATGATGCTCATTGTTAAAGGGACCAACTTGTTGAGGACTAATAAAATTCATGATTGTGAGGCATAAAACAGGTTGAAATTGTGCAGACTGACCTTGCAGCACCAGATGTATTTATCAATCAAGAAAAATCATTTAAAACAAACAGCAATGTGGTGCACTTTGATGATGTTTGATAAAAGAATGACATTTAATATTGGTTATTTTTTATATGCTGGATTTATAGGTTGATAGAAACTCTTAGCTATATAGACACTAGATGGAACCCATTAAATACACTTTGACTGATAATTACTTCTTTAAGAACACTAAACTATATATCAACAAGAATCATAAAATATTTACTATGCTGTAGTCTTCATTATTTCTTATTAGCTTGGCTGACCAATTCTACTTCTAAGAATATTTGTGACTGACAAAATTTGAGTATAATACCTTCCTGTGGTCAAAACCTTTAGTCTCCATTGGTCACCCTTAACAGTGTATTTTGTAAGCACTGTTTTACAAAATCATTAAACTGTTTTGTTAAAATGCCAGTCAGTTTCACACAGATTTAGTCAAAGTTAATGCAGTATGCTGTGTGATAGAAACAGAATAATTATGTGTAATTTATTCCAGATTCTGTACCATGAAGATGGAAGCGTAAAGGGAATTGCTACCAATGATGTTGGAATACGAAAAGATGGATCACCTAAGGTTAGTGCAGTGTTTATTCATTAGTATTGTTCTTGTGTTAGATTGTATTTATTGGTTCGGTAATTAGCAATTATTCCAGTGAATTTTTGGAGTATAGTTTGGTACTATATGTCCCTGTTGCTAAACTGATAAATCTTTTTTGTTGCTTATGCTTTGTAAAAATAGCTTGGTTGATAGGCAAAGCCACAAACACCTCATGATGAAAGGGAAGAGAAAATATGCCTGTGGATGTAAAAATATATATGAATGTTTTAGGTAGCTTATGCAAATGCATATTGTTTCTTTTAAGTTCATTTGTAAAGCTTTAAATTAGTCGGACTGTTATTTGTAAACTAATTTTTTATAAAACATGGCTAAATAGTTTCCTGTAAGCTCTGTTCCACTGAATATTTAAAACTTTCTTGTGTTTGAGATTTAATTTCATTGTTATTGAATATTTTCAAGGACACGTTTGCTCGTGGCATGGAACTGCATGCCAAGTGTACTATTTTTTCCGAAGGTTGCCATGGCAGCCTGGCAAAACAACTCTATCAGCGCTTCAAATTGCGTGAAAAATGTGAGCCTCAGGCTTATGGCATTGGATTTAAAGAATTATGGGAAATTGACCCATCAAAACATCACCCAGGACAAGTAGAGCATACAACAGGCTGGCCACTGGTGAGCATGTACAGATAGAATTAAATCAGATTTTGCTGAAATAAAGATTTAATTTTCATGGACCTCTAAAATCATAGTTGATTTGTTCTTTTCTGATGTAGTTGAAGGTGAAAATTTATTCTTTTTAAGTTCAGCCTAATTATGTCTTTATATAGTGTCAAATTCTGTTACCGTTTCTTAAATAGTTGTTCTTTGTTTTGAGTTGTGTAGACATGTTGTTTTATAGACAAGTAAAACAGATACAGAAGTTGTCTGGTATTCATTAAAATCTTACCTCTGATTTAAAGTCTTTGTAGACATGCAACTTTGGATGTAGAAGTTTAACAAGTCTTTAGGGAGGGGATGGTGAAACCGATGAAGATGTTGGTAATTTGCTTTTGGATATTTTGCAGAGTGAAGAGTTTATCTGCATTTTTATCTTAGGATTATCGAACTTATGGAGGATCATTCATGTATCATATTGGAGGTGGACAGCCATTGATTGCGATTGGTTTTGTAGTAAGTACAGTGCATATTCGTTTATGTGCAGTCGTCGGGAGACTAAGTCACTGCGACCGTGTGTTAACGAACCGCCGGTTTAGAGGGCCATACGGAGATACAGTAGTATAAGTCTTAGTGTGGCTAAAAGCTGTCTGATGTGAAGACACTTGCACTGTGGCCTGCTAACAGACGATTTTGTCCAATTACTTTGAAAGGCCACATTGCTCTCTTGTTATTGGCAAAATGATTGATTTAGTACCAGACAATTTATGTGTCTGGCTACATTAACATCTGCTGTATCTAGACATTATTTTAAAGGTGCAGTCCCTGAATTGGACTGCCCGCCTGTTGGTACACAGGTATTGTAACCTTGGCTGAGACAGCAGCTAAGTTTTTGCCAGTGTTTGACTGTGGTGTGCAAGGGCACAAGTACCTTGATTTATCTCAGCTTCAGCTGCTCCTAGGCATGGTCCCTTTATCCATCTGATGAATGGAACCCTGTGTAGTTCTATTAAACTGACCTGCTTTGGAACTGTACTGACCCCTGCAGGGCTTTAAGCCAGATGCAGCCAGCAACTGTTGCTGCCTATTCAGGCAGCTTTTACTGCTGATGCAGACCGTCTGAAATGATGATGAGGCTGAGCAAGTGCTGTGCACATATTGATTTTGCAGAAATTCTGTCATGTAGCACTACGCGGCTAGTTCCTGTACTGCATGTTAACGCATCTTCTGTGTTGAAAAGGCACCATCGGGAGCCTTGCTACTACCACTTGTTAAGCAGATTCGCATGTAAATGGTTCATGCTTAAACAGGATTGCTCTGTATGCCTAACAAAGAACTGAACTAAGCCGAGTTCTAACGTAATTTATAAGCAGAGACATATATGTGGTACAGTGCCTTTTTCCAAGCATTTCATCTTCCATTTGTTTGAGAGGTACTTAAAAGGTTCCTTTCACATACATTTATACATAAATGCAAATAATGGTGTAATTTTCATACATGTAATAGTAACTGATTTCAGGTGGTGCTCTTGTAGGTTGCTTTGGACTACACCAATCCATATCTGAGTCCCTTCAAGGAGTTCCAGAGATTCAAACACCATCCGAGTATTGAGCCTGTGTTGCGTGGAGGGAGGCGAATTGCCTATGGTGCTCGGGCTTTAAATGAGGGAGGAATTCAGGTACTCGGCTGCTCCATCTTTAATTACTTACTGCTAAATTTATCGGGGCTTATATTTTGGTGTAGTATGATGTCAGCCATTCACAGAAGATTGGTTTTGGATATACTCTGTAAAATCAGGGAATCAGTTGACTATGCATAAATTAAACATACCAGTAATTAGGTACCTTTATTGTCTTGCTTTGTGTTAAATATTGTCTAGTGGAGACTTTTACCTCTACATATATTATATTTTACGTTACTGTATTTTCCTTACTACTAGTCGCACCTTTCAGCATGACACAGTAACGCTTAAATGGCACAATTTTTTTAATCAATGCACTAGATCCACTGTTAATGAAGTCATGGCTCTGTCACACTGTCAAGCCAGAACACAGATTACTGTATTGGCAAAATTGCCTCTATAATTCTTAGATACACTGTTACATGGTAAATTCTGTCGAAATAATATTTTTTGGTCTTCTTAAGTTAATAATTTGCTACACTTGTTTAATGCACAAAAATACTAATGGTTTAAAACTCTGTGGCCAGAGCCGTAGCTCAAAAACACCTAAATATCGGCATATTACACCAGTATTGCAGTTGTGCAGTGGCTGCTCACTGAGCACAAAATCCAGTTTAAAATCTGTCTTATAGTTCACAAAGTCCTACTTCTAAATCAGCCGATCTATCTCTGTTCCATGCTTACCTATCATACCAACAAATACTGCACTCAGTAATTGAACACTGTCACTTTTATAGGGCTCGGGCCAGGATGGTTGGGTTCTCGAGCGTTCTCAGTAGGTGGTCCAAGGCTTTGGGATTTGCTGCCCAGTTCTGTTTGCTCTGTCAGTTCTTTAATGTCATTCAGGTCTAAACTTAAGACTTCAACTTGAAGCGACCATTGACCGAAGTCTTTTGCATCGTGACATCAGCGCTATAGAAGTAATTAGATTAGCCTAGTTAATTTTGCCAATTAGTTAATATTTGCCAATAATAGTTAATATTGCCAAGTTAAAGCTGATGATGTGTGACTTTGTTTTAGTCAGTGCCCAAGCTGACCTTTCCCGGTGGTTGCCTCATTGGGTGTAGTCCAGGTTTCATGAATGTTGCAAAGATTAAGGGAACCCACAATGCTATGAAGAGTGGAATGGTTGCAGCAGAAACCATCTTTGAGACACTTTTTGATGAAAATCTCAAATCTCCAACAAAAGGTAGGACACTCGGTTGCTCTTTTATTTTTCAGCATTCAGACATTCATCATTTTCTCATCTGCTTATTTGCCAATTGACTTCTTTGTTTTAATTTTTATTCTTTTGTTCAGTGAAATTTTCTGCTAAAAATAAGATGACCTGTTAAGAAAGGCAAATCAGTTTTCAAGCCTATGGTCTTCCTCCATTCATGAATGCTTTTCTTATTTCTATCTGAAGGTATTAATCCAGAACGATATGAAGATAAGATTCGTGAATCATGGGTTTGGAAGGAGTTGCGCAAGACTCGAAATATCCGACCTTCGTTCAACAGTCGCTTAGGCCTGTACGGAGGCCTGCTCTACACTGGAACTGTGTGGTACTTGACTCAAGGACATGAGCCTTGGACATTCCATGCACATCCGAAAGGAGGTAATTCAACAGTTTTCCACATAAACATGTTGCATTTTATTTCAGTTGTGTTGTGGTCTTATTCTGTTCTTCAGTACTGTTTTTAAAGATCGGATTAACTACCTGCTGCTTTATCTAGCACATACTAGACAGGAGAAATTGGACACTGATGTTATTTCAGATGTTTGTTAACCATTTTTAAAATAGGCTTTTAAAAATATATTTTAATACATATTGGTGTTGACAATGAAATAGAAGTAGAGAGATTTAAAGCAGCAAGGAAAGCAAGAAGAAGTGCAAATGAGAAATATGTTGGAGTTAGATCTGTTTTTTAAATGGACTGTTGGGTACAGGTTACTAAATACATCAATAAAGAGCTGGATTTATTGTCAACACCAATATGTATTAAAATATATCTGATCTACTGAAGCCTGGTAAAATAATAATAATAATAATCATATTAATAATAAGACAATTTATAAAGCGCCATAGTGCGGCCAAAGGCAGAAAAAGGGAGGGGTACAAGTATATGTACAGTTACTGCAGCCATTTGTGGCACAAGTGTCAGCCTATACAATGTAAAAACCATTAATTAACAAATCATTGTAAGACGAGGAAGTGTCACTGATTATCTGTAGTCAAAAAGGTCATTGACGTCTGAATCTTGAAGTCAACTGCAGTAATAACTAATTCACTGCAGACTCAATAGCATATTGAAACAAGTCTTCTAGAATGTCAGCTGTAAAACTAACAGACATCACTGTCCAAGTAATAACAACTGCCCGACACAGACATGTTAACGTCCTTACCAAATATGTTAACATGTTATGTATATTTTTATAATGGTCACAGTTGACATAAAGTTTTGAACAATTATTGGTTTAGTGCATGGTGACCATGCCTCACTGAAGCCTGCTACAGAGTGTAAACCAATCGAATATCCAAAGCCTGATAATGTCGTCAGCTTTGATCTGTTGCCATCCGTTGCACTGACTGGAACTAACCATGATCATGACCAACCACCACACTTGACCTTGAAGGATGACTCCATTCCAGTCGCTCGAAATCTGGCACTTTTTGATGGACCAGAGGCTCGTTTCTGTCCAGCAGGTAATTGGAAGAAAGAACTTGTGTCCTGTTTCTACTACAGTTACTGTGGACTATGTCAAGTGATGCAGCTCTATCTTGCAAATCTGTGACTTCTGTAGCACCAGTATCATGATGCACAAGGTATCAATTGTTCACTTCGAAGTAGTTGCATATGTTTGAAATGCCATTACATGAAGCACCGTACATTTATTATGTGTGAGCACCACAAAACGGAATTATTCTCAACTGCTGACGAAACACCGACTTCAAAAAGCCAGGTTTTCTGCTTAAACTGTGATGTTATCTATCAGGATTTTGTTACGTGTTTTGTTTACACATGTTGAAGCACAGATCATTGAGAGGTCTAACATTATGTATGTATCATGGAGTTGGTTTTTTGCAATTTTATGCATTAACCTGTTGCATAGATCTGTGAAAAAATTGACCAACCAAGGATGTACAAGTTAGGAGCACTAAGAATAGAATACCTTACTATTCTAGCATTACAGAATTACATAAATGTCTAGTAGTGATTTAAACTGAAAACTATTATAATGCAGCTTTGTTTTATGCATTACAAATTGCTGTATGATTGATTTTAATTGGACTTCTCCAGTGGATTACAATTTTTTATTCCATTTTCAGTCTTTGATGCCTTGTACATTTTTATAGCAGTGCTATAGAAATCATTGGATTAGATTAGATTTGTGCTTGATTTGGATTTGCTTGCATGTGTCTATGTGTTTCATTGCAGGTGTTTATGAGTTTTTTGACACTGAAGACGGCAAAGCCAAGAGACTTCAGATCAACGCTCAGAACTGCATTCACTGTAAGACATGTGATATAAAGGATCCAAGCCAGAATATCAACTGGGTCACCCCTCAGGGTGCAGAGGGACCTGCCTACGATGGCATGTAGTTCCTTCTTTCCATTCAGACGTATGCTGATGTTGAATCCATTAATTTCTTTTTCTGTGAAGGTGCCCTTTGAATTACTAAAAATATGAAATACTTGAGTTGTTTCTCGAGAGTCTTGGGTTGTAGCCATAGTGCTGAGTGGTTAATACTTAAGGAGGGGGTCACGAAAGCCTAAAAACCTCAGCCGTGTGCTTACAGTGTCTGTGTTTCAACAGACTAAGATGAACGTGCAATGCATTTCGTTTGAAGTGCCTTTGGATTCCGTGGAATTCTATGACAAATCGCTATGAATTAGATACATTTCAATGAAATATGTCTGTTGCTGTTTGAATGGAATTCTCTATCATGTTGGTGAAATTGATCTAGCAATTTTGTGTTAGGGTCCAAATCAAAGACAAAGTTTTGAATTTGCAACTTCTTGCCCTCTCAGATTGTTACTTCTGACACAAAGTTTAACCATCAAAAATAATATTTTAAAAAATTCATATTTACCACTTGCTCAATGCATTTTAAATTTGTTATTTCATTCCTTTTAAATTATTTTTTTGATTGCAAAACAAGTGATTATTTGGACATTAACCATAACTGTGTTATTCTGCAGTGCATGGTTCAGTTAAATATTATCGGTTGTTCTATGCCACCCGTACTGTTTTCTTGCTGCTGTCAGTTTTAATGCTACTTGTCACTGGAACTAGTATGGACTTCTTTGCAAAGTCTGGATAGTCATGCCTCTGCTTCTTTTCTGCTTGCATAAAATTGTTTTTGTCCTCCTGCTTTCTAATCACAGTGTTAAATGATTGCATAAATGAAATTCCAAGTTCATCTGCATCTAGTCAGTCACTCAGTTTTAAAGATTTAAGCCATTAAAACTTCCTAAGTTGCTGTGGAGTTTCCAGTATAAATTCAGTTTTGACAAGTTAGGGAGGAGTTTATTAGCTGCCATCCAAGACTGCGCCTCCTCAAAATCGGTGGACAACAGCTCCACAGACTTGTGACAAGACAGAATGTCAAATGAACTTTGTGCTTCCTCATGTACCCCCAAAGAGTTATATTTTACTTCTTAAAAGCTGCTTTACAATCCAAGTGAGCCCTTGTCCTTCACAACAAATTATAGGCCACGTTTTTACATTGTACTTATTTGTAAGATTTTCAAAGCGCCTTAAAACACTTGTTTAAACCGTTGTGCATCACTTTGAGAGTTCCTTAAAAAGTAGCACTTTGCATGCCTTCGTAAATACGTGCATGCATACTTTGCATTTTGGCTAACATTGGAATATTGTGAGTCTGGGAAA
Organism: Norana najaformis; assembly: GCA_964023275.1. NCBI lineage: Eukaryota > Metazoa > Annelida > Clitellata > Crassiclitellata > Hormogastridae > Norana > Norana najaformis. The sequence goes on from OZ029915.1 coordinate 10,610,969, forward strand.
GAAATGAAAAGGTTTATTGAAAATCATGACAAAGGTAAAAATATTGTGAAATTGTAAAGAAATATGTTTAAGGGCTAAAAGAGTGGTCAGGAATATTAGGATCAACGTGGAGGTAGATTCGGGTTCTTAAAAGCCGCAATAACTGTAAAAGGGACACAAATTTCTGGTAATTGAAAGCATAACTGGGTCCTCAAAGTGCTGAAACCCTCAGTGACTAAAATGGGTCATAAAAATGTTTGCAAGAGGTTTTTCTGGATAGAAGCTCTGGGCCCCTTCTCCCCTCATTCCCGAAAATGTCGGTTGGGAGTGCTTCTCTGAGATTCAGTGGAACAAAATGATAAAGGATTATGTATGTGATTGTTTTATTTAACAACAACACCGCTGTTTGTTTATTCAACTAAATTGTTTTGAACATGAAATTGAATTGTTAAATTCTGTGGATGTTCTAGAACAATACATGATTTTTCCTTTAAACTCGTCAGTACATGTACAACTTCGGTTGAACGAACGAATGAAAGAATGAATGAATGAGTTGCAACTGTAGTAAGGAATCCTAAAGTCGGATGGTCCTTTTCCCAGGGTTTTGTAACCGAGAGAATTTTTAAGCCGAACAGTCGCCGACTCGTAGGCCCTACAGATGCGAACTCATCCGTCATTTACATCCTAGTTTCTTGGTTCGCCGCTTAGAAATGAGTCGGCGATTTTCCGATCGCCAGCGGCTTCTAAGAAGCCCTAAATCTACAGGGCAACGTAGATTTGCTAGGGGACATGCGTGTTAATTTGGGAAGCGATGTGCAAGATTGCCTTTTTCTTGGGACTACAGAAATTCAGAAATTGGGCTGTAAATTACACGAGAAGGCAGAAGAACAGCAGCAGCCCTTTGAGGTCAGACCGAGAGGCAGCCATGGGGTACGAAATGTTAGCGACTTGGACTCTGGTTCATTTGTGCTTATATTTTAAAAATGTGACACAGTTAACGCCCAGATATTTTACGCACTGGCCATCTAAAAGGACGCTACAGTGAATGAAAATTTCTCGCCCTTGTGTTTGAACTAATATCACCAATTTTGTATACAAGGGCCTGAATTACTGAGGTGATCAAACCTTATCAAGGAGCTTTGGGGCCTACTGCTGTGCCGAAGGATTTAAGCTGGGAATCGTAGACTAATCGTAAAATCGACATTTCTAAAGCGCTACTTAAAAGCTAAGCGCAGGGCACCAGCTTATTCACGAGCGCTGCGTCAAGTTCGTGGGGTTGTCCAAAGATGCCATTTCATGAACCAAGAATCAGACCTGATGTGACTGACTAACTTTGTTTTAGGTGCTTATGAAATTACTGGCTCTCAAACTCAACAAATGATGACTAAAACGGTGAGTAGGAATTTAAAAACAAAAAACCAATGAAAGAATTTTCGACCCTCCAGACGGTCGTCAAAAATTATAACTTGGAAAATTTGGACATCGCTCGATAGCAATAGCTATCGAGCTGCTCCACCCCACTGGAATAAACTCTGCCAGAATTACGACAGTTATCTGCTCCATCGTACGAACTCACCAACATTTCACCTCTTGCACTTTCTGCGCTGGTCTTTCACTAAAAACTGAACATTACATAACATTACTTTCTAAACATCTTATCCCGATTGTTCCTCTTCCCCTTATCTCTCTTCTCGCTTCAATTTCAAACATCATCCACCGTAGCCGTCCCACTGTGCCTGCCTGGCTCCTGGATCTTGACCTGGAAACAAACCCTTTTGCCTATCGATTTTGTCTTGACTGAGCGCCTGTGAATGAGCTAGTTCCCCGCGACTTAGCATTTGTTGGGCGCTGTTGAAATCTCGATATTACGATTATGATAGCCGAGTTGGCTAGGGGACACATGTGGAGCCGAAATCTCGGAACAATTACATTTCCTCCCTGGTCGTGGTTTAAATTCCTGACCTCCCATTTGAAAGTCCAGAACGCTGATCACTAGACCATCGTGCACCTTTGCAAACTCAGAATAGACGTTAAATGTAAATGTACTCGTTTTTCTAGAGCGACAGTATGGCCTCGAACCTGTTCACTATTTAATGAATTAATAGCGCACATTCTAAACACATTCAAAGGTAGATAGATTGACACTGAGTTGGCCTTTTCGATTCTAGGATGAGGGCCGAACGAACAAGGGCCCTCAGACGTAGGATTTCGCTGGATTATATAACTTATAAGGTCGCCAAATTTCGGAGCATCTGGGGCTGACGAAGATAAGAAAGAAGACAAAGAAAGATAAGGAGACAGGTACTGTGACAGAGATATACAGACACGCACAGAGAAAGGTAGACAGATTGATAGAGACAGCGACAAAGAGAAATAAGGCGAGATTTACTTTCCATGGAGAACGCTTCTCAAGTCAATGGCCGCTTAATTTTCTGTTCACTTGGATGCGGAATCAGATCCAAGTTCACTTCCTCCTCCACTGATCGCGGGTGGAGGAGATTTGGAGAGATGACCCAGCTGCTGCTGCAGCTGCTACTGCTGTGGGATTGTGTTCGGTTTGGCCAGGTGAGTGGTAGCGCCGCGCATTACCAGACGAGAAAGATCGAGGGAGGTTAGGCTGGATGGAGAGAGATTGAGAGAGAGAGAGACAGACAGACAGAGACAGACAGACAGAGACAGACAGAGGGGCTGAGAAGGGCGGGATATGATGTCTAGCTGAGTCAATGACCTTACTCCAATTACCGCAGAGCGAAGAGCTTGTTCGTGGTTTCCTCTGACCCAAAACATCCGAATCAAATCAGCCTAGCATGACAGCCGGGGTCGATGCAGAAGCCATGACCGCGCCAGCTGATTACACTGGCGCCACCGGTGCTCGAGAATAGGCCTACACGGCTTACACGGACTACGCAGCCCACAAATCATATACACCATTACCTCCACAGCTTTTTCTCCCCTCTTTATGTCTACCTTCTGGCTTCCCTTCCTCCTCTTCCTCTCCTCCTCCTCTTATCCTCCTGTTCTTCTTCTTCTGTTCCTCTCCTCTTATCCTGCACCCCTTCTGCTGTTTCTATTCTCCTTATCCTCCGTATCCTGCAGCTATTATCCAGCTGCGATGTCCATATAACGGATCATCGCTTTGCGTTCATGAGTAACCGTTGGTTTTCGTTGGCCCCATAGCTGTCGACATTCCCCTCATCCATCTCACTCAGAGGCGTCGATCTGTCGTAAATTTTGGGGGGCCCGGCCTATAATGGGGTCTGGATGCGAAGCCGATACTGGGTTCCAGGGACTAAGACTCTGGTATAGGGGTCAGGAAGTAGGCCTAATGCAGACAGACATAAAGCCCAACAGCTCAACAGACAACCAATGAGAAATGTCGCTAATATTATTTACAGTGGAATATCAACTGAGGCATACACCCCAGTTATATGACAGTAATGGTAAGTAGCGCAATATGGGCACATAATTATTGAACTTGCCAAAAATGATCTCCCTGATTGTGCTTCTTCTAGCAAACTTAGCCGCTAGTATACTTCAGGTTATCTGTCATCTACTTCAGTTTTATCATTCTAGTGTCAGAACAGACAGTTGCGTCACTTGCCTTAAACGCAGATTGTGTAAATGAAAACAAAATCATATTTTCACTTAATATTAGTGTAATACAGCATTTTTATGGCGCCTCGCACAACCTATCAAAAGCGCTCTAAATTTATTAATTACTCATTTATACCTAGATGTCAACATAATGAGGCAGGTGAGGCAGGCTTATGTGATTCTTTTGTTTTACATATAGGCATACAGATGGAATGGATAGATCAGTCAACTTATGAAAATTTTCTTTAGCTGAAGTTGAACCTTGGAAAACTAAGTAACTGGTTTTCAATTTAATCTCATTGCATCTACAGTGAGTGATAAAAGCTGGTGAGCCTACCTTCACATGTGCAATTTCACCATCGATACTGTCATCTAGTCGTTTCCGTTTTGTAACAAATTTATTCACTGTTCGTATCAGCAAATCCGAACGCAGTGTATCTATAAATGTTATTTGTTCAAAATCAACGATATCTCATATTTATATGTTAAACAGAGGGGTTTTTCTTCGGCTAGCGATACAGGGACTGTGTGGGGTTCATAATTATAAAGGGCGACAATACGAATATCTGTGTATATAGGTACCCGCCCCTAATTACAAAAACCATATGTACATAAGATACATGTATATGGTTTTATAGCTGAAGAAACTAATTTAGCACTTTGGCTTAAACTTCCACTGCCTGAGTGGTCAGAGATGACATCCAGATGGCAGCGAGCAGGGAGGGCGAATTGTCTGCCCTGTACCCATTAATATTTCTGGGTTTTTTCAAACCTTGCTAAATCTGTCAGCTGGCGACCTATATGGATGAAAGTCTGTATTTCTGATGCCTGCCTATAACTCAGTTCGCTTGGTCGACCTGTGTATAATTATAAGTACATAGGGGCCTATGTACTTATGCAGTGCATACTCATATATCTGTATTTCTGTCTGTCCATTTGTCTATCTAAACAAAGATAGGCAGATACAGCAATACCTGGAGAGGTACAATTGGAAATTACGTATTGACACTGTTTACTAACGTTTTACAGTGAAGAATGAGAACTTTTGCCAGTCCACAGTTTCCGATTTTACAGCTAAAATATTGCCGAGCTCAACCAATGGCCGGGCCCCATGCTCAAAATATTGCCGGGTCTGGACCTCAGGGCCGCCCTCTGATGACTGTTGTATAGGCCTACTGGTAGATTCTGTAGCATTGTAGTATCGCATCATCGTACAATGAAATAGTATCATACCATAAGAAGCCCATTCACAGGGGTTAATCACCCTAGAAGCCATTAGCTGACAGGCATTCAGTCACAACAAGATCGATCGACAAGGAAGGTTATAAGGTTCGGTTCCGAGCCCAAATTTAAATGTGAGACAAATTACGGCGGCGGTGATTTTACTTGCAGGCATAAGCTAATCTCGATCGCTGTAGGCCGCAATCATTATTATTTTACGAGGCAATTTATACCCAGCAATACTTCTCATTTGGAGTAATTACGAGTACGCGTGTGAGGGCCAGTAAATTACTTACTTGCTTACTTAGTTCATAGCGAATTAACCGTTATAGGGATGACGCATATAATAATAAAGACATCATTTTGCGATTATTGTTTCTATGACGTCATCGCAGCATAGATGACGTCATCTTTGGCACTATTGTTTCGTGCCTTGGAAACAAAGTTCATTTGGCAAAACATGGACTCCTCTATAATAGCTGTGCTATTTGTAATTGTAATTGTAAACGAACATTTATAAAGCGCCACTTAGGAAACAGTGGCGCTCCCGACTTGAACAAACAAAAAGGATTTCAGGCGTTTGCGAGACTGGGTAGGAGAGAGACTAAGTAACTGAAGCCGCAGGTCAAGAGGAAGGCAGTTCCAGCTGGAAGGGCCAACAAAGGCCAAGCTCCTGGACTGGGCAGTTGTAGTGCGGACGCGAGGGACTACCAAAAGACCACGGGTAGCTGAGCGAAGGGAGGCATGGGCAGGCAACGAGGAAACCGGAATACAAAAAGAAGTTAAGTAGGACGGAGCAGAGCCTAGAAGGCAGTTGCGCATAAGGATAAGAATCTTAAACTGGATCCGTTGACTGACAGGAAGCCAATGAAGTGAATCACGAATAAAAGTAGATATATGGGCAGACTTTGGAAGACTACCGATAAGGCGTGCAGCAGCATTAAGTATAGACTGAAGCTTGGAGGTGTTAATTGCAGAAAGTCCAATATAGGCAGCATTGCCAAAGTCAATCCTAGTGCAAATCAGGGCATGGACCAGAGTAGTGATCGCATGAAGAGGAAGCGAGTGACGAATAGAGCGGAGTTGTCGTAGGTGGTAAAGACAAGAGCGAGAGATATTATTTACATGGTCAGTCAGAGAAAGAGTTTGATCCAGGGTGATTCCGAGGTCACGGACTGAGGAAGAGAAGTGGATATGAGGGAAATTAGAGGAAAGGGAACTAAAGTCAATTTTGCCAAGCTGGACACGGCCACCTAGCCAGATATATTGAGTCTTATCAGGATTAAGACAGAGGCGGTTAGAAGACATCCAGAGATCTAGAACAGAGGTGGCCTCAAGGATCCGCTCAACCATCAGAGTGGCTGAGGCAGCCGGGCCATGAGTAAAGGATTGAGTGTCATCAGCATATTGGTGAGATGAAACACCCAAGGGAAGAAGTATGCTGGCCAGGTCAGCAGTATACAGGATATATAGAAGAGGTGCAAGTACCGAACCCTGTGGAAGACCATAGGGAATGTGAGTCCAGGCAGAGCGAGTGGGCCCAAAAATAACAGAAAGGGAGCGACCAGAAAGAAATGAGCGAAACCAAAGAAGAGCAGAGTCAGTAAGGCCAAAGGATTTAGACAGTCGTTCTAGAAGAATGGAATGATCAACAGTGTCGAAGGCAGCACTAACGTCATAGAGAGCAAGAAGAGTGACATGGCCATGGTGAAAGGCATGAAAGATGTCAGCTAGAAGGCGGGTGATGAGTGATTCTGTCGAATGGAATTTCCTAAAACCAGATTGAAGGGGAGGCCTGAGAGAATTAGATTCAAGGTATTCAACCAGTTGAAGAGAGATACATCTTTCAAGGAGCTTCGAGAGGAAGGAAAGGTTAGAAATAGGACGATAGTTAGAAGGAGAGTTAGGGTCCAGGCCTTGGCGCTTGAGGGAGGGAAAAACAACTGCCCTTTTATGTGACGCTGGAATGGAACCCTGACTCATTGACGAATTACATAATAAATGTAGAAAAGGAAGAAAGTCATCAACAAATTCCTTAATTATAAATGGAGGAAGTAGGTCAAGTTCGCATGACTTCGAGGGAGAGTCCAGTATAAGTCGACGAAGGACATCCGGTTGAAGGGCTTCCCAGCACGAGAGGTTGGCAGTTGTGGTAGGGAAGGACGGTGGGGGTGAATCCTCAGTAGATCGACGGATCGAGTCAATCTTGGATCGCATAAAGTCCAAGTAGTCGTCTGCAGAGAACGGATGTTGAGAGTGGGAGGAGGAAGGTGAGGAACGACCTAGGACGTCAGCAAGTGATGACCAGAGGCGACGAGGGTTTCCTTTTTCTCTGTCTTTCAGCGACTCCCAATACGAAGTTTCTTTGGTTCGGAAAACGGAATACATATCTCGAAGGTGATGGGTCCAGGTAAGGCGATCAGCAGGATCACGAGTGCGACGATATCGGGGCTCTAGACGTCTGGTGTTCCGACGCAAAGCGCGGCATTGGCTGTCAAGCCAAGGTCGTAGTGGTCTCGAGCGAATCCGATGTGGACGGAGAGGAAGGAGGGCATCAATGAGAGGAAGAACCGATGAGTTGAATAGGGTGAAGAGATCCTCGGTTGAGCACTCACTTAAGGAGGAGAGATCAGCGTAGATAGAGCTACTGAGGAGACCTGCACGGAAGGCTTCTCGATCAAGATTCCTCCAGCCACGAGGGACGTCGAAGAAAGAGTATCCTTTAGGAGTTATTATAGGAGTTCATGGGCAAATCAACCCGGGAGAGATGAGACGAAAAGTTATTTCGAACAGAGAATATAGTCAAAAATCATCGAACATACAGAACCAGAAATCTGAAGTTCGATATGAGAACTGTTCCTGTTGAAGACAAATCTACCAGAAATCGAATGATCGATATAAAATCGTCATTTCGAGCAGAAAATCATTGAAGATCATCGAATCGTCATTGATCAGACAGAAATCCGGAGTTAAATGTAAGAATTGCTTAAATTGTTGACATTGAAATTGATCAACAATTTATATACTAATCGATCGAGAGGTTTAAAAATCTCATCAAATCTGGAAACTATTATAGCGCCTTAATTATAATATTATGCATAAGGCATCAATCGATTGCCACTTGAGCAAAACCGCACATTCCAAAGCACATACCATTGGAACCCGTCAACATCTCGGAAACCTCATGAGACTTCAAGAAACCTAATTACTAATAGCCTTTATGTTTAATCTGACAAAAGTCATACCAAGTAAGTAAGTGAGTAAGCAATTAATGATGCATTTGTTAACACGCCATATGTCCATCGATTGGGCTAGGTCAAACAACAAAAGCAAGAAGTACTAGGCTCGTGTTTTAATTTATCCCATTTTCGAATCATCAGCAACGTGAAATATTCGACTTGAAACTCTATCCAAATGGCAGTTGAGTTTAGCCTAGTCGTGGGCGTGATATGTGCAAGTCTAATGTATTAATTATACGGATTTTCTTAAAATTATTACTGCAGATATGCATCCTTGGTGACGAAGAATCTTCTTAGATGAGTTGCGAATGCCACGGTGCCTCGCTCAGCTCGCTGCCTATCTTCTCTCATCTCTGTCTGTCTATGTTTGTGTTTGTGTGTTAGTCGTAGAATTCCAGAGGCCTCTGGCGTGGCGTAAAACCCCATAAACCCTAGTCGTACATTTTGTGTTGTGTTTTTGTCGTCTTGTGCCCGGGGGAGAATCGAAGAAGGAGAACGGAGAGACGGATTGCGAAGGGTCTCAGGAAGCGGAGGCAAGAGCTGGAAGACTGCCACCGAACAGCAGCAACGAATTAAATCGGACATGTTACACTGTATTAATTCTGATACAACTGAATTGATCAATATTAACGTTTTAAAGAAACTTTTCAGTATATAGACTCTTTAAAAAATTAAAACTGTATACTTACTGAAACACTCAACCAGCTATTTATTAAGTCTAGGCGCATTAGACTGATGAGTTTTGATTGCACGTGGACATAGATTTTTAATTGCGAAGACATAAAATACCGTACTAGCAGGCTGTACACCAAAATTATTGCCTAATGCTTTGTATAGGAATAACAAGAATCTTACAAAATCATTTTCGGTTCCGTTGTCACTTTAGTTTTTAATAGAACTACTTTCACACTGCAGCCGTTATCGGCCTACACTGTCTTAACTTTGATTATTCTTCTCTATTGTAGCAACGTAAACTCTTGGTTTTTTCAGCTAAAAACAACGAGGGAGGCCTATGTTGTTCATTAATTCGAGTGTTAGGCCTAAAGCTGGCCTGGATTAAGGCTATTGGGGCCCTAATTACAAAGTAATGTGGGCCTCCCTCCTTCCCCTCCGCAAAGCGATTCCTCAACCCTTTGAGGCGTTTGGGGGCATGTTGAGCCCCATGCGGGGTCTTGGGCAAAGCCCCAGTCACTAAGCCTTTCCATGTCCGTAAGTTAAATTCGTTAACCAGAGCTTTCTGATCACGATTACTGTGTTATCACCAATATGTTCGACGCCTCTGATCTCACCTTCCTCCTACGTTTAGCTAGTTTTTCCTCCTATTCTTAGTCTAATTTTATGATTATCTTGAGCCTCCTTCTCCTCTTCCTCTCTCTGCTTTTAATTTGTGTATTTCTTCGTATTTCATCTCTTCTGTGTATCTCTGTCTTTCTCTTTCTTCGTTTCCTTTTTTATTCCACTTCCGTTCTGTTTTTCTTCTAGCGTTGGAAGCTTTTTGGCTGATTCCCCGATTTACAAACACAAAACGGCGTTTAGATCCGGGCTGTTATCCATTAGCATCTTGGATAATGTAAGCAATGTCTACGGAATTCTGGGTTTCTCATGTAAGAAGACTCAGACGTATAGGCCTACAGTGAGAGAAGAGGATTGCTGGATTTCGAAAGCCATTGAGTGAAGTTCACGGTAAGTTCAATTCGTAGTGCATCTCTTTCGTCCAACACAGCGAGCGCCATTTCATATTCTGCCGTGAATCAAATTTCAGCATTTATTGTTCAGGAATTTGCTTTCTCCGTTTCTAGCCGCTTTGTGACTCATCTCTCTATACTGGTGTTATAGGCCTAGGCCTCCAATGGAACCAGAAGGGCTCGATTCTGTTCCCCTTTTGTTAGCATAAGGAGCTTGATCCGGCGACATTTCTGACTATGGCTAAAATTATTACTCTGAAGTACATTGCTTTATCGAACATTTTTGGTCACTTTCATATGGTAGCGCACCAAACGCGAGACGCTTAGCGGCCTCTGGTGCGTCTGTAATCGGCACTACTTCCGTCTAGTGATTGAACGAATGATGCTTACGGAAATCGACCGAAGTCAAGGAAGGTGAGAGGAATGAAAAGGATGGAGAGAGGAAAGGAGGATAAATCCAATAGGAATCGAGGGTAGGATTTTACTGAGTGCGAAGTGCTGTTGCACCTATGAACTTTGTAACCTGTGACCCGAAGAGACGAGATGTCGGCTTTTTAAGACGACAGGGTGTTTTGATAGCATGTCCAGAGGCGATTTAGAGATGAAACCGATGTAGGTGAACACTCCAAGTCAGAGCAGGTCTCTGGCGATCGAACGCAGATCGTCGCTTTCGAAGAATATAATACGCATTCAGGGCACTTATCTGTTCTTCGTAAGGAAACTGATTCTTCGAAAACAAAAATGAAACTATTTATTGTGTAGGCCTATGTCTTTAATACTACTACTACTCTACTACTACTACCACCAGCATAGTAGCATATCCTACTACTGCTATACTGCTACAACTACTACTACCATTATTACTACTACTATTCTGTTGCCTGGAAGCGTTATAATGTAATTGTGCATAGAAACATAAGCGTTGTGCTGTTTCCACTGTTTTGAGAGTTCAAATTCCTTTCGTGTTCTCCTTTCCATCTCCTCCCTTTCTCCCACCCTACTTCCTGTCCTCCTCCCTTTCCATATTTATTCCTTTCCCTTTGAAAATGCAGAGAGTTTGAAGACGTGTTAAAGGCCCAGTTGGTGTAGAGGGTTAAGCCCATTCCCCAGCCATCTGTTACTTAGTAATAGAGTCTTCCGTGGATGTTTTACTTGGAACAATGACTATTTCACTGATTTTATTCTAAAATTTAGAATTTAAAATACTTGATAACGCATAGTTCCTTCGTAATTGCTTAATTACTTGGTCTTATTGAAGATACAAAAAATGTTGAATGGTGTAAAATGCATTAGGTACCCTCAACGATAAAGTATCGATGTTAGGGCAATGTGATCGCTCATTTTGCAAACGTCTCAACCGGTTTGATTACTCTAGCAGCAGCAACAACAACAACAACAGCAGCAACAACAGCGTTTAAAGGCCTGCTTGAGTTTTGTTGGTTTTGACGCACAACCACAACAAGAAGCAGCAGACAATCTTTCACTATTTTGCAAAGTCTACACGGCTCAGCACTAAATTGTCTATGTTGAAGCAACGGGAGTCGAGCTCAGAATCTTCTCTGAAGTTTGTCCTGATTTCCTTTGAGTTTCATAGTTTCAACTGTATTATCGGATTCTTCTCATTTTCAGCGTATGTGTCTATCTGTGTAATGAAAAATTACTTAAGCATACCCTACTATATTCATATTCTTCTCTTCATGCCTACTATTATCACCATTGTCGCCATATTCGTTGCCATTTTGGTCATCGTCATTGTTATCATTGCCACTACTTCCACCACAATGCCACCACCACCATCACCACCACCACCACCATCCCCACCACCACCACCACATTGTTGGTATGCAAGTGCACTCTATGCTGGCATTCGGCGTCTTCTTCTTTTGTCAGTAGTCTAGATGATGCTAATTCATCCGACATTCTGCGGGAAGCTCCAGCTGTTGCAATAGGCGCAAATTGCTGCATAAATTTCTAATCTGTTGGTCCAGCTGCTCTTTCTTGGCATCATTAAATCCGATAGAAAGCAGGCCAGCGCTGTACAGAATTGCAAAGATAGCCAAGGAGTGATAAGCAAAGGGAGGGATGGGAAGGCAGCTGAGCTGACGGCGAAGCTAAACCTTAATCGCAAATTCCGTATTTATTCCCGAAAAATACAAAGTGGTGGGGACCACGACTTGGCAGGCAGCGAATGATTGATGGGCTGAGGAAAAGAAGAACGAATGGAGGACGGAAGTCCCAGAAAACAAAGAAGCAGCAAATAAAAAAGAAGTCGCCATTCTTTGATGTCATTCGGGTCTAAACTAAAGACTCATCTCTTTCAACTTGCTTACATACCGTAGCCTGGCTTCTGGTTTCTCTGGCCTATAGGAATTCGACCTGGCTTCTCCAACGGACTATGAGTTTGATTGCGATTTTCACTAGAAGCGACCATCGACTGATTCCTTGAGCATTATGATAGCGGCGCTAAAAAGTCTTTAGATTAGACTAGATTTCTTTGTAAAGGACGGACAGTGAGTTGTGTAGGAGAGGGGGTCTTTATAGACGCACGTGGAATAAGTAGGCCAAGTCCACGTCATGTGCTTGTGCGGGCTGGCGTAAAGCACTTTATAGCGATAGCTGCTAAGCACAGAGATAGTGGAATTCTAGAGATAGAACTCACTCCAGGCGGCGTCTCTGCCTTTGCGTGACTGACTAAGGATTGGATTTCAGGAAAACGTCATTACTCTAGAGCCTTTTTATATGTCATATCTACGCATATCCTGTTCTTGAAGAGCACAATACTTGGACTGGGGAAGAAAATCAAAGAATCAGGTAAGAGGATGTAAAGCACGCAGGCACCGCGTGATGGAGCAAGAAATCGATAAAGATAGAAGCAGGAAAACTTAGTGGTACGAATACAACTTTTGTAAGGTTCTTAAAAGGAGTTCTATAAATAGCCAGATGCATACATGCATTCATCCATACTTACATACTACACACGTACAAATAAACATTCATACCATACGCACATACATATATACATACATTAATACATGCATACTTGCAGACACAAATACATACCTACATACACGTCTACATACACAGACAGAGAACGAAATAAGCAGTGAGACAAGAAAGAAAGAATGGATGAAAAGACGCAAAGGAAAACATCTTAGAATTAGAAGAAAGAGGCAGACAGACAGAGAAGCAGAGAAGCACAGATGCAAAAGAAAATAAGAGAGGCCTAAACACGATAATTATATAGCGCAAATTCACGATTAATTACATCTTTACAAAATGTTAGTCTATGCAATACACGAGAAGTTCATGAAAATAATTAATGCTATTAAAGTCCAGTCAACATCAATGCTCTTATATATTAATTGGCTTATAACAGGTAATAATAATAATAATAATAATAATAATAATAATAATAATAATAATAATAATAATAATATAATAATAATAATAATTTATTATTATTATTATAACAATAATATGACTATTTATATAGTGCCATAGAACGGCCAAGGCCGAGAAAATGGTGCTGCACATGAGCACATCTAAGGTTCTTTAAAGTTATTCACTGACTACAGACAGTATTGTAATGAATAGTAATTAATTATACAGTCAGTCAGTCAGTCAGTTAGTCAGTCAGTCAGTCAGTCAGTCAAACATCAGTTGGTCTTCATGTACTGTAAGTATTGTCGATTTGAACACGATTCTATCTTTTGTCGACTCTATAAATCTGGCCATCGTTGTTGCTGCTGCTGGTGCTGTGGTCTTCTTGTTTGTCGTGCTTCAGCGCGCTATCGTTCATCCGAGACAATCAATCGAGCGTGAAGAGGAGCGCTAAGCCTCACGACCGATCTCAATTGCTCGCTCTAAGATGGCATAAAACGGTCACCATTAACCTGTGCTTACTAGGCAGTGGCCGTGGCACTACACAACGCGCCACTCACGCGCCCTACCTAACTCAACGTCATCATCTCTAACAGATTTATGCGTTTCACATAGGATCAATATGTATACACATACATGCTGTACATACATACATTATTCTTTATTTAAAATATTCTATTATGTATTCATGTAGTTTATCACACTAGCGCACATGCAGTGTAGAATATGTACAGATATATACATATATATCGCCTATAAATATAGCCTACTCAGGCTTAGTAGACGGCATGTTGCAGGTTTCTGTCGTTGCAAGTGGGAAGCCATTTTTCCTTAGAAAACCAAATTGTTGATGATTTCGTGTGACATGTTTAAATATAGCATCGGCCTATAATTAGAGCCTAGAGTTTTACGATTCTATATAGGAAGCGTAATATGGAGAATAACAATGGCTTATTGGGTCGATAGGCCTCTGTTTTTGGCCAAGCCCCCATATAGCGTGCTCCAGAAATAGACGCGTACTAATCATGCCCTGTGTTATGCACTGGCAACTCAGAGCCTAAGTCATTTTCCCAATTCTGTTGTCCATCGCTCTTCTATAGAATAATTGCGTTTCACGGTCATCTTTATATGTGAAATGACGTCAAACAGAGGCATGACGTCAGAACATGGGAAGAGGCATGACATCAAACAGAAACATGACGTCAGAACATGGGAAGAGGCACGACGTCAAACAGAGGCATGACGTCATAAAAAGGAAGAGGCATGACATCAAACAGAAGCACGACGTCAGAACAAAGGAAGAGGCATGACGTCAGAGAAAGGAAGAGGCACGACGTCAAACAGAGGCATGACGTGAGAAAAAGGGAAGAGACATGACGGAAAACTGAGGTCCTAGAGAAAATCAATGTCATGGAAGGGAGAGTTATATTCTTATGTATATAGGATGATGGAGAAGTAAGGAACGAAAAGAGAAAAGGAGACAATTGAACACGAACATGTGCAACCAATTATGGAGAGGCAGAGGCAGAGGCAGAGGCAGAGGCAGAGGCAGAGGCAGAGGCAGAGGCAGAGGCAGAGGCAGAGGCAGAGGCAGAGGCAGAGGCAGAGACAGATGCTGAGACAGAGGCAGAAGCAGACGTTTGAAAATAAAGGAATGCTTCAAAAAAGGAAAAGGAAAAAGAGGAATAATTACAGCGAGAGGATGGAGGAAAGAACGCAAAAATGTTGGAAAGAGTCAAATATGTACACCAAGAGACAGAAAAGAATAATAAAATGGGAAAAGAATAAAGAAAATACACCTGAGAGAAAGAGGTAGTCAGAGACAGGGAGAAAGAGAGTCAGAGAGAAATTTATTGTAATACAAAGAGAGAGAGAGAGACAGAGAGAGACCGAGACAGAGAAGCAGATAGACAGACAAACACACAGACGGACGGACAGACAAACATATAAAGAGATTCCTTGAAGACTTAGAGCTAGGTTGGCGACAAGCCTACATGTGAAGTAATTGGTGTGAGATGTAGGCCGAAATATAAGCCTAGAGCGCTCTCTATTGAAAATAATATACATATGTATATATATATACACACAGAAGGAGACAGAGAAGTGAGAGAGAAGAGGCGAATATATACAACGTGCGATTTGTGGACGCTAGTTGTGGCTATATATTTAGTCGGATCTCTTAGAGTGATTGTAGTTATGTATATCAGAGTTGTCTTGGTGTCGTCTTAAATGAGAGCTTCTGAATAAAGTCGACTTCATGTTTTGGGTTCAGATGAAACAGGGTGCTTACACGATTATAATCATCAGTCGCAATTTTAGATCGAGGCCACAATTGCTCGGCAGATGATCGAGGAAATGATGACGTTCTTACCTGGATATTTATATAGAACCTTTATGAATCTCGATCGGAAACGATTTCCTATAATCTTCGTGCCCAGTAAGGATGTCTAATTGGTTCGTATTTAAGTGATGTTCCATAAATTTGGAAAGCCCTATGCCCGTGAAAACATGCAGCAACGTTGAGTTTGAAGAACGAGAGCTTTACGCAGTTGTTTGGCTGTCAACCCTGCTGTAAAAGTTCCGGATGATGTGACGATCAATACATAAAATTATTGCTTTGTATGATTTCCTTATGTACGTGTAAATGCACAGTATGTGTAATATTATATGTATATAAATATGTGTTCATGTATGTATGTATATGTATATACACATACATGCATAACATGTATATTTACATACATACATACATGTTATGTATGTATAACATAACATGTATGATAACATGTATGATGTATACATACATACATACATACATGTACATATATGTATTGAAGTGTATGTATGTATATATATTATGTGCTCACATGTATACTTCAATGCATACATACATACGTACATATATAACATGTATGTATATATGTTGTTAGATTCGGCCCATGTGGAAGAGCCGGATGTAAGGAGTGGATGAAGGATGAGCCGTCTTTTTGGGGGGGCGTAACCTCAGTAACCCTATAAAAGGGGAAGTTTCCTTCAGTTTGCTGAGCTTGGCTAGTTAAGTATAGGCCGAGACCTACGTGGCTCTGTTTGCTCTTAGTATTGCCAAGACTCTTTTTATCGAGCTCATGTAAAGGTCCTCAGTGGTTTGAGGAACCTGAGAAGTTTTTGTGTTCGAGTTGTTCTCTGATGAAAAGACTTCGACTCTTGGCTTCGAAACAGCCGTCGTCGTTCTTGCTAATGTCAGATTTTTGTTGTATGATTTATAACCTCTTGCAAGTGTGAATAGAGATTGTATCTAAACCCAAGCGAGTTTTTATCGATCTTAGACGAACACCCAACAATGTCAATGTATTGAAATATATATATATATATATATATACATGCATACATGTTATATATGATGTATATATGTATTGAAGTATGTGTGTATTATGTCACTGATAAATTGTCTCCTCTCTGTATTAATAATAATTTATGTGTGCCTTACCGCCCTTCCTTTACCTTACCTTATCATGCAGATCATACATCGCCTTGTCTTGTCTTACCTTACCTTTATGCCTTATCTTAACTTTATTCTCTTTATTCTCTTGCCTTGGCTCGCCTATTTCACAGTGCATTGCATTACATTATATAAAATAATTTAAATTACATTACACTGTGTGGACCGAAGCAATTTGGGTGATTGCATCGCCAGTCGACAGAACTGGAAGCGGACGGTTTGACGTGAACCAGTTCGCGCTAGCGATCGACGGCGGCTGAAACCGGTTTCCGATAAAAGACAGCGAGCGTGGATTGTGCGCTGCGTGAAAAACCAGAGAACGAAAGGCTCGATCGACTGAGAGGCGCTCTGTCTTCATCCGCCTCTCGATTCACTCCGTCCGTCAGCCTACGAAGACCGACCGACCGACCGATCGACCGACTGATTGAACGCACTTAGGGGGCTAGGGAGAAGATGAAGACAGGAGAAGCGAGAGAAAGAGGAAAATAGAGAAGCAGGCGTGAGATAATTGTCAGGAGTACGGATCAGTTGGGTGGAATCAACGTACGCAATTCGAAATAAGACTCCTTCATCAACAAACAACGATCGACGTCATTCGACGGATCAACCGAGACGCATTGACTCTCTACTCTTCCGTTCCTGCAAGTGGTAGCTATTACATTGCTTTTTTCAAACAGTGCAATGCTATACTATGCTAAATAATACAATGCCGTCTAATGCAATGGTATGCTATGCTGCAAAATGCGTTTCCGTGAAGTGCAATTTCCAAAAGAGATTAAAGCAGAAGGAAAGAAACAAACTCCAAGACAGATAGACAGACAAAAAGAAAGAAAGAGACAAAACAAAGATTCAGAGATAGATAAAAGCAGAGACGCCGTCTAGCAGATCTAAGATAAGCTGAAAATATCTCCTGAGTTGCTGAGGCGATAAAGTTCTGTTTTTTACTGGAAGGCAGCTCCACGAAGATGGACCAATGCAAGAGAAAGACCGATGTGTTCGATTTGCTGTATCAGAGCGCGGAACCAACAGGTCCCCACGTGCAGCAGAGCACAACGTTCGTCGACCAAGCTGGTTTGAGACAGGCACACGGAGCTCCCTGATTTATTCTGGGTCCGAACCAACCATAGATGCTCTGTCAAAAAGGAGATTCTTGAATGTAATTGATAATAATAATAATTATTATTATTATTTATTTATTATTAATTATTATTAATAATATTATATTACTATTATATATTAATATTATATATTATATTAATATTATATTAATTATTATTAATAATTATTATTAATTATTATTATATTATTATTATTATTTAAAATTATTATTAATTTTTAACATTTATTAATATTACATATTATATTAAAATTAATATAATAATAATAATAATTATTATTAATTATTATATTAAAACAAATATTATATTAATTATTATTATTAATTATTAATTATTAACAATTATTATTATTATTATTATTCCCTATAGGCTAACCCCTTTAGCGTGGAAATTTTTTAAACTCTGCTAGGGTGGAATATTTTTTCAAAAAGTTTTCCAGATATTGCTATTATAAGGATACTGTGATTTTTCTGGAAATAATCCTTTAAATTTCTTGCATTTTACGGTCACCAAAAAATTTGTGGGGGAGTTTTCACTTGAAAATAAATTTTCTGCACATCTTGGGGGCAGACATACAATAGAAGAATAACACCCGTCACGCACTACGGCACGTCGAAATTTATGGCCAGCACTTATCGTATGAAAGCAACAGTGAGTCAATAATTGAATTTGGTGTGATATATTTCAAAGCACGGGGCAGGACACCGTCCAACATCACACTCTCTACAATCTCGTTTCCTTGCGAAGTTTTTTGCTGTCAGTTTCTGTCTGTGAATAGCAAACCTTGCAACATCGAGTAGGTATGTAAACCGATGAAAATCTCGCAATCATCTTGTTGAAGAACCATTTTATTTTCTGGAATGATTTCTCTGCTGGACTATAGAGACTGCGGGAGGGACGTACTGACCACAAAGTCCAGACACTTCATAGGAGATTGTAGCATTCCTCTGACATAATCTTGCGAATGTAAGGAGTCTACACCAAAGGCGTTAGTGCTCCAGGATATCTTCACTTCTGTCTCTGATCAATACCTTGGAATATGAAGAGCGAGAACAACACTCACAGCTCATCACGAGTCATGTCCACCCAGTTACTCAACCTTGATCTCCTTCTACATACAGAACTGTTGATCAGTTAGTTGCTGAGCAAATCTGTCTGTTTCCCTGACAATGACATCCAACATGTCTTCGGTAATAAATAAATTGAAGTATTCCAATGGATCCTGCATATCAGTCACGCCCAGATGAACAGTAAATGGTAAGCGCACATGTGTAGAGGGTCCCAGTCGCACAATGCAGAAGGAGAATCAGCATCGTAATCCAGTTTTCTGGCTGCCATTATTATCATCACCACTATTTTCACTAGAACTTGAACTATTATGACTGTCAACGTCGCTGTCAGCAAACTCAGACATACTATTACTTTCTTCTTCTAACACTCTTGTTTTTTCCTCCCTAGACAAACCACATTTACGACCTGCCATTTTGACGTACAATACGGTGCTGGCGGCAGCCGCCCAGTAGCCGCCATTGACGATGGTATGCTACTAGGGCCAGGCTGCTAAAGGGCTGCTACAGCATGTGCTGTGACTCCCTCTGCACAACAGCCATGGCCTTCTGACGTTATTCCGAGTTTATACGGGGTCCACGCCTACTGAGTGGCGAATACTATCCCTACCTGAGTTTACTCGGGATCCACACTATGGGAACGGATTCCCCACCCAGAGTATATGCGGATACACGCCAAAGGGGTTAATACCTTCTTGCGTAATTGCTTGTTCTTGAGGGATTACACTTGCCTCGGGTTAAAAAATAATAATAACAAGTAGCCTGCGTTGTGACCTTCATGACCTTTCTTCGCATCAGACCGTTTGCTCGACCGTGGTTTTGTGCTGCCAGATCTCGAACGCTTCTTAGCTTCCTCATAGTGTAGCTATATGAAGGTGCGATTACAGTTACTATTACGAGATGAATCGTGCATTTATTGGGCGTCTCTTGCCTACAGCAACATACTTCTAGTGCACACATATCTTTAAAGGTATACCGTTTGGTCCATTTGTTCATTTAATGATTCTGGTGCGCCATCGGTCGATGCTTTGTGCATTATACACCGGCGCTGCAGAAGTTGCTGATTATTATTGTTGTTCATTTGTTGTTCACCGCCATTACGTGCAGCTGCAAGCTTTTAAGGCCCAGCTGGAAAACCTCTTCGGATTTTAGGTTGTGTTAACTTGTGTGATCTATGGATCGGCTTTGTAACGTGTCTCCTCTTTCACAGTAATTGAACAACACCTTCGCGTAATTGCTTGGCGCCATCGACTCATCCTTTGTCCCACCCAACCATCAGAATTTATACATAGCGGAGTGAACTACGCTTCATGTGGTCGACGTACCGTTCGGTTTTTGGAACCCCGGACGATGACTACAGCGTCACTATTCTCTGTCACTGCGCAACTCTGTATGACAGCCTCTCAAGCAATAAAAGGCCCATAGTGTTTAAGCATCGGTCATTTGAATCTGCGTCTGTGCTTCCTGCGAAATTGCCGTTTCAAGGTCGATGCGGCCTACAGTGTAACCTACATCGAGTATTCGATCCGTGGAAATGGTTGTCCAGGTGTTGTCCAGTTGCATTTTCCTGTTTGTTGGATATCTGTTGTTTCTCCATTTGCATCTTTCGTCTTTCAACTACAGAGGCATGAAATCATTTTACATGCTGTGCCATACCTTACCTTGCCATGCCTTGCCTTACCTTACCTTACCTTGCCTTACCTTACCTTGCCATGCCTTACCTTACCTTGCCTTACCTTATCTTGCCTTACCTTACCTTACCTTGCCATGCCTTACCTTATCTTGCCTTACCTTACCTTATCTTGCCTTGCCTTACCTTACCTTGCCATGCCTTACCTTATCTTGCCTTACCTTACCTTATCTTGCCTTACCTTACCTTGCCTTGCCATGCCTTGCCTTACCTTACTTTGCCTTACATCGATGCAGATTTCGACTGATGAAGTAGACTTAACAGAGGCTTAAATTAGATGCCATAGAGTGGTCGGTCATTTGGCCAGCAATTTAACTCTAGTCGACCCCTATTGGGCCTCAGATTTTCACCTATAAAAAGCGATTCAATTTCGAAATTCAATGTCACCATTGCAGGGCCGATAAGCCCCAGAATCCGAAAATATTTGGTACCACAGAGTTGGGACCATATTAGCTGAACTGGCAACTGGCGCTTTTGATGAAACTCGCAGATGGCCATTACCCCAAACCACAAGGGGCTGAAGATATTGTAATTTTCCCCCTCATTTTAATACTCTATCGAACTTGGCGCCCTGTGTGAACACCTAGGTGGCCTATGTGAATGGGGAGCCCTGGCTGGGGCCTTTCTCTAGCTTTGAAGGACCTGGGCCTGTTGACCTAGCAGTGATTGATAAAAGAACTTCGAAAAGCAGTAATTGGAAAGTACATAAAATACAATTTCATATGCTTTTCAAAATATTTTTAGCCATCACTGAGGCCAATTACTTTAACTGTAATCAAGATCAACATTCGCTAGATGAACCTATAGTCCAAAGAATAGGTCTACTGGGTAAAATTTAACCACCGATTGAAGTTTAAATCAAAAAAATATTCAAGAATTCATCGATTCCTTTATTGAGCGATCGAATCTGTCCATTCTCTGTTGACAAATGCGTCACTTACTTACCTACATTGAACCATATGTTCATTGATTGATTTGCTATTTCAATCAGGCGTATTTTGTTTTAATCGCAATAATGCGTGACTACAGACAATAAAGCCTGAAGCGCACATCGGATCGGCGTATAGAGTCCGCGCTGGGAAAATGTCTCTATGCATTGGACTTTTTAGAGCGAAACTCAGCCGCCTGAAACGATTGCCAGGCAAGCGAAGCTTAATCAATTTGTTCTGCCATGCATCTCTGTCTGTCTCTGTCCCTGTCTCTGTCTCTGCCTCTTTTTTGCCTTCTATCTCTATGTGCATGTCTCTGTTTGCCATTCCCAGCCTGGCTTTCTGTCTGAACGTCTGTGTGTTAGCCTGTGTAATTTTTTATCTGTTTACATGCGCATGTCTGTGTATGTCTACACTCTCTGTCTGTGTGTCTGTGTGTGTGGCTATGTGTGTCTGTGTGCGTCTGTGTGTATCTGTCTGTGTGTGTCTGTGTGCGTGTCTGTCTGTGCATGTGTCTGTGTGTATATGTGTGTCTGTCTGTGTGTTGTGTCTGTGTGTGTGTGTGTGTCTGACTGTCTGTATCGATCTGCTTGTGGCTCAGTGTCATTCTATATGCGTACGTGTTGGGGGGTGTCGCATTGTTGCGTGTCTTATATTCGGCTGAGACCTATGTCGACTCTCGCCGTATTTATATATTCTACTGTCGTATTTTGATACATGCGTGCATATATACATATGCATTGATAGATATTTGTTTCTATATAAACGTATGTCGAGGGAGCACTCAGGTCTATACACTGTCAGTCGATGCTTTAGCGCGAGAAAGCCATCATTTAATATACATACGATTGAAGAGTATAGTATGGTTGCATATGCCGTAGGGATGCCGAACATGAGCTGTTCTCTCTCTCTCTCTCTCTCTCTCTATCTCTCTCTCTCTCTCTCTCTGTCTCCGTCTCCGTCTCTGTCTCTCTTCGTCTCTATCTCTCTCTTTTCGTCTCTCTTTCCGTCTCTGTCTCTATGTCTCTAACTCTCGCAGTCTCAGACTCTTATTGCCATGCCTTGTAAGGGGTTATGATGACATGACTGGTTGTGATGTGTCATGGTATCGATGTCTTCTTCCACGACAACCTACAGTTAGACCTCTAGTCATTAGCATATGATGTCTCTACTGTTATGAACCAGGTCTTAGACGTCTGTTGATTGAAAACACTGAAGTCTTTATGGCTGGCAAACTTTCTGGTAAGACAAATGCGGCTGGTGTCGCGTTTATGAAGTCGGGAAGTGTCTGAATGCAATGCCGACCGCTGAGATTCTGCTGCCTGGCAATCAGTCTGCCAGAGTTTTCGTCAAAGTATTTCCACGAGCGGACGATTTCGATTGTTCATAGACCGAATATATATACATGTATATATTATGTATATATACAGGCCTTCGTTGAGTAATTTAGGCCTTCTGAGGTTTCTACTTGTTATATCGCTTTCCCATACATGATGTCTAAAGGCCCAGGATGTTTATGTAAATCATTCGACTATAATTGTTACCTGCGAGACTTTGTTGCTATAGCCAAATGCAACAAGTTACAACAAATTTAATTAAACAATGTTAATCAGTTAATTTTAAATTTCATAAATTTTGACTACAGCTACAGGCTGCATAGGTATCATCGAAATACAAGTCTCAACTTGTATCTAAATTTCAACTTATTTTTGCATTACTGCTTAACAGCCTTTAATTGATGCTCGCCTCTCATAAAAACAGATGTTGCACTCGATGAATAAACACTGTGACTCTTGCTGTGCCCCGTACCCGAAGAGGGTGTTGCTCTGGGGCCTTCTCGGCAGCTGGTCCAAAGCTATAGAATTTATTGCCCAGTTCAGTTCGTTCGGTCAATTCTTTGATGTCATTCAGATCTAAACTAAAGACTCATCTCTTTCAACTTGCTTACCCACCGTAGCCTGGCTTCTGGTTTTTCTGGCCTATTGGAATTCGACCCGGCTTCTCCAGCGTATTATGGTTTTGATTGCGATTTTCACATGGAGCGACCATCGACTGATTCTTTGGGCATTATGATAACGGCGCTATAGAAGTCCTTAGATTAGATAGATTTTACAATTGCATATAGAACTACTAATTAATGTTAAATGTGTTCATAGGTCTTGGCGTGTTCAAAGGCTTAGGACTGTGCATTAATATACTTGCTATATTAGGCCTACACGGGGTCTAATGCAAGAGCGAATTGGCACGATGCCTTAAACACTGTTAGCGGTTGACTGCATGTCTGTCTTCTGATAGATTCCTACGAATGCCTGACGAAACGTGTGCATGCATGCCTCAGAATCCATCCAACTGTTTCTCGACGAATATCAAATATCGCCGACGAACGGATGGATCGAAGGAGGGAGGGGTTGATGGATGAACAAACAAATGAGTTGATGCGCCTTGCTTCCAATCGCACACTCTCCCGTAGACCTGTCTTTGACTCATGAGCTGCTGACGAAGGCGCATAATAAATTAATGCACAGTTACTTTATCGTTACCGTTCACATAGGCAGAGGATTCCGACCGGTTCAGAGTAACCCCCTCCTTCCGAATGGATCTGGTAGCGCCTTGTACATCGCCATAACGACCGTCTGTATCAGTCATATTTCCATCGTCGTTACCTAATTCTGTTATTGTGTCTCTGGGCTTTGTTTTCAGAACGTAGATACAACGCCAGAAGTAGATCAAGTCTTTTCCGTTGCACGGAGGTAAGCCATATGCTGCCTTTTCTGTGTTCCGTATCTCCGCAGAAGCCATTCTTCACAAACGCTATTCTCTAATCTACGGCCACATGTACACAACTGAGTCATATATCTTTATGTACAGACCCACGTGTTTACGTATTCGGAAACTGCTGATGCTGATTGCTCATCACGTGAATTGCTAGGTCTTTGCATTAAGGACATGCCGCGAATTCTGGTAAAACTAGCGACTTACCGAATTTCACATTAGTTAGTGTCTTCAATTCATGTTCTGCTGCTGAACATTTAAAAGTGCAAAGTAAACCAAACGGCGCAGTAGGTCGACCGTTTCATGGTCGATCAGATTTTGTTCTCTCTTGAGTTGCATGGCATTTGAAATAAAATGGACCGCAGGGGATTTTAAATCGCACTAAATGTTAAGAACAGTGTGAAAATCAAACTGGTTTCATCATGATTTCTTCGATTGACTGAGGCCCACAGCATGCACGGGAACAAAACATACGCCTACACAGGCCTCAACTGTATAGTAAATGAAGTTATGGTCCTCACTAATTACAAACGAAAGCCACGACAGCTGAACAACAAGTCTATGGCCGTTGTGATTAGTTAACTAATTGTTTTTACAGCGCATATGCTGACGATTGTACCGCATGCGGCTGCAGCCAACAAATAATTACCTGTACAGCGCCCTTTTTTCGGCCTCGGCTGTACAATGGCGCTCTAAAAATCGTCTTAATATTATTAATATCAATATTAATATTAATATCAATATTATCATTATCATTATTATTATCATTATCATTATCATTATCATTATTATTATTTTTTTTACCAAGGTAAGTATAATCCCTTGGTTGTTCAAAAATTTCCGGAGAAAGAGAGAGAGAGGGACTCTGGAACGGCTAATCCTCGTCTGGATTCGGCACCACAAATGTTCCGTGGAAGGCGACTGCATTGAAACGCTGTAATGTTATAGATAAGCGTTGAAAAAGGTAACCTGTTTCTCTACCATCTCCGGATATGAGGGACAATATACGCCCCAAGTCTGTGAGAAAGGTCATACCCAAACCATTGATAGGGCCTAAAGTCTCAAAGGCCAGAGGGACAAAGTGGTATGCATTAGTGAGATGATCATATTTCAAAGTTTTTCTATCGGCCGCCAGTTCAGCTGCGCCTCCTGCTGTAACAGAGGTTGCCTGTAAGTAAGAATGTGCAAGCGTGTCAATCACGGTGACATCCCATAGGAGGCTGCGCCCCGAACGCCAAGGAATCAGGGTATTATTATTATTATTATTATTATTATTATTATTATTATTATTAGAATATTTATAATAATGAAACGAATTCATTGTTGCTGGAGCAACTAGAGCTGCTGTGGCGTCCAGGCTGGCACACTGGAAACAGGTCGACTAGCTGCATCTTCGAATCTCGTGATCTTGTCTGTAAGCGCCGAGGTGAAGAAGCAACCCTGAGTTAGCGGTCGCTAACTTGTTATTATTATTATTATTATTATTATTATTATTATTATTCATTATTCATTATTAAAGTGCTTGTAGTGACTCACACAATTCTTAAACTATAAACATGTTTAGCACAATGCACGCGTACGATAGCACGTGTAAACATAGCAAGATTGGACGTTAAAATGGCGCCCTTTCATTTGATTGCCACGCGGTCGTCTTTGCGCCCCAGTCGAATGATTCTTCGATCCCAGGCCCAAGCTTCTGAGCAGTTCTATAGATTGAGGCGTGTAAACGAATGTCTTAGGCCTACCTTTATGAAGGAGCATTTGGGGAACGCTTCTTATACGAGTGTTGCGAGCGTATTTGTGGACTTTCGACATTTTATCCTTCACTTAGGCAACACATGAATAGGTCCATTGGTCTATTGAGTTTTAAATCCACTCTGCAACAACAGTTTCCTGCTGTAGCGACGGGAATGTCCTGGCTCATCCTGCGCCTGTTGATCTAAATATCTGATCAGACGAATTGCCATGCTTATGGGATTATGATGACATGACCGGTTGTGATGTGTCATTGTATCGATGTCTTCTTCCTCGACAACCTACAGTTAGGTCTATAGTCGTTAGCATAATTGTGATGTCCCTACTGTTACGAACTAGGCCTTATGTGTCTCTTAGTTGAAAACACTGAAATCTCTCTGGCTGGCAAACATTCTGGCGTTTATGAAGTTCAGAATTTCGGCAGAATTCGTTCAAGTCCCGTAGGGTTAACTCTCTCTTTCCTACTTTATTACACAGCGGTTGATTGTTTAAAAAAACTGTTGTAACAGCATTTTCTAGCTCTCCATCCGAACATCTTTAGAGCTGCTGCCGCTCAACGGCTGCGAAAGACTAGTGGATTTTGCGGTGTGGGATGATAAGAGAAAGAATTATCTGGAAGATAAGTGGGAGACATAGATTAATATGAGCTACGTGCTATTTTGAAACTATATATATAAAGATGAGCAGATATATATATCCTGCTCGTCTTTCTATACAGTATAAGGCAAAAATATGTTGAACCACTCTAATATAATATATTATATAATATATTAGGGTGGTCTAAATTATTTTGTTTAAAGTTCCATGCTGGAACCCACCACTAAAGTTCATGCTGTAACATGGTGAAAATTATAGCCAAATTGAACTATGTTTAGGGTTTGCACAAGTCGATTAACAAATTCTGAGTATAGAATATTAAATTGCTTCATGACAAACAAACGAGTCAGTACAGAAACATAACAAAGTATGTATTTTAGTATGACTTAAACTATCAGTATTAGATTACTGTAATAAAATAGTAAGTCAACAATCTGCAAGTGCAATGACAAATTTGCCAACCTTGAACTTAAATATATCATATCCTTGCAAGTGTTCCGTGAGGTAATAGCTCCGAATATTATTCTGTATTTGTTTCAAGTCCGGCCAGCAATCTTCTTCTTCTTCTTCCTGAAATCAGGAATTTTTGGCGATGATCCCGAACAACTGGCAGCAAATATTCTTTTGCTGTGAATTGCTTGCTTGGTTTGCCTGTAAATCTGATTGAATACACACGCAGTTTAGGCATAATATTTGACTCCACTCTGTCATTTCCTAATCATGTTGGCGCTATATGTAAATCAGCTCAATTCCACATACGGGAAATTTTTAGAATCAAATCGTATTTGCCTCAATCTGTCTTGAGCTCACTAGTAAATGCGTTGATTTCTAGTAGACTTGATTATGGTAACTCAATTCTAATTGGAATCACTTAGGGAGGTTTGCACAACTACAACATGTACATGTACACGTTTTCTATAGCGACCATTGAACACAAAAATCCAGTTTAAAATCTGTTTTCTAGCTTAGAAAGTAATACATTTAAATCTGTTCCATGCTCAACCGTCATAAAAACAAATATTTACTCGATCAACGGACTCCGTGACTCTTGTTGTGCCTCGTATCTCGTGCTGGGTTCTAAAGTGTTCTCACGCAGTGGGTGGTCCAAGGCTTTGGAATCGCTTTTCAGTTCTATTCGCTCTGTTAGTTCTTTAATGTCATTCAGGCCTAAAGTTAAGACTTGTTTTTTGTGTAATTTGATTACCCACCGTAGCCTGACTTCTGGTTGTTTCTGTGGCCTATCGGAATTCAATATGGCTTCTACAACGGATTATGCTTTTTATGAGGACATTATTTAAAGCGACCATCGATTGATGCCTTGGACATTACGATGACGACGCTATAGAGGTCATTAGATTAGAATATACAGTTTCTATGTGTACATATATATATACACTTATCTCACCTGATTGGAGTGTTTTAACTAACTTTAGAAGATTTTCCTGCAGGTGTGTTGATTGATTGGCGGGGTTTGATCACACGCGACCTCCTTTGGATCAGAGACGTACAGAGAACGTGATGGGCAACAACTGTACGATGTCGCTGATAGAGACGATGGTGTCTGACGGAGATGCCGAGGCCCTCGAGTGTCTGCTGCGTCAGTCCCCGCGAGTGGCCGATCGCCCCGTCGACTTGTATGGCAACACGACGGCTATGGTGGCCGCCCGTCTCGGCTGCTACCATCTCATCCCGATCCTCGTCCGATTCGGCTGCAGACTGGACGCCCGTAACTACACGGGCCAGACCGTCGTCGGCATTCTCTTGAATCGAATCAGTGTCCTCTCGCGGCAGGGCAGAGAGTCCAGAGACAGGGCGATCCACGTCAAGGGCTACACAGAAGGATCAGCGTCCACCACGACCACCACCTTAATCACATGCACCGAAAACGCCGGCGCTAATGGTGGTGGTGGTGGTGGAAGACCCGTCTGGATGAACACGGACATAAACCCCCGGAGAATTCACGACGAGTGTGCAGGCACCGGCCTCCCAGCTGCCGGCAAGTGGATCGACATTAAAGACCCCTCGACGGAACCGAAGAAGAGGCGACTGTCACATGGCAGTGCTGCTGATCGCGAGTGCCTTCAGTATGTTCTGCGACAGCTTCACGACATCAGCGACGGTCCAAAGCTCATCAACGACGCACTTAACCGGAACTTAGACACGGCGCTAATCCTGGCCATTGACTGTTGTCGCTACGACCTCGTGCCGATCCTGCTCAAGGCCGGATGTCGTGTCAACCAAACCAACCGTGACGGTCACACAGCGCTAGACCTACTCGTCTACCACCTGTTTCCCATCCAGACTGGCAGCGACCACGTGCAGCTCTGGCAGAAGCCTTCTCCAGGTGTCGTCGACGACTGGTCGTTCGACCGGCTGCCCAAGGTGTTTCGACTGTTGCTTTCTGCTGGAGCAATGGGCCACTCCCTCGGCTGGTTCGTCCTGCACATCATGTCCGAAGACAAGCTCATCAGCGACCTCTGTCGGCACCTTGTTGATCTAACAAAGGATCGGCTTGCGGCAAAGCTGCTGCTGCAGACGGCCGTCAAGTACTGCCAGGAGAAGAACCTCAAGTTCCTACTTCGAAAGGGAATCGATTTGAAGATGTACTGGGAGGCGGTGTCGAATAGGGCAACCTTTCGCAATGTCCCCGTCGTCACGTGGGACAAGGTAAGTCTGTATGCAAAGAAGGGAAAGATGGGCGCCCTCTGTGAACACGTTCTCGAAAGCATCAAGTTACCGATCAACGCTGCCGTTCTGCTAATCCGGGCGGCCAACTCCTCGACCATTCTGCAACGGGTCATCGAAGACCTCATTCGACCAATCGACCCATACGATGACTTCCAGACGGGCAAGGCTATCGAGATATTCTACCCCTACGCCGTCCTCTGCCGGACCCTGCCCGGCACAAACCTCCTAGCGTCGTTGGACGATGCCTGTCACCCTCGACTGACGCTGAGCACCGAGCTTCAGACGCTGCGTAACCTCTACAACCTCGACATGTCCAACCACTTCCGAAGGCGGCGCCGCATCGAGCCCCTCCAGAAGCTCTGCAAGAGGTGCATCCGGATGCACGTGGCTCGCAGCACCTACTACGGCATCGAGCGACTTCCGTTACCCACCAGCCTTCGCGACTTTCTCAAATCCAACGAATATTGACAACTAAATGCTAAATGTTAGGTGTACACGGCTTTATATAGCGACCGTATGGCATCGACCCTGCTAATTTTTCAAAGAATTGATTGGATGAGATCCTTCAGCACCGTAGCCCTTGTGAATGAGCACCACGGCTTTTAAGGTCCCCGTGTTCGAATCGTGCTAGCTCGAGGTTCAAATCTCTGAAATAAGCCACGACCGGGACACAAACCGACATCCTCACACTCGGATACCTCTTGACGTACGCGTTAACCAATGTAGCTATCCAGATAGTTAAACAACTGCTTCGGTCTCGATGTCCACGTTGTGTCTCCTGACCTCTGCAGCTAGTCGACCGGAACACGAACCGGCAAGTTCGTGTAAAGCACGGCCCATGGAAAATTGTAGACACCTACACTGTGAGTGGAAGAAAACGACTCCCACAACTCTTGTTTATATAACTGCGAAATATTCGTATTTATTAGGAAATTCAAATGGATTTTAATCATGACTGCAATGGCTAACGCTCATAGAAATCTTGGACCGTCCTCGATTAAATATGACGTCATTTTGGCTTCATTTGTGAAACCGTCGAACTGCTGACGAACGAAACTCCTGATTTCATATCTCCTGCACTTTGACCTTCAAACAGTCCAAACCTAAACCCTGCTGTAGACTGTAAAATCTGGGGAATAATGCAAACAAATCTACGGAACAAACATTTGGAGTGTCGATGAGCTACGTCAGCTTTTAAGGGTAGCGTGAGATGGATTGGTTCAACGCATAATTGATGTTGTGCAATAAGTCACTGGCGTCATGCTTTACTGCCTGCGTTGAAGCCGCAGGAGGGTTTTTTGAGCACAAATTATAGCTTAAATGCGTCAAACATAAAAGATAAATTGCTTGTTTTTCAATTCTGATTAAAAATTGAATTTTTATTAATATTGAATGGAAGTTATTATGAAGATTTCGAGGGGGTCGCGTTTTTTCACTCACAGTGTATGATAAGCGGTGTATTGCCAGTTGCGTTCATAATAGCAATACGGTACCTGGTAACAGCAGAAGAATGTAGGGACCTTTCTAGAAGAACGTTCTTATCATTTGCCTGCCGATAATTCTGGCATATCAACTGTGGCCTATTATGAGAAACTAATAGGCCTAGTGCCTGGAGACAACACAATGAATGCGTGATATTTTCAAACTGTAAATGTCTACGTATTTAAGTTCTAGCGGCATTACTGTCTAATACTATCAGTCATAACTGTTGAGAGTGTGGCTAACGCTACACAGAAAGATCCACTCGTACTTACAGAAGTAGGTACAAGTATATGTGAAATGCGATTGCGAGACATGTGCTTTCATCACAGTTGTAGCAAATAAAAGAGTTATCCTAATTTCTCGTGCTTGGCTAACAATTAGTTCTAAGTCTGATTAATTATCAGTAAAGGTCACAATAACTATCTGGCTGTGGACCACTCACAATACCTCAGTCTGGCTTAATTTCAAGATAAAACTTCCTTTATATGAACACTTCAGCCACACTAGCTGTTATCTTACAAGGCTTCCATTCCACTAGCGGCCATGAAAGATAATATTATTCATATCGGCGACACGTGGATCGAGTCCCTCCAGAAACTCTGCACGAGGTTCTTCCGGATGCCCTTTGGGCGCATCAAGAACTACGGGATTTACTTTCCTCATTGCACTCAACAGCTAACTCTGTTGTGATCGGTCGGTGTGTGTAGCCGTGTTCTTCAAGCGCTACATTTGGCTTCTCGGAGTCATCGAGTGGCTTGCGCCTGTAACTGGACGACTGTTTAGCAAACGTGAAATCATTTGGTCCTGCTTGATGTTGTAATTACCTGAAACAGTGTTTAGTAAAGTTTTTAAATTAATTGCTTGTAATTGTCAGCCATATATCGTGCGTACAATACATGCCTCTTTAAATATAGCCCCAGGATTTGCATGACCTCCCTAAAATAGAAATTAGTTTCAAAATGAATTCTCATGGATTCACTAATTTAATTATTGCATATTAGTCATCATTATTTCTACGCAAACTTTTTTGCTGATGGTTAATAGCTAAATTCGCTGTCGGTCTGCTAATAATAACAAAATTAGACCAGGAAATCTGACAAATTGCAAGAAATATTGCAAGAGAACCAAAGTTGGTGCATGAACTGATATGGTGGATCATACAACTGCGTTAGTTCTGGTTGGAGTTTGTAATGTCAAATGTGAATGTAAACGAAATTTCTCAGCGCCACGCAAAAGCCTCGTCAAATAGACCAGCTTATACACTGGCGCTATATCAAATCAAGACCGCAAGAGCCAGGTAGGCAGGTCAGCTTCGGTGTCAGGTCAAAATCCGGTGTTAAGGCCGGGAGACAACATGATGCTACGTGGAAATCATTGGTGACGGTGGTCATGGATGGTGCAGGAGCTGAAGCAGGATAGGAAGAACATAGGGAAACTGCGGATCGACAAAGACAGGTTATCTTGGCTATAGTGGGAACAAGAAATGCTGAACACACTTTGAGTAAGGAGATTGGATTCGGTCGAGTTCGTATTATATATTTTGAAAGGACTGAACGAGAGCAGTGATCTCGGTGTCAGATACCGGCTAAGAACAGGTAAACAGATGCATTAAGCGACGAAGTTGTCAGCGTGATTACCTGAGGGTAAACAGCTGAGTTCGCCAAAATGTTGAGTTCGATAAAGGAGGAAACTTTTTCAGTGAAAAAGGATGCGAGAGAGCCGTAATCGTAAACTCGAAATTTCTAAAGCGCTACTTAAAGGCTAAGCTCCCGGCACCAGCTTATTCCCGAGCGCTGTGTCAAGTCAGTGGGGTTGTCCAAAGATGCCATGTTAAGAACAAAGTACGGTTGCCGGAAGACCACAGAAAGAAGGGGCAAAGAAGCTGTTACGGTGGGCTGTGTTTAGGTTGAAAGAAATGGGAAGGCAATGAATGGAGGTGCGGTAGCGTTTGAGAGAGAATGAGTGTTTGGGAGAGGATGAGAGTTTGGTAGAGGATGAGAGCTTGAGAGAGGATGAGAGCTTGAGAGAGGATGAGAGGAGCCTCGGTGGAAGATTGCTTAAGCCTTTTCAAGGATTTCGAGAATCGAATGAATAAATTTGTTTCGAAGAGGTTGAACGGTTTGAGATAATGCACGATTGCTAAAGTTTAGAGATGAAACGATAGGAGTGCGAAGTAGGCCAAGTAATTAATGTAAAGACCAGTAGGACCTACAACACCAATCAGTCATCGAAGAACATTTTTCTCAGTTTTTGACGAAGTGAAGAAAGAGGAAGGCTCAAGAGCTCTTGTCGTAGGCCTAAGCGTCTTTGCACTTCGTAAGCCAGATTCCTAAGTGAAGGTTCACCACAGCACAGCTCCCATAATTCTGCACAGTGGAAACAAAAGAACAATCAAATCACCGGTAATTAAGGAGAAATGATTGCATAGTTCCTTGTGAGGAATATTCACACTTGGGCCCAACTATAGCCAATCAGTTGCGAATAATAAACAAAATGTTGTACTCATTACTTGTGTAGGTAAAAAGCCAGTGAAATTTCTAATTACTGATTAATTAATTATAAGTATTACTTGTTAACTATAAAAACCTAACTGCTCAGGGCGCACCATTTGTCCTAGGCAATCGACGTAATAGGCCTATATATATGGACATTGATGCAGACATAAATAGGTCCTAAACAATTGCAACCTTAGCCTAATACTCCATTAATTGCAACACTTTTACTCCGACCCACCACCTGAGGAAAAGATTAAAGACTGCTTGAACGCCTTGGACGAACCTGAATCTGGACGGTGGAGTCCGACCTCCATCTGGTGACTGTTACAAAATGTAGGGCTTTCCTGGCAAACAGCAGGCTACAAGAAGACGCAAAACGAGCACAAGGTCAGTATGGCTGGCAGCCTGTCGTGGAAATTATACCGGAACGCTCAGGAGAGGATCATGTCTGTGATGATGATGATGATGATGATGATGATGATGATGATGATGATGATGATGACGACGACGACGATGGCGTAAGGAGGAAGCGAATGGAAGCGAGGATTATGATGTTGAGTGATAATACAAGCTGACGGATGAGGCTCAGCACTGAGTACAGTACACCCGGTACAGTGTTGCCCTTGGAAGCAAGATTATGCTGCAGTCCAGTGGTGAAACAATGCGCTGATATTGCTTACACTGCTCCTACTATCCCTTTGGCCAGAATCAGCAAATCATTAGCTCGAAACTTCTCAGAATTGCTCTTAGGAATTCAAATCAGTTGCTCCTAAATTGTTCAACCCTGTTAACATGTGCGAATTTACTTCTAATTTGCATGGTAATATCACAATGATAATAATTAGCAACTTCTAATGCGCCAGTGTCTAATGCACAAGGCATCAACCGATGGCACACCAAAACCAAGCCACAATCAGGTCGATATCCAGAAGGTCAGTCCGCACGACAGAGGCAGCCTATGGTGGATAAGCAATTTGAAACAGGTAAGTTTTAAGTTGAGAACGAAATGACAGGAGCGACTGAGCAGAACGAACAGACACAGGGAGGGAATTCCAAAATTTTGGTCCAGCAACCGAAAATGCTCGTTTACCAAGAACAGTTCTAGCCCAAGGTATGACCAGAGAAAGACAATCAGATGACCTTGCAGAATAATGGTAAGTCTGGGGAATAAGGATTGATTACAAGAATTGTGGTTGGCCATAGTTCAATGTCTTATAAACTGTAAGTCCTAATTTGAAACAAATCCTTTGCTGAACAGGAAGTCAATGTAAAGATTTAAGCACAGGGGTTATATGCTCATATTTAGAAGTATTTGTTATGGCTCTAGCCAAGGAGTTCCGAACTCTTTGGAGTTTCTGCATGTTTGATTTAGTGACCCCAACAAGAATGGAGTTACAATAGTCAAGACGACTGGAGACCAATGCGTTGGCTAAGGATATTCTGGAAGACACGGGGACATAAAGCCTAATTCTGCGTATGTCTCGAATATACATATATGATGACTTACAAATACCATTTACATAGTTTGTGAGGGACATGGTTGAATCGAAAACAACACCCAAGTCACGAGCAGTATCAGTCATCTCAATGAATGAATCACCCAGTTTTACAGATTTAAGCCATTCGAATTTCTTAAGTTGCTGAGGAGTGCCAAGCAGTAGAAATTCAGTTTTCGAGGGGTTAAGGAGAAGTTTATTTGCTGCCATCCAAGACTGCAGCTCTTCAAAGGCATCAGACAACAGCTGCACAGACGAGTGACAAGTCAAACTGTCAAATAAGATGTAGATTTGGGTGTCATCAGCATAGAAATGATATCCCAGTGAATGATTGTCTAGCAGAGTACCTAGAGGTGTGGTGTATAATGTAAACAAAAGAGGACCAAGTACAGAACCCTGCGGAACGCCACAAGTCAACGAGGCACTAGCTGAATAATGTCCATTTAAATATATAGATTGAGTGCGAGGGCTGAGGTAAGTAGCAAACCAGTGTAGGGTAGGACCAGAAACTCCAAACCAATGTTGAAGACGATGCAAAAGGAGAGAGTGGTCGACAGTATCAAAGGCAGCAGACAAATCAAGGAGAACAAGTGCAGTCACCTTACCCTTATCCATGGAGCACATGATGTCGTTATGAACAGCAAGCAGGGCAGATTCTGTTGAATGAAATTTACGGTATGCAGACTGAAATGGATAAATTAGTGGGTTGGAAGAAAGGTGAGCTTGCATACGATTCAAAACTACCCATTCAAGAATTTTAGATATAAAATTCAAAGTTGAGATGGGTCTGTAATTAGACAGGTCACTTGGATCGAGAGAAGGTTTCTTTAGCAGAGGATGAACTATGGCATGAGTAAAACCAGAGGGAAAGTATCCCTCAAGCAATGAGAAATTGATAATTGATGTAATGGTTGGACCAACGACATCAAAACATTCTTTTAGGTAAGAAGTGGGAATGGTGTCTAGGAGAGAGGTTTTGTCAGGTGAAGAAAATATGAGTCTGCGGACCTCCGCAAGAGTTATTGGCAGAAAGTAACCCAAGACTGGAGGAGAAGAACTAGGAAGAAGAAATTTATCACATAACAAATAACCATTAAATTTCAGCCTTATACCAGAAATCTTATCAGCAAAAAAGGTCAAAAATTTACTGGCTAGCTCTTGGGTAGCACAGAACACGCCAAAAGATGAATTTAATTTCTCTCTGTGTAGTAACTTATTCAAAGCCATCCACAGAGTTTTTGGAGATGTAGAACTTTCGGCAATTAAATTAGTTAAATATTCTGATTTTGCTGAAGAAACAAGTTTGCGCAAAGTTTACACTGTTGCTTAAACCTACTGAGATCTGAGGGAAGTCGAGAGTGGCGCCACCAACGCTCTAACTGACTTCTGTGATGCCTAGCATCGGAAATGGCAGAGTTGAACCAAGGCTGTGGTGTGCGCTCTACTACTCTTTTAGTTCTAAAAGAAATTTGTCTGTCAAGAAGCTCAGATAACGTAGACTGGAACTGCATAGCCAGTTCATTAGCAGTTTGTGCAGGAGATAACCACAATGGAGATGTTAAGATATCATGCTTCAACTGATTTAAATCAATTTTATGCCAAGGACGAAATTTAATAGTTTAATAATTTGAGGGTGGTTTAAAATGAAACTGTCAGACTCTGTTTAAAAAAACTCTACACTCCCATAGCGAACTCCGCTAGGAGAGTTCAAAAAGCAACAAAAGGGTGGCAATGTATAACCTGAAATTTGCCTCATTAATGTTCTATAATAATTTTATTCTCATTTTCTTAAGAAATGCGGAGTTCACAATTACGGTTTTATTTTCGTTAAGTCTACTTTATGTTATATAAACAGGTTAAACGTTACCAACAACTGTTTGCATCTTCGTTTATTTGTATAGCCTAGTCCATCTTAGGTCACTTACATGAGTGGTCCCACTTTAGGGGCTCTGGGGCCATACCACAGGCTAATCCCGCCCTGAAATTCAATTCTGGCCCCTCGAATACCGACAGATCGTTAAACTGATATTCGGGCCGGTTTTCATTGGCTTCAGAGAAATTCTTAGCAATTATTCTGTAGTAGAGGCCGTGGTTGACATTAACTTATGGGTTGAACTTCCGCCAACACCCTTCCGATAAATCCAACCCTGTCTAAAATCGCACCTTTATTATATTACATTACCTGAACTTCAGATAAAGCCTTAAAGCCCAAATATCCCAAAATCCATTGCGACCAGCGCTGTGCTCTCGGAGCGAGTCCATTTGGCCTCGAATTTCATCGTCTTTAGCCTATGGTTCCTATGGTAGTTCAGCAAATCAGAAAGGCACCTATAAGTGGTAAATAATGACACAGTTGAAGAAGTAGTAAAATTATAGAATCTTATCTGTAACAAACAAAAAGAATTATCGTGAATAAATAATGTCTGACCCTGAGTTTGAGAGTCTAATGCGGGAGTATGATTCAGCGAAGAATTCGCCGAAGAATTTCGCGCAGGCGGCCCCTCGCAAGAGACTTGTGAACAACAGTCGGTATGTGGTACCCTCGTGCCCATCAGATTCGACCAACATCGATGTTCCTCTGCCGGAGCTTGACTTTAACGATCCTAACTTTCTTCAGCTTTTGAAAGAATACGAGAATGACTCGGACTCTTCAGAAGACCGAGAAAAAGAATTACAAGCACTTAGATCTCAAGCGAATATAAAACCTCTGCTTAGCCAAGGAGTCATATATTTCTTGGTCATTGGCCTTGTTGGTCTTTTTGTGATTGTCGTCAATTGGTATAACACGAAGCAACTTGAAAGGCTAAAGGAGGAGTTTGGGTTTGATGAGAAAAATCCTTCACCAGAGTTATGGTGGCGAAAGGGTGTCGTTTATCATATCTACGTCCGTTCCTTTCAGGATTCAGATGGAGACGGAATTGGCGATATTAACGGTAGCTGTTTGAAGTTAATTAATGTTGATTCTGGCACTGAACATTCATTATGATGGTTTATGCCAATGGTAGTAATGAGATTAAAAAGGTTTTTTATGTGCAGTATATATGGTTACAATAGAAGATTTGTAAATACTTGCACATTAACAAGGTTAAAGACCTTAAAGATGTGTCCTTGGCATCAAAGCCATTTGGTTGTACTGGTTGTGACCTTGGAAAAATATCCTAATGCTTTATAACACCAATTGGCATTAATTGTGGACTAGCTTAAAATAGAATAGCATTTTATTATGGATTTTGTATTACCGCATTTTATTATGGATTTTGTATTACCGCAATTTCTGATCACTTAATTGATGCAAGAAATTATTATGTTACATTTGCTGTTAGCCTGCTTGGAGTAATGAAACAAAGGAAGCTATCATACTTTGGGCAAGTGTTACAAATGAGTGGAGATTGCCTGGAGAAAGCACATCTCCTGGATCTTGAGCATCGCAAAGACCTAAGATAGCATGGATCAACAGCATCAAGTTGTAAATTGAACTATCATTTGACCAGTTATTGAAGGAGACATGGGATGGAAGCAGATGAAAAAATTGTTAGTGGTGCGGTGCTTGGCTAGAGGATGGTTCAAGACAAGACAGATATAAATTATGACAAGCTTTATAGAATGCATTAACATGATGGCTAAAGAGTACAAATTTGTTTGGTTGTGTGAATTTCTGTTGAATAGGTATCAGGCAACGGTTGGATCATCTTACATACCTTGGAATAGATGCAGTGTTGCTTAGCTCCTTCTTTGAGTCTCCATTTGAGGACTTCGGACAAGATGTCACAGATTTCAAAGCAGTTCACTTCAAATATGGAACACTTGCGGACTTTGACAAACTTGTACAAGAACTGCATGATAGAGGTATCTGTTCAATTCTGTTTTGCTGTTTTGTCAGTGAATGGATCTAAGTAAGTAGAAGTCATGGTATGTACACTAAGACAGTTGTGATGAAATATACACTGAATTCAACTACTCACTGCTTGCTGGAAGCTCGAAGTCTTTTTCTTTCACCTTGGGAGATGTCTAGTGATTTATTACAGTGAGAAATTTGTAAAAAATTACAAATTCCAGTCAATCATGAGGTATTTAGTAACTGTGAGATGCCAGTCATAATTCAAAGGCTTTCCAAAAATTCATTCCTCTGTTTGGCTATGTAAATAGTATAAAATCTTTTAGTGGATTTGTTATAGTTGGTTTTCATTTCCTGTGTTGCATCACTGATTTCAGTACCTTTATGAGCAGTGCTTTCTGCTGTTTCTGTTCTTATAGGCATAAAAGTTGTTATAGAAGTGATTCCTAACCATACCAGTCGACAACATCCATGGTTTAAGAGTAGTCAACTTGGTGGCAGTACAGGTTATGAAAACTACTATGTCTGGCACAAAGGAATTTCTGTGGCCAATGGCACAAGACTGTCACCAAACAATTGGGTAACCTCTTCAAAATTTAATACACTAAGCTGCTGTCTGCTTTGAACTAAGTTATTTAAATCTTTAAATCAGACAAATCTGATATAATGACTTCCATAATGACAGTATCATATGCGCAAGGTACGAAACAGCGGTCGTTTCAAGTGAAACTTTAGTCACAAAACATAATCAGTTGGGGAAGTTGGGTTGAAATCTGATAGGTCGGAGAAACTAGAAGTGATGTGGTGAGAAGCAAGTTGAAACAGATTAGTGTTAATGCCACTCTTCGCATTGATCTCTCATCACTATTTGATTTTGCAGCTTAAATGTCACGACATTAGGTAGTTGCTAGCCAGTCTGTGCCTTAACCAAAGTTATCAAGAGTATGACTTAGATAGGAAAATGTGGCTGCAACTGGCGTTTTTACTTCCACCATGGCTATCTTGTGGTTTTTGGCTTTTTTTAGGTATCTATTATAAGATTTTGCATTGAGAAGTATGGCCTTGCTCCTAAAAACTACAGCCTAAACTTTGGGTGTCTAAGAGTACATCACTGACATTGTTTTATTGGTTTTCCTTATTCACATATCAAAACATGACTTTGAGCATATGACCATTTATATTAATAGTAATAGGTGAGGAATGGTTAAATGCTAGTCATGTTAATGTTTGCTTTTGTTTATATTTGATGTGAATGTTAGCTGTCATTTGTGTTTGATGTTAGGTGAGCCGCTATGGGGGTTCTGCCTGGACATTTGATAGCAAGCGACAGGAGTTCTACTATCATTACTATCACGAGTCAGTGCCTGATCTTAACCATCGCAATCCATCTGTTAGAAAAGAAGTTTTGGTAAGATGCTTGCTTTCTGTTTTCAACTTGCATTTTTCAGTTTTCTTTTGCCCAAAGCTTTCGTTTCTTTCTTCACGTGAAACTGTGTGACCTTGTTTTTAAAGTAGCACTTGGTGTTTTACATTGAGAAGAAGAGCAGATATGATTTGATTTGCTGTTGATGCCTGTTGTCATAATGAATGCAGAAGGCACAAAGGAATGGTGTAATGGTGGTCCATTTGGTAGTGTGCTTGGCCTGTAATCCAACAACTGCAAGTTCTAGACTGCTGAGCATTCTCTGTGTAATGACCCTGGGCAGGTTGTGTGTGCACACATGCCTCTGTAACCAAGCAGTAGAATTTGGTACCAGCATAGTTTGGAAAGTAAATGGCCTCTCCTGTGATGCACTTGATGCCCAAGACCTTGACATTGCTGACTCGTGGGCCCAAGAGTTGGAAATGTGCCTATCCTAGATTCTGTGGGACATGAGTGGGTAAGGAGAGCCTTGATTATGAGAGATTGCTGAGGCTGTGCATAATGCTAATAGCACAAATGCAATATTTCACAGTGCCATCTATGATGTTAAAATAACAAAAAGACATAGCTTCCGTCTAGCTGGTTGTGTGAATGTCATGTGTCTTGTGTTGCTGCATCTGAGTCTTGACGTTTGTTTGCAGGATATATTTAGATTCTGGCTTGACAGAGGTATTGATGCTCTGGAAATTGGCTCTACTCATGTTCTCTATGAAAGCGATGACCTTGAACTTGATGAACCATTTGTCATTGATCAACCAGAAATCCAGCCGGTAAGACCTGTGCCAAGTGGCTGCTTCATTCTGCTAACCTCAAGTAATAGTGTTTCGGGGACATACACTAAAGCCTTCTGATGACTGTTTTACATTGAGGAGCCATATCAAGTACTGCATTGTGGGGACGTTGTGTTATATCAAGATCACTACCAAAAGCCAAATTAAACTGGGTTATGTCAGAATTCCTGTTATAGTGATACATGTTATGAGGTGATTCTGGTGTGTACTTTGTGAATGAGGCCCAGCCACTGTGGCCAAATTGTATTTGGATAAAGCTGTGACAACATTAACAGTATAAATGTATGAATCTTCCTGCCAAATTACGTTAGTCTTCTGGCCTCAGTAATTGATTGTTTTGTCCACATTAGTTTAGACTTCTGATGTTCTGGCCTCAGTTTTTGATTGTTCTGACCATGATACTTAAGTCTTCTGATGTCTTGGCCACAGTACTTTGTTATTCTGGCCACTGGACAGTAGTCATCTGGCCTCAGTACTTGATTGTTCTGGCTACAGTACATTAGTCATCTGAAGTTCTGGCCTGTATACTTTTCTTCTACTTTTTTGAGTGACTATACCTTGAGCAGGGAATTTACTCTAGACATCTGACATTCATGACTTACTATCAAGAAATTTAGTGAGTTATTCTTTCATTAGCTCAAAGACTTGTAGTTGTGCTAGCTCTACCTGTATCAGCACGTCATAACTAATGACAGAACTTAATATATTGATCATTAACTTTCTGTACCTTTCATTGTAGTGAAGTAGTAATTTCTGATTTGTGTCTCTTTTATTAAATTTCATGTGAAATTGCATAGACATATTTGTTTTGTAATACAATATAGTTTTGGTTATTTATTGTTAGATAAGAAAATGAGCAGTCCCTTAAGTCCCTAAGAGGCAGCTAAGGATGTTACGTTTCAGTGTCTTCACATTCTTGGCCTTGACTAATGAGAATGGGTGGCCTTAGACACCTGATTTTCCCACCAACAGTGAACTGGCAGTCTACTCATTTTATTGCTGAGTTCATTAGGGGATACTTGTTGTAAGAGAAACCTCTTTCTGTCCTGACAGAAATGTTAACTCCCATCCTCTGGGTTGACAGCTTAGTATACTAACCTAACAATAACTAACATAATAGACTATCACTCACCAGTATGGTTTTATTTTTATTATAATATTTTTGCTATATTTGTTGTTAATTGACCTGGTGAATGGCAGTTTTAATGGTGAACATTTTCACTCACCCAAGAGGACTGTTGTGTTTTGTTGTGGTTTCTTTATGCAGGGACTGTTGGATTTCATCTTTTGTGTTTCTTTCTATTGTTTGTGGTGTACAGGGGGATTATCAGTCAGTGAACCACATCTACACTGAGGACCAGCCGGATCTGCACGACTTCCTTGGCTCTTGGCGGGAGTTCATTGAGGCCTACTCTGTTAAATCAGGACGCAAAATGTGAGCGCAAGATTCACCTGTTGTTCCTTAGTAACAAATGCTGTCAGCATTAAATGTATTGTAAACAATGGTTTCCTGTTATAATCGATCACCAGCTAAAGATTAGCATTGAAGCTGTTGACGCTGAAACACGTTCATGGCAATCCAACAACTGAATCACGTTTTCTTTTGAGTTGCAGGACTGTGCAACACAGTTTTTAATTTTATTTCCAGGATTCAGACCTTAGATGAAGTGGTGAAAACCTATTGCTGTTACTCTTAATTCTTGTGTTTCTGTTGTGCTAGTATCTGATGACAGTAGGTCATTTGATGGCTCTAAGACTGTTACAGGTGCATCTTTAAGAACATGTTCAAGGGACCTATGCTGTGACCATCTCATCTTGGCCAAGAGTTGAACATGCACACTCCAAATTAGAAGGCAGTCATGTTTCTGCTACTACTATGCTATCAATATTTGTTGAATGTAGATGTCTGTAAGGCTTGGTTGTTTCAAACAGCAGTCGTGATTAAGAGAAAAAGCGGCTAGAATGTGAATCTTTTATTTAGGTTAAGTCATTTGAACAGTTCATTCTGCAATCAGTGAAATCTAATCTAATCTGGTTACTTTTACATTGCCCTTATCGTAATGCACAAGCCATTAATTGATGGTCATTTTAAAGCCAAAGCACATTTCAAAAAGGATTTATAATTCACTGAACAGAACCAGTCAATATCCATGAGACTACATCAAGAGCGTTCTTCAGAGATCTGCATTAATCAGCATGTCTCATACTGATTAAACACATTTTCATCAGTTTGAGGGTTTAAGCGTTTATTAAAATAATGCAGACAATTATTTATTCCAGAGGTCTTCTGGTTGATTTGGCCAATGACACATTCACGGATATCATCAAATACTACTTCACTGGAGCTGATGCGCCACTCTGTTATGCACTTATGAATATTGATGCAAACTGTGGTGGCCGTTGCATACATGAAATAATTGACAACTGGATGAGCCGTCTACCAGAGGAACATGAGACCATCTGGATGGTTTGTTTCTTAATTTGTCATTTTGCTGAACATAGATTCAACTATTGGTCAAATGATTTCAGCAACGCTCTTCACCACTTGATAGCGCTGCATATTTTGTATTCTGATTAATTTTTGCGAACTGAGTTCAGGTTAATATATCAGATGCTGATGATTCTATCTTATCAGCAGATGGCCAACTCTTTTCATAAAGTTTTTCAACCAGCTGTTATAGGAACCCGGTGAAAAGCTAGTGTTGGCAACACCACATCACCCGCCATCGTGGCTGGTTTTGCTTTCTTTGTTGTTTGAAAGGTTCTGTAAACCATTAGTATGAACGCTGCTTGCAGCATGCAATACCATTGGTCCTGCTACTCCTAAACAGCGTGAAATTCTTAAAATTCAACTCTTCATCCAGCTCCAAATTACAGAAAATCATATGTGAAACTTTGTCTTCAAATTAGTTGTCAGTGTAGCAGACTTTTCACCTTGAATATCTTGGCAATTGCCACACTTTGACACGAGCAATCAACAACAAAATCATAGCATAGTTATCTATGAAGTTATTTACATAGACCAAATGCTTGTTCCCTGTTGTCAAACAGCTGTATCAAGGACACCCATAATGTTGCAAACCTGCACCTGTGGCACAAGCAAACAATTAGTGATTATCTCAAAATCGCACATGTAGAAGGCAAAGGGTTAAATCAAAATTAAGATTTATTTTATCAATATGTACTGTAAGTTTACTATATGTTATGTGTTTGTTCAGTGGTCTGTATTGAAAATGGTCAGTCTGGTTGACCTCTTGACCTCTCAACCTTTGTGCATTTTCATTATTGAAAAACTATTGCTTCGATGTTGATGCTGAGAAGTCAATAAACAACTATTCAACATGTATATATATATAATATATATATATATAGGAATGAATTTCTAAATTTTATGATTATATCTTCTGTCAAGTGTTGTGAATTTAAACCTTTTCTTTTGGTGTTTACATTAATAATTAATAATTATATAAAAACAGTTAGTTTGTGAATTGTGTTTCTAGCTGAGTAGCCCAGATTTCAAGCGTGTCACACGCCGTAAGGAGCATTTTTATCAGAGCCTGCTGAATATTCTGGTGATGCTGTTGCCTGGTGGAGTCATATCATACTATGGAGATGAAATTGGATTACAGGAGATACAGTTGAATTATGAAGACGTCAAAGATCCCCTGGGACGAAATGTTGGGCCAGTCAGTGTTTGTTATGACACGTTATTCTGATTCTATACTGACCTCTTATGTGCAGAGTGTTGGACTGTGCTAAATTTTTGTTAGTACTATTACATATGAACCACTTACAGGCTAATCAAAAATGTCGGCTAAATCTTGTAGTTTACGGGCTTATCAAAAACATGGGCTAAGTCTTGTAGTAGCTAGTAGCTTTTATCTGTTTCCTGTTGTACTGTTCTAGTGGACTTGATATTTCTGCTGCAAAAT
This sequence comes from Norana najaformis, assembly GCA_964023275.1. NCBI lineage: Eukaryota > Metazoa > Annelida > Clitellata > Crassiclitellata > Hormogastridae > Norana > Norana najaformis. Next base: position 10,655,637 of record OZ029915.1, read on the forward strand.
CTTTCTCAGTGCCATAAAATAGCATGTTATGTTAAAATTGATGTATTGCAGTATTTCCAGATTGCCTGTCCTTCCAACGCTATGTGCATGAGGCTGTGTTATTTCAAGAGTTGTTTTTCATTTCGCAGATATTAAGCTGGGTTGTCCTTGGAATAAGTTCTGTTTCTACTTTTCTGACATTTTCTGTGAAGCATCTGTGATTACAGCTGATCTAAGCTACTCTAATATAATTTGAAGACTTTTATAGTTGCTTCACAATAACTCAGCTCTTAACTTAGGTTATTGTTAGACTGGTGGAACACTTTTAGTAGACCACTCTAGTGTATTGTTGAAGTGTGATGTCTAATGCAGAGTTTTCTTGTGTAACTGACACTGCGATTAATATTCTGCTGTTAAAGCAATGTGTTCACGAACGTCAGACGTAAAGAAGATTGTGATTTGTATCCATGGCAAGGTATCTTGATTCTTGTTTATTTCTTCTTCAACACAACAGGCTGTATATTGTTTTGCTTTTGGTTTGTTTTAGAATTGACTTGTTCTTTGTCTTGGCTGTGATCAAGTTTTTATGTTGATGTTTGAAATTTAGGATCGATACTTTGATCATGCAAGAGACTTTGCTCGAGCTCCTATGCACTGGTCTCCAGAGCAGCATGCTGGCTTCACAAGTGGTGCCTCTCCTTGGCTTCCTCTTCACCCATCATTCAGAGATGTCAATGTTGAGGTATCACAGATGACGATGTAAATTATTATGAGTCTCGTCACAGAGATTCTTGGCTGAAATTCGGTTTCTTCTGAATTTTTCCCTGTTGCTTTATAGTTTTTTAAGCTCTTAACTGCTGACTTAAACAAATTAAACCATCATACACAGCATATTTACTCACTTATCACATGCCTTGTTCTTGAGGTTGTTGAATGGAGGAATTCTTAGCAGAGTTTTTTGTACGTTTCTTTTCAAAACCACTTGAAAACCCATCACCATTCCGAATGAAAGCTACCATCGCTTCGTTGATTTCTATTGTGTTCAGACTGCTATGTACACTGAGATTATACTTCACCTGAGGAGGATTTAAAGATTTTACTCCAACTAAAGAAACTTCTTATTTGAAACCTGATTGAACACTGATACAGAAGTAGCTGTTTCCAAAACCTAGTTACAAATCAAGCTAACTACTTCCAAGACTGATTCCAAACTATAACTAAACTCAAACTGCGCAGTTCAACTTAGGCAGAATAGATGATAACTGGTGAAGCCAGCATGTTAGGAATGGCAGTCAAAACAGTAAAGTAATATCTGAATTCTTTGGAATATACCTATTTCCAAAGTGATTCTCAGAGGATTGTTACAGTAGTTGAGGCACAAACATGATTACAGAAGTCTGACAATTATATTAAATTTCCTGATGAGTTACATGGCTTATGACATTAATTTGACTGTGTCACATGATACACATGGATTGAAACCCTTAACACAGCGATGAATGACAAACACTTTAGTGTCCCAAGGCCATGCCAACTATCCTGTTGACTGTTGCTGTACTTATTAAACACATATTCTACTACTATTGTGAGAAGATTTATGAAGTGAAAGTTATTAGAACTAAATACATGATGAATGCACTAATGGTCCTTGCTTGGAAGTTGTTGCTACTTTGTTTCTTATACGTATGGTTTTATCATAAGTAATAAAATTTTTACAGCTAGTTTTACATTTGTATCTGTATGGTTTGGCTTACAGCATCAAGATACCAGAGAATAATTAGAAATTTTAACTAAGATTTTGTGCTGGCAATTTGCATGATACTTGGCCCGGAATGTTTTCAACATTTGCCTTTGGATCTTGTAAAGGTGCAGAAGAACAAGGAAAGTGGAATGTCATCATTGCAGATCTATCAGCGCTTAACTCGCCTTCGACGAGAGCGTTCCTTCAGCACCGGACGGCTTCAGTATTCGATTGTCAATGACAACGTGATGTCATTCATGCGCTTTTCAAAGGATGGCGCTCCTTACCTGGTTGCTCTTAACCTTGGTAACTCTGAGTCAACTGACGACTACACACTCTCAGCTGGCGTTTCGTACGGTAAAGTGGTGCTCTATGTTTCACGGCAGGGATCCAGTCTGTCAACAGTTAAGGAAGGGAGTAGGCTGAATCTGGCTCGGCTGACTCTCGCACCGGGAGAAGGTGTGGTGGCAATTCTTATGTTTGATGTGGACTTTGATCGGTAAGGGCTAAACATATCAGCACAATTTATTACTGCAATTATGATTTATGTTGCGGTTAACAACGCCAGTTACTGGCCGTTGTCTGTAAGCTTTACTTTCACATGCAAAGAACCACTTGGACCTGTAGTCATTTTGACAATTGAACCAGGCAGAGAGGAAATTTGAGAGACCAGGATTTATTGTATATTCGAATAAAGTACTCGTTTCCTTAATCGACCTATGCCTGCTAAGATTTGTGATGATGCCTGTTAACCTGTGCACTAATGCTTGTTTATGTGCTGATATTAGAAGCAAAGTAGACAATTTCTTTTGCAAGCGGTGAGAGAAGTGCTTTATGAAACTGGTGTTTCTTTTGCTTTCTTTCATTTTAAGTAAGTGTGGTTCTCAGTGCTAGGAATTAGTCAAAGATTTGCCTTTCCTGCAATTTATTTATCTTTTGCATCTTTTTAAGTACTTTGTGTAAAAAATCTGTGACTTTTCTGTTCTCTTTCAAAGCCATAATAATCATATAATGGATAAATGAGTCAAGAACTAGTTTACTGAGTAGCTAGTAATGTATTTACAAGTTCATTAATTATCATTGGTTAATAATTTATTAGCTTGCAAGTTCATTAATCACTTGATAATTATTTCTTTTGCATAATTTGTTGACATTCTGTTACACAATTTGAATTCTGCAAATATTGAATCAGGAGTAATCAGTGATAGATATGGAGTGTGTCAAATGAACTTTTACAAGCTTGAAGCATTTAAAACAATATATTCGTGTCAACTCAGTACAAATTTGCTTGACTGATAGCCAAATTTACACATTGGTTTAAAAAACTGCAATTTATTTTTGTGCATTTGCAGAATCTGGTTACAGTTCACCAATAAGTTATTAATATGTTAACCAACTGACTGACTATTAAGCTGTTTTGACTACAGTGTCACTTGAAGCGACCATCAGTTAATGCCGTCTACATTATGATAATGGCACTGTAGAAGTAGTTTGTCATCCTGTAACTTGATGGGATGAGGGATCTCTGAAGAAAATGATTATATGTGACTTGATTAAATAGTATGGGATTATTATTTATTGAATCTACATTTTGTGAAGAGTGATATTAAATAAATCAGTTATTCATTTCTGTTTAGTAATCGTCCTTATCATGTTTTGCATGGTGCAACTTGTTGTGCAAATTAAGGAGATGCTGTAAGTACTCTGCTTATGAAGCTGTTGATGTATATATGTGTCTGAATACTTAATATAGCGCCTTTTAGTACCCAGCCTAAGCGGTGTTAAGTTCATTGAGAACACCAGGTTTATTGGTAAGTAAACAATGCTCACATAACTGGAAGAATTGCCAAACACAATAAATGATGCAGAAAAACTTGAATTCATAAATGATGCAGAAAACTGGTGGTACATGTGGAGCCCAACGAATATAGTCCCATCCATAGTTGGCAGCTGACTTGTGTTTTTAACATGTTCATTATAACATGTGTCGTAAGGCTTTGTCCATAAAGGACATCTGCAAAAACTGACCTACTTTGGACCCTTCCCTCCCCCTTGTCCGCATTTGGCCTTACCCCCCCCCCCCCCCCATTTGCAGACATCCATACTTCAAAGCCAGCAAAAAATAAAAGACTAGCATCGTGAAAAACGTCATTAATAAACTATTTGTTCTATATTATTTTTAAAAAACCAGCAATGGCACATGTATCTTTGTATCTTCATTATATATGTAATTCGTATGTGATCCCGGATTATAGACTTTTGATTCCAAATACAGTAACATAGGTAGCTGGGAACTTGGATCCATTCGGATTCAATATGTTTATAAATCTCCTGTTTGCAGCTGTTCACCGCTAAGTCTACTAGACTTGAATATGGGTGCGTGCAAAATAACTAAGTAGCAGATCTATAGAGAAGGTCAGCCTGCGTATGTCTTTAATGTTTCTCTGAGAATTCTGTGGCAGGTTAAAGTTTTTCTGCATCATTTATTGTGTTTGGCAACTTTTCATTTGATTGTTTTTCAAGAAAATCAATTTTTTACTTGGAATAAAACTCTAAAAACAAGACATTTTTTGTGTTTCTTGTCTGTCAATCTTCTGTATCTTACGAAATTTGTTGTTGTCTAGATACGCTGCTGTCTGTTTTTCATTTGTCTGCCTCTCAATCCATCTTTTTTCATGTTTGCAGGTGCGTCTTGAATTCTTTGTGGGTTTTTGAGTGTGTCCAGGTCTCTTGTTGGATTTTATGTTGATTTTCACTCTGACTGAAGATCCATTGTTTATTCTTGCAAAGTACATCTGATCAGTTTCTAGACTGGTTAAAATTTGTGACTCAGTCCAAAATAAATATGTGACCGTGACTGAGAAAACCCTCACAAAGTCATAAAATTTCAAAACTGGGTTTGATGCTGCACTGGATTGAGCTGGAATTGCTGAATAATTAGGTGAAAACTACATGTTTCTGTCTCAGATGGTAAAAATGTTACACTTTTTAAAGATGTAGGTCTCATCAACGTGACTTTTGAGAAATCTTGAGTTAAATTTTACCATAACTATGACCTGACCAAAGTCGCTGTGCCTGGGTTGTGAATGTTTGAGTATATGTAGTACATGGAATGTATTCATACGCTTCCAAAGTTGCCGTCCATGAAATCTCCATTAAAACCTGATTAAGAGGAATATTTACATGACTTGGTAATTTGCATAATATTCTATGTGTAGGTCTTCAAATGAGGGCACAGACATGTTGAATTAAGTTTTTGTTGTAGGGCACCATAATAAAATTGAAAATAAAAATACTTAAACAGCAGAAATATATATAAGGACTTAGTTTGATAGCTAGCACAAGAAGGAAAATAAACACCCAAAGGACTCAGTTTGACTTCTGAGCATGTTTCTCACAAATTAATTTCTGATTTCGTGAGGGTTTTCTTCAGCACAGTCGGATGCATATGCTTCGTTAATTTGTCAATTACTAATAATTAAATGTCACACAGACAAATCTGCTATAGGTGCTGGCTAACAGCAGCAGAAACTAAGTGAATAATGGACAGAAGACACAGCAGGACATACTGATAGCTACAGATATTGTACATACATATACAGGTATGTAAAAACACATATATACACGTGTATCCATGAGCATAGGTCAGTCAACGGTAGAAGTGACAGGTCGAAAGAGGGAAAACGCAAACAGATGGTTTAACAATTCATGTCTTGTGCATAACGAAAAACAATCCGTAACGAGACAAAGAATTAACCGTGAAATTTAAAGGAAAAGATCAAATGTATCGGGTCAAGTCGCCAAAGAATTAGCGCAACCCACTTAATTTAGATCTTAAAAGACGCTATACAAATGTTCTAGTGTTATATTTCCAGTGGCAGCCACCGAGCTTTACGGGCTGATGAACGACACGAGGACCGGATCTGATCAGCTTCCTCATCCGCTGATAACAGGCTCTGAACTTAGGCGATCGTCAGCCTACGGGTCTGCGCCCCTGCTGTCCACCGATTTATACGTTTTAAGACCGACCTAAGGACTCTGAGCACATTCATGGGAGAATGATGTTTAGGCAGGAGGTATAAGAAGGGCAGAAAAATGAAATTTTCAAGAGGAGAAAGATTAGGGGGAGAAAGTGGTGGAGGAGGAGGAGAAAAAATACTGAGAGGAGCGTAGGCGGAGTAGAAGATCATGTGGTGCAGAGGAACAGATAACGGAAGTAGCGGCGGAAGATGACATGGAGAAGGAGGAGGAGTGAGATGAGAGGGGTAGGCAGTTAATACGAACGGCGCTGGCCAGTGGGTTTTATCAGACATGGAGATTAAGAATTCAAAAGGATAAGGCGTGACACCAAAGAGGAGAGGAGAGGAGAGGAGAGGAGAGGAGAGGAGAGGAGAGGAGAGGAGAGGAGAGAAGCGGAGAGGAGAGGAGAGAAGCGGAGAGGAGAGGAGAGGAGAGAGAGGAGAGGAGAGGAGAGAGAGGAGAGGAGAGAGGACTGCATAGCTCGGTCTTCTTAAGCGGTCGTTATTTTATAACGGATCATTTTAAAAAGGAACGGCAGAGAGGTCTTTGATGTCGATCATTTGTCATAGATCATATGATCCGATTAAAGAGGATGTGCTGCAGGCTGAGACAGGGAAGTCGATCATCATTTATCATGGATCATATGTGATGGTCGTCTTTTAAAAAGACCGTGCCACAGGCTGAAAGGACCTTGGTCTCGATCAATCCCATCCCTGAAGCGATGTTGAATAAGATGACCCTTTTGTGGTGTGACGCCAATGACTCTTCTATGACGCCGTCGACACAGCAGCGCCACCCTGCGGCGTCTGGTTGAACTTGAGTGCCAAAGTTGTCTCCTGGGCGCGCCTAAAACAATAGCATCAGTCGCTCTTGCATCAGGTAGTGCTTCTGCGTCTGCATCAGCTGCAGCTGCTTCAGCATCTGCTGCTGCTGCAGACAGAGCCACGTGATAAATGGCCTGCGGGAGCGACATCTGACGAGTATCGTCTGTCGACCGAATGAGCCAGCGATTGCTCAACCTTCGACTGAGGATTATGGATGACCCGCAGACCACAGTCTCTGTGATCATTGGCTTATTACATGATGGCTCCAGATATTCTCGTAATAAAAGCTGTTCTGTTACAGACAGAATGTTTTCTAACAAAATATGAGTCATCCAGACATCACGTGACGCTGATATGGCTTTAATTTATTCCTTTCGTTCGTGGGTTCGTTCATTCGTTCGTTCAATCCTTCGTTCGTTCATTCGTTTGTTCAAATATGCATTTAAATGTACATGTTTTCTATAGCGGCAGTAGGGCCTCGACACTGCTCATATTTAATGAATTTATCAGGTGAGATCCTTCACCGCCGCTGCCCGTTGGAATGGGTGCGATGTCATTTAAAGTCCCCGTGTACCGACCTTGCTAGCCCAAGATTAAAATCTGTGAAATATAGCTACCATAGGCATGCGACCCGACACCCTCACGCATAGAGACACCTTGACGTACGCTTTAACCAATGTAGCTTTACCGGGTAGGCCTATAGGCAGGCATGTGTTGTAAAACTCTCTTATTAATAGTTCCTTTCAGTGCGCTATATTAAATATCTTTATACATGTCTATATGTATTTATATATGTATGTATGTAATTGTTAATTTTTAATTAATAACTTCTGTGGTGCGGTGTCTAATGCACAAGGTATCAACCGATGTCGCACAAAAACCAAGCCACAATCAGGTCAAACTCCAGATCAATCCACTACGACAAAGAGGCAACCTTTGGTAGATAAGCCAACAGTAAAAGCTAAGTCTTAACCTGAGACCGAACAGATACAGGAAGAGAGTTTCGAATCTAGGTCGTGTCATACAGAGTTCAGTGCTTGATCCTCTTTTGTTTACATTACACACCATTAAGTACATTGCTTGACAATCGTTCACTAGGATATCATTTCTCTACGGAAGATACTTATGTTAACGTTTTTTTTTGATAGTCTATCTTGTCCCTACCTCTGCAGCTGTTTGTCCACTGCTTTTGAGGAGGTGCAGTCCTGGATGGCGGCTTATAAACTCATCCTTAACCCAGAAATTAATTCAGAAACAGAATTTCTGCGACTGACCATTCCGCAGCAATTTAAGTTTGAATGGCTGAAATCTTTAAAACTTGGTGACTCACTCGTTTAGTCGACTACAGCTAGTAACTTGAGCGTTGTTTTTATATTCTGCTGTGTCTCTCACCAACTTCGTAAATGGCATTTGTAAGTCGTCATATTATTCGTGACATATGCAGAATTTGGTATCAAGTCCCCGTGTCTTCAAGGATATATCTGGCAAACGCATTTGTCTCAAGTCGCCTTGATTACTGTAAATTGCTTTTTACTGGTGTCACAAAGTCAAACATGCAGAACTCCAGAGTTCAGAACCATTTGGCTAGAGCCATGACTAACATATTAATATTAAAATATGAACATATAACCTCTGTACTTAAATATCTGAATTTCTACTACTGGGCATTCCACAGCGGCTTAAGAAGTTTGAATGGCTTAAATCTTTAAAACTAGGCGACTACGCTTGCTTGAGTTGGCTGATTCTACTCGTAACTTGGGCGTAGTCTTTAACTCTAAGTACTATGTCCTCACTGACTTTGTAAATAGTATTTGTTAATCATCATACATGCATATTCGTGAAATTAGATTTAGGTGATATGTCCCTATGTCTTCAAGGATGTAGCTGGCAAATGCATTGTTTATGAACATCGCCTTTTTACTGATACTACAAAGTCAAACATGCAAAAGCTACAAAGAGTTCAGAACTATTTGACTACAGCTATAATTAGCCCTTCAAAATATGAGTATATAATCCCTGAACTTAAATCTTTGCACGGTTTCTTGGATTTGTTTCAAATTTGGGCTTTATGGTCAACCACACTACATAAAATTAGTCCTCATTTTCCAGACTTATCGTTATTCAACCAGGTCATCTGATTGCCTTTCTTTGGTGATACCTAGGACTAGAACTGTTCTTGATGAACGGGCTTTTTCGGTTGCCCTCAGCTGCCCTCGGCAATCTCCATTCCATCTAAGTCTATTGATCGGGAGATTGCACAGTGTAGCAATCAGCAACCACACGTAGCCTCTGGATTCCTTGATGCTGATCTCAGTGTCCATTCATAGCAGCAGCCGCCGCCACTACTTTTCCTCTCAGCCCGGCTTCTTTCTGCTATACATCTTTCACTGTCACACCACCACACACGAAGTCCTATAGTATGTACGTACATAGGCCAACATACGCACGTACATATGTATGTATGTATGTATGACATGTATATACAAGTATGTATGTATGCATGTGTGTATGTATTTTTGTATGACATGTGTATGTACATGTATGTATGCACATGTATGCATGTGTGTATGCACATGTATGTATGCCCATGTATATATGCACATGTATGCACATGTATGTGTGCATGCATGTATGTATATCCTATAGGCTAGAGCATATAACTATTGTTGCAGTGGCCACGTGATGCTTTGGCCGTCCACTTCTCATTCCGGGTTCTAATCTCGCTGTGCACTTGAACAGTCCTTTCAGGATCATTACACCCGCAAAACAATGCTCATCGCTCTCTGTATGCGCTTCAGCCAGAAACCCCTTTAGCGAGGACAGCACAGAAGAGGATTGCACTAATGTTGATACGAAGGTCAGACACACGAGGCCGACGGCTATTGACGTTGCCATTATATGCAGACGAGACAGTCGAAATGAATTTGTCGTTTTAATATATCGTGGTATGCAATGATTAATTAATACTTTAATAGTGAAGGTTAAGGCGAATGACCTTGTTAAGTCGTCAATGTCGACGAGTACTGAGTCCTGTTCCATGTGCAGTTCGTCCCTCTCCACCAAAAGTCTCATCAGCTCCTCGTTCAATTCTACAATCAAACCAGCGTTCAATGCTCACCCAACAATAGCATCATCCGCTGCACACATCACCAGAGAACCAGTATATCAGAAAGCCATGCAGCAGAACACATGCTTGCACGTGTATAGGATGGTGCCTTTGGTTTAATGAGGCAATCGCATATATAAGACAATGGCCAAACGATGTTTATCACCGTACAACAATGAGATCTAGGTCGATTGCAAATGACATACTATAGGGATTTGAACCCAGGTTGCAGAGGCGAACAGCCGACGTGGTAGCAGGTCAGCTATACTATGCCACACTCAACCTAGGCTACAGGAGAATCAACTTCTCTTAGTCGTGAGGTTCACAATAGGAAAATGCATCTGTATGGGAACAATATATATATATATATATATATATATATATATATATATATATATATATATATATATATATATATATATATATATATATATATATATATATATATATATATATATATATATATATATATATATATATATATACGCAAAATGAATGTTCAGAATGAGTTTAGTCTATAGTTGAATACTAGGCCTATATCTACACTTTCTATTTGCAGCCTTGAGAATAATGCCCAAAATTCCATAAGCGTAGAACTTTATTAACGAGAAGCCTTGTATTGCCTTCATATATTTGCGTTTTATGGTGATCGGTCCATGTGCGAATCGAGGGCTGCCACACCTACACTTGACATTCAGGCCCAGACTGAATAGGTCCTAGCAGGAGTCCATCGGTCCATATGCGAAAGCCTTCCATTATAATTTTATTGGAGGCGATCATGACAGTGCTGTATCTGTGTATTTCATATCCATCAGCGCACGCGTGGAACTCCGAATGCTCTGCTCGGCCTTTGTGTGTTTTTCCTTGTATGTCTGGAATATTCCAGTTGTTATGATGTTATGCTTGGAAGGCTGAGTGGTCGTTTCCATTAGACCGTCGTACGGTCGTTAAATTTTATTGGAGACAGTGTCTGTCGGTCGCCGGGAACAGAACACTGACCATCGAGACCCAACGGCTTCAGCTGTAATCATTCAGTCTGGTGCTAAATTGCATTTCAGTGGTACACAATACAGACCATTCTAGAGGACCGCGTGTCAGATCTATTGCCGCTATATAATTTCCAATAGCCCACACGCCGCGTGCACATCAAACGCACAGACATTTGGCAAACATGTTGGGGAAGAGCTTCGCCGGATATGGGCCTCGACAGATCATTTGGGCAACAGTAATGCGTTCAAACACTCAAAGGATATTGTGGTGGTGGTTGAACTATAGTCCATTAAACCACGCTCTTGTAAATTCTATTGGGCCAGATACAGTAACTGACATTCAGTAACTTGGCTTATGGAATTTTTAGTGCAATTTTACAAAATTGAAGTGGCTTAATGGCTTATAGCCAGACCTATTTGCACCGGCTAATTGGATGTATCCAGTGTTGCACTGATTTGTATGTTTGCTGTGTGCTGATTCATGTAGGTAAACCTTAAGCCTAATTCTAAGAAATCAACTATAACAAGAAATAAAATAAGAAAACAAAAAAGTTTCCAAATACACGTTTGTTTTGTTCAGAATTTCCTGCAATTACCAAATATCTGGCCACGTGACCAGATCAACAACAACCCCTGCTCCTCCTCGAGGTACAATTTTCTGGGAGACAATAGAAATACCTCTCGGCAAGAGCCAAATGCAAAAGGAAAATGGGAGATAAAGTTGGTCATGAAGAGCTTTTTGTATTTAAGAAAGCAAGTCATCAGTCGGCTTACCTTCTATCTGAGAAAGCAGGTCATTTGCAACCAGCTGAACTTCGGCCAAATTCATTCTGTCAAGCCGACTGGTAATTTGATTCGAACCGCCCAAGTTTCTTCGATTCTCAATAATTTCCAGCTGTTCATTAAACACATGAATTTATAGCACAGGAAACTACACTAAGAAGATGCCTGCAAGACCGCAGCTAAGACCACCGCTAAACAGAAGACGAGCCTGCCTCATCTGCAGCGCATTGACTTCGCCGAACCTCATGACTCAGTCCAACGCCTTTCTTTCGCAATTAGGCCTACATTTGCGCAAGACGTTTTGCTTCAGAATGGTAGACGACCGTCTACGACGCCTATGAAGGGAAGAAAACTCATTGTTACCATTATTACATTATTATTATTATTATTATTATTATTATTATTATTATTATTATTATTATTGGTAGTAGTAGTAGTAGTAGTAGTTGTTGTTGTTGTTGTTATTGTTGTTGTTCTTGGCTTTAGTTCCGAATGACCTCCATACAATTAAACCTGTTTACTAAAAAGCAATTTCTCATTGTCTCATTGTCGAAGTTGTGCGGTAGTCAGTTAATTATTGCAGGGCAAGAAAATTCTCGGCCAAGTCGTGACTGAGTAATCATTCAGGAATAGAGTTCTTGAAAGTGTTGGCCTCACTCGATTCTCGATCTACTTTGGGGTGCGAGACCAGAATCACCGGGTGACTGATCGATGACACTGATCTCGGGTAGGCCCTATGTCTTCTGTAGATTCGCAATGTTTGCTGTTAACATTAAGCTCTATTAGTTGTATTCTCTTGTACTCGTCTATTCTTGTTATTATCTCGCTCGTGTTATCCATCTTAATAAATCCTTTACATTTGCAACGAGCCGCTCTGTTATCTGCTGAGTTAGTTCCTTCCCGTTACTATTCATCTCGGTCGATCCCAGTCTTAAACTATTCATCGTAAGAACTATTACAACAACATGGCTGTGGGGACATTCAGCTTAAGCCATGACGCGTCTTGGCTTCAGTTGTTCTGCCTGCATTATTAATGCTTTCTTATTCCAGCGAGTCAACATTCGGTTCTAGATGACCAGAATGTGCTAAATTAATAATCGGCGCAGTGCCCAGGAGTGTACGTACAGGGCCTTTAAGCTCATACCAGGGTGAATGACAATGTGAACGACAGCGTAGACATATATTTTCAGCGCATGGTGTTATGGTGTTGTGGGCTGCAGGACTTACTGCTTCGGGATTCATTGTTGGGAGCATCAGCTTCTGTCAAGATCCTAGTCTCATGTGTCAACATCTGCATCCTGTGTGTGTGTGAGTGTGAGTGTGTCTTTGCTCGTAAGTGCCTACCCAGTTGTTCAGCTATCAGCAGCTTTGATGTGACAGGTGCATGGGTCAGAGTGAAGAAATGATGGTTTCATTAGATACTGGAAAAGCAAGCAGGACAGAATCTGCCAGCAGAAGAACAGAAAAGAGTAGAGCGTAGCAAAACAGAGCTCAACAGTGCAGAACAAATAGGACAGAACAGAACTTTACTGTAGAGTCAAACAGAGCCGAGCAGAGTCGATCAGAGCCGAACGGAGCCGATAAAAGAAGCCAAGCAGAGCCAAGCCGAGCAGATTGATTAGAGAAATGCAGAGCATTCGTTTACCGTGGTGGCGAAAGATGGTGGTGATGACGCACGCTTTCTCTTCTTGACCTGCTTCTCCACTTCCAGTTGCATTCGAGCCATCGTCTGAGCCTACAGACGTGTAGGAATATACGCATACATACATGTATACTCCTTCTGGAAAACACATGCTGCATGCATGCATACATATATAAACAAACATACATATCTTGTTTTGTTAGGATTGACCTTATGATGACCTCGCAGATGTTCCAATCAGTGTTTAGTCAAATAGGTCTATAAACTTTCGACTGTATTGCCGAAAAGAAATGGTGGGCTTCAGAGCTGCAGGATATGGCGGACGTCTCGGATATGTTGAGTACTCTTAGGTCAAAAGTCAAGCTTCCCAGTCGTCACTTCAATTCGGGGTGTCGGTTTTTCCTTCTCTGGCAAAGTATGTCAATTTTTCAATAAAAATTTTACAATTCCGTGTCTTCAGTAACAAACTTGATGACGAAGGTTGTCGACTTGCGCACAAATCAACCTTTATGAAGTCCAATATTCTATATAGATTAATAAAAGACGCCCTCTGGAATCGTTGGCGGTGGCTGAGGCTCCGCTGCGCCCCCCCCCCCCCGGGATACTTACGACGCTCCTCCAAATTTCCTAGTCGAAAAATTTTGGGGGTTTCGCACCACTTGACCGGCATAGACTGCGTCCTTGAACCATTGGTTGGGTTGTTTAACATCCTAAATGTCAGCCTTTCCGGCCAAAATGTCTCAGATCCAACGCCACGTATCTCAACATGGGGTGGACATTGTCAACGCACGGGTGGGAATCGACAGCTAAAACGGACCACAGTGAGTAGGCCTACACGTGTAGATTGGTTTGGCTACAGGTTGATGAGACGAGGATTAATTGGACTTTGCGGAGAAATAACGACAATTGGAATGAGGCAGATTAAGCTTATTAATGGTCTTCAGCGCCAGAAAATCATCGCAACGTTAGCCATTCAGATGCTGTCTGCGTCCGATTTATGAAGCGACATTTATCGCGATTTGATATTGAACGCCCGTCTAAGAAGAGATCAGCATCAGGATTCCCACGTTTAATGACATCTTATGACATCAAAAGCCTTTACGTCTATAGAAAATTTTGAAGTTCTCACTGTTAGTTCCTCAAAATAATGAACAGCTACTACGCGGAGTCTTAAGAGTCTTAAAAGTATAATGTCTGTTGGCAACAGATATTAGTGTGCATAGACTGTTCTTGGCGTAAATTGAGGGACTGCTACTGTTTTCTGCTGCTAGTCACGTATCACGGGGTAATCGTAATCGTAATCCCGAGACTTCTACAGCTCCCAACGAAAGCCACGTCACGGGGACCAGCTTATTCACAGGCGCTCAGTCAAAACACTTGTGGGTCACTTGTGGAGTCAGCAGATGGACGGCGCGCTCTTTCATAATATCTGTCTTCTCAGCTGTTTCCCTCTCTTCTGATGTTATAATCTCAGTTTGTTTTAACCAGGATTTATCTTCAGACTTGGTGAGTGCCTTCCAGATCTTTCAAATCTTCTTAATGGTCTTAATGCCTGATATTTGCATAAAGTCTGTACCCTTTGTTCTAACTTCTTGTCTTTGCGCCTATCCGCCATCTTCTTCAGCAGCACATACATGCATCAGCGTTCCTCCTCCACCTCCTCCTCCTCCTCCTCCTCCTCCTCCTCCTCCTCCTCCTCCTCTTCAGTCTGAGCTTTATCGCCTTTCATACAAGGTCCAACTCCTTCATTCCCGCATACTATGCATAGCTGTTACAGCCGAACATAGCGACTCCTACTGTAAGTCATTCCACTGGCGTATTTGCTTACATTGCCTGGCGCTACCTTCGATCCTAAGAAATTGTCTTCATCTCTCCACCTTCTGTCTTGTGGAGATTTTCATCCAGACCCTACGGTCCTACGGCCTCATCCTACAGCAACTGGTTCTTGCTGTGCACTCTCGATATACGATTTAATTACTTTTCCATTATGCACACTCACAAGAAATTAAATCCTCTCACCTGCCTGACAAATAAATTCCCCCAGAACTGCGCATAGTTATCTGACCCATCATACAAACTCACCTATGCTCCACCGCTTGCGATTTCTGCACTGGCCCTTCATTCAAAACTGCAAACAATCGTCTTTCACAGATCCTATCCTGACTCCCCTTCTTCCTCTTATCTCTCTTTCCTCTCCAATCCCAAGCATCACCCACCAGACAGCTGCCACGCTGTCTCTCTGTCTGACTCTTGGGTCTTGACCTCCTTTCCTACCCATATTCACAATCACTCTCTCGATCTCATCATCACATCTTCCCTGTTCAGGTTATCACCTGATATCTCTTCACCCTCCTTCTTTCTCTTTTGATACACCCTCTGATCATTACCCCATCTTCACACGCCTTAACCACCTACCTACTCCATGTCCTGATCCTGTCCGTCATTCTTTTCGCCGTATTAGTTCAATAAACATTGAAGCCTTCATACAATCTCTGCATAAGTCTTTCACTCAAAGCTG
Source organism: Norana najaformis (assembly GCA_964023275.1). Classification (NCBI taxonomy): domain Eukaryota; kingdom Metazoa; phylum Annelida; class Clitellata; order Crassiclitellata; family Hormogastridae; genus Norana; species Norana najaformis. The sequence goes on from OZ029915.1 coordinate 10,671,239, forward strand.
AAAATAATCCTCCTTATCTTTCTCGCCGTTTCAATTTGAAACATCATCCACCGTAGCCGCCTGCCTGCCTGCCTGCCTGCCTGCCTGCCTGCCTGCCTGCCTGCCTGCCTGCCTGCCTGCCTGCCTGCCTGCCTGCCTGCCTGCCTGCCTGCCTGCCTGCCTGCCTGCCTGCCTGCCTGCCTGCCTGCCTGCCTGCCTGATGGATCTTGGCCTGGAACAGATTCTGACCATGCCTGCCTATCGATTTTTTTACTGAGCGCCTGTGGATAGGCTGGTTTCCGTGATTTAGCTTTTCTGGGCTATTTAGAAATCCCGAATTTACGATTACGATTACGATTAATATCCTGAGACAATGCACTGTTGACTGCGATGAACGTGTTTTATTAGCAGACAATTTCTGTGAATTGCTGTAAATAGCCGCATTAGTGTCAAGTGCCATTGTCAACAGTAAACGCAATGAGAATGTTTATAAGGCGAAGCAAACGACAATTGATGTAGCGTCCTTACCATTGCCAAAGCCAGCTGTGCTTCTTGCTGCAGCGCCATCTGTCTAGCTTCGAAGTTGTCTCGGTCGCAATCCGATGTTCCCTAAGAATAAGAATAACCAACAGTCACTCACTTCGTCTCCGTTTGCCGATCAACCAATGTCGACCGGCTTATCGTTACAACATCCAGTTTAGCGTAGAACCTTTTGGCGTAAATTAACTGTGGCAGCCTGTAAGTAAAAGCTTAAAACTAATTAATCGTTTTGTTACAATAATATCTCACAATTAAGCTAATCATCTATTTTAACTTTATTATACTTATTTGACTCCGAAGTCGAGGACTTTCGTGCTGGGAGAGGCTCTGATAGTGATGAGTTCTCTGCCCGAAGGCTTTATGCCACCCGAGGATAAGACGAGTGAGGTGATTTCCCGTTGCCTTCCTCACAGACAATTGTGACGTGAGCAACTTGTGGCAGTGGCTTGAGGCAGATTCGAATCCACGACCCTCCGGTTATGAGGCACAGACCATACCACTACACCACTACGTCCCATTGGTTGCCTTCCCAGCAAAAAAACATCGTGCTTACACTTTTGGGCCTGCGTAAATGTTATTACTTCTATTAACGTCGATACAATACATTAGAGTCAGAAAGGATATCACGGCTCTGTCGATGTCGCCTCCAAGAATCGACATCGATGCCTACTTATCTTAATATCATTTGTCTTCCATTGAGCTCGAACGAATAGTACTTACAGCCGAACTATGGTTCAATTCAATTCACTCGAAAGCGACGGATGCAAATGACGGGAGATACGCACCTGCTTAGTCCCTTTATTCCATTGCTAAATGATCAAGAGCAAGGGCATAAGAAGGGATTTGAGAGTAGGGGAGCATTGGCCGTCGGGTCCAGCAGGAGAAGGTTGCGCTTATGTCGCCAAAACATACAACCTCCTCTTTTAGACGTAGAAACGTTGCGACCGGTTGCAAGTCACCGAAATTTCTAATAAGATATTTTTGTACGTCGCGGTTTTAGTGGCTATTACGTCATTGTCTCCATCGTCCTCCTTCTTTCCTCTTCTCTTTTTCCTCTCCTTCCGAGCAGACTTCTCTTTCATCCTCCACTCTTTTTCAAGTGCCTGCCTCCTGACCCTCCTTGTACCGACGCCCATCAAGATCTCTTTGTGGCTTAAGTGCAGAAGAAATCTCAGAGGATCACGAACAGAAAACCATTTCGCATCAAATGCCATCATCAGAAGATCTAACGGAAGGACACTTGCATTTGCATTAATTACACGCCTGTCCGTGTCTGCCTGTCTGTCTGTGAGGTGCTTGCATGTGTGTTCGTTTTCTTCTACCCGTCTGTATGACAGTCTGTCTACACGTAGGCCTCTGTCTGTCTGTCTGTCTGTCTGTCTGTCTGTCTGTCTGTCTGTCTGTATGTCTGTCTGTCGGTTTGTCAAGGGTTGACTGTTTGTCTAATTTTTTGCAATGAGGCAACTTACAAAAATTACACGAGTCTGCCTGCCTGTCCACGCGACTGTCTGTTTGCATGTCTGTTTGATCCCGTGTCAATCTGTCTGCCTATTAATGAGTGTTTCTGTGTCTGTGTGTCTGTCTGTCAGTCAATCTATCTTTCCCAGTAGAGAAAATGACAACAGCTGTCTGGCTGAAATTGAAGCATGAGTGTAAAGGCGGAGGCGTTTTCATTATTTGCCGAAGCCTTAGCGATCACGAACGCAGAGAACGACACGAGACCTGAAAACCAACCCCGCATCTAATAACCCCTTGGGCACGAAATTCACCCTTTCTTCACCAAACGGGTGCAGTTTGGCCAGAACGCACAACCACACACATACATTTATAGAAGACACACACCACATGCATATATATATACAAGACACATATGTATATATAGAAGACACACATGCATATATACAAGAAACTGCGCCGCTGCCGTACGTGGTAGTGCCAGTCCCTAGCCTGGATAAAGGAGGAGGGCGACGTCAACGGCCTTTGATGCCATAAGATGTCGTTAAATAATGGAAACTACTATATATACAAGACATATATACATAGTTAGAAGACACACACATGCATACATACAGTATATAACAGCCGCTAACGCAGCGGTGAGCTGTTATTATGCGTACATATACACCATGGGTCAGCTGTTTTATTTTGTGTAGCACCTATAGATAAAATCAAACGGATATTTATATAGGCCTCTGGATGATGATAACAGTAGAATGATTGTGGCAGCTTAAAACAGGCAAATCGTCTGTCTTCCACATTAACTATCTGCTTCACTGTCAGGCAACACGTGATCATGACGCAGAAACCCTCACTAAGTCGGAAGAGTTAGGTCTAATTACGAGAAACGCGCTTAGAAGGCAAGCAGACATATTCTGGGTTCATATCTGTGCGTATTTACATTTCTCTCTTGTAGTAGCTATCAAACTGTAAGTCCTTATGTAGTCCTTATTTTGCTAAGTATTTTTATTTTCAATTTGATTATGATGCCCTACAACAAAAACTTAATTTAACATGCCCTTGGTGTCCTAGTTTGAAGTCGTGCACATCGATTCTTATGCAAATTACCAATTGATATGGGTAGGCCTATTCGTCTTAACCAGTTTTATAGAGATCTCGCTAATGACAGCCTCAGAGTCGTATGAATGCGCTCCAATTTACTATGCTCATAAACATTCACGACCTAATAGGCACACCATTTAGGTCGGGTCATAACTTTGGTAAACATTCGAGATTGCTCAAAAGTAGCCGTGAAAAGACCTAAATCTTAAACAATTGTAATTTTTTACTACTTATGACGGAAACATGCGTTTTATCTAATTATTCATCAATTCCAGCCCAATCCAGTGCAGTATCAAACCAGTGTTGATTTTTCGACTTCATGAGGTTTTCTCAGGCACGGTCAAAAATAGGCGTTTTTTGTCTGTGAGCCGGTATCAAAGCATAACTTTGCGTCTCTTTTGGTAGACAAAAGATTTCACGAATGTAGATATGAGTCCATCTGTTTGCCCATAAGAAGAACGAGATCTATAATAGGCCTATACACTAGACAGTGACACGGGGACAAACATTTTCTCCATCCCCACCCCATACCCGTGCGTCTGTTCCCATCCTCACCCCGTTCCCATCAGGCCTGTCCCCATCCCGTCCCCGTCAGGTGTGTCCCCATCCCCACCCCGTCCCCATCAGGCCTGTCCCCATCCCGTCCCCGTCAGGTGTGTCCCCATCACATCCCGTCACCATCAGGTCTGTCCCCATCCTCGTCCCCATTCCCGGCACAGTGAAGAAAAAACAATGAGATGCTCAAACAAATGTGACCCGCTTTGATAAAATGAATCTTAAGTCGCAAACCCAATTTTTTAAGAAACTGACATAATCCGAGGAACTAGATTAATTGGAATATTTACATATATGACATACCAATTTAAACGAAATTGAATTCACTATTTGACAACGGAAAAGCTGAAAATGTGGAAAATGCCACCTGACTCTTGTTGTCAGAGTGGGTCACGTATTATATGTAGGCCTATATATTGTAATCTTAGTAGGTCATATAATAGATAATACTTCAAAACTGTTCATCTTTTATTTGGTCGTTACATTTGGTTATTGTCGAATATCACTGCAATAAAGAGTGATCTTATTTCTTAGGTCAAATATCACTGCAATAAAGAGTGGTCTTACTGGTCTTATTTCATAGGTCAAATATCACTGCAATAAAGAGTGGTCTTACTGGTCTTATTTCATAGGTCAAATATCACTGCAATAAAGAGTGATCTTATTTCTTAGGTCAAATATCACTGCAATAAAGAGTGGTCTTACTGGTCTTATTTCATAGGTCAAATATCACTGCAATAAAGAGTGATCTTATTTCTTAGGTCAAATATCACTGCAATAAAGAGTGGTCTTACTGGTCTTATTTCATAGGTCAAATATCACTGCAATAAAGAGTGATCTTATTTCTTAGGTCAAATATCACTGCAATAAAGAGTGGTCTTACTGGTCTTATTTCATAGGTCAAATATCACTGCAATAAAGAGTGATCTTATTTCTTAGGTCAAATATCACTGCAATAAAGAGTGGTCTTACTGGTCTTATTTCATAGGTCAAATATCACTGCAATAAAGAGTGATCTTATTTCTTAGGTCAAATATCACTGCAATAAAGAGTGGTCTTACTAGTCTTATTTCATAGGTCAAATATCACTGCAATAAAGAGTGATCTTATTTCTTAGGTCAAATATCACTGCAATAAAGAGTGGTCTTACTGGTCTTATTTCATAGGTCAAATATCACTGCAATAAAGAGTGATCTTATTTCTTAGGTCAAATATCACTGCAATAAAGAGTGGTCTTACTGGTCTTATTTCATAGGTCAAATATCACTGCAATAAAGAGTGATCTTATTTCTTAGGTCAAATATCACTGCAATAAAGAGTGGTCTTACTGGTCTTATTTCATAGGTCAAATATCACTGCAATAAAGAGTGTTCTTATGTGCTTTCTGATCCATATTGAATATTCAAGAATTTCAATATAGCGCTTTATTATTGACAAGGAATAGACAGAACAATTTAGAACAAAAAGCAATTATTTGTTGCAGTGGGGATTTTTGCTAATGCCACAACCGTTACCGCGGAAATTACTGTGCTCGTATTTCCATCCCCACGGTATTACCGAAAGCCTCTATTCCATCCCCACGGTATTACCGTCGCTTCTGACACCATTACCGCGGTAAAATCCCCGGTAACCGCGGTATTGCCGCATTCCCAAATACCGTGTCTCTACTATACACCACAGAACACGACTTTTTGCGTGGATATCCTGCTGAGCGCAGAGCCAACTTAGAGATCTCTAGGCGTATAAATAGCGAGATTAGCCACGGCAGAGATGTTGTTATAGATATTGTTAGCATACTTAATTAATTCAGCAGCGAAAACTAAATAAAAGTCTAAAGAATCAACAGAGAAAGGCAGCCTAGTTTCTTAACAGTTTCTTAACAGGTGGCTTAGTTTCTTATCAGGTAGGCTAGTTTCTTAACAGGTGGGTTAGTTTCTCATCAGGTAGGCTAGTTTCTTAACAGTTTCTTAACAGCTAGCTTAGTTTCTTAACAGGTAGCTTAGTTTCTTAACAGTTTCTTAACCGGTAGCTTAGTTTCTTAACAGATAGCTCAGTGTCTTAACAGGTAAGCTAATTTCTTAACAGTTTCTTAACAGGTAGCTTAGTTCTTAATAGTTTCTTAGCAGGTAGCTTAGTTTCTTAGCAGGTAGCTTCGTTTCTTAACAGGTAGCTTAATTTCTTAACAGTTTCTTACCAGGTAGGCTAGTTTCTTAACAGTTTCTTAACAGGTAGCTTAGTTTATTAACAGTTTCTTAACAGGTAGCTTAGTTTATTAACAGTTTCTTAACAGGTAGCTTAGTTTCCGAACAGTTTTTGAACAGAAACTCAGAAATGACCCGCTGTTTAGGCCTACAACTAAAGTATTACAATTGTCACGAATGCTCGGTCGTTGCAGCAGAGATCATTGTCTCTGCAGCAGGCGATACAACAGCTCTTTAAGGGGACACGATATCCTGTAAATTATTATTCCGTTATTAGATACACTGCTTGTTATCAAGTGCTTGATCGCCGATTGGTCAAACGCTACTGTCCGGTTCGATGATCCTTGCCCTCCACCTGTAGGGTCATCCGGAAATTATTGTTCCGTTGGTCTTACTATCTTGCACATGATGCCATCTAGCGGATCAGTGATGAGTAGAACATTTGGCTAGTATTAAGTGCGGATGCGAAGTCTCTTTGACTCTTGCGCCAATTGGAATTAACAATTCACCGTTCTTTCAGTTGCGTAAATCGCGAGGAAAGGTTATACGATTGCTGTGAAGTTTGAAGTGTTAACTGCTGCGTTTCTTACTGGAAAATTCATCAAGCCGGGGTCTCTCGCTTCCGAAGACTGTACAGCTGATGATGGCATCTAACAAATCATTCTTATATGTGCACAAATGTTCAACTCATCACAAGTTATAAGCTGCCTTCTCCAGCAGTCCGTGCATTAGAATGAAAACTGTCCCTCAAAGTAGAATCCCAATCGCTGTTGTTAAGCGCACATCGTAATCGTAAACTCGAGATGTGAAAATCAAGAGCTTACGATTACTATTACGATGCATGCATAAACAACAGCGATTAGTTTCCACTTTGAGAGGCAGTTTTCATTCTAATTTAGAAATTACTAAGTAGCCTGACATTTCGGTTTAACTGGCATTCTGAATGTTGCACAGTGTTAAAAGTTTTGACAACAAACGAGCTTACAATTCCGTTTTATAGTCCAATTTGTTGCATAATATAAATTCGAATAATAATGGTAGAACTTTCATCGCTTTAGGGTTTAAAAACGAAAGCAGGAGAACCAGCAACACATTAAGTAAGCTATATAACAAACACACAGTTAGGCCTCAACCGTCTCTTAGAACCTGCGATACCAATAGATCAGCGTCTTTCTTTGTTTCTGCTTCCCCGTGCAGGAAACAATGTTTGTAAGTTTTGTTATGCCGAATTGGATGCCCAGTAAGAAGTTTATTTAAGGGTGGTGCTAAATATTGAGAGATAAATAATAATCTCGTTAGCCCAGATTAAGGTAAAGGTAGCACACTTGCTTACATGACTTAATTAACAGATTCCTCAGAATCACAATCTTGATGTCGGCAAATACAATAGCAGCAACAGAGCATCTAATTTCATGTCACTAGAAATAATTCCACCTCAGGTTCACCTGTGCCAGCAGCAGCAGCAGTTCCAGGTCTGGATAAAGGAGGATGGGTGATGGGTAAGGTGCAAATACCACCGGCCTTAATTAAACAAATAAGACGACTGAAATCGATCGCATGGTGCCTGGAAATCCAAGTCACGTGACAATCATATGCAGTAATACGCAGCCCAACAAATACCTTCGCAATCTATCGATGCCTTGACATCTTCTTGTTCTACTGGTTTTCCATTAATCTCTTGGCTTCAATCTGGCGACCACCGACAGGGAAACGATTAAATGTGCGGTAGGGTTAAATGTTTTGTTTAGATAAACAGGTCGGTGGTCAGAAAAGATCAGAAAAGAAAAGTCGTGTTTGAAAGCAATGAGGCGTGGGATCAGCACGAAGAGGCAAAGAGACCACGGACTTAAGGAATGAAGGAATGAAGGAATGAAGGAAGGAAGGAAGGAAGGCAGAAAGGAAGGAAGGAAGGAAGGCAGAAAGGAAGGAAGAAGGGAAGGAAGGAAGAACATAAGGAAGAAAAGAAGGAAGAACGGAAGGAAGAAAAAAGAAGGAAAGCAGCCAGCAGGAAGGAAGAAAGGAAGAAAGAAAAGAAGGAAGGAAGGGGAAACGAAGAAAGGCATTTATATAGCACCTTTTGGTTACCTCTCAAAGTCTCTACCCGCCAGCATGAATTTTGATGGTAGAGTTAGATGGAGCAGCATTAAATGTAAATGTACACGTTTTTTCTACAGCGACCGTATGGTCTCGACCCTGCTCATTCTTCAATGAATTAATCGGGTGAGATAGTAAGAAGAGGAAGAAGTCTGGTTATTAAGCCACCCTAATAAGTGATACGTGTTTAGGCCGAGGCATGTCGGGTGATTGTTGCAACTGTTGCATAGCTTTACTTTAGCCAATCTGTACGACTAACAGTTGAGAACTGCGATGGAAAGAAAGAGTACGAAAAAGTGGATTTAGAGTTAAAGTTTAAAATGCACTGCTTCAATTTTAAGTAAAATACTAATCTGGAATGTTGGTAACTCTGCATTTATTCGTATACATATGGGGAGACAGCAGAGTTTGCGGTTTGCTTATTCTGTCGTTATTTAAGATTTCTAGAAATAATAATATGACAGAAGAAAAAAGTCCTGTTTAAAGATCTGAAAATAGCGAATTAAAAGGCTTGGCTGGAATATATAGGCAACTCATAAAAGTGTGTAGGCTACAGGAGCAGGGTATGAGTATTTTAAAAAGTAGTTGTCGAGCATTGCAGTGAATTTAATAGTTGGTGTATTCTGGTGAACTTAAGTCGATAGTTCGGACTGGAGAAGATTGGTTTTCGTTGGCAATCGTGGTCAAAAAAATACAGTAATCCTTTTTCAAGGGAACTATAGAGAGCACGTACTATACATGTCCCTTTCGAGATCAATCGGATAATCGTTTGATTAGATTGGAATGAATAGGACTAGACTTAAGTAGATTAGGCTGCTTCCCTTCATACGATGTGAATTAAGCTGTAAAGGATTCCAAGCCATTTGGCCAAATTGATAGATAACTGGGTTCAATTCCGTTCCAAAGAGAAGCGGTTATCTCTTTCTATCCGTTCTGTTTTCTCGTTCAATAGTTCCTCTTCTTGTCCTTAGTTTGCATTAGCTGCTAGTCTTTCTGTCTGTGCTCCTCCTCGTCCTTCTTCTCGTGCATCCTCCTTTCTCCTCGTCTCCGAACTGGATCAGTGTCACCCTGCATCTGCCACAGTCTGCCTACTTTGCATCGTATATTCAGACCGCTGGCTGGGCACGTGACAGGACTGACACCAAATGCACCGCAAGGCACGGCGGTCGCTAAGGGAGGCTCAAGGGGACACGTCATCGAGACAGATGATAATCTTTGCCTCTCCCGTCCCGTCTGTGCTACTCTTTGACTGTGTCTGAATGTCTCCCTCTGGATCCATCAGAGTTATCGAACAAGAGACTCGCTTCATCGATCCATGTCTGCATTACTCATTCACATGACCACCCTCATTACTGCACAGACAGACACCCAAAAAGAGATAGACTGACAGAACCACATGAGACATTTAGCCAGGCAGGCAGACAGACAGATAGATAGACACGACCAACTGACCGACTGAGCTATCAGAGAAGGCACCTATTCAGACATTCAGTAGACATACACACATACACAGACAGACACAGACAGACACAGACAGACACACACACAGCTAGACTGACTGACTGCCAGACAGACACAGAGACATACACACAGACAGATAGAAAGACAGACACACAGACGGACTCGCGCATTCAATGACTCAGTGACTAACATTGAAGTAGACGGGCATGAAAAGCCAAATATTAAGACAAAAGCTATAAGACATATCGCAAGATATATCGCAAGCGACATAAAACAGACAGAGACAGACAGACAGACAAACATACAGACCGGGGAGATATCTATCTGCCCCACTGCATCTGTCTGTGAGTTAGTGCTGCAGCTGTGGCTGAAGTCGGTTGATGGTTGATGGTTAATCCCTCAAAAACCCCTCCCTTTATTTTCCCTTCTTCATCGTCCCATTGTCTACTTCTCTCCCTCCTTCTCCTTCTCCTCCTTCCTTCCTTCCTTTTCACCCTTTTCCCACTCCTCTCCCTCAGTCTCTATTTGAACCTCGATCTAGCACGGTACGTACACCGAGATCTTAAACCGCGTGGCGCCCTTTCAAACGGGGGGAGGGGAAGGTGGTGAAGGGTGAAGGACCTCGCTCGATAAATTCATAAAAATGAGCAGAATAGAGGCCATACGGTCGCTTTATAAAAACGTGTTCAGTTACATCTGACCTTTTACCTCCCTCCAGGTCCCTGTCCCTTCCTGCCTTTCCATCTTCCTGCCTCAGCTGGAAGCTTTACCGTTCATCCTACGACGACGACGACCTCGACGACGACCAGTAGCAGTGGAGACTGGGGAAGCTGCTGCTGCTGCTGATGCAGTTGTGGGGGGGTTATGAATGGATCGAGCAGGGCATCCGACCGAGAGAAAGACATCACTTCGAAGACTTTATGTGGCTCGGAGGACAAAAATACAGCGCTTGCTTAAAGGCCTCCCATCAACTCCGGTACTGCCTTACTCGGGCGGTGCCAGTTCCAAGCCTGGATAAAGGAGGAGGGTGATGCTAATCATCTTCGTTATGACACAGCGTCGTTAAACAGCAACTACACAAGGCCTCCCATCATCCACACCATCCTCCCTCCGCTACTCTAGCCGCTGCCACAGCCACCACCACCACCACCACCACCACCACCACCACCACCACCAAGCGCTACTATCACAACTGCTAAAGAACGCCTCAGAAACTTCGACAATTGTTTTTCAATATCGATGCTGACGTCTGTGAGATATGTTGTCAGAATGATCGAGAAAGAAGATACATTCGTAGATAGGAATGAGCAGATAGACGGAAAGAAGGATTATTAAACAAATGCAATGGATGGGTGGTGTACAGACTGGAGGATGTTAATTAAGGATGGATGGATGGACGGATGAATGGATGCATACTTGCATTGGATGGTTGGGTTGGTGGAGGACGCGCGGACCGACGAAGGACTGGCGGATGAATTGCGTAGATGGGTGGACAGATGGACAGACGGATGGACAGATGAAGAGACAGGTGGAAAGGTAGATGGATAGGCCTACATCGATGAACTGATGGACAGACGGATGACGGATAGGCAGATCGATGGATGGATGGAAGGATGGCCGACTTTAAGTAAACAGACGCAGCTGCATCGATGGCTCAGTAGGAAGCCAATCGACGCATTTGCAAATGTGCGCTGAGAAAAAATGTTTGGTGGAACATATAAATACGTATATATATATATATATATATTTATGTATATGTGTATGCATATATATGTATGCACATATGTGCATATATACACACATTTAATTGGGAAAATGGAGAGAACGGAGGGATATTATTGGCCGACTGCAAATAGACGTAAATGAACGCAATCATTCATCGAAGATAAAGAAGATGATTGCACGAACATTGTGAAATTCAACAGCTTAGCAACATCATAACACAGTAGGCAAGGCAAGGAGTGGTAAGGGAAGATAAGGCAAGGAGTGGCAGATCCAGGAGTCGCACGATAGTGATAAATGAAACTGTGAATATGCAACGACATTTATAGCGGAATATGTTACATATCATATCGCGTGTTCCTACGGTCTGTGGCATACTGTGTCACAATAAAGCCCGGATATTTTACAGTCTGCGGGCGAAAATTGAGTATTTGGTGAGACCATACAGCTTGAAACTTGTCGAAATGCTACTCGGATATTTATTCCCCTCTGGAATTTTTATGACGCAATGTGAGTCATTCTACCAAGTGTCGTAATACGATTATATCGTAATCGTAATTTCCAGATTTCTACAGCACTCAAAGAAAGCGAAGTCGCGAAAACCAGCGGAAACAACAGGCGCTCAGTTAAAACAAAATCTATAGGCAGGTTAGGTCAAGATCCAATTAAGGGTTAGGTATAGAGACAGACAGACGGCTATGATCGATGGTGTTTAAAATTAGAGCGCGAGAGAGTTAAGGGAAAGAGTTATAGGAACAGACTTCAGAATAGGATTTGTGGAAGAGAGGTGTTTTCAGCTTTGAAAGCTGCGACTGATCAGCTAATTTAAGGGATGGTACGTTGGTACTTTACTCATCTATTTTGAGGTATAGTCGCCGTTATCAGCCAGAGACCTCGCGGCATCGTTGCGGTGTTGTTAGGTCATTCTGTGTTTACTCTAGTCAAACTTTCTTTATCGACATTTATAAAAGACGATTGGCACTCGAATTCTATGGCAGACGTAGACGTTAAACACATAATCAATCACCTGAGAATAGCCCAAACAATGTCGTGACACTTGCTCCATGTGGCATTACAGTCGGCATCAATCGGGAAAACCAAAGCAAACAGATCCGTCTTACGAGCGACAAGACGGCTTGTAAACAAATAAGAAGCAAAGAAGAAGCTGCGTTTCTCGTGTATCAGTCATCCGTGCGAATGGCATCCCGTAGAACGCAGTCAGCCTGCGTGGCATCCTTATTAGCTTCCACGTATGTAATATATATATATATGTACACACACATATATATAGCCTATGAACATATTATGCGACCTATTTACATGTGCATCGAGAAAGCAGCCCAGGAATCAGGTAAATGGAATAGGACTGAACAAAGTTTCCAAACAGACCACGCCGCATGGATAGATGTGTGAATTAAATAACAAATCTGTCTCCACCGGTTTTGGCGAGGAGCAGAAACGGGAACATTATGCAATAAAAAACAAGCAACGTGATGGGCAGTCATTAATTGGAATCACATGAATTACAAACACAAGAAACCAGAGTATATCAGGTAAAAAAAGGCATTATTAATTAAGAAAAGAGCGGTTATTCAGTTCATGGGCGACTCCTGAACGCAAACAACTAAGAGTGCCAGCCGTTGTTAGTATGGACCTAAAACCATAGATTAAGACTCTTTGTTGGGAATCTGCTGTGCCCATACAAGTCATCAAGTACAAAAATGCAAGTTGGCTGTCGCCCATAGCACGAACAGGCACAGATCAATACAAACAAGAAAAAATAAATAAAACATCACCGCTGAACATACGATCAATAAGATAGTCATACGTGAAGCGCTGTTGTGAGGTGCTTAAAAAGCGCTGTATTGAGGGAATTCATTCATACAAACACACATATATAGATAGCTACATATATTCACATACAATACATACATACACACATAAATACGTATATACGCCTTTCAAGCATCCCTCAAAGCGTTGCTTGCTCCAAAGATATTCCAACAAGGGCAGTTGTTGACATGATGATCTGTAGTAGCTAAGGCAATCGCAAATCGCAAAAGCATGCAGGGGGTTCAAATTCCAATCAGCGCAATATGGAGTAATTAAATTTAGGCAAAGTTTTCTTGGCTTCTGCCAAGCCTTTCCGGCAGAAGCACAATAGAAATGTTCTGAAATTATTGTCATTGTATCCATGTTATTGTTCATCCCACTAACAGTCAAACTGTAAGTACTTGTAACTTTCTATTCACGTCACAACTGACATCATGCGGATTTCATTTATGCAACCTTGCATTTTCACTATCACGAAAACATGTCTATATATAATGAACTACACGCTTGCTTAATTAGCTTCTGTAATTGGGTAATTAATTATGTACCATATCCTTTCCAGCAATGCGAAGTGCCACTGGACATCGATAGCAATCTCTAAGAATTTGCGTGACACGCTCTCTTTCGTTGCCTGGATTATCGTCGACTGTCGGCGAAATCGATAGGTTTGGACGAAACAACAGATCTGCTGGATAAGCCTAATATATCAAATACCAGTCCAGAAGGGATGCCTACGAGACCATTGGGGATGAGATCGAGACGAGACCCGAGACGTTTCACCCCGAGACCGAGATCTTTAGGACCTACCTGCGAGACGAGACCGAGACGTCCTTGAAATTGTATTTTGTCAGCACTCTGCAGTTTTGTTACCGTTTCAATATAGTTGACCTCCGTTTTATGAGGTTTCACGTCGATTTTTCAATAATTTTAGAAGTTGCTTGGCATCTTATTGTCTTTGCACTTACGGCTGCAATTAGGTTAAGTTAGTAAGCCAAAGGGTTGTGGTTACTTTCAATCTTGCAAAGTAGTTAGCAGCTTAGTTAATACTATTAATACACAATGACACACCAGCAGCAGCAGCAGAAAGGCAGAAAAACTACTTCACAAAGTTGTAGGCTTTTGGTTAACAGCCCATGGCGAGTTTACAACTGGTAAACAATGAAAATGGAAGTCGAATTATTTAAAGCGACAACTGACACACAAAATTCATTTCGATTCCGTTACAGAACGTCGCAGTACAGATAAAAGAGGCATTTCAAGATGCTCAAGGAATCAACCATGCAGCCTTTTATAGCCTAATAGATGTGCATTGAAAGAAATCAACCTGGGGCATACGTATAGTCGTCGGAAATCGCAGAAAGGGTCGTCCATTAAGGACGTCCACCCAAAAGCGGACAAAGGAAAGGGCTCATGCCAAAAATGCGGACGACTTCATCTAAAGTTGGTACATAGTTATTTTAGTACATCCTGTAAGTAAACATTAAGTTTATTCATATAGGCCTAACACAAAGTTTGTAGGTCTACTTCTTGAATCTAGAATCCCACTGCCGGATGCAGGAGTATCAAATTACCCCAGCACACAGTTATCTCTGCAAGATCAACATTGTAGCCTAACTTAGGACCTATTAGTACTTCGATTGGAGTGCGGACATCCGCAAATGGGAACGGGGGAGGGGGTAATGCCAAATGCAGACAAGGGGAGGGAGCAGTCCAAAGTAGATTATTTTTCCGTCAAAAATTTCTGATGTCTTGTTCAGTCATCAGCATTTATTCAGAATTTAATTGTGCTTTATCCAAACCATTAGCACTTGTTAATTTTATGCTTTATCCGAAACAAATATTCTAAAACGACTTATCAGCGATTTTGGTTGATTTTTATAATGTGGACGAAATCGTCATTGCTAAGAAAACTTCGCTTAAATTTGCGAAAACTGTGGATATCGAAAAAATACTCTATTTTTACCTAACGCAGTAGTTACCTAAATTTACCTTTATGCTAATGTTGACGACCTGCTTACGTTGGACTAAATAAAGTTAAATTCCCACAATATGCCGCGGTCAACCTCACCCGCTTGCTCCAGCCGTCCGTTGCTGTTACCTTTGCGTCTGCAGATTTTGCCTAAATTTACCTTTATGCTAATGTTGACGACCTGCTTACGTTGGATGTAAATAAAGCTAAATTTCCACAATATCCCGCGGTCAGCCTCTTCCGCTTGCTCCAGCTGTCCGTTGCTGTTACCTTTGCGTCTGCAGATTTTGCGGCGCAGGTGGCCGTTGAGTCGGAACTGCGGGCCACATTGCAACTGCTAACAAACGTATGGATGAAAGAAAAGACGAGAGGGACAGTTAGACTGCTAGTATGGTTACGACGTGCAACAATAACATTGCCAAATACCAGCCACCAACTATCCAGCGGACAGTCTCTGTAGTGATTCCCAAGGAACGAAACGCAGCCATCAAGCACCTTCATCCAACCAGTGTTCGTGGGCTGCCCGTGCGGCATCCTTGGCTTCTATACCAGCCTTTTAATTACCAAATCTTTCCAGGGCTCCGGAAGATGCACCTCCCCTCGTGCACCTTCCGTTGCCAGACCTGACAAGCTGCAGACAGACGACGCTGTTAAAACGATCTATTGGACCCTCGCGTGCTTTGCAGGACGATTGGATCCATGAACAACAGCAAACGGCCTTCAGAATTACATCGCTGATGCAACATGTAAGAAACTGAAGGCTAAAGACGAAAACCTTACAGCCCCACGAGTCCCAACTCCAAGCTGAAAAGGAGCAAAGTGATGTAACAACCGAGCAACGGCAAAAGCGTCATCACGCTTGTAAACCAGATGTCGCCAATAGTAACCAATGGCGGGACAAAAGTCATTACTTGAATATTTGATTTCCTCTGCTTCTGAAATAGTTATTATGGGTAATTTTAATATTCATATTGACCTATTGCTAAGGGCGAACAGGGTGCATCCAAACAAATATTATCTCCTGGACAAACATATCCCTGCCATTATATAGAAGGTTAGTAAGGGAGGTCAGGGATGTCACAAGGTTAGGGCTTACCTCTCTGCAGTTGACTAAATGCAAAATGTGTTGGGAGCGAATTCCGTCAGGGTACCCCAGCCGAACCCGCCGGAAAGGAACGAACTGCGTGCAAGACCTCGCCCTTGACTACCTGAAGGGAGTGCCTGTCTGGAGCCGATGGTAATGTCTCTGGCGTGTCCCAAGACCAAGGATGTTTTGCGCGCTGGTCCTCGGTAGACTCAAAGTTGGCCTGGATGGGAGATCGTCTGAGCAGAGAATTCGAACAACAGCGGCGAGTTTTGAGTGCCGCTGAAGGTTGGCTCTTTCCCCTGGTTGGGATGGAAAAGCGAACCCCCGCTGCCATCTGAAACCGGAAGGCCTGCAACCTCTTCTTTATGAGATGGGATAGGTTATGTCTCTTGCCCTTCTTATTGGAGATGAAAGAGTAGAGCAGCCAAAAACTATCAGCTTGACACAGGCGTCCAGTTCTAGCGGGTGGCGAATGAAGTTGTCGATAGCTGTATAGCCACTGCCGCCCTTGCTCCTCTCGGAACGTGCTTAATAAGACTGCCCGGGTAACTTGGATGGTCAAGGCGGAAATCAGCAGACAAAGGGGTAAGATCAATGCATACTTTAAGGGGAGGCGGTGATTGATTCGGACGAAAGGCTGCGTCCGACCTGCGAGTGGGGCAAGCACTGAAAGCGGCGGTTTGTGCCACCCGGAGCAAGGCTTGTCCCGTCGACGATGTTTGTGAATAAGGCCATCGGCAAGGTATAACTGCCTTGCAAATACTACAAATTCTATTGGCCTTCAGTGTTGCTTAACAGATAAAGGTCGTGGCCGAGTATCAAACTCGCGCCATGTGACTGACTGAGCGACGATAGGGCTTGTTCGGCATGCAATGAAAATTACCAAAACAGGTAATTATACCATAAACTACTACTTGTGTTAATCTAAAGAACTTATATAGCGCCATGGTAACAATCGACATTCGCTGCCAAGAAAAAGCAGAAGGCAAGCCACAATCCGACGATCAGTCCGCTATAAATCCAGTAGAGCAAACCAATGCAACATGGAAACGGCATAAACAAAGTTTTATTCTAAAAGATAGATACACGATTTCTATGCATGTATAACTAGGCAGCTATTATATAAAGCTAGACTATACGTCTAGACTCCTATATGGCTATTTAGTTATACAGCTATACCTGTATAGGTAGAGAGCTCTTTTCTTTAAAAGTATTCTCATACAGCTATACACTGCAGTTACATATATGTATATATAGCTAATTCTCATACAGTTTATATATATATATAACAAAGGAATGGTTGTGCCACTCGATGGCATCGGCTGAGAACTTGAACTCCTTAACGCGGAGTGTGATGGTTCGGATCTCTTCCCCGAGTTGTTAACTGTGTCGGAATTTGAACAAGTTCTTAATGTACACTTACATTGAATGGTAATTATTATGGCGCTGTACAAATATAACAAATAATAAGAATCAATAATAACCAGTAAGATACAAACATCCATTTGGTGCATGTTTACTGTCTGCCATTGACTGCTGCCTTGTAATTAAATATTGGCGCCACATCAATGTAACAAATGATAACATCCATCAACACAGAAAAGTCAATGGATGCATGTTGTTGTATATGCATTCATTTCGTTGTCTGACCTTCTCATGCGAACAATTGAGTAGATGATCGTTGTTGCCGTTGCAGTCGGCGCTGGTGACTGATCTGCGACACGAAGAAGACGACGAGGCGCCATAGAAGTTGAGGGTCGTGGGGTTTGAGGAGGAGGAGGATGCGGAGAAGGATGCCAGAGCAAGTGAATGGCTTCTTGTGAATTGCTGCTGCTTCCGATCGACGATGTTGAGAGACCCGAGTGGACGATGCTTTCCAACAGCAGCAGCTGCAACCGTCGACAGGTTCCTGTCCGACTTGGAGAAAGCCCCACTGGAATTCTTCTTGTTCCGGTTCTGTCGCCATCGTTCGGCGTCTCCCTCATCCAGACTCCAGCATCGTTTCTCGTGTCCTGCGCGACGAGACCTCAGCAGCAGCAGCTCACGATGGAACGTCGACCTCTCGATCAACCGACTGCAAGCCCTGTTTCGACTGGAGGCCCCCGCGGGGGTTCTTTGCTCGTCCACCTGGCGCCGCGAATCGCCTGCAAACAGCGGCTGCTGGTGCTGCTGGTGCTGCTGTTCTGCCGTTGGATCGGAGCGCAGGGCGCGATACATCGGCAGGTAGACCTTCCACAGGTAGTGATAGCGAAATGTTCGCAGGGCGTCGGCCAGCTGCGATTCGGCGGTGCTTCCAGGGACAGAGGCCACCTTGCAAGTGAACAGAGTCATTCTACGCATGCACAGGACGAGCGCGAACTACATGCGACGCAGGCAGAGGATGCCGATGCAACTTCGCTGTCAGTCTCAGCAATTGTTACATCGGCTGCAGACGAAGAACGAATGCAGCAGCGGCGGCCGAGACGACGACTGGCGCCTCCGCTGAATCGCATGCATCAACTGCCATCACTCGATGCCAACCGCGCACAGACACAATCCTCCTCCTCCTCCTCCTCCTCCCTTCTCTGCTCCTCCTCCTTCTTCCTCTGCTTCTCCTCCTCCTGCTTCTGCTCCTCTTTAGTCATATATTGCGATCGATACGCCCTCTCGGCCTTTGTGCGTCCGTCTGTCTGTCAGTCGTCCTTTCCGTCCATCCTTCCTTCCGTCCTCTCGTCCTGCCGTTCTTCCGTTCGTCCGTCAGTTGGTCCGCACTTTGGCCGTACAGTTACGCCCAAATAATGTGTGCGAAAGGTCAAAGGAACGCGTAAAATACAAGGACGTAGACTGTAGACCGATAATAATGACTTACACACAGGCAACGCCCACGATGCCAAGTCTAATTCCCAAACAGCGACGGCGACATAATAATGTCCACCGCCTGATGAGAAATTATAGCCGCTGCTTACGTAACAGGACGCCGTATACTGAGATCAGCCAAGACAGCAAGGCACGTAGACTGACGGAAGGACGCACGGACGGATAGCCTATTTATTTAGCGACTTTTGAAGTTCCCAAGTGGCGCTGTATGAATACTTTGGTACATTTTGATTGAGACATGAAACAAACGACAACCTCCGGCAAACATAATCGTAATCGTAATCTCAAGATTTCTACAGCGCCCAACGAAAGCTAAGACGCGGGAACCAGCTTATTCACAAGCGCTCAGTCAAAACAAAATCGATAGGCAAAAGGGTACGGTTCCAGGTCAAGATCCAAGATTCAGGCAGTCATACGACTAAGGTGTTTGGTGTTTGGAATCGGATCTGTAAGATAGATAAGGGGAAGAAGAGTAATCAGGATAGGATCTGCGAAACAGGAGTGTACTGGAAGACTTAACTTATCAACTTGCGAAGGTATTTTCGACGACTTTTTAAGCTTGTCAGTCGATCGGGCTTCGAACCGTTGACTCGCTCGATTTGTAGCTTAGCGTTAACTTGGGAAAAGACAGTCTTTGTTTTTCGTATGTAAAATTAAATAAATTAAGAGTTCAATGACAACAGTAGGCCTACTTGAGTCATTAACATACAATGTTTAAACGCACGTATCTTTCACCTCAAATTATTAACTGAGTAGGCCTGCAGGACAGACCACAGTTAAAAACGTTTCTCGCGCTCTCTCAACAATGCATCTGCTACCGCTTAATGTAGGCTTTTTCCTGTCAACTCAATGGTCGCCGCTGACGTCAGGCAATGCAGGCGAACTTCGACCAATCAGGAGCGTATGTTTACATTTTGCGTATATTTAAAATACGCGCGAATGCCGACCAATCACGTGTGAAGCAAACAACCAGTTCAAGCATCCTCATTAAGTAGCACGACTGATAGCACCTGTTGCTATATCACGTCACGTGACAGAAAATTCGCGCCTTAGCGCGGGAAACGCGTTCCAATCACAAACAAGTCAACAACCCGATCATTCGTCAATGTGACGTCATAAAATTTCCGCTAGCCTACATACGCGCGCTTACTCAACAGTGGAAAAATACACATTCACAGCATACTGATAAGCGTTTGTACAAGTGTCTCCGTGGACGCTTTGTCTGTCTGTCTGCATGTATGTCTTGGTCCATGTATGCCTTTCCGCAGTTCTTCCACCTGTATAAAGGCCTACATTTGCATACCTGTATGCGTGTGTTTCTTTTGTCTCTCAAGTGTGCTGATAAAATGAACGACATGCAGAAGGCACGCTGACAAAACGATAGAAAGACAGACAGAAAGACAGACAGACAGAAAGACAGACAGACAGAAAGACAGACCGAATGGCGCGATGTAGCAACAGGTGCTATCAGTCGTGGTTCTTAATGAGGATGCTTGTCTGCCGAATTCGATTCGCTCACAGCTCGCTGCCAGCAGCAGCAGCAGCAGCAAAGGCGACATCATGCGACCATCAGTCATCTGCTTCCTGATGAATTCGTCAACTGAAACGGAAACGTGACCTCAACTGATGGGAATTCAAGGGAACGAGACGCACACAAAGGGGCGGATGGAGGGTCCATAAAGGACTAGCACCTAAACTTGGTGGACTGATACACAAGCTAACAGTTTACCGCTTCCTAGCATCACTCTTTCGCAATTCTGTCAATCTAAACACAACCCACTGTAACAACTCCTCTCGCTGATCTTCTGGCAACTGGATCTAAGTCTTCCAACAGTAAATGTAAATTTACATGTATATGGTTTTCTATAGCGAACGTATGGTCTCGACTCTGCTCATTTAAAAATAAATTTATCGGGTGAGATCCTTCACAACCTCTGCCTGTTTGAATCGGCGCCACACCATCTAAGGTCGCTGTGCTAGCCCGAGATTCAAATCTCTGAAATAATCCACCTTCAGGTTGCGAAACGGCATCCTCACGCACACAGGTGCCTTGACGAATGCTTTAACCAATGTAGCTAAAAAGGCCATCTCTGAACAACCCCCCTGACTTGACGCAACGCTTGTGCTCTGCGCTTAGCTTTTAAATAGCACGTTGAAAATTTTCTCCTTTACGATTGCGTCATCCGCCTCCATCTTCATATCCCGCCCCCGCCTATGACACCCACTCACCCAACCTTGTCACCACCAGAACATGCAGAGCATTCCATTTTCGTATCAATCATCGGACCATCGACGCAGGCTTGATTTATTTGACATGTAACAGAGCAAATTCCCGAATAAACCGCCTTTTGCGATGAAAACTTGTGAATTCCATTCCGTAAGGGCAAGACACTAATCATGGTAAATTACGAAGTCTCTGCGCAACATAAGCCTAGAGCTGCTTTGGATTCTCGAATGCAACACCTCGCCCGTGAAAGATTCCGTTGGCTGGCGTTACTGTGTTTTGCGAGTCTTATGATCTGGCGTGGTTTGGGGGCATCCGTCCCTCATCATCCGCTTTAAGCCACTTCAGACCAGGAACCCAACGGCGCTAATCGTCGCCACGAAGAATTTGATAGAGGCGCCATCTCAATCCGTCGCTTTCCCGTATTTCTCAACCTAAACACAACCCACTTCTGTCCCTTTCTCTCACTGGACTTCTGGCAACCGCACTTTGTTCTTCATATGGCGTCTTTGGACAACCCCTCTGACTTGACGCAGCGTTCGTGAATAAGCGTAGCTTTAAAGTAGCGCTTTAGAAATTCTCGAGATTTCGATTACGATTAGTGTCCTATATTCAAATCCCGGTACAAAAAGAAAATTGGCCTGAGGGTCAATTGACGGGTTCTAAAGCCCCAAAGACTTCTGGAGGGGTCGAACGGAACCCCGATATGGAAAGTGGAATGGCACTGAAAGCTACAACACTGATATTAAGAAGCGATTATCGACCTGTTTACTAATCCAGATAATTGTTTTTCACAGTGCTGTGTTGGCCCAGTTTAGTGTCATATTGTCTTTCGCCACATGCATTCTTCCCGTACCGTCCGCCTTTGTGTTTATAGTGCTTTTGAGTCAATATCATTTTAATTCATAGCTAAGCAAACTTAGTTAATGAAATCCCAGGCTAAAACTGGGTGTCACACGGACCCCATGTTTATGGGTGGAGCCATAGCCCTCTGCCTCTGTTTGTCGATAAGGACTTTCGGCCCATAAATTTGTTAGTGGGGCCGTGTGTGTGTTCATACGTTCTGGCCATTCCACAACGCCGACACCTTTTTAAACTGGTTAAAATCAAAGAGGCTGCACACACACTGACGTTCAGCCCCTCACTTTTTTTGAAACACATTCAGGATGCATATGGTGAGCAAGCCCCATACAGAAGTAGAGGCTGAAACTCGACGCCATAGTCAATATACCGTTTCAGTCCACGGAACCATACGTCGTACGTCAATTCGCTTCTGTGCGTGAAGATGCCGGTTCGCATACCGATCATGGCAACAGAGATTTGGCAAAAGAGATTAGAGATTTGAATCTAGGGGTAGCGCGCTACCCTTATATGGTGTATTATCCATTCAAACGGGCAGCGGTGGTGAAGAGACTCACTCGATAAATTAGTTGAAGAAAGAGCAGGGTCGAGGCCATACGGTCGCTATAGAAAAACGTGTACATTTACATCTGAGAGAACCAATATTCCGACCGACAGCCTTAATCAATAGCCTCATATTGCGACGCCGCGCCTTAATAGCTAGTCAATAGATGGCGCCTCTGTAGGCCGCCTGACGGCAGAACCGGGAAGTATAGCCCCTAAGGCGATATCAATCTGATGGCCCCGGCAGAAGAAGCTGGCAGCGAAAGCTGATCAATAAAAGCCGACTAAGAAATTGTTCCAACGCTGAGGAATTATAGGCACTGGACACGGTTGACGGACGAAAGAGCCGTCGCGATGAGCATTTGTTTATCGTCAACTCGGGTGTTCTGCGCTTCAACAGACGACCCGAAAAGACAACTCAACTAAATGGGGATCAATTATTAGGAAACTCTATGGGCGGCCAAGGCCAAACCCACACTAGAGATATGAATTTCATGTCTGGTGCAAGCAGGCCACTTAATTTCAAGTGGCTTAAATAACCCATATTCCTGTGTTCTTGAGCAGCTCGGCGGAACCACATCACGGCAGAGGGATACCAGTTGGAAAAACACCGACTACAACCAGTTGTGACACTGAGGAAGAGTAGATGATTGCGACAGTCAAGTGCCTTTTTGGCCAAATCTAAACAAATCAAGTCCAGGACAAGGCAGAATTTGCGGCAAGGCCGAGTCACAGACGTCTAAGGCCGAGTCTAGGACAATGCAAAATCTGTATTTCACAGAACAATTGTCCATTGACAGAAGCTTGGAATCCAGGCTCTGGAAAATGCCACTAATACAGGAATTCACTTCAACAAATTGAAATAGCTAAGACAAAGGCAGCCAATACCTCTGACAAATTATAAAGTACCACTAAGTGCACATACCTACATAAACAAATGTGTTATACATGTACATATGCATAAACACACACACAAATGTATATGTATCCTAATTTATTAAACACTGCATATGGCAATCAGTCTACAGTTCTGTCAAACGCACTGATAGGCGTCAAAAGTTGAAACCAACTTGCATAATTTCTTACAACAGATGCTGGTGTATAGTGTACACTGGTGTATACAAAATACATATGGCTGCATATATATATACTGTATGTGTATATACATATATATATATACATATATACACACACATTTATATATATATAATGCAACATTTTTGTGGTCTGAGGCTGCATAATTACATTCCGAGGATACAAAGCCAAGTCTTAAAGGAGTGGCAGACAATGTTCTCAGGCATAAAGTCCAAAAAGAGCAATACTGAATGCATAAAAACATAATTCAACAACCTGAGCAGGTTTTAACTATATTTTTCTTTTCACAGGGAAGAAACTGTCACAGAAGCCAGTCCACTGATGACAACTTGAGACCAGTGGGGCTATTTGGGCCAAATAACCCCACAAATAACCCTAACGGCAGCGCATCCATAATGTCGGTAGTTTTCAGATCTCCTCCATCCATATCAGTCAAAGTCCAATTCTTCCTCAGCAGAACGATCTTCAGAAATGCCAGGAAGCTTCTGTAAACAAATTTTAACCTCCCATACTAAGGCAATAAACTTCTTTAAAAGACCTACATGCTTTCTATTTTCAGTACTTACTTATGTATATATATGGCTATTTTATTTTATATATATTTTATATATATTTTATATTTTATTGCATTTTAAGAAACCTCACAAATTTGCTACTTAGTATTAAGCTTACCATGTTTCCATTTATTTAGTAAGGTCTTTATACCTAGTGGAGTATAGGCCTTACTACCTGGAGTTGGCAAGCAATTCTGTCAGCTCATTTCATTTCATTTTTAAACTTATCTTTCAAACTCTTGGTAAGAATAGACATTTGGAAAACTTTAAAATAGAAACAAGAAAGAGAACAGCTCAAACATTAACAGAACACAGCTTGTTCCCAGAGTTGTACAGATTTTTCCACTTTCTATGTGTGTACCTGCAGAATCACAAACATAAAGCAAAAAGAAAAGCCAAGGCAGAGAACTACTGACTGTAAATCGATTCTCATTTCCATGGGATACAAGATGAAGGCATGAAAACAACTACACAGAACTACTGACCTTAAATCGTTTGTGGTATTTGCGAAAAGCTTCGGCAAGATGCTTATAGAACGGATTGCCTTTTCCTCGTTTACAGATTACAGAAATTACGTGAACGATGTCTTTATCCTGTCGTCGCGTTAGATTTAGCTTCATTACCCTTTCAAATGCCTCACGATAATTCTGTCAAGCAAATCAAAAGAAATGCAGAAATAGGAAGCAAATAAAGGTAGTAACTGAGTAACTGGATGTTAAATAAGCCAGCAGTGCATTCTGGAACCTCTCAAAGGTGAAACACCTTGCAGCAGTTTCTGATGAACAACCCAAAGGTGACTTGTCATTTCTAAGGTCTAACTTAACAGTCACAGCTTTAATAAATCAGGCTGACAGATTTACACTCCCTTAAAATATGACAGCCTATAGGTTTATCAATATGCCTAATGTTGCTGCATCAGTCTGACCCCCTAACTTCAAATCCCAGTGCTGCCCATAATTATTACCCATGTCCACTCAGCACACCTCAGATCATAAAGTCAAAAAGCAATCACCCAACTGCGTGACACCACAGAAGTAAAGTTGTTTGGCTACAGAATTGATACACTGAAGAAGAAGAGCTTACATTAGATGTAACAATGGCAAACAGAATCTTCTTGCGAACATCAGTGTTCATATGCAGTTTCTGAGCCAATTTCGCCAGATTCACACCATCCACTTGAGGCATGGACTCTGATGTCTGTTCATCTGCTACAGAAAATAACAAATCATTCATCACATGTAACTGAAACTTGTCAGCCCCACAAACAAGCTGTATCATGACACCACATTATTCAACAGTGCTTATTCAAATATGGTGAGCCGAGTTAATCCAACTGGCCTGGTATTTCGTGGATGGTGGGCCATCTTAGCACGAACTATCCTCAGCATTGCTTAAATTCAACGTATATTCAGCATCACATCCACAGCAGAAATCTGCAACTTCTCAGAACACTGGTACACATACATTTCTTATTCTACTGAACAACATAGATACTGGTTTTAAAAAACAGTTTCTGTAGATACAAAAAAACTTCACTCAGCAATTTATTTTGCTTGAATAGTTAGGATTAACATACCTCATTAATTTAGTTAACTATTTACCCACTTTTGCACATTTCATCGCACGATAGGATATCATATAAAACTATAAGAGACAAGAGAATATAGAGAATATCATCAGAAAAAGAAGACTGAAATGGATGGGAATATAATTCAAATGAACAAAGATAGAAGAGCCAATCAAGCAATGAACTGGATTCCTGAAGGGAAACAGAGGAGGGGAAAACCATGGAAGAACAGGCCAGAGACCATCAGCAATGACCTTTGATGTTTGGAGATGTCGAGGGGTGAGGCAAGAAGACTGGTGGTCAACAGAGATGAATGGAGAAGCTACGTTGCCCACATGCAAATGTGCACAGGAAGGACTAAGAACTAAGTATTTACCCTCAAACTTATAGAGCAGATGGAAAATTGTCAGACAGATTTGTTTAAAACAAAGAAGACAGCAAAACAACAAACTTCCCATCAAAACCAGACAACATTACAGAATATCAATGGATATCTTACCATCTTGTTTTAATGTGTTTTTGGCGTTTCCTGCCCAGGCAGAACCCACAAGCCACCATTTGCCTTTCTGGTCGGCACTCAGAAGGTCATCCAAAGACACGTGAAGCGGTGTGTTGACTGAATCTTCTCAGAGAAAAAGAGAAGAAACTGAATATCTCATTAACAAAGTAGATTAAATGCACAAGTTACAGAAATCAAAAACAGATTATGCTCAGACTGTAATTGTAATTTAAAATTTATAAAGCACATCTTATAATAGATAAAATCAACAGGGGCACTCCCGACTCGAACAAGTAGAATCACTAGTAAACAGTACAGTCTTCACGTGCTTTAAGAACCCTGAGAGGGGGAAGGAGAGGAGCTCAAGGCACAATGAGAGAGAGAAAGACAGACAGACAGAGAGACCAAGAGAAGAGAGAGACATGGTTCCGGCAGCTGGAACCAACATAGGCAAAGCTTCTGGACTGATTGACTGGACTGGACCACAGCAGTTCGCACGCAGGGGACAAAAAGGAGATCCTGGGTAGCCGAGTGGAGAGACTATGGCCCGGCAGCGAGGAGACCAAAGTGCAGAAGTCAATGAGGTAAAGAGGGGCACAGCCAGCAACACAGTGGCGCAAAAAGTGAGGATCTTAAACAGGAAACGCTGCTGGATGGGAAGCCAGTGAAGAGTGTAAAGAACTCTTTATTATCAGTTAAATAGAAATCTATTTACCATCTCATGACATATCATCTAAAATATTACAATTAAATTTAAAATTAAAACATATCAAATAAAATTTTACACCTCAGGTCAAGTTGGATGAAAGTTAAGAGGGGTCATTTAACAGAGGCATCAGCATCATCACAGCATCAGATTTTACCCATTCGTCTCCAGAAACTCTTCAAAAACTCTTGTCATATCTGTTCAATTTCAGAACACATATCTATGTTCTTTTTTTCATCTCATGTTCTTTCTGTTCTTAGCTTAAAATTATTTCCTTTGTTACAAAAAATACAATTAACAAGTCTTTTTGACATACATATGCTAGTGACTCTTCATTATAGGGATTTATCAAGATATTTTTAAAAGCCCCTTTAAACCAACCAAAACTTTCATTACAAAAGTCTTCAAGAATTTTAACAACTTAAGCATAAAAAACTTGGGAACCAGACAAGTTTGGAACAAACTGGATAATTAATTATAAAACTTTTAAATAAAGAATGTTTCAGAAGTTAGACAAATTATCTTGAAGACTTAAAATAGGAGCAAAATTTTTTTAGAAATTTTAAATAAGTTACAACAAGCAGAGAAGATATTTAGTTTGGAACTAAAAGAGAACAGAAACATACCAGATAAAATAGTCTTCAGTAGCTTCTGTCGACTTTCCAATTCTTCTTCATCTTCTTTTGGAAGTTTTTTAGGATTATTCATTTTTACTGCAAGCAAGATTTCCGACAACTGCATGCTCAACACCCTGCAACACAGCAACAAAAACAATATAAATAATGAAGAGTCAGAGCAACTTAATCCCTTAATCAGTCTTTAGTCAGTCATTACATTGATTCACTCAGTCAATCGGCCATCACATATGTTCTGGCTGATGGACAAGAACTCAGTCAGCTAAACTTAAACCTAAGACACACTTTTTAGAACTGTTATACAGCAATGTTCCAGTGCTTTTCACAGGTTCTCGATGCTCTATATAAATGTTTTGATAAAACACATATACATTCAGTTTCTAAATTTCTAATAGGGTGCTACATAAATTAAATGTCCAGATACATACATAAGCACATTCAGTTACCCAGTAACAGTCAATCATGCAATCAGCAACACATCCACTTAGCAAACACCTTAACACTGCTAAACAGTTTTAAGAACTTGACTTCAATTTTTAATCAGTGACTTTTTAAACTTCAAAATTTACTGATTATAAATTTAGAATTTTCTATCAGTTGTAAACAAAATGTGAGTTTCTGTATAAAAACAACCACTACTCATGAAAATATACTTTTGGGATTCAGTGCTTTAAGGTTTGAGATTTGGATAAAAGATTTATTTGATTCTAGATTTAAAGTTTTGGATTTGAATTTGCCCATAACTGTCTGCTATTGATAAAAAAACAAATACAGACTCAAATTAGAATTTTGGATGCCCAGAGTAGCACTTTATTCATCTAATAGCAATCCATCTTCCATTAAAGGCTTATTTTACAATATTTAATCATAATTACATCACTTCTGTGTTACAGATTTTTCTCTCAAAGCCTTTAACCGATTCCTACCAAGATGGGAATAAATATGGTTGCATTCATTAACCATTGTGGCCAAAAAAACCTGATAAAGATAGATTTCCTAAACTATATACACTATCAACCTGCTATACACAACTTGAGGTCAATATCCATTACCACGTCAAATCAAACGCCATGTTATAAAACAATTTTGTACACAAAATAACTTACAGCTGTGTTTTGGGTGCACAGTTCCAGGTTTTGAGGACGTGAAATCGTGGTCATCCTTTTGTGCAGTAAAAACGATGCACAATGGCCAAATTATTTGCCAAAATATTGCTTTTGTTGGTTACTACGAATGAGGTAATGCGTTCACCCGCAGCTGCCCAAACAAGTGGCCCCGACGGTGGAAAATAGCGTCTATTTATTCTTAACAGCACGAGCTTTACATATATGAGTATTATGAGAGATTGTATTAGCGCACTAGTGTCTTATGTCTGTATTATCTTGACTATAAGATACCACTGCGTCATACCTCCCATTATCAAAATGTGGAAATATATTAGCACATGCATTATCGTTCACAAAACACAGAGAGGACATCAAAGTCATTGGTAACAGAAAATGTCAATAAAGTCATTCTGCAACAGTGTGAGAGCAACTGAAAGCTATCACAAAGTGGTAAAATTAATGTTTCTCATAAAAAAATTTGGGACCCATGACCACAGTTGTGCTATAACTGAATTTGTGTTATACTGGAATGCACTGTATTGGGTCAAAGGTTAACTTCGGTTATGAATATCACCTTCAGTTTCTGTGTATACACCTACATCCATGGCTGTGGGATTTATGATAAAACATGCATCTGTAAAAATTGCCCACGTGACTGCCAGATCAAATATAATTAATAGCATAATTGTAACTGAGTGTGTATATATAAAATTATATCTTAAATAAGGCATCTTATCTTAAGCAGTCATTAGTGCAAAATCTGTTGAGAAAGTCAGAACCAATTTATCAGTAAGAGAAAATGTTTATATACCGTTTATGGGCATATTTTTTGTCAACCATTGACACCTTTTCCGTTGTCTTGAGGTAGATGCTTTGAAATATTTTGGGATCATCTTTACGTAATCCAAATCCAATTTCTGTTGCAGAAAACAGACTCAGTACAATTTTATACACAACAAACTAGTCATGGTTAATGGCACAGTAACTTAAGCAAAGCTCTGATGTCTTAGTGGAACATGTGGAAGTGATCATTTCATTTTCTCTGGCCTTTGAGCTGGCAATGGACAAATCCCCAGGTCCTGGACATGGGGCCAGTGCATTGCAGGTCATTTTGCTGTTTACTTCCCAGCTTATGCCAGTACCAAATTATATTGCTTGGTGACATAGGCAAGTGTAAGTGAACAACTTTCTAGAGTCATCACACAAAGTCCAATCAGCAGGATTGAACTCAATTTGCAAGACTGCAGGCCAAGTGCACTACTGACTGCACCACCGTGTCATACATCGAAACATAAACTTGTCATTTAAATTGGGTAAAATCTTTAGTTGTAAACACACATCACACAAACGCTTACAACATCAAGAATGGAAATCTGCTTTTCCTCAGCTAACCAGATTGCAAACAAGGCACTGCGTACAAGCCTTGAAGGAAAAAGAAGCAAGGAAAACTGTACAGACTCAATATGCTGAACAGATATCACAGACAAAGACTTAACAAAAACTGGACTACATATAAGAATTTCATTGGACTTGACACAGGAAATGAAAGAAAGGATATCATTTAACTGCCCCCACTGTCACCAAACAATAAATGTGATGAAATGAAAGTGAAGATGACAACAATCACAATGATGAAAATGAAGACAACAATTATCATATCTATGAACTTAATAAGAAAATAAAGAAGTTTTAAAAGTATGATTTAATGAATACACAATTTTCTTAAGGTTAACACGAACAAGAAGCATTATGGAAGCTCAAATTTTTAAACTTCAATTCTACTTCTGCACTTTTCACATCAGTTAAACAGCACATTGTAATGTATAAAAATCAAGAACAGTTTGCTTGCTAAGACCTTACCTTTCCAAACAAGTGTCAGCAAGTGAATGTCTTTGACAAAGAAGCGATTGACCAACTTTTCTATGATGCTGTAAACCAGATGACAATCAATCACCTACAAACAATTATCCGTTAATGCTGCAATGTTTCAACAATTGTATTTGTAACTATTAATGACACTTTATATAGCAGCATTAAGTAGTGAGCTACTTCTAAGGTGCTTTACAATATCAATTGTCCATGAAAGTGCAAGGAATTAAGTATTGACCTCTTTCTAACCTGTCTTTCATCACCAAATTTACTAAATGTATTGTCCCATCTTGGATTAATGACTACATGACTTCCAAAAAACTCCTTAACCCACACCAGTCTGGTTTTACTAAATGGTACTCAACACAAACCTTACTCACTTCTCTCTACAATAAGTTTTTTCTGCCATCTCTCATCAATAGGTTTCTTGCCTATGAATCATCCCTAAACTTGAGTTAAAAATTGCATCAATTATCGCCACATTCATAGTCCATGCTAAACTAGATCACCGCAATTCACTTTTCTGAATACAGACACCACCCAAATAAACTGCCTTCAATCTATCCAGAATGCTCTTGCTATCACCAAAATCCCAAACACTATCACATCATTCCTATTCTCAAATCACTTCACTGGCTTAAAATACCCAAATGACCAGAGTAAAAAAGTTATATTACTTACCTACAACAAACTTCAACCCTCCTTTATCTGTCAGTGATTCGCATTCCAACCACTCTGTTCAACCTGCTCCACTTGCACCCTACCACTTCTCTGCCCTTCTGTAACCTCGCCCTTAAAATTTGAAAATCTCTCCATAGTTGTAGCTGCTCCATCCTTCTTGAATAAACTCTCGCCCAAACTACGACAATTATCTGACCCATCTTACAAACTCACCAACACTTCACCACCTGCAATCACTGCACAGTTCTTTCACTCAAAACTAAAAGCACTCCTCTTTCGTGAATTCTATCATGATTTCTCCTCTTCAGTTATCTACCTTGCCACTCCAATTACCACACCATCACAAATAAGTACAATCTACAAAATATTTATAAAATATATCAAATTTAGCCATAATCAAAACAATTTATACAAGAGAGTTAAATCACTCAATACGCATAATACCTTAAACTGGTAGAGATGTGCAAAAAGTAGGACAGCATTTTCAATCTGGTTCTCTGTTTCAGCACCATCGCTATCATCCAATGTCTGAAATATCTGGTCAAATTTAGCAACCAAAGATTCCAGGAAAACAGCGCTGACTTCGTTGCCAACTTTTGTGTGAAGAATTGCTAACAGGAGCATGCTATCCATTGCCCTGTTACGCTTGATTGGCTCATTTTTAATTGAGACCTTGATTAATTCGTTCATCAGAACCTCACTCACATCCGCTCTACTGTGAGATACAAACAAATTCTCCATCTGACTGCAAAACATCTGCATCTGTTTATCGTGCAATCTGCAAAGACAGCAACATAACAAAATTATATCAACAGCTCTGCCATTTACCAGGAACTCACAAGCTGCAAAGAGAATTTTTAATATTCTGCATCTCATTTTAAAACATTCAAACTACAGTTTAGAATTTCTCAGGAACACTTACTGAACTTAAACTTTAATATATAATGAGTCATTAGCTGTAGATGTTTGAAGACTGAACTTCTTGAACTCCTTGTGATTTCAAACAGTGGTATCACTTCAGACCATCAGTTGATCCTTATGCTAATCTAATCTAATCTAAAGACTTCTACAGCATCATTATCATAATGCCCAAGGCACCAGTCAATAGCCTCCTCAAGTCAAAATTGCAATCGAAAATCAAGAGAAGCCAGGTCTAATTCTGATAGGTCTGAGAATTCTGTGCATTATGGCAACGGCTCTATAGAAGTTATTTAATTAGATTAACGATAAAACATGGCAAACTGATAATACACAAAAAACAATGAGTTCTTCACTGAAGCTGGGTTAAAACAAGCCTCAAATTTGTATTTAAAAAATAGCCAGGCACCATGTTACAATAGCAAAGGGTTTGACTTACCGGTTGATAATTCGACTGATCTGCACTTTAAGTGTCTCTAGTCCTTCACTGTCTCTTTGCTGCTGCTGCTGCTGCTGAAGTCGTCGACCCGGTGGAACAAATGCATTGGAATCTTTGACAATGTTGCCTTGTTTGTCTCGTAGCCGACCGTAGATATCTTCAGTCAGAGCACTCGATGGTTTCTTTGGTTCCTCCGCTTTCGATTTTTCACCAAAGCTGACCAATTCTTTCTCAGTTTTATCCTTTGATTTTGGACCTTTGAGAATGCCCTTCACTTCTGCATCTTTCCCTGATGCCAGCTTGCCCTTCCGTGTCTTTCCTCCAACATCCTCGTCATCCTCACTAGAGTTTTCATCATCTTCAAAAATCTCTTCACGCTCCTCTTCTGTCTCATCCTGTTCACCATTTTCCTCATCTTCATTGCCCAGTTCCATTTCACTATCTTCATCACTTCCCCCCACATCTGAGCCATCATCCATCTCCTCCTTATCATCACTATCCTCATGATCATCACCATCATCATCACTGTCGCCTAAGTTTAAGCTCAGGTTTTCTTCATCTGACGCCAGTGATTCATCTTCGTCTGAAGAACGAAGGCTTTTCCTACCTAGTCAAAGCAGTTTTACAATTTATCACATCATCATCTTTGTTATTCACATCATCATCTTCACTAACAAGGAATTTCTCATAACCTTTTGAGCTCTTAAAAATCCTTTAAAAATGGTTTGTGGTCTACATGGATGCAGCAAAAGATGCGACATCATGTCATTCTTCTGCTTAAATTGAGAGACATAAATACGAATAAGTCTGCTTATGTCTAAGAAGTCAGAGTTCTGAATGATTGGAAGGCAAAGCGATGTGAATAAATTACATGTTAAAAAGCACAGCTACTGCAGAATGCATTTGATAGAAGACCTAAAGACCAAGTGAAGAGGTGATCACCAAACACGCCAAAAAACATAAACTGACAGATAAACCCAAATGCAAAGTAATCTGATAGTCTTAGTGGACTAATCTGGAAATTGACCTAATTATGGTTTGTGCATCAGATACTGACGTGATCGAAGTCACTAATAAATAATGATGATGATGATGATAATACCAATGCTTATCTATTGCCATCCAGCGTTTCAACGCAATTGCTTTTCACAGCACTTTTGACAACATGCACGACATCATCGAATACCATCCATCCCAGAACAATGCAATCCCTAATTTTTGAAATCCTGAGGGATCATAGATACCTTGGGTAAAAAAAATAATAATAATCTCAAATCCTCTAGTACACTTCTGGCATTAAAACTGGCCTCTTTGCGCTTTGAATTTCTTTCTTCAATATCGTGCCTTCTCAGCGGTTGGGCCATCTACCTGGAATATTCTCTGCAACTACTCATGACCATGGACATTATATGGAGCTTTATGAACTTTTGAAACCTCTTTTGCCAAAGCTGAGCTGAGAGCACTACTGTTACAGAGTAAACATCACTACGGTTACAGAGTAAACATCTTCAAGAAGTGCTGTATAAATTTACTGAATGAATGAGTGAAAACAGTCTTGAGAAACCAAGTCCAATAGAAGACTCATGGCATTACAACAGCCAAACCAACTGAATGAACCAACAGTCTACGGTCCAAAACAATTACCCTGATAAGCATTTGTCTTCCTGGTTGATCACTCTGTTTCAAAATTATGGCCATGATGCAACTTAAAAAATTATTATGAAGTAAGAAACAATTAAAATGATGGTGACTGCATTCCCATCGAGTCACATACTAGCAAAACAGGGTTTTAATTACATACAGGTAAATTAATTACCCATTAAAACATTTGACAATTTAATTAGTTATGAGAAACAGAAGATTAACACACTTTTACTCTTCTTGTCTTTTCCCGATTCGACATATGACTTCAGCAACTCAGCTTCATCTTTGTAGCTTAGAATATCTATTTAAAACAGGTGCTCAGGAGAAACTCAGCTGCATTACAGAATCAAAATTATAAATATAAGTTACCGTAATGTAATGGCAAACACGACAGCCACAAACAAACTCAGGGATGTAGGAATGGAAAAAAGGAAAAAATATTAGAACAGCAGAGGAAAGAAATGAAGAGAATGACAGAAAAAATAAAATAAAAATGCAGCACAGCACCAATCCATATGTAAACATACCTTGTTCACAACACACATCTTACTGTGGTATTTAACATCAGCTACATCAAATATCACCAAACAGACTAGCACAAACATTTTCTAAACCAATACATGCTTATCTATCCAAGGCCAAAGCGGCTCTCGCTACCTTAAACAAGATCTGGAAAAGCAAAGAGATAATGTTGAAGACCAAGTTGGCGGTGCTAGATACTTGCGTGTTCAGTGGGGCCCTGTATGCATGTGAGACGTGGGTAATAACCAAAGAAATTGAAAGAAGAGCAATGGCATTTGAAAGAACATGTTATCGGAAAGTACTGAGAATCGGCTGGCGAAGAAAGATGACGAACGAGGAGCTATACAAGCAAATTGGCCCAAGAACAACTTTACTCCAAAAACTAATCCGTAGAAAATTACAATTATTTGGACACATATGTAGAATGGATAACTCCAGAATACTCAAGACGATAGTGTTTGGCAGAATGGGAGGGAAGAACAGAAGAGGACGCCCTAACAGAGAATGGGTAGACGACATCATCTCTTGGTGCAGTAATAATTCCTTACAACAACTAAGCCACCTGGCACAGGATAGAGACATTTGGACGGAGATAGTGAAGCGCGCATCAAGCACCTACGGGCGCTGAACCCATGGTGACTGATGATGATGATGAATACATGTAACACTGCAAGCAATACCACTCAACAATGACATCACATAAGCCAGTGATAAAAGCCCACTCACGTTATGCTCTAAAACCCACTACCATTTCCCTTTCAACAAATTTCTATTACACCAATATATTATAAAACCAGATAATAACCAATGATGCATCAGGTGAAGCAGATTTAAACGATGCCAAAAAAAGGCACGCCTGATTGTATCACAAGATGATTGACAAACACACCATACCAAGGTATGGTAAGGTAAGATAAGGTAATAAAAAAGTGAATACTTTAACTGTGCTCAGTACCAAATCAGTCATTGTACAATGTAGCACTTGAAAAATAATCAGACACGATACACCAGACAAAACAGAGTCAGACAACAACATAACATACTATATCAACCATACCAGACAAACTACACCACAGGACCATAATCAAGCAATAAGTATGTACATGTACTGATAAACCAAAACAAAACACCTCATCACAGAGGCAGACATCTGACAATTATTGAAAGGATACAATCAAGATTATCATTTTTAAATGCTGCTGGCCACGTGTTTAGTTTCGGCTTGATTTTCAGTTTCCTCTCAAGTTCTCTAAGCGTTTTTTGATCCTGTCTGTTTATTATCTCAAGCTGTCTTTTCTTTTCTTCTTCAGCCTTCAACAAAAGATCAGTTGAGTTTAGAACACATTCAAGGCCTCTAGACAAACCAGCTATCAGTTTTATAGGCTATTATCATCTGTCTGGTCAATCAAGATTATCATTACAGCAGTACTTAATAGCAGTATTCTGTATATAGAAATTAGCTGACCTTATCAACTTTATCTGGATGCATCATTATAACAGTTTAGAAGAAACACAGATATGTCTCTCAAAGGCAGTGGTCTCTAGTCAAATTACTGAACTTTATATGGCTACTCATGATCTAATCTGATGGCTAAGCAATTCCAATTTCCAGTCTAGCGGTTATCAGATGGTAAGCCACACCACGTGAAAGTACCATGAGTGCCATCAAATGTTTTACCAAATTTATTTTGACACCCATTTTTTGGAAAACTAGCTATTTCCCTGCTGTAAAAAATTTATAAGACTGTGTTGCGCTATATGATGATAAATTTTGTACTTGTATTATATTAGTACACATACTGCCAGAAAGCAAAAAAATGATACCAAAGAAAGGTCCACTTTGTTAATACAGACAGTAATGCTATTACAGATATGTATATTGCCACTTGTGAAAAGGTATAATAATGGTGTGAACTTCTACTCAAATCTAACCTACAGGCTAATCAAATCTGAATCCTCAAATCTAACCTACATGCTAATCAAATCCTAATCTAGGCTTTGCTCATCCGCCTCTTGTCTGTCGATTAGCTTTACTGCACATAGCAGCAGTGTTAACAGCATCAGGTAGCTGATATAACATTGGAAGGTGTAGTGAACTTAAGTAACATTAAGCCTTGTTAGTATTTGGATAGGTAACATTGTGGAAACCATGCCATCCGATGCCCACTCAACATTCCTTGTAATTGTAGATTTGTATAGCCCCTTCAAGAAAACTCATCAGATGCAACAACACAAAACCACGACCTGACAACAGAAAACCACGATCAAACAGAATGGCTTTCAAGTGCTTATGGAAATGAAGCAGAGAAACGCCAGGAAATTCATGTAACAGTTTCCTAAGCAATATATTCCAGAGAGATGGACCAGCCACAGCAAAACTTCTACGTTGGACCGTGAAAGTTTGAGCTGGTGGAAAAACCAAGTCATCTTGTGCAGCAGAGCGAAGAAATCTGCAACTGGGGATAGAAGAGACCAGGACACAAAGCTCCTTAAGATCATCTGAAGCACAGTCTGCAAGACAACTATGCATAAAAGCATTAAGATCTTAAACTCAAAGTGTTTCTGCATAGGTTCCCACATGAAGCTCTTCCCACATGAAGCTGGATATATACCCAAATGTAGGAATACCACCAATCAGTTGAGCTGCAGCATTTAAAACAGACTGAAGCAGATTAATGCAGGAAAGATTTAGGCCTGCTAAAATGGCCTTGCCATCGTCAATCTTGGTGCATATGAATGCATGCGTTAGGGCTATGGACTTCGACATACATTCTTCACATGCTCTCTTATGGTCCATACCTGGTCCAAGGTCACAATTAGATCACGCAGAGAGGTGGAGAAAGAGACATCAGGGAAGTAACACTGCAGATTAGGCAAGTTGATTTGGAAGTCTGGCCACAGCTACCAAACCAGATAAACTGGTTTTCCCAGGATTCAGCCAGAGGCAGTTTGACAACATCCAGGCACCAAGCACCCATAATGTCAGCAGCATCTTCTCCACTATGTGCCTTTGAGGAAGGCTAGTCTTGGATGATGGCTAATAAACTCTTCCTTAGCCTGTCATAAACTGAATTCTACCACTTGGCACTCACATCAACTTAAGCAGTTTTGATGGCTCAAATCTTTAAAACTGGGTGACTCACTTGTTGAACTGGCTGATACTGTTAATAACTCGGGCATCATTTTGCTTCTGCTATGTCTCTCACCAACTATGTAAATGGTATTTTTAAGTCGTCATGGGTGGGGACTCTATCTCCTCTTTTGGCAGCTCAGTTTTCTTTTTGCATGTCAGAACAGACTCCTGAGTGAAACTTTCAGAACCATGACTCTTGTCTTGCTAGGAGGAAGTTTGCCTCAAGATACTGCATAAGCTGCAGTCAGGCATATTTCTCAACTGTCTTCGATAAGCAAGAAAAGCTGGAAATATGTTGACAATTGGCCACGTCATTAACATCAAGACCATGACGATTAAGAGATGGCAAAACAACGGCCTGTTTCTCCTTCCTTTTGGGGTATTAATTATAGCAAAACAACTCACATCTGGAGTTAAGTCAATGAAAAATCTGTTACCTCATAACCAAACTACCTGTTAATATTGGAGTTTCTATGGAAGCACGTTTCTTTACATGCACAGATGAATGTAAACAAGTGTGTTATCTTTACCTCTTTCTTTTCAATCAGTTAAAACCTGCATCACCACTATCTAATGCATATGTGTAGTGTATGTACATAATTGTATATATGAAGTTCTGACATGGTCAAGTCATTCATGTCACAATACGTACAGACCTTATCAAACAGTTTTTTGTAAACTCCATGGAGATCTGTGATCAAAACTGTGACTAAGGCCCAGAGAATTTCAGCAAGCTGTTGAAATCTTAACTACAGCACCAACCAGTTTGTTACAATTTTCTATGAGTAAAAGCATTGGTATGCGTAATGACGCACCTCCTTTGCTGCTCGTTCCTTTTCACGTCTTTCTTCTTTCTTTTGCATTTTCTCTTTCATTTTCTCTCTCTTTATCAACTGCTGCTTTTGCCATTCAAGCTTTTCTGCTTCAAGAGATTCCTGTGTTGGTATCTGAAAAATAATCCACCAACAGATCCAATGCACAAGAAAAGTCTTCTTATTGTTTTCTTCAATTGTGTTTTAGATTTCAATTCATCACTGTATCAATCATAAAAAATTCACCTTTCATTAAGTGTAGTTCCAACCTAAGCCACACAGAACAATCAGAAAATAAAGGGTCAAATACCAGGCCACCTATTCCACTATGATGGTTTAACGTGTTGCTGCACTGTGCAAGTTTGGAACAAAGGAACAAACCGATCACCCTGAGCTGCGAAATAAACAGGTTTGCATTCTGGTAGCATATTTCATACAGATAAACAGCTTGCTGTGGCACAATGTAGGTACTACAAAAAGGGAAGCAGTTACATATGAGCGTTAAGACCTTACATTTAACATGTATCTATTCAACATGTACGGGCAACCAGTAGAGTTCTTCTCAAGTGAAGTTAGGTATGCAGAGTAGTGCTGACAGACAGAGGTCCATGCACATGGCATTAAATTCACAAGCTCCTGCGGTTGCACCTATCTGGGATTTATGACAGAATGTCCAGTCAATTATGATTTCAAGGTCATAAAGGGTAGAAAATTGACACATGAAGAGAAGAAAAAGGCAACAAGTGACAAATAAAAAATCCAGTCATTCAGTCATGCAAACCCACCGGCTTCTGTCGATTAAAGCAGTCCCTTCGCATTTTCTTCAGTTTTCTTTCTTCTTTCCTTTTTTGCTTTCTTGTTTTATATCTAGCAGTTTCTTTTATATCCATCATCAGTGGAATATCTGAAATTATGCAAAGGTAATATGGTTAAAATATTGTAACAAGCTCTTTTGAATCTCAAAGCGTTCTTCTGATTTCAGCAGAGGCCAAAACTCGTGGCCTGTTTACACTTTTTGAAATACGTACATTCGTGAATGTACGTATTGCTCGCTACCGTAATCGTAATCCCGAGATTTCTACAGCGCTCGACGCCACGTAAAGGGGACCAGTTTATACACACGCGCTCAGTCAAAACAAAATCGATAGGCAAAAGTGTTCGGTTCCATGTCAAGATCCAAGAGTCACGCAGAGATACACAGCGTAGCTGCTACGGTCGGTGATGTTTGGGATTGAACGGAAAGAGGGATAAGCCGAAGAAGGGGAGTCGGGATAGGATCTGTGAAAGAGGAATAACACAACTCACTTCATTTTCTCCATTTAACTAACTGTAATACGGGTTTAAAGGATTATTTCCGTTACCTTTTTAATCAAATTAGTTCATTATTACAGACACATTCCATTACAGTTTTGGAATAAATCACGCTTCACCGATTGAACAGGCCACATGGACAAACACCGATCATCCATCTGAGAGCTTATTTAGACACATGCAATCTTTAACTCAACCATAAATATTCGATTACAACACGTAATTCTGAGGCAGATTACTAATCAGTATGATTACCTTGCTTATGGACTTTTATTACTAATCCACGTTCCGTCAGATATTTCTACTCTGGTTTCGTTTAAACTTCGTATTACAGAATTCGTGCTCATTAACAAAGATGATATATAGAGTCTCAATCTAAAGACGTTATTAGACGTAGTTGTGGCCACTAATGTGTATTAATAATTACTATAAATAGAGATGACTGGTCTTTTAGGTGGCCTTTTGTTAAGAAAGGCTTAAAAAGTAATCGTAATCGTAAGCTCGAGATTTCTACAACGAAAGCTAAGCGGCGGGAACCAGCTTATTCACAGGCGCTCAGTCAAAACAAAATCGATAGGCGAAATGGGTTCGGTTCCAGGTCAAAATCCAAGTCAGGTAGAGAGACAGCGTGGCAGCTACAGTAGGTGATGTTTGAGATTGGAAGGGCTACCACAGGCATGGAAAAATCAAGTGCAGGAGTTTTAATGGCCCGATAGGCTATAAGGCACTTTTCGGATAGTTACATTTCCATATTTTACTCGGTTGGGGGAAAATGCCACTCCAAAGATCGCGACTCGCTGTTGCTTCACCGAATCTGTGACACTCATATAGGTAGGGGTAATGTGGGGCAAGTTTCTGCACGGGGCAAGTGTCCTACGAACCCATAAATTTAACG
Source organism: Norana najaformis (assembly GCA_964023275.1). Classification (NCBI taxonomy): domain Eukaryota; kingdom Metazoa; phylum Annelida; class Clitellata; order Crassiclitellata; family Hormogastridae; genus Norana; species Norana najaformis. Next base: position 10,712,109 of record OZ029915.1, read on the forward strand.
CTATTCGGCAGATGGCGGTAAGGGTTGACCCAAATGTTGCCAGTAACGGCGGCATGCTGCTAAAACGCCTTGGCGTTGTCGTCGAAAAAATAAAGGCTTGTTGAACATATTTCGAATTTTGTCTACATTAATGCTATTTAGAAACTTTCATATTTAGTATCTCTACAAACAAGCGTATAAATTTTCAAGTTTTCAAATATATTTTCAGTTTTACTGTTGAGCAATAGTTTCTTTTGCCTGTTTGCTTACACACAACACACAACATAAATTAAGGAAATATAGGTCACAATGGCTTAGTGCCACGGGGGCAAGTTGATTGGGGCAAGTGTGCGCGTGCGGGCGCTGACCCCATTGCTTTGGGGCAAGTGACCGTAGAACACCTAAACAAATTCTGGTTTCTGAAATTGCAGAAAATATGGTGCGCACGTATAAACGAAAAACACACAGACAGCCAATGAGTGCATCATGTCTTGAGGAAGCCAAGGTGCGTGTTAACGCGGGAGGAAGCAAGCGTAGTGTAGCGGCTTCATTCGGAATCGATGAGTCAACACTCCGAAAAAGACTGAAAAAGGCAAGCCAAGCCTTACTAAATGTAAAATTAATCTGAGGTGTTTCGACACTAACTCGGTAAACAAATAGTTTTATTAAAGTTTCTTAGAGACCAAGTTATGCCTAGCTTAAGTATCAATAATTCTGTAATACAGGATATTCAGGGTTTAACCCCTTTCTGTTTTTTCGCTGTCACAGGGAACTGCAGCTGAATCGTGTGGACGCTTTAAAACAACATTTACAAAGGAAATGAAAAAGAACTTGCAACACACTGCAAAGATATGAATGACAGATTTTATGGACTGTAATTATGGATTTGCAATCGCTTGGTTTTCAGTTTGCAGAGGCGAACGGTATCAGTCACTCATTTGATGCAGATAGCAAGTTGGCTGGCAGAGACTGGGTGTACAATTTTGTGCAGGGTAATGCTTCTCTTGCTCTGCAACAGCCAGAACAGACAAGTTTAGGACGTGCCGTTGGATTCAACAAAGTTCAATAGATAGATATTTTGAAAATCTTTCCAACATGTAGATCAAGTATAAGTTTAGAACGTGCCGAGTGTATAACATTGACGAATCTGGACTTAGGTCAGTACCGTCTAAATTGTGTAAAGTAGTAAACCAAAAAGGAAAAGAAGAGTGAACAAAATAGTGTCAGCAGAACGTGAACAAACAGTCAGCTTGTTGCATGTCAGCCGCCGGAAATTATATTCCTCCAGCAATGATATTCCCAAGAAAAAGGCAAAGTGCATATTTTTAATACAACATTTAGTTTTTGGTTTATAACATTATGTTTAATTTTAACGCCAATGACATTAAAGTTTGTTGCCAGAATGTTTTCGTCCTTGTTCACTCTTTTCTTTGAACCATCTTAAAAATAAATTAAGTGCGGAAACTTGCCCCTGCACCGTGGGCGACTGCATAAATTTATACAGGAGGGGGAATATGGAACGGTACACGTTGCCCCGGCCTAATGTGGGCCATAAGTGTTCAGGTATGAAGTAGGGGCAGGCGTCCCATCTTGGCCTTATGTGCGGACACCCATGAGAGACACTCATACTGAAGTTGATGACCAAGGTCTCGCACAGTTCAAAAATGCGATCTATGTCGAGTTCTGATATAATTTAATCTTATCTAATCTAGTCCAGTCTAATGTAATGTAATGTAATAGAGGCCTAAAGTAATCTAATCTACTCGGGTCTGGTCTAGTCAAGTCGTCTAATCTAATCTAGTCTGTTCTAGTCTAATGCAAAGTAGGTCTAATGTAATAATGTAATCTAATCTAATCTAATGACTTATATAGCGTCGTTAACAAGCGCAAGCGCCTGAAGTCTGTAATATTACTTGACAGTGGTCTCACTGGTTCGGGTCGCGAGCGCCTCTCATGACTCTATTCTTGAAGTGGCGCTTTATAAATGTCAGATTACAAATACAATTACGATTACAATTACAACATAATGCCCAAGGCATCAATTGATGGCCGCTTCAAGTGAAATCTTAATCAAAATTATTATCCACTGGAGAGAAGCCAAGTCGAATTCCTATAGGTAAAAAACCAGATGTTTGGCGGGTAAGCAAGTTAAAACATACGAGTCTTAAGGTTAGGCTTGAACCTGGTAGGAGGGGAAAAAAGAGTCATACTGTTCATTGATCGGGTGTAATATTTGTTGATATAACGATTAAGCACGGAAAAGAAATAGGTTGGCTGATTTAATGTAGCACTTTGTGAGCTATAAGACAGATTTTAACTTGGATTGTTTGCTTGATGGGCATCCAGTGTAACTAATGCAAAAATGGTGTAATATGCGTATACTTAAGTGTTTCTGTTATGGCTCTGGTCAGAGAGTTTTGAACCATTTGTAGTTTGTGCAGGTCTCTGTGATGCCTACGAAAAGCGAGTTACAGTATTCAAGCCTGCTGGAAACCAATGCATTAGCTAGTAGGATTAAGACGGGCCTAGTACTGGAACCTCGGTCGCAGAGGAGAAGAGCCGACGCGCTATCCGCTCGGTCACAGTGCCACCAGTTCCTCTGATATTCCTGTATCTGACGGCACATAAATCCGGGCTCGACATATTGACATAGTAGATAACAGACTGTTATTTGAACGCACGTTATGACGTATGTAGCTATTTCCGGTATTTACTTTTGTAACATCCCTGATGGTCACTGTTTCACTATCGCGTTTGTTCCTAAACTTTTGGCACTGCTCCTAAAAGGAGGAGCGGACGAAACGAGGCGGACTGCGTCATTGACCTTGGAGGTGGAGGAGGGAGGATAGACGCCTCTGCGTGCGGGAGAAGTAATATAGGGAGCAGAAGAAGAATGGGATGATATTGAAGTTGGGAAAGCCCCGTCAGCTAAACTTGAGCCCCGATCGTAGGCAGTTTCTTAGCTACGAGGTTGATGTGATTGGAGAATTAAACCAAGTTCGCAAAGGTGAAAAGATCGACGCTCTAATTACTGAGCCACCACAATGTTTAATGATAATATATTAATTATGAAGTCTGCTTGTAGTGGACCTAATATTAGGGGCTTACTGCAGCTTCTGTTGATTCAGTCAGTTCACTAGTGCGTTGAGTAAAGTAGCAGAAGAGTTAGAAGAAGAGTTAGACGAACGATAAGTAGAAGTAAGGATCTTTAGAGGAACACACGAACAAGGACAAGGTGCCGAAATGAATTTATTATTTTGTGCACCTAAGCGCACAAAAGACGTCTCTACCGACCAGATGACCAGATTCGCTAGACCGTGAACACATGTAGAGTGCCATGATTCGTGAATGGAGGCCTAAGTGCGTCTGGGGTGGGGTGTGGGGTGACGCGCACACCGCTAGACAAATATTCAGCCAATTCATACTCCGTCAGCCCTTCCTTAAATCCCTTAATTCTTTGTGGCGAAGGATGTTCGCGTTGACCTATGACCTGTCTCCTATAGCTGCCGAACCCTGATTAGCCGTCTGAGTGCATTTCTGTCGGCAGGTGGCCTACGTGAGACGCTGCATAAGCGCGCGGCAAATATAAAAGTCTGCACAATGACAGATGCCAATCAGTTGCTTTGCATGATGAATTTAATTTCGAAACTATTCTACGCTCAACATGGACTCGACTGACACAGAAACGGTAAGTCTGCTTTAAAAGCAAAGATTTTGACTAAGCAGAATAAGAAAATAGCGGCCTACTTCCGTACATACTGGATATTGTGGGGGTAGGCCTACAGCTTCTTTCCCAAGTCCTAAGCTGCACAAGGCAAGAAATGGGCTGACCAGAGTAATTGAAGACTGTATTATTCCCCAGTTCTGGGACGACGGGCCGGGAGAGCCTCTGATGAGGCTACCTTGAAGCGGTGCTTATAAAAATGTCTGATCGCAAATACAATTGTGCATCTAGGTATATGCTGGTCCTGTGTATCCATGATTTTACCGGAGTTGACAGGACGGCTTCCACTGTGACAGAGATTTGCATAATGTCGAGAAGCCACTTCTTTGTCACGACAGGGCGACGTAGCGCCTGCTGCCTGGCCCATGCCCAAGCCCCGGCCGCCAGCCGGCCCCACAGCCTCCCTTCCTCCTGCTCCCCATTTACTCCCAGGCAGTCTGCCATCAGTCAGCCAGGTTGACTGAGCGCGTGGCCCGGTGTTTGGCGGGGGCGTGACGGAGGCGGAGGAGGAGGAGGCGGAGGAGATGGGGAGGAGGATTATAGCGTCTGCTGCAGCAGCCTGTTTCTCCTCCTCCCTTCTCCTCATCACCATCCTATCCTCATCTGATCCCCTTTCTTCTGTTGCAAACGGCGATTCGTGAGGAGGTAATTAGTACCAGGCGAGCTCATCGGCAGCTTTGGATGTTATGAAGCGCCTTGTTCGTTCTGTTCCTCGTCGGTCTTTGTTCATCGGCTTTAAGAATAGGTTCTACGTTCAACTTGCAGCTGTGATGAACCCGAAAGGTCCTGCGACTTTTTGATGTCATCCGACGAACTAACAGAAAGTGGTCGAAATGCGTTCCTAGCTGATTGGGGCCGTTAATCTGTCCACCGTTGATCGTGCGTGGTTTCAAGGAAAGGGGGCTAAACGGTCAAATCCTTTGTTACTTCGGCCGGCTGTTAAACGCACTGGCCCCTCGCTCACTCGCTCGCTCCCTCGCCGAGTCGCCCTGATGGACGGAGGGATGGAGGGGACGACGCGGTCTTCGACTGCATTGTTCAACCTGTCATTAACCGTTGGGGCCATGATGGCCAACGGACGAAGGTAGGGTCACGTACTTGGACGCCTACGCCGACTCGCTCTGCACCGAACCGGCTTCTTGTTGAGTGGGGACTCTGTTACCTCCACTTCTTGGCGGCTCAGTTTTCTTTCTGTTTTTGGGGGGTGAATTAAAAGGACAAACGACCAAACTGTAGGGATCGCCTCTTCTTCTCTCTCATAAACTCCGGTGGTCCAGAAACGGAGACATGTCGCCGTCGGTTCTTGATGTTTTCATCGTGGCGAGGTAAGTGGACTCGATTGGGTTGAGCGCCTGCCTCAGATTTATCGAGACATAAAACCTCGGCGGGGGACAGACTTCGCTGTCAGTATTCCCAGTTTGTGTATTTATACGCAGTCGGTCGCTGCAAAGCTATTAACGCTTTTGTGTAGCACTATTCACAAACCTCAAAATCACGGTCTTTGTTGTGACTTTTCGGCTTAAATTTAACACTGTTAGGCTTTTGTTTACCAGATCACTTTGTTGCAGCGTTTTCAATATGTTCGCAGCAGTGCTGTCGCTTTTATTATCTTGTGACACCCATATTTCATTGACGTACAGTGGCCCACCCAGGGAATTATCTTTTATTGGCAGGGCTACCGAGATTCTTTGTAAACCATGTGAGTTATTTTAATAATTAACAATTGCCTCACCATTACGGTTATTGGCAGATCACCTTGTCATCTAATTAGCTGATAATGAATGATTTTGGTAGCTTCTTTTATGTATTGGAACAAATTACTGGCACCGGATTTTGGGCTTGGCTTTGGTGCACCATCGGTTGATGCCTTGTGCGCTAGACACTGGCACTTCAGAAGTTACTAATTATCCTCCTCCTCCTCCTCGTCATCATCATCATCATCATCATTATCATTATTATCATTATTATTATTATGACACTTGACCAGAATCTGGTACTAATTGAAAAATCAATCTGTTTTTTTTGTATTTGAGAACTGTCAAACAGTTCATAAGTTTGCATTATAAATACCTGGTTACTTGACAATTAATTGCAATACAATTCAGTATAATATTAATAATTATTATTACTAATTAGTGACTTACATCACTAAATTTGCAATAATCCAGCTCATGACAACAAATGCTGATACAAAGCTGGTGACGACCTTTCCCACGAAGTCTTTGAACTTGCTTCAAGCAACATAGTTGGTTAAAGCAAATGCAAACAACCTTGTTGCTGTGTTGCTTCGCAGAAAACTGGCTGTTCATCAACACCTCAAATGCCTGATGACCGGTGCTGGGAAAATACTGGCTGGTCCTGTGTGGAAAGTTGCACAGATGTTTGCCAGCTTCCTGAGATTTGTTTTCATGCCGGACCAAATCAGTTCAGTTATCGTAGGATTTAGTTGGAGTCTTTGATGGGCGCACCAGGTCTGGATGTCCTTGACACAGGACTTGAGGCAAACGATTACATCTGACACATCGTCCTATATAATGACAGCAACACGTCATCAGCGTAGCAGTGTGTGATATGCTTTCGAACAAAATAACTTACTACATTGACAAGTATAGTGCTCTTGTAACAGATCTTGAAATTGTTGTTGTGGTTAACTTGCACTGGCCTCTTGCCTAGAGCTACGTTTGAGATACTGGTGATGCACAATTCATTATTGCCATGAAACCTTAAGTAGAGATAAGGTTCCATGTAGCCAGTGATGGATCGAAGCCACGTAACCCATAAGGAAAGGTACTGTGTAACCCATAAGGAAAGGTACCATGTAATGCATAAGGAAAGTTACCATGCAGCCCATAAGGAAAGGTACCATGTCACCCATAAGGAAATGTGCCATATAACCCATGAAAAGGATGTATAATTATTGGATTGCTGTTCTCATGTTAACACTTGGTTAAATATCCTGTAACCCTTGCACCATGCCTTGGGAGTAATGTTAATAGAGGATTGTAAGGAAACTTGTTTAATGAAGTTCAGTGATTCAGCTTGATTTGTCACGGTGAAATTTATTTGTTTTTGAGCAATTTAACCGCTCTGTAGTCAATTATTTTTCCAACAGACAATGTCCAGTCAATGCTCATTAATTTTTGTAGCCAACTTTGCTGTTGTATATTGGAGGTACTACTGTATCATACTGTCCTGGAAAGAACAGAAAGACTCAAGAGAGCAACTGAATTGTTGAACTACTGACCCTTTATGAATCTGCAGTAGCCTATGTGTTATAGTATTTATTTCAAGAGTTTGTTATAGTTTAAATGGGTTTGACCTTGAGTTCAAATGGTAACAAATGTACATGTTTATCTACTTGGTGTGTGTATATTCAGTGATACACTTCAGCAGAGAGCAGTGTGTGTATGTGTGTGTGTGTGTGTGTGTGTGTTTGTATATGTGTGTGTTGTAAAAGCACTTGGCTAAACTAGTACACTGTATTAAGCAAAACCATAAAGGATGACAGTTGCAGTTGGGTCTTTCCATGTCAACTCAATTAGTGGTCCTCACCTCACCCAGATTTTGATAATTTTTGGCCAGTATGTAGATAAATATATATTATGAAAGTCTGCAAAGTTTCAGATCTTAATAACATATAGTTCCTGAAGTTTAGATATGATGTTTAGAAAGAAGCAAGTTTTCAGCTTAGAAAGAAAGACAGGCCCAGTAAGAGAGTTGCAAGCATGAAGAGGTAGAAATTCCAAATGGTTGGCTCAGCCTCATATCTTTGGAGCTACTAGGTATTAAGATCTCTGCAGACCTTCATGAAATGTATTTTTCCACATACTGGCAAAAAATTACCAAATTCTGTGATGTTGAGGTGAGGACGTTATTCAAAAATGGCTGAGTTGACACAGAATGACCCACATGTGCTTGCTCAGAAGCTGGGTAACTGATATGCAGAGAAAGAGAAATGACAGGAAGCTTCATATCGCTAGTGATTGGCTGTTATAACAGGAAGCAGCGTGAGCATAATTTGTTAAACTCTAGTTTAGTTTTGCACATGTGCCCACATGATGCTGTTGAGCTTTTTAAATGTCAATGAATAGATGATAGGAGGTGGTTATCTCTTTTGTGTGAGAAGCAAGTCAATAACAGAAATTTATCATATACGTTTTTGTCATGATTCTTTATCAGACTTCCTGCATTTTGCTTAATTTTTACTGTGGAGCTAATTGAAAGTGCTTATTTATCATTCTGAGCATTTAATTTTGGAAGCAGCTGAACCTTTTTGCTAGAAATACTTCTCTGCTGGCTGTGTATTTTGCAGTTAGTATCTTATGCTTTAAATGCATAGAGGGTGCTGGTCTTGATCAGAATATTCTGGAAAGTAATAAGGTTCTTAGCACTTGTTGCCTTTAGTTTGGCTTTATTTCATTCACATAGGTGATCCAACCTTTTGGAATTTCTACCTCTTCATGCTCATGACTCTTTTATCGAGCCTAAGCCTTTCTGAGCCTTTCTAGGCTGAAAACTTGTTTTTTCTCTGCTTGTGGTTCATGATGTTTCTTGTTACCAGGCTTCAAAATGTACTTCTTAAACAATGTAAGAGGGGCAGACCCAGCAATGAAATACTGTATGCACATAATATGCATCTATACTCTTTCCAGTGCATCTTTTACTAACTTCTATTCCATCTCTTCCTCTTCTTTGTGTCTTCCTTATTGCTTGAATTATACAGGCAAAGGTCATTTAGTCATAGCCAGTTTGTCTGACCTCTCTGCTTGCCTGATGTTTGGATTGTGACTGGGAACCAAGTCTGACCTTTGCTGAAGGCACATACTGAATAGGCCATTTGCTGACTGACCTTAACTTTGCCTGTGATCACTGCTGGTAAGTGTTTTGTTGGGCTATTGTTGACATGCTGACATGCTCGGAAACTTCATCTTGTCTAAAGTGACCTGATCATCATCAGGTGTTGTTTGTCAATACAAAGTATTTGTCATGTCCCATGTTGCCAACAAAGAACAGTGTTGTCTTTGACAACAGGTCATCATGAACCCTTAAAATTCAGTGAAGATACATATGCTGTATTGTGGTGGATTGTACTGTATAGGGAATGATTTTTTAGAATGAAATGAGCCCAGACATTTTCAGAGTTCAAAGATTTGTTGGCAGAGCAACTATTGCTGAAAAACTCTTCTGTTTCGAAAGCTGTTCCATACTTTGGCTTCTGCAATGATTAGCTGCTTGTAGCATTTACAAAATATCGAGATGTGCCTGAAAGGCTTGTGAAATGTTCTGCATAATCGTAAACTCAAGATTTCTGCAGTGCCCAATGATAGCTTAGTCACAGGAATCAGATTATTCACAGGTGCTCAGTCAAAACAAAATCGATAGGCAGGAAGGGTTCAGTTTCAGGTCAAGATCCAAAAGTCAGGCAGGCAGACTGTAAAACAGCTAAGGAGGGGGGTGTTTGGAATTGGATCTGGAGGATAGATAAGGAGAGGAAGATGGTCTGTGCTCAGATGTTGATTGTGGCAGAGACTTGCACTAATGCCGTTGGAACAGACTGTTAAATTACAGGTGCAAGAGTGTTTGCAGGTAATCAGCTAATCCTAATTCAGGTGTTTTCGGACAAATATGCACGTCTCAACAATGAAGTTTTACACTGCTCTGCAAAACTTGTGGCAAACTTAGTAAAAAATTATATCCAGCTTAACTAAACTTTCCATTCATCTCTGTTTTATAAAACTGAAAAGTGTTGTAGGACGCAGCAGAACTAAACAGTTTCTCATTTGCATTTCAGGCTTCCAACATGACAGATCAGTGTTCAAATGTTTTTGCTCCGGATGAATCTGATGACGAACTTTCAGCTAACTCGAGCTCACAGGACAACTCATCGTGCGAATCAAGTGGTTTAAACTTGACTGAAGACAGAGATCCAGAATTAAAGGAAAGCAGTCGAATGAATTCTCCGAAGCCTTCTGAAAGGATCAAGCTCACCATTAGAAAAGCAGAAATCACTCGGGTATGGCGTGTAATCAAAGAGCCTTGATTGCTAACACACTGGACTGTGGTTAAAATAAAAACGAGGCAAAATCTGACTTAAAGTCAGTATACATGAATTGAGTCATGCTGTCAGAATTTGTTTTTGAAAGAGGCATGTGATAAGGACTGTCCAGTTTTTTCATTATGATTTCTATATCACTTATCTAAAGTGTCTAGCAGACCTTAGTGTTCATGAAGTGTCCACATCTTGTAAAACATCTGAACAATGATGATGATGACAACTACACTGAGGGAAATCATGATCTCGACGAGGACAGCAATATTCTTTACTTCTGATTTGCAATCAGTGTGCTGCAGTACACTGTTTATCAAGTACTTGTCTGATGAGGTATCACAATTTTTATCAACTTTTTAATAAATTTAGTAATAACACTGTACATGGTATTGAAATTAAAGGGCCATTCTTTATATGGAGCTGAATATATCTGGATATTTACACAACCTCTTTTAAAAACCTCTTGAAGAATGTGACAACAGTTGTCAGTAGACAACTCAGAGGCTGGGGTTGAAGGTGTTTGCCTGGATAGCTAATTTGATTGGTGCCTGGAATACTGGTTCAGTTTATTCAGTGCTCTCAAAGATCTAGTCCATTGTCATTGCTGCTGTTGTTACCTGGAAATTGGTTTAGAGCTTTTCAGCATGACCATACTTTGGCCATATTCATTCGCCATAAGAGGTACTCGTCAAGCACATATGTCACCCAAAATTTGTGTTTGACTGATAACCTGTAACTTTAGTGATAGTAATTTATGAGGGAGATTCTTATGTGTATACACTTTGTAGAGATTTCGAACAGCAACTGATATGTTAGTTTTGCTGTGAAGAAATCTTAATGTTTACGAGTTGCTCTACATTCTACATTTTTTGTCTACAGTTTTCACAAATGTGAACTCAACATTGTCCAATTCTGCTACACGAGTAACAGATTTTAATTTGGAGATAATCCTGTTCTGCAAAATAACGTAATAAAATGCAAGTGATGGAAGAGACTCAAGGCTCAAGTTAGTCAATCAGAAGCACTATTAGCCCAACCCTGAGCTATTATTGGTTGCCAGTGACTGCTTTTTACCTTATTCAAGGTTCTGGTTTCTTATTTAGATTGATATTAAAGCTGTTATTCTGGAATGGGATCACTTATGGACAATGCATTATTTTCTTTTTAGGACAACTACACATACTACGTTGCAGATGTAGTTCAGGTAAAATGTGTATATTTGAGTAAAATTTGAGCTCTGTATATAGGTCCTTTCCCTCCATGGTTGCAGATTTCTTTGCTCTGCTGCACAAGATGGCATGGTTGTTCCACTGTCCCAAACTTCCATGGTTCTGCAAAGAAATTTTGCTGTGGTTGGTCTGTGTTTGCGTAACAACCTGTGACATGAGCTTCTTGGCCTTTTGTTTGTAAAACTGCTGAAGGGACATTATATAAAGTTGCAATTACAAATAACAGTACTAATTAGACTGAGCTCAAAATTTGTCCATCTGATATGTAAAATGAACGGCATGCTACTGGGAGGTTCTTAAAGGTGCTATATATAAGTGGTTCATTACAATATAATGCAGCTAAAATGTACCAATTACCTTTTACCATGAATGTAATGCTGGGAAAATAGTCTGCTTACTATGCAGACACTAATGGGCCTAGAATGTGTATAGATATTTGAACAATTTGGCAATAAAACACCATTATGGTGCTTTGATAGCCTATCTTTTCTTAACTTCTTGAAAAAGCCATACAGGGTACAGGCCATAGTTACTGTGCTTCATTTCTGGACATTAAATTAATTGGATATATTTCTTGTTACATAATTTCTTGATTGTACCTTGTTGTAATTCTTCAGAAAGTAGTGGAAGAAACTGGGAAACGTTTCCCTTTATCATCTGATTCAGATGAAGATTATGTCAGTGTTTCATTCCAACAGCAGCAGCAGCAGCCTTCTGTGCCTTACTTTCCTGAATCCACCGATTTGCTCGAAAAGAAGGATAAGAATGCGGTCTGTGATCAGCTGAACATTGCATTAGAGGATATGTTGACATCTGTGGTAACTCCATCGCATAATGAAATTGGTTCAAATTATGAAAGTTTCAATAAAATCACGCCATTCTATGAAAAGTCACAAACACTTATTCCAAATTTGACTGTAGCATACCTTGATAAAGTACTCAAAGAAACCTACCTGACTGGTGGTTCACCACCATTAGGGGCTGATAGCACAGTCAGTCAGCCTTTGCCGTTCAATTTACCCTCTCCAGTCGAAAGTGACATTCTTGCTCAATCTGATGCCTCCAATTTCTCCTCGTATTCGTTGACTACATCAAAAGATTCACCTGCCATCAGCTGTTTGTTAAAGGAGCAGCAGCCTGAAGAGGACATAGAGCAGGATGCTCTGCTGCCAAACAGAAGTGAAGCTGCTCCTGTACTGTCGGACATTTTGAATGCTGATATAAACAGGATAGGCGCTTGCGGCTGCAGCCTGCAATATTTGAATGAAAATTGTGAGTACTGCCTTAAAAAAGCTTCATGTGATATAGTTACCAGCAGCAAAATCTTTGGTGAAACGGTAACACCTTTGATGGAAATGGATGACAACAAAGTTTTTCCAGATGTGAGGAGACGCACAAAGAGGGATTTGGGGGGATTGAAAAGAAATTTTGGCCATTTGACATCTTGCAAGTTGGATGCTCGGGAGATTGAACCATCTCCTAAAAAAGCCTCTAAACTTGCCGATGTAAATCGGAAGTATGGGGGCCACAGTGTTCCTTCTCCCTATGAAAATATTTCTAAAGAAGAGTATTTTGAATGTTGCTGTGATCTGAATGGGCAGTCCAAGTGCAAAAACTGTCTGCAAAAAGGTTCTCTGTCAGAGCCAGCAAAGCCAGAAGCCATTGATGTAGAGCTACACTTTCAGCACCGTAGTTTGCAGACTGTAGGTTTAGGTGAGAGGTCCTCAGTTGGCCAACTTGCTGTTGTTGGTGAATCGGCTAAAAGGAGTTTGCGTTCCAGAAAACCAAAACATGAATCTCCATTTTGCACCACACGGAGGAAGAAACCAAAACGCATTCAGAGACGTGAGTTTCTGTTGGATTTTTTTTGGCTCTTTCAGAAAAGATTCACATGAAGCGTAATCTTGTTAAATGTAATGTAAGATTGAGTTTCTTTTCCTATTATTAACTAGCTGTCTTCTATGTAAAATATAAGTTGCATTGCATTATGAATGAAATCAATTCATAGTGAGTAAAATTATGAGAAGAATCCACTTGGACGCACTCATTGAAAGGCAGAATGCATTTGATGTAGTTGAATTGTTCACTTATGATGAGTCCCAGTTTTCCTGAACATTTTAAACTAATTCGATGATGCCAGACAAGGTTAATGCATGTATAGATTTTGGTTATAAGCTAATCTAATCTGAAGACACATTTGTCGTGCTGCAATCATGATAGACTATACATTGACAGATGGTTACTCAGATGTGGAACCAATACATATTCTGTGATCGTAATCCAAGTGACAGAGTTAGATAACTTGGTACTGGCATCAGCTAGGTAGTCAATGGCAAGTTCTGTGGTGTACTGGCTGGGTGTCCAGGACCTTGGGGTTCTTCCACTGCTTTACTAAGTATGCATCAAACATCTTCTATTGGCAGACCCAAAGGTAAATTATCATTGTAATAGTGAAGTTTGAAAATGTTACGTGTTGTAAAAGAATTGAAATAATGATGCCAGGTTTTTCTTATTTTTGTTTCAGCAAAAGAAGATGAGATCAGCACAAGTATCTGGTTGGATGATGGATTTGAGCCTAAGCCACCTCCTTTGCCAAAAGAATCGGATGATGAAAAGGGGCTAATTTTGAAACCACCAATTTTGAAAGTACGTATTCTGCATATTTCAAAAATAGAAGTATGATCTAATTATCAGTTCAGTTATCATAATATGTTGCATAATCTTTTTAATTCTTTCATGTGTAAATGTGCAATTCATCAACTCATTAGCTCTCTGATGCCTAGCTACCAGCAAGTTTAGTCAAATTAGAGGGTGGAACCTTAGCAAAGCTAGGCTTCTTATATATCTGAAAAGCTGAATATTTGTATAGTGTCTTTCAAGAACCTCTCTAGCTGGTTATGCCTTCTGTGGCATAGGCTGTATATAAGTGCATGCTATGTATATCGTGTAGGTAGCGCGCAGTAGTTCATTGAACTTATAACCACATCATTCAAAATCCTTATGAGCTGGAATAATGGAAAAGGATTTGGAAAAACAAGGCTGAACATTGCAAAGGCCAAGGATAGGAAGTTGCTGCATCATTCCAGTACATAAGGCTGTGCTCACTTAAGTTTGCCCCAGATAGCCACATTGCAATGTAAAAAAGCTACAACAGCCATGTTGGGCATATGACTTGATCAGACAAAGATGATGATCGATTATGGACAGAGGATAATAAAAACATATGCAATCAGTTTGTGCTTTAAGTGGAATACTGCAGAAATTTATACCTACCAGACTAACTAAAATTAAATATCGCTTCTGCACAAATGCTGCCATCAAGAACACACTCACATATATACCCCAATTAATTGTAATGCATTGGAGGTAATAAAAATATCCAATTATTTATGTGCATTAAGAAGCAAGAAGCATAAAGTTGAAAAATTATACCCAACAGATCCAAATGATAATAAATTTGCATTTGGGTAAAATTGCCATAGTCAGAAAGCTCTTTTACACCAGTACCCCAAATAAATTCCACTTAACTATGTGTAATAAGCTTTACTGTACTCATGATATTGATTAGCAGTTCTTTCAAGTTGTTGTGTTTGAGTTCCAAAATGATTCTTGGAATATCTGGCTATGTCGATTGCCTAATTCAGTTGTAATGCATCATTCATCACATTTGTTAAGAACTGAAGAAGGCACAAAAAGAATACTCCCTTAAGCTTATCAAGAGGCAACAAAGGGCACGAATCATTACGGACTTCATATTTCATAACCTCAGCATAAGGGCTGTTAATATTACGATAAAACATCGCTGTTGCTTCATATTGCCATTACTTTTGTCTTTGCAGCAAGTAAAGTTTAAAGCAGCCTCATTGGTGAAACGTTTTCATTGCTTTATGTTACTTTTTCGGTATAGCACCTATTTTCTGTACTTCTCTAAAGCCCTTTCAGTTAGCACAATGGCAATTATATATCTTAAATCAGATGAAGCAGGCAACTCATTCACTAAATGCATTGCTTCCACTTGCAATTGGCATTTAGCACGTCAGTAAAATTAATGAATGAAAAATAAATACAACTCTTTAAATTCATGCATTTGTATCACTGACTGGTCTATGTTTCCAAAGTCTAATTCTAGTTGTGCAAATGTGAGAACTGAAATCTTACAAAATGAACTGCTTGGATACAGAATTGCAAATAATAAAAGCCAACTTTGCTTGAAAAGACCAGCCTTAATCATCAGGCTTATGCAATAGCAGTCACATCTGTTGGCATTCTAATGTTGTGCATTGTGTCATGGTTATAGTGACAAATGGCCTTTATTATGTCCAGGTTACTGATAGAAAAGAAGCCTATTCAGAAGATCTTGCTCAGAGGTGCTTGAACCAGCCCGTTTGCCTATTGAGAGACCTGTGCCGTTCTATTGGACTGGGTAAGTTACTCGAAGGTTAGAATGTAAATGTAAAGGGGCTATTCCGTGTGAAATCAACCAATTTCCTAACATTTTCCCACCTTCAACCTTAGATTTGGCTGAAAATTTCTCCATGTACCTGTCCACCATTTTGAGGCACAAATACAAAATTTTATTATGATATGTCAAAATTTGGTTTAGATATACCATCTTAAAGTGAGGTGGGGTAGGCGAAAATTGGTATCCGATTTCGCGAAATGTTCTCTGAGGCCATGTTCAACATAAAATAACTCCAGAAGTACAGGGGGTAGAGGCATGAGGTTTTCACTGTTGTATTCAGAAAGTGACTGGTGACCTAATGAGCCTATTACAATGACTGTGCCTTGAGTAGAGACTTTAGAGGACAGCTGTCAATATGCCATCTCAGAAATCGCAAACTGTATTTTCTTCAGTTTGCCTCACCAATATGACGAAAAGCAGCTGCAAATTTTTTTTAATCTTTTCATATTCTGATTTAGCAAGTAATGGGCTCCTACTGGATGTATTTTACTTTGATGTTTATTTACAAATGAAATCATACTGACATGCTAAACTTGGTCAAACTGATGAATGGGGGTCAACTTCACCAGCTGATATTGGGAAACTGACAACTGGGATCTACCTGAACTTCATATTTCTGAAAAGTGCATGCATTGACCTTTCTGGTGATACAAATTTGATTTTGGTGCTCAGAAGCAATCAGGAGCAATGCTTTGTTGAATATAGCTCTATTTTCGATGTCGCGACTAACCAGAATCCATGTCTAGTTTTGGCTGTTAATTATGTGATTATTCATTTTTCACTGTTATGTGTACCTCTATAAAACTTGCTATTTGTTTAGATTTGAATATGTATTGAAATCAAAGTCTGCAATCAAATTAACTAGCACATGCTATTTTCTAATATTATTCATTAACCTGCTTAAGATGTTTTGTGTCTAGGTCATGATTTAATATAAATTTCTCTCTATTCTATTAATTTTTATTGTGAAGAAATCATATTTTCCTCCAATGCCTTTAAGCCTTTATGCTAATTAGCCTCTAACATGCTAATTTGCCTCTAACATGCTAATTAGCCTCTAAGCCTCTAAAGCCTCTAACATGCTAATTAGCCTCTAATGCCTCTAGCATCTCTAAGCCTCTAGGCCCTTATTCGAATTAGCCTCTGACATGCTAATTAGCCTCTAATGCGTTTAAGCCTTTATGCTAATTAGTCTCTAACATGCTAATTAGCCTCTAATGTCTCTAAGCCTCTAATGCCTTTATGCTAATTAGCCTCCAAAATGCTAATTAGCCTCTAATGTTTCTAAGCCTCTAAGGATGCCTATAAAAGAGCATTAGCGTCGGCAGAGCCGTCCATCGAGTTTGAGGTCGAACTACCATCAGCAGAGCAGTTCGTCAGCAGTAGTCGCAGTGTTCGAGTTCGACTCCGAAGTTTTCATTTAGCTAGTTAGTCGGCCGCGTTGAGTTGAGTACTCGAAATAGTTTAGTGGTTTAGTTGAGTAGTAGGTAAGTCACTGGCATAACTGTACTTCAGTTGTTATAACTGCAGTTTTAAGTTGCAAACAATAAACGATAGAAACGTGAAGACTTTGTTGCTCAGCCTCCCGATAGACCATGGGAGCCTTGCCCTGTGGACCAACCCCAGAAGAGCACAGGTTAGGTCATTCTGGTGTATGTTCGGACCAGCCACCCTCAGGAAACACATCCAGGGTTTTGTCCGTTACATTATCTGTGGTTTTTAAAACTGGACATGTGATTAGTCAGCAATTTTGAAGAGATTGTTAAGTAGATGATAATTTGTTTATCACTATCTTGGTCAGGATGTTAAAATTTAGTTTTTATTTTATGATTTACTGGGATTATTTTGGGCAGAACATGTGATCTGTACTTGAGGCATTTTGAACAGATGTTAAGAGTTGTTGAATAGATGATAATTTGTTTTAACACATCCAGTTAGTTTTAAATAATAACTCATCGTGCAGTATAGAACTGCAGCACTTGTGGTCTGTTTTTACATTTATTTAAAAAATACAGTCTTCAATGTCTGATATGAAAACAAGTACATGATCCAGTCTGGAATTTCGGTGATATTTTGATCCTATGTTTTCAGTTTTTAGTTACATGACTCACTGCAGACAATTTCAGTAGTCATGGACAGCTGCAGCATTGGAAGACACTGTAACCAAACCCAGGAATGTCATAAAACCACTTACACCACAAAAATTGGACTTAAGAGATTATCTGATTTGGCCGATGATGAAAGGCATATCTTTCTGCAAAGAATTTGTTTGGATAATCCAGTTCCTGAAATGACTGTCTGTCATCATCACGAGCAGATATAGCAAGTTTTATAGAGGTACACATAACAGTGAAAAATGAATAATCACATAATTAACAGCCAAAACTAGACATGGATTCTGGTTAGTCGCGACATCGAAAATAGAGCTATATTCAACAAAGCATTGCTCCTGATTGCTTCTGAGCACCAAAATCAAATTTGTATCACCAGAAAGGTCAATGCATGCACTTTTCAGAAATATGAAGTTCAGGTAGATCCCAGTTGTCAGTTTCCCAATATCAGCTGGTGAAGTTGACCCCCGTTCATCAGTTTGACCAAGTTTAGCATGTCAGTATGATTTCATTTGTAAATAAACATCAAAGTAAAATACATCCAGTAGGAGCCCATTACTTGCTAAATCAGAATATGAAAAGATTAAAAAAAATTTGCAGCTGCTTTTCGTCATATTGGTGAGGCAAACTGAAGAAAATACAGTTTGCGATTTCTGAGATGGCATATTGACAGCTGTCCTCTAAAGTCTCTACTCAAGGCACAGTCATTGTAATAGGCTCATTAGGTCACCAGTCACTTTCTGAATACAACAGTGAAAACCTCATGCCTCTACCCCCTGTACTTCTGGAGTTATTTTATGTTGAACATGGCCTCAGAGAACATTTCGCGAAATCGGATACCAATTTTCGCCTACCCCACCTCACTTTAAGATGGTATATCTAAACCAAATTTTGACATATCATAATAAAATTTTGTATTTGTGCCTCAAAATGGTGGACAGGTACATGGAGAAATTTTCAGCCAAATCTAAGGTTGAAGGTGGGAGGGTCTGGTTGATCTCACACGGAATGGCCCAAAGGCTTTTGGTTTACAGAACTGCTTCAATCATCCTTTGTGGGTGCTCTGGTCTTAGGCAGGTTCAGGAATCCAAAAAAGATGTTTTTCACTTTTCTGTGTGCTGTGTCCCTTCTCTGTAGCGCAATAATACTATTGTCCGTCTGTACTGTCTGTTGTCCAGTCCAGGAGCATATATCCCCAGCACTATTTTTGATAGCTGACTGGTCTGTTACCATAATAATTAACCCCTATGAAACCTGCTTTATGTAAGTAATTTTTGAGAAATTTACTTTTATCCTGATGAAACATCCACTTCTGATTAACCAAAGTCATGTTATAATGGTAAATATTCATTTACTGCCACTTTCAGGTTCAAACATCTTAGAGTGTGGAGATGAGGAAAATGCTGTGCATAGCCATATGCGAAATTCTTAGTAATAATTGATATGATGTGATATGATGTTTAGAACAGCAATAGACTTTTGTACAGCAACTGTTGGAAAACAAAAGGTAAAGCATTGCTTTTCTACAGATACACTGCATTACATAGTTGGGCAAAGCCAGTGCAAATGTCTTAGTCTATTGGTGTCAAAACATTCAGGTCAACCCTTTTGTAAACCGAAATGCTTCTTCTTCATTATGAATCCTCTGTCTCTCGCCGTCTTGCTCAGTATCAAACATCATAAACCCATGGTTACCATAACTTTAGGATAAATGTTTTTCTCTGAAGTGTTAATGGTTTAAATAGATTGACATAGGTAACTTTTGCAGTTTCTATATATTGACAGTTCTGATTCAGTAATTTATAATGGCATCTAACATTTGCAGATTTAAAACCATTTTCAAGCAAAGTGCTGAAAATGGACCACGGCGACCACATGATGGAGATTCGGATTCAGAACAAAGTGAAGCAGGAGAAATCTGGTGTAGATGGTCCGAGGCAGAAGTGGAACTGGAAAAGCAGTCCATCACAGTTAACAATCGCAGAATATGCGAGATACCAGGCTGCTTCTTTTGTATGTACCTAGTTTAAATTGTAAAATTTTAGCATTATCCTCAATCACTGTCTACAGCTATTTCTCAGTATCCTTCAAGACACAGTCTGTGCACAGTCTCTAGCCACTAACCAATGTCTTCCCAGTTGCAGTGTGTGGCCATTTCCCAATCTCCTCCCAGCAGCAGTGTGTGGCCATCTAACCTATGTCTTCCCAGTTGCAGTGTGTGACCATTTCCCAATCTCCTCCCAGCAGCAGTGTGTGACCATTTCCCAATCTCCTCCCAGCAGCAGTGTGTGGCCATCTAACAATGTACTCTCAGCCATACCTGTCATGTTTGAAAGTCTTTTGGCTCATGTGGTTGTTCTGAAAACCACTTAATCAGGTGACTTGAATTTCATTTGTATGAAATGCATTTTGGGTAAAGTATGTTTAGAGGACATTTACTTGGCAAAAATTTGAGACAATTATAGGGTTCCAGGGATGTATGTTTACTCTATTTGCTTGTGGAATTTGGGCAAAATAAACTTGTAATTATTGTTTAACCTTTTGATTTTGAAGCGTTTTTCCTCATACTTATGCCAAATAAAGTGCACACAATTGGCAGCATTGTGGTTTGTCAGTGATGTGGGGTTTGCTCATCCTGTAGTGTGGAATTTGCAGTTTGGAGTCACTCTTGATATGGTTACTGTGTAGGGATTTGAGCAACTGCCAGCAACTTTGACTGATGCAATTACAAAATTAATGAAATTTTAATCTCCATAAAATTTTTTGTTTAGTAAAAATTATAAGGTGTACTCTAATGGCTATTGGTTTATGACCTTTATTATTACAATTTAGTAGTAATAGTAATATTAATGTTAATATATGCCATGATTTGGAAATTTTAGATGAAGTACAAATACAGAAAGCTAGCTGCAAAGAAGTTTTCTAAGGATTCAAAACTGAAATCTGCAAAGACGGGGTCAGAGTTCGAGAAACGAACTCAACCAGAGAAGTAAGCTGAGTTACGTTTTTATATAAAGTCTGTAAGATTTACATTTTGAACATTTTGCAGCTGTACGGCTGTAGAGCTCATGTCATCAGTGCAGAGGTCTATTGGCGCACAATGCACATTCCTGTGTTGGAGATGATTCAGTCCAGGAGGCTCTGGCTGTTCGGGCACATTGCGCACTGTGACAGTGAACAGGACTGTGCAAGAGCTCTATGAGCCATAATATCTGGCCACACAAAAGGTTGGAAGAGACCAGCTGCTTGCTCTCACCACACTTGGATAAGATTGGTAGAGTGGGACCTGCGCTTGCTAAATTTCAGCCTATACACTGGCTGGAGACACCCCCAGAATGAAGATGTATTGTGGAAACAGCTATGATTCGTAGGGGGTAGGCGATTGATGATGATGATGATGATGATGACGACGATGATGAAATGACAACGACAATGCCGGCAGCGACGACAACGACAATTTTTACAGCTGTAATGAAACATTTGCTAGTGTATCTGAAAACCTCGTGGAGAAGCTGTGCACAGATATCATTTGGATTGAAAAAAGATTGTCTTTAAAGTTCACAAAGATGTAATGGAGTCCAGAGTGGAATATATTTCAACAGGATGGTTGTTGAGGTTAAGAAAAGGTATAATTTAGATGAAATGCAGTCATTCCTTGCGATAACCAGCCGTGTATGCACATGTGAATATGAATATTTGTGTAACCTTTTAGAACCTCTCAGAGGTGCTTGAACGTAGCTGTCTTGCTGCTCTAAAAAGATGTGTCTTGAAACAACTTAAAAATGCCATCCTCCTTGAATTGACTTATCGATGTGCTGATAATGGCTTGGAAGAACTGCATAACTTGTCTATATCAAATGAGCACTGAGGATCTTTCCCATTAGGGTGCTAATGTCTCCACTCATTAGCAGCTGTGCTTGCCATGTTGCCATGAACGCAAGGAAAAATCCAACCTGTCAAGGTCTAATTAACTAATGCTAAAGTCCATATGACTTTTGGCATGGCACTTAAATGAAGGTACATCAATACATTGACAAGTCACATGCAGGTCCAGTGAGCATGATATAAATTTTGGTGAATACCAGTGTTAATTCTATTAACTGAAACTGTAACTGAAAATTCCTAAATTACATAACTGTTACTGAAAAACCATAACTGAAATAACACTGGTGAATACCACTAATACTAAACTGCAGTGTTTTATAAATAAGTCGACATTAAACTCACATTACATACAGAATAAATATTGCAACAAAAAAGTAACACACTTACTTACATACATCTGTATAAACTGCTAAGATCAAAGGATCATTTGGCCAAGGCTCAATAACAACAGCAGAAATCCAGTGACAAGAAACTGTATGGTTATTTAGTGCACTTTGTGATTGAGTAAATGCGGAAAGATTTTTAGCCACACATGCAAACACACATGTAAAACATAACCTGCAGATGAAATCTTCTACTTAGCTTGTAGAAACCCAGTATACACCGTCCCAAGTTCTTGTTCTAAAAGACTTGAAATTGTCCAGGCCTTTAATGCCTGTATCTGACATTCATCCATCCATCCACCCATCCGTCCATGGGCTCAGCTGGTTGGAACAAACTCCAATTTGGCGGCACCTTTACGTTTGCAAATTAAATCCATTTGTGGGGTTACACATTTTGACAAGTCAATATCATAGGCTATGCCAGGAGTAAAAACTACATTATTTATGTCCACTGTCACAGCATTACTGAATAAAATGCTGCTGTCAATCCAAATTATCAAATTTTTGCTTCAGTTTTGGCATTTTCTATAATCGGACGATGTTTTATTTGCTTGTTACTGGTTTTTTATGTAGAGAACACCAAATATGGTTTGGTACAAATGTTGATTTATCTGATAAAGAAAAATGGGAGATACAGATTAAAGAACTGGAGAAACTACCAAAATTTCTACAAGTTAGTATTAGCAAGTTTACTTTTTTTTTAATTGCTATTTCTTTTATGTTTGATTTCAGTTTTAATGGATCCTAGTTTGCTAATTCGACAGGCAAACACAAATCTAACCTAATTCATGTAATCCAGAAGCTTCCTTAATGCCTTTGTTGTAAAACACTTGAGGCATATATTTTGTGACACATTCTAGGTAGGGTGGTAGCTAGATTTAAGTCTGATATTTTCTGTATTTTTGTCATTACTACTTATGATACTTTCAATAACTGTCAACCTTGCTACGAAGAGATTTTTTCGCAACTTACTACAGTGACACTAGTTGATTATTTTTATAAGAAAGTTCAGTTTTTGACTGTTTCTGTTGTAATCTGATGCCATCTTCTTCTGTTTGACATCATCTCAACAATTCCGATGGCATCCGTATTTAGGAAGGGAATTTTAAACCTAAGATCAGCGCAACTTCCTCCAATTCCACAAAAGTTCACAAAACATTCTTTATTCTTCATCTGTGGCTTGAAGGCAATGCATGAAGCTAAATCTGCGAGATGGTCTGACTACTTCCTGTTCTCAGAGAGTTCTACAATCCGATTAGGCATTCTTAATGCTCAGTCAATAAGAAACAAGACTTGTACTGTACAAACCACTATTCTTGACAGCTTGTGGCATCTTTTTGCTTGCGGGAACCTGGCATGCTTTGGTGACTTCTTCATTGGCCAACTTGCTCCAGACAGCTTCAAGTGCAGAGACATGCCTAGACATCAGTTGTCCGATCTGATCCCAGGCTCAAATTATCCTGTCCTGCCACATTCATCTGTGGTGTTCCTCAGGGTTCTACGCTAGGTCCCTTACTATTTCTCCTATATTCTGCTCCTGTTCTCTGTCTGTCTGTCTGTCTTTCTGTCTCTGTCTCTTGTATCGTTTAATTACCGTAGTCATGCATATGCTGGCTGACACAAGTTTCTACCAATTTTATACATTGTTCTTGTCTAGTTCACTCAGCTATTGAAATGTCTTCAAATGTGTCTAATGTCTCTGTGCATCACTGGATGACTTAAAACCGATTATGTCTTAATATGAACAAAATTTAAGTTCTCAGGTGTTGTCCTCCCAAATTTAATTTGCCTAACTTTCCTATTTTCTTACAAGATCTACAGATTCTACAAGTGCTCCAAGTACGTGACCGAGGTGTGATTCTTGATTCCAGCTTGATGTTGAAATCTCGTTACCTACATTATACAAGCCTGTTATTTTACCTGAGGCAAACTTAGACCTATTTGTCAGTCTCTAACTCTTGATGCTTCCCATGCTGTTGTCTGTTTACTTGTCTTGCCATGCCTAGACTATTGCAATTCACTACTCAGTTCTATTCCTGTTCGTATTTGTGATTCCTTACAATAAGTTCTGTGTGCTGCTGCTTGCATTGTTCTTCAGCTTCCTTCCAAGAACTCCAGTTGCAGACTTAATATCTTCAAAATTACAATGGGTATCTTATCCAGCTGAGGTCCAGTTTAAAGTTGCTGTCCTTGTTTACAAGACTCTTCATAGTCTAGGACTGAGCTACTTTGCTGACTTATGCATTTCACTGACACCAGAAAAAACTTAGATCAGCTTCCTCTGGCCAACTACTTGTTCCATCTTACCAGAAGAACATGAGTGGTTTCCAAGCCTTTTCACGTGCTGGTTCACATCTTTGGAATTCACTACCACCAGCTTTGAGGGACTCTTCTCGTTAGCTTGTTTCATTTTGAAGACTTATCTTTTTCCACCTACCTGCACTTTTGAGGTGAATTCATACATTAGCACGATATAAGTATCTAATTAATTAATCAATCAATTAATCTATGCAAAATCACATTAAGAAATTTGCAGTCCGCTGGAAAGAGCCATGCAGTAAAGATCCATGAGGCTCTTCAGATTGGAAGACTGGCTACAGGGGGTAAGCAATTTGAAACAGATGAGACTTCAGTCCTTGCTTAAACAGCATCACAGAACCAGTGCTCAGTGTGGGCAGAAACTGGCAGCAAATACCGGAGCCTTGGGCTAGAGACAGAGGAAGACCAGGAACCCAGTTTTTGGCTTGGGGCACAGTAAGAGTCAGAGCATCCTGTGAGCAAGTTGAGTGTTTGTGAACTTGAAGGATAAGCAAAGATGAAAGATAGGTTGGCTGGCTGATGTGTATTATCTTATGAACTATGAGACAAGATTTAAACTGGATTCTTTGATCTATAGGAAGCCAGTGATGTGTTGGAATTTGGGTGTTTTTGTTTAGCAGTCAGGGCAATATGATCTGATAGATACGTTTCACAAGGAGAGAGATTCTTGACAGGAAAGAAGAGGACCTGGTCATTAAGAGATCTGTAATGGGGCTCATGTCATGAGTTGGAAAGGAAACATGTTGCTTGAGGTCAAAGGTTGAGAGGAGGCCCATGAATTTTTATTAATTCTTGTCTGAAGTATCCCAAAGTTGTATATTAAAATCACCAGTTATAATTAATTTTGAAGGTGAGTGGACAAGTCAACTCTGAAAATCTATAAGAAAGCCAAAATGCTGAAGTTATGGAGGTCAATAAATGTTAATAAATGTTAGCCGTCTAATGCCAGAGTTGAGAGTTGTGGCAAGACATTCAGCATACTTTGGGAATGGAATTGGAAGAGGGAAACCAGGCAGCTTAAGGTAAGACTTGTAGAGAAAGGCTACCTTTCCATCTTGACCCTCCAGTAGATGCACCTTCGTGAGAAAAAGATGGAGGCATTATATCTGATGAAAGAAGGTATGGCAGAAAGCTGGCACCAGGTTTATTGAAAGCAAAGCTATCTTTGATATGATTACAGATATTATTTAAGAATAATGGGGATTTGTTAAAGATAGTGTTAGAGATAGACTGATTGTTTAGATGACAGATATCAGTGGTGTTAAAACAGTGAGGGGCAGGATTCAGTTCACTAGACAGAAGGAGCAGGAGGCAAGCAAGTGAAAAGATGTTAACATGTGATCTAGAACCAGATGGGGATGTAGTGCAACCTCAGCCAAAAAGAGATGTGTAGGTAGCTTACATGTTGATATCAATGGTGTTAAAACAACAAGAGCTGGCTGAATTGGGTAAAATGAATAACTTATATGCCAAAGGATCTTTGGAATAGGAGGGTGACATAATGTGCTGGCAGGCAAAAATGTGTGCGAGTTTAAACAGGCTAAGCATGTTGAATTAAGCAGGCCAAACTTTATGCATGGCATAACCTGTTGCTTTTTAGGTTAACTGTCCTGAGTGCAATATGCTGAACCACATAGGCCATGACGTCTTTGGTGTCAATACAGTTCAGTTGTACATGAAAGTTCCAGGATGTCGAACTCCAGGTAATTTTTTATTCCAGTTAATGTAAGTCAGAAAAATTAAACAGTGGCAAGTGTTGTATTTGAATCCTAATGCTTTAGTGTTTCAAGGCTAAAAGATGAACAAGCAATGATGGGACAACCTGTCATTACCAGATAGTAATAGTTTGACACCCATTTATGCCCCAGTGTACCTTGTGTATCTGTCTAACTTCTACCGGCATCATGGGGCTTTTCCTGGTTTGACCATCACTTTGAAATAGGTTACGAAGAAAGAATTTTAATACAGGAACTCTTGAGCCTTCTCAAGACCGTGTTCTATCAAAAGCTAAAAACAATCTTCAGTTTACATTACATACATTTCTGATCATTCTATTTAATCGTTAATGTGGATTCAAGGACACTGCTGAGCAGTCTTCCTGAAGTGCAAATATGTAAATGTCTGTTAGCATTACATTACATCCATTGCATCATGTAATGATCTACTTCACTGATTCCTTGCAAAGTTCAGCAGTTACAGTTTTGCACAGTAGCAACACTGCATCATGTTGACTTATGAGAAGCTTCAGTTGAAGGTTTTCAGAAGGGACATGTAGTCACACCACTGGGCCCAGGAATCTCAAAATAGTAAGACACCTGATTTGATAAGACAACTATAAAATTCTTAACCATACCGTTCTTTTTCTTACTTCCATTTCGACAACATGAACATTCAGATCTGCTGTCTTGCCACCCTGATCTTTGGTTCTGATTTGGAACCAAACTGACAAAACCTGCATTGTTGATATTGTTAACCAAACTGACCAAACCTATGTTGTTGATTTTGTTTTGACCGAGCACCTCTGAATAAACCAATACTCATGACTTGCTCCCACAAACCTGCTGGCTTTTGGCTGCTGAATCTGTGTGATATTGCTAATAACATTTTAGCTTTTGAAGTTGGATATTATTTGAAAAATGTTTTGGCTGAACAGGTCACCAAGAGAATAACAACTTCTGTTCCGTGAATATTAATGTGGGTCCTGGAAGGTGTGAATGGTTCTGTATTCCATCAAAAAACTGGAGTCAGATGGTGCAAATGTGCCAAAAGTAAGTTCAACACTTTGTGCAGTATCCACACAAGACAGCTCTATTTGAAAGTGAATTATACTGATATATACAGTTTTACAAATTAAGTTGAAGAAAATTTTAACTTGGATAAAGCTGTAATTTTGATATTGAACCATTGTTCTATTTTCATAATTCAGACTTCAGTTTTCTGTCTGTGACCCTTCAAAGATGGGTGTAAGGTGTGATTAGGATTAATTCTTTTAGCAGATTGAAGATGACTAGAAAAAAATGGATGCACAGTAAAAAAATCTAATGGTGACTTATTTCAGGCGTGGTCTTGATTACCTGAAGGGGTCTTGGTGGCCGGATATTCGGGATTTAACAGATCGTAATTTTCCAGTGTATTACTGTGAACAGCGTCCGGGTGATGTGATCTGGATTGGACCTGGCACGGTTCACTGGGTTCAGTCCACAGTACGTATATGTACAGTTCATCTTGTTAAAGATTTTATTCTAACATTACGTAAAGTTAAGTTGTGAATTCATCCTAAGTTTGCAGATATTTGGACCCTTCTGCTGCAATCCAATGCATGAGAATTATTTTTCAAGTTTCAACAGAAAATATTAACAAAGACTGTTTGTTATCTTATCTAAGTAACTTGTATGTGGAGTTGGATTGGCAAAACAGACCAGCAGTTCAAAGGAATAGTCTGCCATTTATGTGATGACAGTTAATCTCCTGGTCAGTTCTGATGACCCAGCAATACTAATCTACATGCTGGCAGACATGTGTGGGTTCGCTGGATTATTACTGTTTATAAACTGGCTTTTCCTGTTCAGTAGTTCGTATTGGACTGTCTTCATTAAACAGGGTTGGTGCAACAATGTAGCATGGAATGTTGGTCCACTGATTAACGATCAGTATGTGCAAGCCCTCCAACGATACGAGTACAACAAGCGTGTAGCTTTCAAGTCGATTGTTCCAATGACACAGGTCTCTTGGAATCTGGCTGCAGCCTCCATATCAATTGCAGACAGAGAGCTGCGCGAATCCTTGAAACGAACCCTTAGGCTGAGCCTGAAACAGTGCAGACGGTTAAAAGAATATGTTGCCAGAAAAGGCAAAGATGTCCGCTTCCAAGAACGCTTGCCTGACGAACTGACTCGCTACTGTAGCCATTGTGAGGTAGGCTTACTGCTACTTATGCTCTGATTATATGATTGCTTTGTCTGAGGAACCGAAGTACTGCTGTAGCCTATGTTGTATAAATTTAATGTTAATTATGTTCTGTTTCCATCATTAATTGTAATAATCAGAATTGGTAACAACCAATCAAATGGCACAGTCTTCCCTTTTTATAACAATGGTTACATATTGTAATGACTAGCACCTGCTTTGCACTGGTGGCAGGCACACAGGTTAATGTTAGTTGTAAAGTCCTATTCAAGCCACCTGGTGCTATAACAGCTAATATTCAATATTAGATGCTGTAACCACATTTTTTGCAATGCTTCTGTAGCTGTAATAGGATATTTGACCCTGGCTGAAGCCAGGACCAATTCTAATGCTTGTTGGCTCAGTTACAATCAATTAAACTGATCATAAATAAGACCTGTTACAATCATTGTTTTGCCCTTTTTAACCGTCTACCTGTTCGAAGTCGATGGAAGCATGAATTCAGTTTCTCCAGACTGTGGCAGCTTCCCAACCCATTGTATCTACCTTGCCAATTCTTTGGTTAGTTTAAGAAATGCAGTTTCCATTTACAGTTAATTCAGAGCTAGCAGTAAAAGTTGGTCTAAAATGTCTTCTTCAAGACATTCATTGGCACATCCTTCACTGAAGACTTATGCCTTGGATTAGTACACATCACAAAATAAATTGAAATCTGTGATGTGACTGGCCCACAGTACTGGCCTGTTCCTCGAGTAATGACCAGTTAAGCTTTGGCTCTAGGACACAGAATCTAGATATATTACAGAAATCCGGCTTTGTACGACATACCAGAGAGAGATGCCAAAACATGGTGATATACAGAAAGATGCCTGGTATCATGGATACCATGCATGTGCTGTAGAGTAGACAAATCTGACCTTAAACAAACGAATCTTAAGGAGTTGTTAATGAAGCTCGATACCTTAACAACACAAAAGTTATAGTATACAGTTTGTGCTGCATGAATTTCCAAAAAGTACCCATAATTAGTGTTTTTATTAGATATTTGACATCACTTGTTCTTATTCACTTATTATTTTTATTAAATATTTGGCATCCCTTATTCTGACAACTGTTGGGTCAAAAGTAATTCTTTTGACTGGTGCTGTGTAACTGAACTGTGATACAGTTACTCATATGATTTTGTGCTTTTAGAATATTATAATTTTATGTTAGTTTTGCATTAACAAAGGCAGGCAAGATGCTATCTCTTTTATTCAGTGAGAATGAACATGTTTAATGGAAGCTTTTTTCTATATTTTCTATATCTGTTGGGCTGTTATCTCATAAGTCTCACGTGTCTATTCATGTGAAAATTGGCCAAGAAGAAAATAAAGAAAGAATAAACAAACAAATGTTACAGTCCATGTCATGTTATGCACTGCTATAACACAGGATTCATATCAAATACCGCTTTATAGTGAGGGCCAAGTTGAACTGAAGTGGTATTTTGCAACCGTGTACATGTCTATGTGGCTGTGTATTTGCAGGTTGTAGGGGGGGTAACAAAGCATTACAACTTGTTATGGTCATGAAAACAAGTCTAACTAAATTCAACCTTATCTTGCCACGGACATCATTGGACTTGTAAAGGCTGTGAGAAACTTCTGCTTAATTTGAAGTTGCATTTTGCAATGGAAGGATTATCAAATAAATTCAGTTTGAATGCTTTTTATTCTTTGTTTTGATTTTCTGCTTTCAGATGCCATAAACTTTTGGCTGCGCATATGGACTGCCATAAATAATATATGTGCCAATAATTATTTTAGATCAATGAAGTACATAGATAACACCTTAAAATGAGCTTTTGTTTGAAAGAAACAATATATAATAAAGAAAATCTTGCTTTATTGAGATATTTATTTCATGCAGATAACTAGTCTAGTTTTGTGAAAAAGGTCTGGGAGTTGCAACTGCTTCTCACTGCTTTGCTTCAGTGTAGCAAATGCAACAGTTCACATTGCATGGTTTTTAGATGCTCAACAGTGCATTTCAGACCATCTAAAAGTAGGCTGTAAGCCATCCATGGCCACAGTTGATGGAACGTCATCCAATTTATCTTTGTCCTCCTCTTACGCTGTCTAGCATATTAGATCTAGCAGTTGTCCTAGAGAATCAAGTAAATTATTGTAATGATGCAATTAAGCAATTGGTAATGATGGCAGAATAAAAATCTCATACATACTTTGGACAGTCTATGAGCAAAAATCATACAGAAATACAATATCGCCACTTTATAGAAGTTAATGTGGTATAATACACAACCTTTGAGATCCTGTAGTACATACCTTGGAGAGTTCTCTGCCAGCAAAAATCATGTAGAATCAACATTTTATAGCAGCTAGCGCTGTACAATACACAACCTTCAACAAACTGTCAGCTTGACAAACAATGAGAAAAGAAAGTTAAGTGCTGCAAGGAACATGTGCTATACGAGTGTTTCTTTCAAAGATCACATGTTAAGTAAATCTGAGATCCACAGCTGTGACCGTGTTATACCCAAATTCGCATTAGTATCAATGTATGTTATAGCAAGGGTGTTGTGTATACATATGCTGCATGCATTTTTAAAATAGTCTTATTGTTGAACTTGCAATTGTTTGAGTTTAGGATAGTGGCTACAGCAGTGGATTAAACTAAAAATCTTATAGGGCGACTGAAAGTTTTCTTCTGATATCAAGGTAGACGTGTCATTTAAATTATCAGCTTATAATGTTTTAAGTGAAATCAGTTTGAAAAAATGTGTTATGTTCAGGTGGAAGTGTACAACGTTGTATTTGCTGCTCGAAACCAAGTGTACTGCTTTAAATGTGCAACTAAAAGTGGCCCAGAGCTTAAAGGTTTTCATGTTCTTGAAGAATACGACTTCGATGTCCTCACAAATATTTACGAGAATTTTGTGGTTGACCAAACAACTTCAGTAAGCATCAAGTTTTAATAAGTTTATTAAGGATTTTTACTTTGACCTATTATTCTTTTAAAATGCCTTAATTCATTTAAGAGCGCATTATCAGGCTTCAGGTGTCAGAGGTTTTCTTTTTTACTGACACCATTCTGTTACTTGTCATTTTATTTGATGCTGATTTTGAATTGTTTGGGCAGAAATTTGTTCAAGAGTTTGACTTAACTTGTGCCCCCTTGCCAACTTGGCTATGTCTAGTACACTGCCCATAAACTGTCACTGGGAAGATCAGGCGGCAAAGGTATAATGGCTGGCCACCCACCGTCATATGCTGAGGCTAAGAAAATGAAGTCACTAAGACTTGATTCACATGGCTGTCTCAGGACCAGCTAAAGGACTGCTGTTCTTCTCTTCTTTGAAATTTGTGAATTAGTTCTGAATTGATAATTTGTTTTGCACGCACTTTTCTTGTATCATATTTACCTAATTGTACTGCCTCAGAATTCTAGAATTTCTGGCTCATTACCATACTTAGTAATTACCTTAGTAGTTAGTGATTTACTGCATTCATTTGTGTTCATTCACACATATATAGTAGTACTGCTGCTTGCTAATAAGTCATTATACATTATACATGCATCGTTGATATTAAGCTATTGTTGAAGGAGGTCTGCAATTGGCAAATGAAAAGGATGACATTGTTCCACAGAAACCTGGGACTGTGCAATGAACTAGTTTTCATTTGCTGATTAAAAATGGTTTAGTGTGGATTAATATGGGGATGTCAGGGAACAAGCCTTCAAAAGGGCATGTAAACTATGTGGCTTGTAAAATGGGATAATGCTGAAATAACCTAAAATTTTCTCTAATGCCGTAAAAATTCTGTTAACTAAACCCATACACAGTACAGTATGCTTATTTACCATAGCTTCATTTAATTTAACAAAATAAAACATATTTTACTTGTAGCTTGTGATCTAATTTTAAAAAACCTCAAAAACACAAGATACTAAAAGTTGATTACCTTATTATAATGAAATTTCACAATAAATTTAGATTTAACTGTAAAAATAATATTTATAATGTTTTGGAAAGTGATTAGCACGGACAGTACATCTAGAACTTGCTTCAACATAATGTCCACAGAATTTGTATTCCAAGAGTCACACCTTAATTAAAGTTAGGTTCATCTAGTTCAGGTGGAGGTTTTACAAAATACATTCTTTTAGTGTGGTTCTGACCCTTAGCTCTATTTTTCTTTACAAAATCGGTCATCTGGTATAAGCTTTACATTTTTATAACATTCAATAAGTCTAATATTGGCCGAATCATTGTACTAGAATTTTTCAGATGGCAGCACAGATAGCTCTCATGGGTAATGCTTTCTTCCCAAACCACAAACTTGTGCACATTTTCTTTCAAATCTAACTTCCAAACTACATTCATTACAGATTCACACAGCTTTGTTTCTTTTTTACCAGACTTATAGAATGGACTGGCATACCAAAATCTAGAAAGTTGCCTTTCGTTTCACCACCATAGAACAGATTTATAGCAGCAAGTTTTTCCTCAGCAATGTATGAACGTTGACATTTGACTCTGCCATTATAAAATAAGGGATACGAAAAAATATTTTAATCATGTGTAGCATGACTATGCATGATGTGTCCTACCAATACAGCAATGAAAAGGAAATTAGCCTTACAGAGCATGTTTATGTGATCTAATTAAACCTACTTCCTATGTTTAGGTGTTTAGTTGCGCTACACTGCAGCTCTTTGTTCCACACATTAAGAAATAAGGGATGTTAATAACGAAGCATGCTGTGTTTAGCTATTAACAAAAGTTAATAGTTTTGGAGACATGATGGTTCTTTACACTCTGAAGAATCACAGGTTAGCCAGGAGCGCGTAAAACGTGGCCACAATAATTTTGATGTTACTTTTTCCTTTTATTGTAGAATGATTCCGAAGCTTCAGAACAAGAGGTAGCGTAATTCCTCAGGACTTTATGCGAAGACATTGTTGCTGCACGTGACTAGGATGGAAGAACAAGAACCAGACCCACCTGCCGGTTCCAGATTTTTTCACTGATGTCATCCACATTGCCAGTGTTTACCTGCACCATTGTTAGTTATTCTGTGGTACCTGGCTATCTCCTGTTTATCTACACCACCTGTGTTACTGCGTCTGTGTTTCATTCTGCATTGTTTCAGTTTTTCCGATGTTGAGTGTGACCCTTCATTCTGACTGATAAGTTAGTGTTTGTCATGTGTATATTGTGTATATTTAGGTCATCCAAAGCATTTTTATAGTTAATAATAATGTTGATTGTTGTTCAGTGTTTTGCATTTTCTGATTTAACTGATCGAACAAGCGGCCTTTGCAGCGTTATTTATTACGTGATGGTCTCTGTTATGTGTGAGATTGTGTCTTCTCTTAAGTGCCGTCTGTAAGATTATACGTCCATCATTTGTGTGTTTTATGTATTTTCACTGGGTTAATTTATTCTTACTTGATTTCCTGACTTAAGCTCTTCTCTTGTTGTGACAGGAAACAATGTTCGCTGTTTTGTTGCTCGGTTGTTGTGTTAAAGCTGGAAATTCCACCCAGGCTTCTTGAGGAGTATCAAAGTCTGTGTTTATTTTCTTAAAATTTGCTTTATTTATATTAATCTCAACAATTAACTTCAATTTATGATAAAGTGATTGTCATAAATTGCAGATAATCTGCAACTGTTCTTAGTATTAACTGCAAAGAGCACCCCACAGACTTTAATTGGTTTATAAAAAAAAATAGAGATTTTATTGGAGCATCTTGGATTATTGCAGCTGTGGTCAGGCTTTTACGAGGAATGCAGGAATGTTACAGAGGGTTTTTGCAGTGCCCTATTTACTCAGGAGTGTTGCTTGTATACAATTTGATTGTTAAGACCGTTATGATCTTCCATTAGCAAAATATTTTCTCTAGAATGATATTTTTCTGTAACATATGTTTCTGTGTTTGATTTTGAGCAAATATGCATATCACTTATGATGTTTGGAGTATGTTTCTGTGAAAGATGATCTCATTTATTCTGTCTTGTTTCTCAAGTTGTTTATACTTGGTGTTCATCACAACTGAAGGCACTTTTATGCATTGACTGGTTTATAATTAAGCTCAACAGCACTAAGTGCCAAAGCCTTATTGCAGTTGACTGTTTTTTACTGATTACTCCATTGATTTTGATAGATGCATACATTGTGATTGATGTAGCAAATGTTTATTGATGTTGGCACATGTTGATATTGACGACATGGCGAAGATATTGCTCAAGAAATTAGCAGCACTCATTAAACTGTGTTTATTTGTGTCAATGGCTTTGCAAGTAACATGGCTTCACTTATCTCAGGTTATTTTCTTATATTTGTACTTATTTAAATTTGTGTTTTATATTGTTGTGCAGTGCAAACACATTTTAAATGTTACTCAGATTTCCCATTCCATGGTCTTCATCAGATATGTGGCCTTAATGCTAATTTACATGTAGTGTTTGTCATAAATGGTACATACCGCAACAGCACAATTCCTAGTATTTAAAAAACTACTTTTACCACAGATCTTGAAGTTTGTGCTCCTGTTGTGTATCTATGTTATAATGTGCTTAGACGTGTATGTATTTGCCTGTGTGGTCTGACTGTGGTGTTATCTGACAAATAACAAGGTTTTGGCAACTGCTTTTATGGCCCATAGCTAATGGGGCAACAACAGGGGATTTTATAAATGTTAGAGATAGTGGGACTTGTAAATGTAAGAGAGGGAGAAGGAGAGTGGACAGAAAGAAATGTGGAGCAACAAGGTATTTTCCCGATGAGAGTCAGTTTGCTGAACTAGCACTAGGCAGGAGAGGCTAGTACATGTTTAGTGCAAAGCTTTGTAAGTGTAATTGTAATTGTAATCAAGAACTTATAAAGCGCCACTTCAAGATAAAACTCATCGGAGGCACTCCTGGCCTGATGTCCCAGAACTAATGGGGAATAATATGGTCTTCAAAGGCTTGCAGAAAAGAGAGGGGAGAGAAATAGAGATTCCCACTGAAGATCACCAGACAGGTCATTCCATGAAGCAGGGCCAACAACGGTGAAGCTGTGTCACTGTGCGGTGGTAGTTCGAACCATAGGGACCATCAGATCTCCCTGAACAGCCGATCACAACAGTCAGTGACCAGGGACAGTAGAAACAGGGACACAAAGTTCCCTTACGTAAATTGGAGGCAGCTGCGCACAAGGATCAGAATTTTAAAGAGAATGTGATTTGTTCCTGGATGATGTCCAACCGCTTCCAGCTTAATCCCTGAGTCACTTGACTGATCTGGCTTGGTAACTGTTGACAGGTTACATAGCTTCTCCGCTTCTGTGTGCTACCAGGGTGTAACATTGGACTGTTAGTGTATGAAGACTGTATGTCGAACATGATTTGATCATCTGCATCAGCTCTGTACTATAAGCCACTCATTCTCTGCCAAAGCTGCATGATGCATGCGTTCATATGCACCGGGGTGATTGTGGCAATGCCATTTGTGTGGGCCTCCCTCTTTTCTGCATAAATCAACTTCAGTCTGTTTTAAACATTGCAGCTCAGTTGGTAAAATTCCAGAGTTATGTAATTAGCTACATGTGTGATGAGCAACACTGATTCCCATGCAGACGCGTTGAGTTTAAGATCTTTATGCCGATGCGTAACTGTATTTCTGCATTAATGTTGCAGTGCAAACCACTTACCTGCTAATCTTTCCCATTGATGTGAATCTTGTTTTCAGACGTTAAGATAGTGGTTGCATTCTGTTGGTGCTTTGACGCTCATTTTGTTTTAACATTCTTCATCCAACACTGAATAAAGTTGCAAGCAATAATAATTCCTGGAAGTTGTTACAGTTGTGGTCATATTTGATATGAAGGATTTTGTGGTAGTCGTTCCAGAATCTCTTGCCATCTTTCACTTTGGCGCTGCGAATTTGTAAGCCAGCAAATTCGTAATCGTAATCAAAAACTTATAAAGTGTCACTTCAAGATAAAACTCATCAGAGGCTCTCCCGGCCCAATTTCCCATGACTAGTGGGGAATAACAAGGTCTTCAAACGCTTGCGGAAAAGAGAGGAAGGAAGACAGAGGAATTCCCGCCTAAGGTCACCAGGCAGGTTGTTCCATGAGGCAGGGCCAACAACGGCGAAGCTGCGACGCTGAGCAGTAGTGCGAGCCATAGGAACTACCAGGTCTCCCTGGACTGCCGATCGCAGCAGTCGGTGGCCAGGGACAGAAGAAACAGGGATACAGAGTTCCCTTAGATAAATAGGTGCACTGCCAACAAGGCAGCTGCGCACAAGGGCCAGAATTTTAAACTGGATGTGTTCTCGGATTGGAAGCCAGTGGAGTTTTTCCAGCATGAATAAGGAGATATGGCCAAACTTTGGAATGCCGCCAATCAAGCGAGCTGCAGCATTTAGGACAGACTGAAGTTGGGAGAGGGAAGAGGATCCAAGACCGGCAAAAACCATGTTTCCAAAGTCAATTCTGGAGCAGATAAATGCGTGGACTAGAGTGATGGAGGCCTGGGTTGAAAGGGAGCGTCGCATAGTGCGTATTTGGCGAAGGTGGTAAAAAAAATTTAAATTAGTGCTTAGCAGTATATGATAGGTTTTTTATTAAAAATTAATTTAGAATGTAACTGCAGAAAAATGAGTGGTGCATAACAAAGTAGTGTAGCATCAAAAAGTTAGCGAATGGTTTTCGATTTCATATGTTAGTTATGAGGCATCCGAATGTGTATGTTTGAATATGAGCAGCATTCTTGTGATACTTCCTTTAAAACGTTGGCCCTAGAACCGATTCTCAATACGAAAAGCTGATAGATTTTCATTGCAAATATTTCGTATATTACTAAATGCATTATGAAATGATTGTATTGCAGTTACTTTTCATCGTTAGATTGGTATTTCCTTACTCAGTATTAGGACTGGCCACTCGCCCTCGTATGCCGAGACTGAGAAAAACGAAGTTGCTAGCACTTCATACCAATGGCTGCCTCTCGGAGCTAGCTTAAAGCACAGGTTTTTAAAGCTGATTGGCTGGCTGGCTGGTCGAATGCTCGATTGACTGGCTGATTGACTACCTGACTTGGGTTGTTGGCAGAAACTATGCTATAATCCTTGCGAGTGAAAGACCAAAAAAGAGACAAAGAAAAACAGGGACACATACATACAAAGACAGGGCTAATGTTAGCCCTATAGGTCAGGGTCAGAAGGCCCAACTGGGTCTCCGGACTGGGCAACAATTTTACATCATAAAGGTTAGCAAGGAGCAGCTTCATGAGGTGCTTGGAAGGTGCCATAAAATGTTCAGTTACATAATTAGGCCTACGTTACAGCCAAGCAAAATAAAGAATTTGTGGCATTATATTATATTGCAGCCAGACAAAACAAAAAAACCGACTAAGTTGTGATAGTCTCCATCAGTCACTTGCAACTTTGCCTTATTGGTGTACATCTAGAATGTTGACATGACGGTAAGTAAATATTGCATCTGATAGTGCTTAAAATCAACACCCTCATGCTGATTTTTAAACCATGGCAGCTAGTTGACTTGGTCAGTGGGTGCAAACCCCAGTGATACAACCCCTAGCAAATCTAATCCTTTTCCTAATACATACTGAGCTAAATTAACTCCCAGTGTTCATCAGAATCAAGGCAAAGCCCTTTTAAAATCCAAAGTCCATGCTAGAATACTGCATATAACTCCTGAATATTGGCATCACCTGAATAAAGGAATCCAGAATGCTGTCACCAAAACCTCCAAACACCATCACATCAACACTTCTGAAATCACTTCACTAGCTTAAATTACTTGAACTATAGAGTACACAGTCTTATCACCTTCATGTACATACCCTACAATGCAATCCTTCCAACTTTCCAATATTCGTCAGTTATTTACAGTTCAACCTTTACACTCGCTTCTCTTCCGGCCTTGTGCTTCTTGGCTCTTCCAGTACCTCATCCTTACAATTTAGAGATCGCTAAATAGCCAGAGATGCTCCACAACTCTGGAAAAAACTCCCACTAGAATTACAATTTTATCTGATGCATCCTGCAAACTCACCAACAATTCACCCTTTCCAAACTTTGGAAACTTCTTTCACTCAAAACAGAAAACACTCCTCTTCCTCAGATCCTATTCTGATTCCTTCTCTACTCCTTGTCTCTCTCTTGCCACTCTAATTTTAAACACCATCTACCATAGCAGTCTGACTATCTGCCTGCCTGATCCTTGGATCTTGACCTGGAACTGAATCTGACCTCGCCTACTCATTGATTTTGTTTTGACTGAGCACCTGTAAATAAACTGGTTCCCACAACTTAGCTTCTTTGGGCGCTGTAGAAATCTTGAGTTTACTATTACAATTTGCAATTCTAAAGCTAAAATTGTTTACATTAGCTAAGGAATAAATTTATGGTGCTTGTGAATTTCTGCTGTAATTTCAAATGTGCACATCGTACTAAGCATTCTGCATAGGCCATATACATTATAAGCCTGAACGTTTTTTCATAGCGACTGCTTTGCATATTGGTCCTATTCATTTTTCAATAAATGCGACCAGTCATCAGATCCTTCACCACTTCACCACTAGTAGTTATATAGCTGTTGCAAGATAACTTAGAAAAAATCAACATTCAAGGATCCGCAAAACAGTTAAATCGCGTAATATTAGGTTGGCAAAATAATTTAATGTTAAAGCAATATATGCTCAGCTGCCCTTTAATGTCAAACTGTTTGCTTCTAGGATCGTTATGTATCCTGTCATGTAAGGATACATAAGAGTATAAAACAGTATAAATTATATAGCAGTGGATAGTGTATAAGGGTCATTCCAGCTCAACTCAACCAATGCCTCCCACCCGACCATCTCAGAATTGCCTGAAATTTTAATCACATGTTGCAAGACGTATTGGATGGAAAAACCCCAAATTTTTTCTGCAATATTTAAAATACTTTCCAAGATGTCGTTGATTCCGTGACCCCACTCTCCAAAGGCATTTCGCGAAACTTCAAGATTTCCACTTTTTGAGAATTGATAGGGCCTATCTCGAGAGCTGTTAGACCAATTTAGGAAATTTTTTCTAGCTGTACAGTTTCTTGTGCAGATTACAAAAATATGAAAGTATGAAATACATGACTGTATGTTAGTTCTTGTCTGCCAACTTTGAGACGCCTATTATCTTATATAGTGTAATCGAGATTACGATTATAATAGTTAAAGCAAAGATCTTAGAGTCGTAGTCTACGACTCTAAGATCTTTGGTTAAAGTATGTTATAGCACAAGCGAAAATAATCCACGGGCATGCACAACTACACGTGGCTAAAATACACCGATTCATGAATATACTTTTGAACAATTTGGATTTAAAAGTCGGTAAAAAACATCAGGCTGTTAACCGGAATACAAAGCAACAATTTATCCCATGTGGTGGGGCTATGCTGGGGCACAGGCTAGGGCTCGGCTCCAGGCTTTGATGCTGGGGCACAGTCTAGGGCTCGGCTTCAGGTTTTGGTGCGGAGACTCGTGCGTCTCCACTATCTTCCTGGGGACTCCCAACGTTCGATGATCTCTGTGGCATAGCCGATGCTCGTATCTTTAAAGCAATCTTGATCAACCCAAATCATGTCTCTAAATCAGCTACTCCCACCAGTTAACACTCAGTTATTCCCTCCCGTTCCACACCCATGATCACATTATTCCTTCTACTGACAATTTAACGCGTAAATGTTTTATTATTAGGATGTTGTATGCATATTAAGTTTTCTGGTGTTCTTAGATACTTATAAACCGATGTGCGATTTGGTATTGGTTAGTAAAGAATATACTTACTTATTCACTTACTTGTCCGATGAAAATACAGGCTATTTACTTACTTATTTTTGATAAATTCACGTATCAAAGGGCGATATTCCGTGATGGACGCGTTGAACAAATTAAAGGTTCGTTTTAAACGTTGTATTTTGTTTGCTTTGGAGCAACTGATGCTTAGAATCATTTCACATTTTCTATATTTTTCATCCAGCGCGGTTTTTATAGGTTTGTGTTTATATATTACAGTTGAGACATACAATGGACAGATAGCGTTTATTATCGACCACGGCATAGTTGTGGAAAAAGCTGAAACAGCATTTGCGGTCGGCGCTGTGTTGCTATGATTTGTCTATTAAGTCGACGGTAGATTACAGACTCAATTGTGTCGAGAATAGTAACTGCATATTAAATAAATACTGGTTATGGTTGATTTTGTGTTTTTTATGTACGGGGAAAATTGTGCATTTATTATTTAAAGGTGAAACTGTGCAGCTGACTTAATCGCTCATTTGCCAACTATAATATACGGATAAAATAAATCAGTATTTGATCTGATGTGCGGCCTCTAATGTGGACTCATGATATCTTTGTTTTCACTGTTTGATAAGCTTATTTAAAAGTGTTTTTGTAAATGTCCGTAAACACAAACGTTTTGAAAGTGATCTTTAACTTAAATGCTCGATATTCATTAATGTCTAGTGTATGCATATATAATGTAGACAGAACTATCGATCTTTACTGATAATTTGCTATTTTCATTGTTGTTACAACAGAACAAAATCTGACATTTTCTGTAAAATCTTGCTGTTATGAAGTAAATAAATAAATTTATAAACTTACAGGGGTAATCTAAAATGCAGAAGAACTTTCTAAACTTACCAGTTGATCATTTGAAGCACTAAAGCATTGAACTGTTTGTTTAAAGATTTCGGTTAGCTGATTATCAGTCAGCTAGACCATTTAGTGTCTGTATCCCGACACCTACGATATTCGTACGTTAATTTGTTGTTACTGAATTTTGGACAATTTATTGCTCATCAGATGAAAATACAGGCTACTTAGTTACTTATTTAAGATAACCATCATCTGTTAGGACCGTTTAACATGAATTTGCAATAACTCATAAGTGCAATGGACCAGCACACTTCTTAATGTTTTGCTCTGCTTGTATTTATTTAATAATTGCAAAGTGAAACTTTTTGCTTTGTTTATTCAGACTTTTGAAAATATTTACAACCTTGTTTCTTGCTAGGTTGTTGATTTGAGGAAGATGTTAAAGGACAAAGGGCTGAGTACTGATGGCAGCAAAGCGAACCTCGTAAAAAGGCTTTACGAGTCTGGTGATAAAAGTATGTTCAGCTTCAAGCAGTGTTTGAACATAACAGTATTTACTGCAAGTCTTTCTGCAACTTCTGAAGTACCAAAGCTTCGGACATTCAGTTTTTTTGTTTTATTATTTTACATCGTAAACCTGTACCATTTTAGCCTATAATGTCAAGACTTTTGAAGATGTTGTAAAATGAGTTGTACAGTGTTAAAGTCATGTTAAAAGTTAGTTTGCTTATCCTGATTTTATGCTTGTGAGTGTTGGTAATGGCTAAATGCTGAGTCACAAAGTACAGCTCTCTTGAGTTTTTTTTTTGGAATTGGCATGCTACAGTTGTGCAAGAAGTGGTCAGAGAGTAGACAACTGGGCATTAATGGAACAGCAAAACTTAAGAGATGAGAAAAATTAACTTATGTGATGGATTGTTTTGCCATGTCATACAATATAGGAAAACATTTGGATGGCATTCGAGGTATTGTTTCCTTTTGATGTTTGCTAACTGCAGAAATGCGAATGTATGTTTATAGTTATTGTTTAAATAATATTTTAGATCTAAGCGACAATGACACGAGTCAGGAAAATCTTGATGTGAGTAAATTTGAGGAATTTTTTGCTATCCTTCTGTATTTGAATTCTTCAGACAACAGTTCTTTTTTTGGAGTCGTTATGGCTTTTAGCTTTTCAGATTGCTGTATACTCATAATAAACATATTATTTTATGACACAACTAAAAACTAAAGCAGCAGCTATGGCTAATGGTTTCATTTTACAGTAATGTCACAACAAAAATCCAGATTAGATTAGCAGCTGGCATTCAAGGTGCAGAATTAGTAAGATAGCTAGAGCTCATGATTGCACCAGTATCAGTGCTGTTAGTTTCTTTCCAACCATATATAAAGTTTTATACTGTTAGTTTCCTATCAAAACGGTATAAGAAGTTAGACTTTATAGATTAGACTTTATAAACTGTTTATAATATCGCATCATTTTTTTACTGACATTGCACTAATTTTCAGTTTTGTATGCATAGCCATCGTAAAGTCTGGGGCCTGGGGGTGTATGGGCATTTGTGTCACACTAATAAAGATTACTTATTTACTTTAAACCATTATTTAAGATTAGTATGATTTTAGAATTATTGAATTCTGTGATCATCATATTTCCCTTGTGAATTCCACAGAAATTCGAGACTACGGCACAGCATTCTGATTGACTTACTAATTAATTTATGAATGTGCTGAATTCTACGTGTATTGTTCTGTGAGAACAAAACATTCCTGTTATCTGTGAAACTTTATGGCACTTGGGTTTCTGTAGCTGAAATCAGACATTTGAGTTTGTCATATCTGTTTCACATTAATATGTGATGACTTTAAGGTCACGACTCATTATCTAACATTTCTTGATACCATTTCCAGATAATGAGAATTTATTGGCAAACTTTGAGTTTTTGAGTTTTCATTCATCTCAGTGTAGGTTACTGACAATCTGCTATGACTGTAATCTTATTTATTCTTTAGACTGATGAAGACCTTATTCTGGGAAATGATGATAACAGTGACACAGTTGAAGCAAGGAAGCCTGTAACAGCACCTGAAGCAAAGGCGGCAGCCACGCCATTAGTGCTGACAACAGTGTATGTAATTAATTGCCTCTGCAATTTCATTTACTATAAATGCTCTTGATTCCTGTAATGTCATTATGTAATAATTTAATTTATTCATGTTGCATAAGTTAACTATGTCCACAAATTTGTTTTAGGTGCTTCTGTGCATAAGTGCAGTGGACTTAAATTTAAATAATTTAGTTTCAGCGTTCGCTAAACTGCACCAGAGCTTCCCTATGATCAATAAGTTTATTTGAAATTGTTTTGCTAGAAACATAAAATGAACTTATAAAATCTGTTAATGATTGATTGTGGGATAATAGCATTTCAATATTCATTTAAGATTTACGTTTTAAGAGTTACTTTAATATTTATTAGATACATTTTTGTGTAGGGAATCAAGTGCCACGGCAGCAAAATCTCCGACCACTCTAACAAAGATTTCATTTCCAGATGAACCATCGAAAGTGACTCCAGCTAATGGAGTAAGTCAATTCTGTCAGTTTTCTGTGTTTTGATACTAATATTTTAAATATTTATGTAAAACTCCTACAAAAAAGAGCCTCTCATAAATGCTGTGACTGACTTGCAGAAAATCGAAATTGGCCACAGCCAGTAATGAAAATGTTGTAGGTATGTGTATGTGGGTCATTCAAACCCTATTGCAACTTATAAGTTTATGCCCCATTCTCTGATTGGGTCAATGAATGTCACATAGTAAAAGTTTTAATGGACGTAACAGTTGATTACAAAACTTTGATGAGTATGCAGATGAACTGAACTGAAAGAGCAGAGCTACAAAACTTTATGAAAAGGAGATAGCGAAAGTTCTGGGAACAAAGAAGACACAGGAAATGGACAGAGAAATGGAGGAAGGTAAAATGGAAAATGTTGAATATGGCCGGACAGAGTCAAGAAGATTGTTTAACATTTTGTTGGATGTTTTTAAAGTTCAAAATATAGTTTGTTCTTCAGTGTATGAAGGTTGTATGCTTTTAAGATTCCCTGTCATCCTAGTAGTCTGAGAAAACATTTTTACAGAAAATGGAAGAAAGAATTAAAAGATTTGGTGTGGTTTCTGAAGATGTTAAGAAAAAGTCTCGAGCTGAAAGGCAAGTAGATAACTTCCTACTGTGTTGCATAATTAATTACAGCTTCTTATGTAGAA
Source organism: Norana najaformis (assembly GCA_964023275.1). Lineage (NCBI taxonomy): Eukaryota > Metazoa > Annelida > Clitellata > Crassiclitellata > Hormogastridae > Norana > Norana najaformis. Next base: position 10,756,081 of record OZ029915.1, read on the forward strand.
GAATTCTTTATTTGAATGTTTATTTTCATGTAATTTAATCGAATGATTCAAAATGCTTAGTTGGAAGGTTTCCTTTGAGTTCATTTTTACTAAATTTTTTCTTTCATTTTTTTAAAAATGTTTCTTTTAATGCATCTGGTTCAGTAAAACCCATAATGATCTTATTTGTGACATGTGTAATTTTTAATAATTAATTAATTTATGCTGTTAATAAATTATACTGTGATCTCCACTGAATTGCAAGGTTTGTTGATTTATGATGGACAAGTTTCAAGTTGAGTTTTATTTGTGATTTTGGTAGGTTCCAGGCAGCTTCAACAGTTTCAGGTCAGGTCTCGGCAACCAACACTACAAAATCTGCCTTGGCAGCTGCTGAATCTGTGCAAGTAAGTATAAGCTTTACTCAGTTTCCCTGAACTCACAAGAAAAAACTTTTGCTTCCTTTTAACAGTCACCAAGAAATAAGGAATAAATCCCTGACAACTGGCAAATGAATAATTCTCAAGCTTGACAAACCTAAATATTTTATGTCAGTAGGGTTAAAAACATAAATTTTGTATTCACAATATCTCATAAACGTTTTAGATAAATGCAACCTGTAAAATGCATCTTATAGTTTTCGTTTCTAGTTAAACACTTAAATTAGATTTTTAAGAAAAATGTTGGGGTCCCCATTTTCTCCCAACTGCAACCTTTGTCAGGAAAAGGTAGTTTTTTCCTTATATTGTGCACCGTAGTTCCAATGAAATTGTTTAAATGATGGAACATGGCAGCCTACATGCTGGTGTTCAAGACATGCTGCCCTCCCCTACTTCCTTGGCAGACAAGTCATCATCTGAACTATTTTCTCACAGCTGATATTTGTCTGAATAATCCCCGTTTGTGAGCCAGTTTCTGAATCTACAGTTGAAAAGATTGAGTTTGCATCTAGATGTAGATGAGCTTACCATCACCTTGTCACCTTGTGCAGTCAGCTCTTTGAGCTCTAGCGACCGTCATGATCAATCTTCTCCATTTCTTTCTTTCCAATGTCGCGTCCCTTAGTTGTGCCAAGTTCATTCCAGTTGCTTCGTGTATCTTGTCCATCCATTTTTTCCTTGGTCTCCCTTGTTTTCTCTTTCCCTCTCCACAAGCCAGCATCATTTCTTTTTCCAATCCATCTGATCTCATAACATGTCCAAAGAACCTCAGCTTTGATTTTAGCACTGTTTGTTGTAACGTCTCATCTTGCTCAATTCCAATCGCCCTGTGTACCCATTCATTAGTCCTTTTCTCCGTCCATGATGTTCTCAGCATCTTCCTCCATATCCACATTTCACAAGCATTGATTTTTTTCTCTATTTTCTTGGTCATTGTCCACGTCTCACTGCCGTATGTTACTGTTGGTATAATCAAGGCCCTCACCAATCTTTTTTTCGTGTCTGTGCTCACATGTTTGTCTTTCCATATTTTTTCTAGTCCATTCATTGCGGCTTTTCCAATCGCCACCCTTCGGTTTATTTCCATGTCGCACTTTCCTTCTCTTTCTACTACTGATCCCAAGAATGTAAAGCTTGTTACCGTCTCTAATTCCTCTCCATCCACCATAAAACTGCCCTCCTCAGCTGTTGTCATGATCTTCGTTTTCTTTATATTGAAGTATAGTCCTGCTTTCTCGCTCTCTCTCTTCAGCCTTCTTATCAGTTCTACCAGATCTGTTTTTTTACCTGCTAATAGTGTTATGTCATCTGCGTATCTCAGATTATTCAGTGTTCTTCCCGCTATCTTTACTCCCTCTTTTGCTCCATCCATTTCCGCCATCCTCATTATCCTTTCTGCATATAGGTTAAATAGGAATGGGGACAGAATGCATCCCTGCCTCACTCCTTTCTTTATTTTGATTCTTTCAGTATCTCCAAATTCAGTTCTTATTACTGCAATCTGTTCTTCGTACAATCCCTTGAGAAGTTGTATCAAGTGCCTTGGTATTCCCATTTCTATTAAGGTTTTCCACATCAACTCATGATCAATGCAATCGAATGCCTTACTATAGTCAATGAAGCATATGTATAATTTTTGTCCATACTCCTTTTGTCTCTCCATTATCCACCGCATGTTGGCGATATGATCACGAGTTCCGCGGGATTTCCTAAATCCTGCTTGGTTATCTGGAAGCTCCCTCTCTATTATGTTCTCCATTCTTTTATGTATTATTTTAAGTAGTATTTTACTTATGTGCGATATCATTGCTATGGTCCTGTAGTTTTCACACTCTCTCGCATCTCCTTTTTTGAATATAGGGATAAAGATTGAGCTCTTCCAATCCTCTGGCCATTTTCCGGTTGTCCATATGATATTGCACATTTTTGTTATTGTCTTTGTCATTGCGCCATCTCCTGCTTTTACCATTTCTATGGGTATCCCATCCGGACCCGGTGCTTTATTGTCCTTCAGTTGTCTAATTGCCCATTCCACCTCTGCTTCCAAAACGTCTGGTTCCTTTTCATGTTCTGATGTATCGATTCGTTCTTTCATTACTCTCCTATCTTCACTGTACAGCTCCTCTGTGTATTCTTTCCATCTGTTCTTCATTTCCTCTTCGTCTGCGATTATGTGTCCATCCCTTGACCTCATTGATCCCATTCTTGGTGTGAATTTTCTCGTTATTTCCCTCACTTTTGAAAACATTTCTTTAGTTCTTCCTTTCTTTCCCTCTTCCTCCATTTCCTTGCACATTGCATTTAGATGTTTTTCTTTGTCTATACGTGCTTGCTTTTGGAATGCTCTATTCATTTCTCGTACCTTGTTTTTGTCTCCTTCTTTTTTTGCCTCCTTTCTTTCTACAGCTATGTTGATAGCATCCTTCGAGAGCCACGGAGTTGTTGTGACTTTCTTTTTCTTCGGAATGTGTTTCTCAGCAGTTTCTAGTATTATTCCCTTCACCTTCTCCCACAGGTGGTTCGTGTCCTCATCTATCATCGTCTCGTCCCTCTCTAATATTTCAAACCTATTCCTTATTTCCGTTCTGTATTCCGGTGTAATTCCTTTGCAGTCATACGTGTTCAGTCTTTCTCCTTTTTTCAATTTCTTCAATTTCGTTTGCACTGTTGCCACTAATAATTCATGATCAGTTCCACAATCCGCACCTGGTCTCGTTCTTACATCCCTTATCGTGCTTTTCCATCTTTTGTTTATCAGTATGTAATCTATCTGATTCCGATGTTTCCCATCTGGTGACGTCCAAGTGTACAGCCTTCTTTTTGGCTGTTCAAACCATGTATTCATTATTCCCAAGTTGTTCCCATCGCAAAACTCTACTAATCTTTCTCCTGCCTCATTTTGTTCTCCTAGTCCATGACCTCCAATCGTGTCCCCTGCTCCTCCGACGTACTTTCCCACCTTTGCATTGAAGTCACCAATGACCATTATTACATCTCCCTTAGGGATTCTATCTATTGTACTTTGCAGCTCATTGTAGAACTTTTCATGCTCTTCTTCTTTTGCTATCGATGTTGGTGCGTACACCTGTACAATTGTTATGTTAACTTTCCTTCCCCGAAATCTTACGCTCAGTATTCTGTCACTCACCGTGTCATATCCCATTATTGCATTTGCACTTGTCTGATCACACATGATTGCCACTCCATTTCTTCCTTTTTCCTCCTTCCCTGACATTATTATCTTATAGCCATTCCAATTAAAATGTCCTTGTCCTTTCCACCTTGTCTCGCTTAATCCCATGACTGATATTTCGAGTCGCTTCATCTCTCTCTGTATGACATCCATCTTTCCACTCTGCATACTACGCACATTCCACGTGCCTATCTTCATCTTCTTCTTGCAGCTCAGGTTGAGTCTTTGCTTTCTGGTGCGATCCGCCTCTGGACGTCCTTTCGGCTTTGGTCCCGTTGCTTCATTAGACCGGATTGCTCTTGACTCTCCATCTCGCTCTTTCCCAGTAGCTGTTACCATAATGATCAGAATTTTCAAGATGAGTTATGGCCTATAGGAACTCTGTTTTGAGCGTGTGAATCTGGGTAGTCTGATGTTGGCAAGTACGCAGCATAGAACACAACATTTGTCAGTTGTGTAGGTTCATTTGATCATTCACTGCTAGCTGCAAGAACCACTGTGGATTGTTTTGAGTTTTTCTTTAATTTGGGTGCTAAACGAGAGTGAGGATGTTAAATTAGTAGTGGACCAGCTATCTGAATTTGCAGTGCAGCTGCAAATAATTTATTTCCATTCAAAAAGCAACTCCACATTCAACTCTAACTATTAGAAGACATCAGTAAATGATGTTTTCCAGTACAGTTAGGTTTACTTGCTGTCTTGTAGCATCCTAAGCAGTCACTTTTAAGTAATAAAGTAATGCTTATGCTATGATGTAATAACAGTTTCTTTTTCACTGACTTTGACTTACATCTATACTTTTCAGAAGCCAACAGAAGAGGTGTTAAAGAAGAGAGCAGAAAGATTTGGTGTAACAGAGTCCTCTGTCCCTTTAAAGGTCAGTTTGCATTGAATTACAACAAGAATGATTCTGTTTGCCATTGATTTTGATAGTGAGAGGGAGATGATGTCTCTTACGGTGACTAGTTTTACTGCTTAAACTTGAAACAAAAATCAATTAAGTCACATTTTGACAGATGCCTATTGTACTGAGGGACATGAGTGAGAGAAATTTGACTAGATATGCAACCTGGTGTGCTATACAGCTTTGTCACAAGGGCTGTGTTGGCCCAACCCATATTTGTATTTAGTCTAGGCTTAACAAGTAGCCAGGAGGACGTTATATTGCAAGAGACTGGTCTTCTGCACGGGGAATGGCACAAAACCTGCGTTTATTAAATTCGTTGGTGCCAGTGGCTGATGTTATGCAATTTATCCAGAATTTACTTTAGAAATTTACTGAACTTTAATATTTTTGAAAAAAGCCTGCACCAGCAGAAAAAGGTTGTGATAACAATAACTTTAGAGTTTGTGTATACAGGCCAGCACAGTTTAGAGGGAACATTGGTTTGGAGTTTATGGAAGCGAGTCAGTTTTAGTGGTGGCATCAAGGGATAACTTACCATGTTGTATGCTAAATTTTGTGCATGCTTTTTAACGAATTCGGTATTAGTTCATCTGCTCATTTTGATGCTCTGCTTCATGTTGCTTTATTTGTATTTCAGTCAGTGCAAGGTGACTTACTGAAGAAACGAGCTGAACGATTTGGTACAAGTGCTTCTACAACCGGCTTGGCTACAGAAGTGAGCAGATGCAGTTATGACACTAGGTTTTCCTACATGGAAGGGGCAGAAGTCACTGGTTAAAACAGCACTATGGTTTACAGTCTGCAAGTTTCGTTTTTTAGAAAAAAGCAAGCAAGATCCAATATTGTTTCTGCAGGCTTTGTGCTTTATTCTGCCTGCTGTAACAGAACTTCAGCTGGTGCAGTTCACAACAAATTCCGTTAGCATGTTAAAATATAAAGAAGTAGCCTTGAATCAATCCAGAATTGAATTTCTGTTTCTCAGTACACACAGCAATTAAATTTGACAGGCTAAAATGCAGTGCAGTGCAAATCATTTAAAACGAATTGCTGGGGACTAGTGTGAACAGTTCCTGTTAACTGAATTTTGTCTTAACTGTTTTTTCAATACCAGTTTTTTAATTTTTGATATTAGCAGATTCTGTAGTATACACAACGGTGGTTGGGTATAGCACTCATAATGGAGCGCATGCTTTAAAACAAACTACGCAAGACTATGCGAATGCATTTAATTCTCCCCTATGTGGTAATTAACTTAAAGATAATAAAAGGCAAACTTGTTTAAAAAATTAGAGATACTACTTTCAAGATCAAAGTTATTAAGTTTTTAAATTCAATACTTATAACACTTTCATGCTTCAAAAGATGAGCATAACAAAGAGTAAGACTCAAAAGATGAGTCATAACAAAGAGTAAAGGAACCCAGATTTGGTTGACATCGGCCCCAACAAGTGGCAAATATCTACTACAAATATCTGTGCAATAAGCATAAATTATAAATGCTACATCATATCCCGCTTTACACTAAAAGTATTTATTCACCAATGCAAAAGTCATCTTTGATGCTGTGAGCCAGTGAGATTTTAAATGATGTAGGCCAAACACAATGTTTCAAAAGCAACCAGTGCACAGGCCCGAAATTGCAACTTGAAACAAAACATGACTGTAATCACATGGGATGAGTGGAGACATGTTGAAAATAACCAACATTTCGTGCTATCCAAGGTTTTGTATTGCATTTGCCACTGGACTGACGTATATTTTTGTTTTAAGTGATATTATTGCATTATCAGTTTCGGGATAAAGGAACTAATTTACATTTAAAAGCATTGATGCTGGAACAGACTAAGCATCGTTTTCATGTTATTCAATAGTTCTTGTTAAATGTTTTTGTGTTCAGTGTCCTCAGCTGTACGTGTAGCTGCTTGGCTTGCAATCTGGGGTTGGAGTTTGACTGTATGCTATCTTTCATTTAGCACAAATAACTCCCTTTTGTCTCCAGCTATCTTGTCTGTGTGACTCCTCTATCAGTTACGAAGCTATAGTCTAACTTCACTGAAGTAAAAGCTGTGGCCAGAGCTATCATAAAAACTCCAAAGAATAAACATGTATGCCTTTCCGTCAGCAGCACTGTCTTCATTCCATGATAACTTTTATGGATTGTGACACCCTCAGAATAGCCTCTGATTGCCTTACCCTCACTCTACCAAAGACTATGATAGTTCGTTTTGGGCTTGCTTTTTCCACTGTGTGTCCCAGACTGCACCTGTCTTACAGATCTTGTTTCCTCTGCACAGTCTCATTATTACAGTGGTACCACAGAGGTTCTCAGATTAGGTTAAGTAAGGGTATTAGCTGCAGCTATCGTTTTGAGACTCTTGGATTCTGTGAAGCATTTAGTTTCTATGTAATAATTTTTGCAGATTGAAGGAAAAGACGTCATGCTGAAGCGTAAAGCAAGATTTTCCACAGCCTCTGATGAAAGTAGCAGTGAAGTAAACATTAACTTATTATTGGAATTTTAAATTTGGGCATATATTATTTTCTCTTTTATAGAACTGTAAAAGGCAACATGAATGCACAATATAATTAATTTATAGTTTCCAGTATAACTCTGTTTAAATAAGCATCAATATAGCTGACCCCTTCCCCTAGGAGAGATTAATTCCAGCCAGAAGGAAGAAGGAGAAGAAGAAGGATATTTAGATGAAGAGACGGTGTTTTATAAGCTGTGCTACTGTTTATACCAAGAAAAATTAAATGCTGTGCACCTGTTTCATGATCTTGATGTTGTTAATGGCCAATGCAAAAATGCATATACAGAGTAAAACGAATTTTCTTTGAGATGAGCTGCATGACATAGAGCTCCTGCGTTTGCATGACTTGTCAAGTTTTAATCCTGGACTCAGTTGTGCAAAGGCTGAAATGTTTGCAAATTTATTCTACACCACTAGCACAAAATATTTTAAGCTGACTGCAACCTTGTTTGCTTTTCTGATATTCATGGCTAAGAAATCCTTCTTCTTTTAGCCAATACTTGGTTATTTGATGTCAGCAGAAACTTAGACCAAGTGTTGATAGTTTAAATCAAAATTTTGAGATGATTTGTTTCATGTTGGCTGAAATTTAAATCTGTTGTATTTCATGTTACACCATATAACTTTATTTCTTTTGCTGTGATTACCTTTTTAAAGGCGAAGAAGCAGAAGCGAGCTGAAAGATTTGCCATCACAAGTTCTTAAGATGGTTGTATCGGACTTCAGGAACATGCCCCAACTGGTGTGAAACATCGAATGAAATAGTAACAATATAAACTGGCATTCAGAACACTGTATACATTCATAAAGCAAGTTTTATATTATACGAAGTTCCGTGTTTTGTTGACATCCGTAGTCTATGTATATGTGCTTTATTGGAAGAAGGGAAGATTTTAGCTATGAGAGATCTTCATACTTATAGAAAATATTTACTTGTGTTCAGCAGATTTCTTTGGACAAAGTGTGAATCAAGTGTTGTCCCTTACGTGGGTTGATAGTTGGGCCTTTCTTAATGGTTTCTTTGTACGTGTGTATCTGGAGAGAAAAAATCTTTTCTTTTGCAGTGAGTCTAGAACTACAGTCTGATCATTTAACAAGTCTTTGTCACAATATTTGTACTTCTCTATAGACTTAATGATAATGTTAAATTATAACAGTCTTGCTCATGTTGTGGCTGTAATGAACAGCTGCTCAGAACTATGGCATCATAATCAGAAACTGAAGTTGGTCAGCACGTCTAGAGAAAAGCAGGTGCAACCAGTCAAAACAATGTCATTTGGGCAATCATTGGATCAGGATTAGCTCCTAGTTGAGCTCCAAAAACTTGAGCAAGGTTTTTAAGGAGCTGGACAGCTGTTTTAAGTTTTTAAGGAGCTGGACAGTGAGCTGCATGTAGAGACCAACCAACAAAGTCCCATCCAGTGTCAACAGTTGACACCGTAAGTGTATGCATTTGGACATTACAAAAATGCCGTTAAGGTCCTCTCAAAGTCTCTTCTGAACCAGGTCAAAAGAACCTGGTCATTTTGCGTTGCAAGTACCTTGTTTAATTGGCGTTAACCTGTTCACTGCAAAGTTATGCGTTATTTTGTTTTGATTAATTACTGATTCTGGGTGACTGAGGTTGCTGGCTGCTGTTATGGGTCTTTTCTTCTGTACACATTTTGACCACTCAGCAAAATGTGAATTTATAATAACATGAGATTTTAATATACACATAGGTAATCTGTACTATACTTCACAAAAATTCCTGGATCTTGTCTCTCACTTTGGTCTTATGCTGCACATCTCCTTCCCAACTCATGACATAGGCTATACAGTACACTTGATCTCCTGATAACCTGGTCCGGCTGTTCTGCTGTTATGAATATCTCTCCTGAGTCATTTGTCGGACCAAACTAATTACTACTCAGGTTTCTTTCCATCCTGTGATGCCTTCTACTTACTCTCATCAGTGGCTGTCATGCTAGGTCTAAGAGGGTTGCAGCACGCCCTTCCCAGCCCTGGTACAACTCTAACATTGCCACTGCTAGAAGGTTGCACAGCCGGCGAGAGGGGCATTGGTGATGCACCCATTTGCCTTTTCATCTCAAATTTAGGTGCCAGTGTTGTAATGTCTGTAAACTTTGTATCAGCTGCAAAATCAACCTACTTGTCTCATTTGGTCGCTGAATGCTCCTCTCTTCCTGGGTTGTTATGGCAGATGGTAAATGGGATCATACGCCATGACCAGTGCAATATATTACGTAGCTGTGTGATGCACTATTCGCTTGCTCACAGATTCTTGCACTTTTTCTGCCAAGATGTTCCCTCATCTTAAAGCCTTTCATACACTTCACCGGTTCTAAGTTTGCTCCAACCAACAAACTTGACTGAGATTTGTAATCTCATTTTCTTATCCCCTGATAAACTTGTACCTTAGATTCCTACTGCCCTTTTATCAGAATGCTTCGATGTCTTTGGTCCAATTATCACATCTGTAGTCACCTCTCTCTCCCTGAAGGCTACTTCCCGCCAGTTTTGCTTATGCTACAGCTTACCATCTTCTTAAAGAACCATCTCTCTCCTGATGATCTGTCAAACTATTGCACTATCTGTGCTCTGAATTTTATTTACAAAATCATGAGAAAACTAGTTGCCGGTTGTCAAAGTAATCACCTTTCATCCCAAAACTTGTAACTTCTCTACCATTCCACTGAAACTGCACTACTTGCTGTTCGCATAATCAACTCCATGGACCGAGGAAATTTAACTGAGGACTCTTATTTTATGGGCTCAGAGAGGCACTATATAAATGCTTGATTATAACTATGCTTGTTTTAAAAGACTGGGTATCATCTGTGGATAATGCTGATCCTGTCACAATGCTTTTGGGTGCTGAAAAAAATGTGGAGTGGCTTGCCATCAACATACATTTGTTCAGTTGTTGTTAATGTCTGTCACTTCATTTCAAGGCCATGCCTTTAATTAAGCAGTAAAGGTACAAACCAGATTAGCAACTACCATAGATACATCAGCATCTATGTGATGTTCAAGTTTTAAGTTCTAAATGTTATCTGTACAAGAATAGCCTTAGATGTGTGTGTGCGTGTTCCAGCAAATATCTGTCATTGTGAACACTGGGACCATCTGGCTTGTAACATGAATGGAAAAGGTGTGTGTGTGCGTGCATGTGTTTGTGTGTGATGGTGATTGCTGGTGTTGTCTGGCGACTCTGAGAACAAAACGGGTTGTTACAATTGTAACAGTTTTTGGCAATTGCTTCAGTGCCCTGTAGCTACCTGGGAGCAACAGGGGGTTTTCCCCATAAGGGACATTTGATGAACTAATGTGCTGATGCACTGTGAGGGAGAGACTAGAATAATATATATCTTCAAACTCTCTTAGTTCAACACAAAAGCTGTGCAGAATATTTAATAGCATGCTTGATATGTAATATCACAACATTGTTGGATTTAGTCTGCTGGACTGGCTCTGTGTATTCTGGTTAAGCTGTTTGCATACATCATGATTTGCTGCTAAATTGAGCTGGAAGGTAACAGAGATGGCATGGTGGCTGAGCAGGTAATGCATTGGCTTTTCATCTTTGCAACCCAAGTTCGAATCTAAGGCCCGTCATGTGAAATCAACATAGATCGCATCATCGAATTGTACATAACCTTGGAGGCTATCACCTTTGATATAAGTGCCTCCTTAAAACCACAATTGTACAGTGGGGAAGTAAATGGTAATGCAAGTTCTATGAAACATTTGCCCAGGACCTTTGGATTTGGCTCAAGGGCCTAAGAAAAGGAAGTGAGTGCTTCCTTTACATTCCAAGGGAACCAGCATAAAATCAGCACAGTATCAAAATCCAGTGAAATTAGCGCCAAGAGATTCAGGTGCTATGGCAGAAAGTTTACAATGTGTAACTCGTTGGGAGAAAAGGTACCAAAACTGTGGTGTGGATTTACAGAGTAAACCACATTTGAATGTATATGGGTAGTTATTCACAAACTGTGTGATTGCTAGTTTAGGCTTGTTCTGCATCTATGTAATGCGAGGGCATCAAAATTTTATTACTGAGTAAGATAAGCTAATTTATATAAAAAAAACAGTAACTACTAAAAGGTACCTTCAGAGGAGCTCAACTTATTTTCTTTGTTATTATTTTACTTACTCTTTTTTGAAGTGTGTCAATTTTACAGCCACAGAGCAAACTCTGCAAAGTTGATATATTCAATAGTGCATGCTGATTTTCCTCTTTTTTGGAGTAAAACTAATTTGCTATGAAGTCTTGCTTGTTTACTTATGTGTATAGTACTGTATAGTTATAGCTGTCAGTGTTAACGAAGTAAAGATATACTTTGTAAGTTGCAGGTAAATTATTGCACATAGTAAGCATTTGGAAGAATGGCCAAGACATGGAGAAGCAGGTAAATAAGAAGAAAACAAAAGACAAGTATATATTAGACAATGAGAACACAAGATGACAAAAGAATCCTCACAACAGAAATGTTCTGGATATGGAAGACTACAAAAAAACAAATGATGATATACGACAGTCCTTGGACATGCAGACGACTCTGTTAGATAAAGTCATTCCACTACGACTCTGATGGTTTGGTTATGTTGAAAAACAGTAAATGATAGAATCCCACATAACGCATTGCATGCAAGATACGAAGGAAAAAACGCAAAGGAAGACTATGATTATACTGGATTGACAATATAAACAAGAACATAACAAGACTTGGATGAAACATGAGGGCAGCACTGAATATGACAAATGACTGAAAACAGTGGAGATCATTTGTTCACGCTCATCACTGTTGACAGATGGTCATTTCGAAATTTTGTGGCGCAATGGATGATCTGTCTTCATAAACTCCTCTCTCCTGCATTGCACGGGCTGCCTGTTCCAAGGTCATCCCCATCCATTCCTTCACGTCGTTACTCCATGCCCTGCTTGTTCTTCCTCTCTTCCTTGATCTCTCTGTTTCTCCTGTGATTATATCTTTTTCCAGGCAGCGATTATGGATCACAGATACTGAAATCTGTTCACTTGCCGCAACACATCACATTCCACATAAATGTTGACCTTATCATCAGCAGCCGTCTTTTTTGTCTTTGCTTTTTTAATTGATAATCCATACCTCTGTCTTGCACTTATTAATCTTTGTATCAAATCTTGTAGTTCCTCTGATGATGTAGCAATTAACACTATGTCATCTGGATATCTGAGATTAGTAATCCTTCCATCAATCTTGTTACCTCCCTTAAATGACTCCAAGGCTTCTCTAATTGGCATCTCTGCGACCAAAGTGAACAAATAGGGTGATAAGACACATCCTTGTCTCACCCCATTTTCAATTCAAAACCAGTCTGATAGCACACCCGCTATTCTGACTGCTGCCATTTGTTCTCGATACAGTTTGTTGATAATACTAACTAGGTGTAGCGGAAACCAATCTCCGACATAGTACAGAGGCTGGGCCCCTGACGGTATCTACTGTATCTGCGGTATCCACGGTATCTACTGTGTCTAGCTGTATCTGACATTATCTGCCGAGTTTAGCTGTATCTATGGCATCTGACGGTATCTAGCTGTATTTAAGGAACCCTATATGTAGAGGGACCGTTTAGAAGAATAAAGGAGAGGGAAGGAATCAAGTTGGACAGTACAAGAAATAGAAGAGGGAATGTTATCGCTAGCATAGGTACGGCGGAGAGATCGGACGGACACAGTGAGATTGCGGACTCGTCGTTGAAGTTTGATGTCTGCTTTGTTCTTCATTAATAAAATTTAAACGGTTCACTCTCTGATTGAGATTTCTCTCCAAAGACCTCCGGAGGCCTACTCACAACGAACGGACATATATTGGGCGTTAAGGGGGAACCCCGCCCCTTAACGCCCAATATAGCCCAAAATACAGCGGACCCCCATACTACATGTTTGCCAAAACATCATCAGTCTCATCCTGATTTTCCCGTTCTGCGTAGGCTACAGGTCTTCGCAATACTCCCTCCATGTCCCAATGACCTTATCCTGTCCCGTAAGCAATTTTCCATTCTTGTCTTTGATCACCAATGACGGCGCTGAATATTTTCCTGTTATGGTTCTCACAGTCTCAAATAGTTGTTTCATGTTGTGTTTATTCTCTGATTTTTATCTCGCCGTATTAGTTTCTGCACCTCAGTGTCAATTTTGCAAATCCCGTTGTATCTTCTTTCCTGAAACCAATACATACCAGTAAGATTGCATAGACTGAAAAAGAACCGCAAGTAATGTCTCACAATACCGCTATTTAAATTGCGTGCACCCTGGTGAAAGGCAGCGGTCGTGCAAGAGTGCCAATTGCATTATTATTTTGTCATCGACCACCAACAAACTAGTAATGCTACCCGGAATAAAAACTATTCAAATATTACAGAAGAATTATTTAATCGTGTCCTATTTTCGTCCACTAGTAGGCGTTAATAAGAGAGCTTGACCTACTTTTGACCAATGGTTATACGTATAGCATAGTTTACAGATTAATTTGTCCGCCATTTTAAAGAAAAATATTTGTAAATCTTTAGTTTTGTTTTTGGATTATTTTCTACTGGTAAGTGACTTTATCATAGAGGGACAGAAAAGTGGCAATTTTTTATTAAATTGATGTACGTAAAGATTTTACCCTAATATGTCGGTATGTGTTTAACTGCTTGTGAGCGATGAGACTACAACAGTCAGTGAGGCATAGACCTACGAACGAAATAGCTGTTTTCATTTCTGTAGCTCCTTTACAGTGATACCGGAACATTGTGTATTGTGTATTATGGTTGCTTTAACCGGCTCGATGGATATTTATTGGTGTGTTCGATGTACTGAGACAAGTTCGTAGGCTTACGAGATATTATTTTGACTGTTAATAGTTTAATACCTTTGGCTCTGTGTAATAGAAACTGATAAAATTTGTACTAACACCGACAAAATTGAGTACATCTTCTAGTAAATTTTTGCAGGATATACCTAGTAGCCGTGAGGATTTTTCAGAAGTACATCAATTTTAGCAACAACAGTGGGGGGGATTTTGTTAAATGGCCGCTTGCTTGTAAACGGTATGACCTCCCCAAGTAGCGAGAAGAAGTAGAGTGCTGCACACTTCTGGAAGGCTTCCCAATAAATAAGAGTGAATTATCGGTAAATAACAGAATGACGCACAGGTTTACAAAAATACTTTAATTTTTGTCAAAATATGAAGAAATCAGGTAAGTTTCTGTGATGCGTATAAGAATGTTTGAGAAAAAGTTATTACAAACTTTTTAGAAGCCCGACAAACTCTTTTAGATATGTAGATAGCAAATCACAACTGGTACCAAATTGTTTTTAATTTGCGTTTGAACGCACATCTTTTTCACAGTTTGTGTGTGTGCCCATAAGTCCTTCGGCACTACAAAGTTGCGTTCATGCACAACAGCAGAATGCATGAACATTCTGTCTTCCAAGTTCTCCAGATTGGAATAAAGACCGCAGACTAATCATACTTGGCTAGACAGAAGGAGGATGCAATTACCATGATTTATTTTAGCGTTACTACTGAATATAGGCGTTGTCCTTTCATCAGGTCTGAGGGTTATTTACAACCATAGTCAGTTCACCTGCTTAACTGCTTGAACAGCCCCCTATGTGATGCAGGACTTCAATCCATCAGGAGACAGTTACCATTGTTGTGTACTCGTGCAGCTCTGCGCAATTTGATATTGGTGGTACACAGTTGATACAGTTTTTCTCCAATGACAACGACGTTAATGAATATTATCAAATGATTTGTTAGAGACACTATTTAACTAATTAAAATAAACACATTAGTTATAAACTAAGCTTTATTAAATTATCTGCTTTAAATGTGTCGCTAAATACTGTATCTTTCTATATTTAGTATCTTTGTTAACTTTGGGTGGAATTAGTAATAGTACTGTAGTACAGTGCTCTGTCAAAACTATCAAATAAGATATTAAGCAAGTGTTGCAAATCTTTAGAAAGTGCAGTATTTTATTTCAACCAAGTTTTACCACATATTAATGTATCTAAAAATTATTGAGGTGATTTTGCCTTTGATAACAAATATCAGTGTTCCTACCCAAAATACCATATTATCTTGGGTGTAATGCACATTTTAAAAAAATCTTCTGAAAGTCAGGGTGCGCATTGTGCATAGGAAAAAAGTTCTTAGATGTTTTACATCTATAACGCATGAAGACAATTGTTGCACTAACCAAAGGAAACAGAAGTTTACAGTGGCTGAGTTACCTTATATTTAATCAGTTTAATTTATTTAACTTGCGTTTACTAGGTTAATCTTATAACATAAGATTTTAAAATATTTTTATAATTTTAATTCAAAGTGTGTAGTTATGTTTGAGAAAGAAAAGAAAAGAAAACTGTCACCAGATGTTGTTTATTTTATTCCATAGATATAAATATGTACTAGAGTGGTCAGGCTGCAAGTAAGTAAGTACAGTAATGGTTTATAGTGCCTATTTTAATGCTTTCGACTTCGCATTTATGTTACATTTGTACATGGAACACCTGCGCATTATACATAGTTACTAAGATTTTTATATTATGATAAATTTTGCAGCTTGGGGTGTGCATTGTGCACGAGTGCGCATTATACCCAAGATAATACGGTACATGCTTTGGAGGGCAAAGTGATGCTACCTTGTAACTGACTGAACCTTTGTATGAAGGTGTACTTTATGTTAAAGATGATATTTTTTGTTTTGTAGATGACATGGTTACGTTTTGAATTGAGATGACTGTGACTGTGGTTATGCCCTAATAAGATTTCCGTGGAATCATGTATGAGGGAAAGAACATTCACTTTTCACCACACGACAACAAGCCACTCTGCTCTTACAGCACCAAGGTGTGCAAGCAGCGGCGCCTAAATGGATATTCACTCTGCCTGCGCCATGTCCTCGAGGATCCAGGTGCACCCTTTCGGCAGTGTCTGTATCAAGCAAGGAACAAGCAGCAGTGTACCAATCCCATTCCCAAAAACAACGATGCACAGTAAGTTATCGCTTTTTAACAACAGACTTCTTTGTTTTAACAAAAAACTCTGCCTGTGATTCAGCTGACGGTTATGTGGTTTGTTTACGAATTTTTTACTTGCTTACTTAATTTGTTACTTTGCTTTTCACATCTGTGGGCTTCTGTCATATGATATTATGGAATACATTATTGGCAGTCAGAATAACTGCATTCTAAGACTACATTTAATGTAATGTATGAAGACATTTATATAGTGCCACTTCTGAGAACACTGGCAGCACTTCCTACCAGGGGCGTTGATCATAAAGAAGTCTTGGGGCCTGAGCCTTGACAGTATTTTGAGAAGGGGAGCTCAGCCACTGGTCAAGCCCCAGCAATATTTGAGCTGTAAAATCTGTAAAGGCAACTGCGTGCATACTGATATTACATAGTAAATTAGTGACATTGATATAGCCGTTGCAGTGTTGGACATACTACATCATAAAGTATGATTGATATAAGTAAATTAAGTTTCAAAAACCACAACATATGGTACTATTCTATAGCTGTGTTCTCGCTTATAGTTATTATGACTAATCTGAGCTAAAGAAAAAGTTATAAACAAAACAGCAGACAATACAACATAAAATATGCATAAAACATGTTAAACTTTAAAAGAATATTCTAGAGGCTTGGCATGGAAGTAATGATGGATATGAAGAGCTAAGGACTCGTGTAGCTGGCCCCAACAGCAGAACCAGGGGAGAAATTCAATCATGGCCTACCTGTAAAGTGGACCTTAACGCATGAACTTGGGGTTATATATGGTGAAATCCATGAACCTCTGAAGAATGTATGCAAGAAATTGGCCCCTAGCCCTGTACATGTTTTCAGCTCCATAGGCTTCTCTCCTGACCCCCAGACGAGGGGCTTTGCCCCTGAAATCCACCGAGAGCTTCACCCCAGAACACCATTATAAGCTTTCATGCCATGCTTGCCTTGTGCCAGCCCCCATTCGTCACAGTGGATCGATGCCTGTGCTTCCTACCCAGCAAATCTGTAGCCCATTGAACACTCATAAAAGACTTTTGGAGACTGGAAAAAATTGTTAGGGAAAACAACAGTGAGACTTTTGAGGAAAAGGTAATATTATTGTTTCGTTTTAGTTCATGTTGAAAAAGCAGGCAGTTACATTTATAAATTTTCTTTTGTTTTGACTTGTTGTCACTTTTTGGGTTTTAGGTTCTGTACAAGTCATCTTCAGCTGTTGGGCATAATTCCGGTTGGTGCTAAATCTTGCTCAAAGGCCAGCCGTGAGGGAAAGCTAATAAAAAATGGTCTGCACGGCAGTGGTAGTCCTTGTCAGAAAGACCAACTGCGAAACAAGACTAAGATCTGTGACAATGTTATTGGCGTAACTGAAACGCAGTCTGCTGGAAGCGATCCATATACATTTTCCGATGTCGACCCACCAAAAACTTCTAAGTCTAGTCCACCTTTGCTGAGCATGGTTGCTGATGTTAGTGGAATGAGTAGCTGTTTAACTTCCATTTGCTCGGGTGTTACAAAGCCATCTGTGCCCCAGGAACCAAACAGATCCATTCCAATTTCCAGACTTTACCCTGAACTTGTGGAGAAATTGGAGAGTGACCGGAATAAGTCTCATCCAAGGCCTAAGGCTGCACGCAGTTTGCGAACCACAAACACTCTGACAGGTCGTAATTCGCAGAATCGAATAAAATTAAAAAAGTGTAGCAGTCCTTCAGGTGTTATGTCCTCTGTCGATTCAGGTGAGTCACTGGTTCCAGCTTCTTGTTTATCAACACTAATGAATCAGCCAGTAGTCTTGTCAGCGACGTCGTCGTCATCATCTGCAGCAACTTCTACGATTTTGTCAAATCCGGCTTATAACTCACTTAGCACGAAACTAGACTTAACCAATAACAAAACTGCTGTTAGTAGTAACAGTTTAGAGATGAAAAATGCTACAATAATTTCACGAAGCCCGTGGATGCTGCCTGCTTTTGAGCAGTCACTGGTGCAACAACAGACCATGCCCGTCATACAGCCATTTTCAAAAGCTCTACATGGTCTACTGAATCCAGTGCCACTGCTTAAGTCTTCAGTACAGACACCTCTGACACCCAGTAGCATACCACAGTCCGCTGTGACCCATCCACTGTTGCGATCACACTCTGAGCCTCAGAGGCCTCCTGAGAAAGGATCATTGTTACAGCAGACACCAACCATCACCTCGCCAACAGTTAGTCAGCGATTAGCATCCCTGGATCTGAAATTGGCAGGTACTTTAGCTTCAGCACCTTCTCTGGGATCATTACAGGTGAACCAGGGAGGCTTGGTGGTGCCAGAGACAACAACTGCAGCTTCAAACTCACAGCCCTTTGCAACTATGGCCACTGAGATGGTGTCTAATTTCATAAAAACTGTATCGACTGCAAATTCTGATGATGCCCAGGCAGGCAGCGGCTCAAGGATAATTCATTTTGTGCGACCAAGATCTAAAGCACATCGTTTTTCTTACAAAGAAGCTAAAAGTAGAATACGCAGGAAATGTGCTTTGAAAATTTATTCAGATCACACAGCTCGAGTGATGGAAAATTCAAATCTCCTGCCTACTGGTAAGAAATTTCTGTTTTCTTCGACATGGGTGACATTTGGTGTATTCATTAGCTTGATGTGATCTTTCCAGTGATTGATGAATCGATCCTGCTGAATGGACTCCATAAAACAATGCTGAGCATATTTTTTGCATACATGTACCTTTGGCACCAAGCATGTAGGTATGTATGTACGTATCAGTGCCTATACCACGTTGTCCTTTGAGGACCTGTTGGAAGAGCTGCAGAGGTAGCTGTCTAACTGATATGAATAGGTGGCAACTTACGGTAGGTTGTAAATGCATGTTGAGCAGGGTCAATTAGAAGAATTTGTGTATGCAAGGAAAGGCTGTTTCAAGAGGGCAAATTGTAATAGAAATTGGTACTGGCATCAGTTGGGAAATAAGTGGAAGTCCTGCAATGCACTGGTGCCATGTGTGGTACTTTGAACCATTGCTGGCTGAAGGACCTACTAGAAGACAGTGAGTTCCTCTTCTGTTCCACTATGGGGTATAGGAGATGTTCACAAATGGCTCATCCGTAGTTTGGAATTCTTTACTATATTTAACTAAAAGCATCATGTGTTATGTCACCAGCCAATTTTCTTATTATTAGACAGTGCTGTGTGAGTTAGGAATATCAAACGGCAAGTGAAATTTAACTGAATGTTACTAGTTAAATTGCCATTCAGAGCTGAATTTGAAATGGGTAATGAGAGGATGTATTTTGGTGGAGAACCTCTGTTACCTATATAT
Organism: Norana najaformis; assembly: GCA_964023275.1. Taxonomy (NCBI): domain Eukaryota; kingdom Metazoa; phylum Annelida; class Clitellata; order Crassiclitellata; family Hormogastridae; genus Norana; species Norana najaformis. The sequence goes on from OZ029915.1 coordinate 10,775,508, forward strand.
GCAGTTCAGTGTGTGATTGTAATTGTAATTGTAATTTGAGATTTATAAAGCGCCTCTTAGAGGATAAATTCAACAGAGGTGCTTCCGACCCGAAAAAGTAAAATCAATGTTGAGCAGTACAGTCTTCAGGCGCCTGCAGAACACTGAGAGGGGGAGAGAAAGGAGCTCAAATCCCAATAGTCGAGGGAGACGTGATGGTTTTGCACCTCTTTTTGAAATTGATTTTTTCTGAGCTACACATAAAGAAGTGATGTTCTGTTGTTGGACATCTGAAATTGTGCCATTACTTTTGTAAAAAATTCTGTTCATCCGTGAGACTTTCCCTTACAATCTTTAATACAAACAAAATAAGTGTGTAGAGTAAGGAGCCTTTTCTGACCTATCCAGAAAAGGAATATGCAGTTAGCATCTGCATATCCAGTGGCCGTGATGTGGCCATGTTTTCAATGCTCATCTTTTGTCTTAAATCTCATCTCCAAGTGGAAAGTGTTCTGTAATTCTTTCGTATTGATTTGGCGTTTAAGAGTTATTTGCACGAATTTACTGTGGATTTTGAGTGTTCGGATGGTTTTTCGACTCCTGTGTTATGCCCTTCTGACCTCAGAATAATCCATCTCTACTCAGGGAGGATGGCGGGCTCCAGACGAACAGTCATGGTTTACTGTTTTGCACCTACTGACCTATCTATGCCATCATAATGTGACAAGAAGCTTTGAAATGGCATCAACCATCTACCAGAAAAGGGTTCTACCATAAATTGAATGGCTGTCCATCACACAACAAACTGAGGGGTCGAATAATGTCTGGATGCTGCGTCTTCTACCACCTGTGAGGGATTGCGTTGGACATTGGTGTTTTCGTGTGCCAAATGCAGAGATACTTGTAGACATTTTGATTATTAATAGATTAGTCAACAGTGTGAAGATCGCCCAGTCTTTTGTTTGATGATGCTGGTTTGAACTAAACCCTGTACTCTGCAAAAAGCCAATGCAGGCATTCCTGCTGACGAAGAGAAGACATTTTTCTTGTGTGAATGTCTGAAAATTTCTGTATCTGTGTGTATATTTACATGCTTTGGCATTTGCTGTGACCTTTCTGTTATATTTATTTGCAGGGGTTGATAGCTCGGATGATGATGACGACCTTGATCACGAACTGCCATGGCAAAGGCTATGGAATGATCTTTCATCTGATGAAGGCGAAGGAGACTTTGAGTAAGGCTTCTGTGCTTAAGCCATAGTGACGAGTGTCAGGTGTTTCAAGGTTGCATCTGTAAGGACTTAAACAGTCAAGCATATCATTCTTGGTTTCGATTGCTTACAACTCTGTAAATTCTTTTCTTTTCTGAGAGGAAAATGTTGTATAATATGCCCTTGCCGTATCTGAGGTTATTTTGCCACTGCTTCTAAAGAGCAGAATTTTAGAAATAATAATGCTGAACAAGTAAGTTGGTATAATTACTTTATCAGAAATAATCCTCTGAGGCTTGTCAACAACAACAATCCAAAGACCAGGCTTATTAACAAATGTTGATTTCACCATTGGTTAGAGATTTGCGCTCTGGATATGTTACAAGTAGGCTAGCTGTGTTAAGTCTGATCAATTAGTCGGCCAATTTCTGATGTCTTGTGGTTTTATACACCTCTTTGTACGCTGGCCTATCCCTATGAAATTCTGTGCCCACCAGTGTACATTACCCTTTGCTTTCTCTTGTCTCATTTTGAAAGCATTTAAGACTCATCTTTTTCTGGCTAGCTGTGCTTTTGAGGTGAATTAATTAATTCGCATTTGATAATGATGTGATGATGATCATGATAATGATCATGATGATGATCATGATACATCTGCAAAAATTAGCCATTGCAGAAGTGCATTCTCCCTTTTGCAGAGTAGTTTTTCCTCACCTTCTGAATTTTATTTTTTTGGGGATTACAAAAATTAATAAAAATTTAAACATGCTATATTTTCCAGTTTAAACATACCTTCTTTTCCAGCATCTGTCAGTTGTGATCCAGCGCTTTAAAGCTAACGCCCTTTGCAGGACTTTCCCTCAGCCAGAACTTGACAAGATTTAGCCAACCCAGAAACTTTAATTTCTCTGGAATCTTTTTTAAAATCCTGAGGGATCCTATCTACTTTGGAGGTAAAAATAATAAATTAGATATGTGCTAGCTTATGGAACAGCTTGTAAAATCTTTTTTTGACTGGTTTTCTAGCTCTGTGGAGCAGCTTGTAATATTTTTTCTGACTGGTTTTCAGTCTCTCTGATGATATCACATCAAATATTAGACGGACAAAGCTTCAGCTTTTGAAATCGAAGATGCGAAGACAGTTCACTCAGTTGCAACGTTGCCATGAAGGCAACACATCTGTGCGAACGCGCCATCGAACATCAATAGACTACCTCATAGCTTCATGCAGGCAGGACACTCAAGCTACTGTTGAGGCTCTGAGATCTATCAGGAATATCAAACTGAGCAATTCATCATTGGGCAGGTAAGCGGCTTTTTGGCCTGCCTTTCTAAAGCTTTACTGAAGAACATCAGCATTTCAATATCTCAAATTTATTTAATGGGGGAATACTTAAGAATAATTAATTTTTGTCTCATGCAGGCCTGTTTGACATTTTTCCACCTTTGCCGGGGTGCAAAGTGGTGCCTTGTCTTGATATTACTTTTCATTTGTTACCTATAGTTTGTTAGAATCTTTTGTGTTTGCTGGTTGCTGACTTCTTTGGATATATCCCAACTGGATGAATGAAGGAAGGACCAATTTATTATAATTAAGGATGTGCTCTGATCCGTGGAGATATTATGTGAACTGTGAAGATCGAATGTTTAGATCTCTATATGTGAGCCCACAGGTGTTAAAAGTCAGTACAGTAGTGGGAGATCATACTGCTGCAGGGCTTGTTTACACATTTAAATGAAAGGCATTTTTTCAGTGTTGTAGCAGATTATCTGTTCTTTGTCTAATTCATTTTGCTAATAGTTAAAGTAGAATTCTGAGTTAAGTCCTTTCTAGACATAATGTCGATTAATTAATAATAGAGGTGTTATCCTCAAATAATTGCTAAATTTTACTGCATAGTTTTTATGATAATCTTAATTATTAAGTAATTCTTTAAATTTGATATTAGTAATAGTAATATTTTCCATATTTTTGAAATTTAATTAAAGTCTGCAATAAATTAAGAGTTAGCTATTTTGACCAGTTGGCTAATTTGGGAGTAGGCTGTATGGCTCTTGAATGTTTGGCAGTCAACACATATGGTTTGTAAGCTCTGTAAGTTTGGCCTCCCTGATCTTGATCATTGTACAAACCTTTACCTCACTTAAAATTACATTTTCTTGTATCATATGATAATCGGTCGTATATGTGGATGGAGTTGTACTGAATATCCATACAAAAGCACTGTTTATGCAGATTTCTTAGTTTTCTGTGAATGTAAATGACATAAATATAATTACACTTATATCATCAAATAGTTTAAAGTGATCTAACTTTGTTGCCTTGCATTTGTTGGCCATAAATGTGAGAAGGTCCATTTTAGGGCGCAGTCCTGAACTCACTTCTCTCAGTCTGTTCAGTTATACTGAGTTCTTACATGTTCTCTTAGTTGAAACATTAGACATTATCTCTTCCTTAGTGACTATTCCTGTATAATATGAAATGTGTCTTTTGGACAATGAGCTGGTTTAAGTTGCTATATAGGTCTTTGCTTACATTTAAATTATGCTATGGGCATAGGGTAGGGTGACAAAACTCATTCTTCTTGACTTATCTGCTGCTTTTGATACTGTGGACCAATCACTTCTTTTGCATTATCTCCAGCACTGGTTTGGGGTTTCTGGTCCTACTACATTGCTCTGATTCACTACATATCTCAGTCCATGTACACTCAGCCAATATACATAAATGGCAGTTATTTGCCCAATGCTTTGGTAACGTGGTGTCCTACAGAGTTTGGTGCTTTTGTTCACAATGTACACCACACCACTAGGTACTACTTGACTATGTGAACAAAATGTGGATGATATGTAAATGTACATTTTGTTTGACAGTTTGTCTTATGATTCATCTGTGTAGCTGTTGCCCATTGTCTTTGAGGGGATGCAGTCTTGAATGGCAGCTAATAACGTCCTCCTTAAACCGTGAAAAACTGAATTTCTGCTTTTGGGCATTGCACAGCAGTGCAAGAAGTTTGAATGGCTTAAATCTTTAAAACTGGGTGACTCACTTAATGAATTGGCTGATTCTGCTCATAACTTGGGGGTTGTCTTTAACTGTACTATATCTATCACCAGTTATGTGAATAAGTATTTGTAATTCATATATATATATATATATATATATATATATATATATATATATATATATATATGCATTTTTTGACTTATGCAGAATCAAGTGTTGTGTTGCTGTGTCAGGATATCTCTGGCTTGTCTGTTGGTCTCCAATCACCTAGATTACTGTAACTCACTTCTTACTTTTGGTGTGCCATTGGTTGGTGCAGGCACAGTAGAAGTTTCTAATTAATAATGATTATTGGTATCACAAAGTCAGACTTGCAGGAACTCCAAAGAGTTCAGAATTCTAACGTGTACATCAAGATATGAGCATATGACTCTTGTCCTTAAATCATTGCATTAGCTTCCTGTTCAACAAAGCCATTTCAAATTAGGGCTTATGGTTTATGTAATAAATGACAAGTCCTGTTATGCAATGGATCTGCATCCAGGACTTTGTGATTTGTCTCTTGTCGGCTCAAGAGCATAAGAAAAAAACTGAGCACCTCCCTTAAATTCCGCTATGGGGCACAGGACTATGCCTACTTTACTTTTCAATCCCTTTGGAAAATCGGAGGTCTTCCAGTTAGCGTACAAGATTATAAGCACTGGTTGTCACTGTGTGGGGCCCATTATTCAAAGTTATTTTCTGGTGTTTTAGATCAAGTGATGTACATCGTCTGCAAAAGCGGCCATGTCTACATCGAAATGACTGTGATGTTGCTTGCAACTCTGTGGCTCTGCCGTACACAAACCACTGTTTGAAACGTATCTTTTGTGGCATTTATTTGTACTGAACCAGTTCCATTCAGGTATAAATGGTGCAGAGGCAGTCAGACTTTGATCAAGGATTCAGATTTTTATTGTTCATGTGATTCATTGTCCTAACGGAATTATGAGCTACAGCGTAGGAACAAAAATTGAGCTGTTTGTGGAGTAATGTGATGTTTCCTGGACCTCAAAAATTGCTTTTGATGTGGCTGTTAACTGAGTGAAGAGTTAGACTATGATTTATCAGTTTTGATTGGTTGCTGATCTGTTAGTAGTAGTAGTAGTAATAGCACCATTAGCGGCAGCGGTCGGCAAACACTAACCATTCTTGATCTAGCCTCTCTTAAACATAATTTTGTATTATACCTTTGGGATATTCACCTTTTGGAAAAGTGATTATAATGAAAATTTCTTAATTATGTCATCTTTTTGTAATATTATAACAAGTTTTATTATTATAAAAAAATTTGTAGTGCACATACAGTCACACAGAATTGTGAATATGAGGCAAGGTTAGTCAGTTATATTGTAAATACAGTAACTGTAGCATGATGTTATGTTGTGTTCCTCTGTTGTGATTTGTTTTTTCTTAACAACTTGTCAAGACATAATGTACAATGTTGATCAGTTGCTGTTTGGTTACTGTACAGCCAAATTTGCCGATAAGACTCAGTGCTGTGTGCCTGTGTTTGACATAAAACATGAGCTACCTCTTTGTTCCGACCACATGACCAAGGTGAGTTTGCCTTGTTTTCTATTGATCAGTGCTTTGTTTAATTGTTTTGCATTGGTTCCATATTTTTCAGTTGACTTCTGTGCAACTGTACAGTTCAGCTTGGCTTAAACTAAAAAACCCAGTCAAGCAAAACTAGTTGAACTTGACAAAGAAACTCTGCCTCGGCATTGCCTCCTGCATCAAAATGTCTTTCGGTCGAGTGCCCATCATTCCCCTGTTGTTCTCTTCTCTGCCCAGCTAATAACTCTTTTGGCAGTCAGACAGCCGTACTTTGACTGAATTCTTTTCGATGACTGTTATTTGAACAACCCTTCAACTTTCAGATGAATCCTTTGGATGAATTTTTTTCTCAGCGACTTCCCTTCATACAAGGGATTTCTTTTGGATGACTGTTCTCAGATAACTGTTCTTCCGACGGCTGCTCTTCAAGCAGGCCCACTTATGTTAGAGTCTCATTGTCTCGGAGTATCAAATGAAGAAAATGACAAGTTGTTCCATAAAAACGTGATTCTTCACATGTTCGGTTTCAGCTCTTCAACAATTTTTTGGTCACTTCTTCAGTTTTACAACAAATGAATCCTTTATATAGTTTTCCCATCACTCACCATACCTCTGTTACTCCTTCAGAGACTCCCATCTACACTTCCATCTCAGCTCACCAAGTAACCTTCCTACCAAACATGCCACCCACAACATTCTGTGTATCTGAACACTTACGTAGTACCTTTAAGAACTCCACAAAGGCGCTGATGCATATTATGGCCTGTTCAGTTAAGTGACCAAATTGCATCTGTTTAATTTTATGCTTGTTGTTTTCTTGTGTATAAATCGTGATTCAGTGTTGTTTACGTAGTTTTCCAAATGATTCATTTAGCCCAACAATTTGAAATTTTATCATTTCAAATGAATCTTGCAGATGTGTTTAATATATGATTGATTCAGTGACTTGCTGTTTGGTGGAATCTTGTGATTGGCAGTTGTTTGCTTCTCAGGAAATCATACAAGAAAACCAAGAGATGAAACCCAAGAAACAACGAAAGAAGACAAAGCCATCTGCTCTGACGAGACCACCAAAGAAAGGCAAGAAGAAGAAATGCCAACGTAAAACGGTTCAGAAGCCACAAAAACCTCTTCTTACACTGGACAATTGTCCTACAAGTTCAGGTGTGAAGATGTTTAAGCCAGTTTAACTGTAAAATTTTTTTTAAAGAAAAACGTTTTGCCTAGAATATTTTAAATAGGCTTACTGAATGTATGTATCAGGGCATTAAATATATTGTGCATTATAAGATTTTAAGTACTTCAAAAAAGTGTTGGTTAACTGATCTAAACAGTTGTGTTTTATGAGAGTTTGAAAAAGTTTGCTCAACAGAGTCAATGCAAGCGAGTCAAATTCTACATCGGGTACCACTGAAAATGCCTGTGTTATGTCTAACTCTATTATGTTATTACTATTATTATTGTTATTATTGTGTTAGTATTTATATAAATATGTATTATTTATGTATTGTTATTAATATTATATTACTATTATTATGTGTTATTATTGTGTCAGTGTTTGTATAGCACCACTATCTAATGACTAAGCATCCATTAGTGGTACTAAGCATATTGTGTGTGAAGGACTTGCTCAAGGTCCATGTGCAGGAACCGTCTGTGGGGAAATTCAAATCTGTACTGTTTATGTTCCAAGGTGAGCCCTCAACCAGTCAGTCACCCTCACCAGTCAGTCACCGTTTCACTGTGTGGTGTGTGTTTGTGAAAATTCAGTTTTGTATGTGCTTTTTACTAGTATATAGTGTAAAGTTTTGAAGAATGACTTTCTTTAAATGACTTTATAACTTAAAGAGGAATTTTACTGAAAGATGAATTTCATTAATAAATGACCGTTATGTTTTAACAAATAGGGTGCATATAGGTTTAACGGTTAGCATGGTGAACTGTCGGCCCAGAGGAGGGGTTTAAATCCCTGACAGGACAGAAAGCTATTTCGCAGTTTCTGCTTTAGTAGCACACCAAGTACACTTGGCTGTAACAAGAGTACACTGACCCTATGCTGTCAGTGGAAAGACCAGGCAGCTAAGAAGAGGACTGGCCAACTACTCATATGCTGAGGCTAGGAAAATGAAGGTGCTAAACTTCATACCCAGTCTACCTCTTGGGCTTAGCTTAAAATTCATGTCTTTTCTGTTCTAAATCAGTTGGTTTAACCCCAACGTCTGGGTCGAAACATGAGGCTGTGTATTGACTTGGATTAATTCTTGAAAAATTGTGAAGATTTTATGTTTTAATATGATGTGATACAGTTGACGTATCAACATGTGATGGTATGAGGCCGACTGTCGACACGGCTGCCCAGTCCTCTGTGTCATCATCTTCGTCCTCATCAATGGCTGCTCAGGTGTCATGCTTAGATTCCTCCGTTGCCACAGTGACGGGCACATGTGCACTCCTTTCGACTGAGTCAAAGGACTCCATTGATGATGATGCACTTGGGTCCGACCTTGATGTTACATTCTCACCAAGTAGGCTTTGGTTTTTATTTCATTGTCATCGTAGCTGTAAAGGAAATTAATGATGCTAAGGGCCGCTAAGAGAATAAAGCATAGTTAAAATTGTAGAGTATCTAGTAGTCATTATCTGGTCTAATGTAATCTAATCTGGAAATGTCTATAGGGAGGTAATGCACAAGGAATCGAATCAGTGAAAACTTCTAAGCAAAACTGCATTCCAAAAACATAATCCCTTTGGACGGAAATGACTGAAATCCATGAGGCCTCAGAAACTGGAAGACAGGGTACAGACCTTAACGCTGTAATGGAACTTGCAGAGTGGACAGAAACAGTTTTACCTGTAATGATGCAGGAACACATTGATGGCTGTACTATTGATGAAAACGTACTGAAAATCAACATGGTGCTCATGTAATGTAGTGTTAACTGTATTACTGAAAGATGCTGAGAACATCATGGACGGAGAAAAGGACTAATGAATGGGTACGCATGGCGATTGGAATTGAGCAAGATGAGACGTTACAACAAACAGTGCTAAAATCAAAGCTGAGGTTCTTTGGACATGTTATGAGATCAGACGGATTAGAAAAAGAAATGATGCTGGCTTGTGGAGAGGGAAAGAGGAAACAAGGGAGACCAAGGAAAAAATGGATGGACAAGATACACGAAGCAACTGGAATGAACTTGGCACAACTAAGGGACGCGACATTGGAAAGAAAGAAATGGAGAAGATTGATCATGACGGTCGCTAGAGCTCAAAGAGCTGACAGCACAAGGTGACAAGGTAACTGAACAAAATTTTGATTGGTTTTGTATATCTTTTAGCGGGACTTCCGCTGGACAATGACCAGGCAACAAATTTTCTTGATGAACATGAACTGCATGAGATGCTGAACAAGATGGCCGATGAAGCATTCGAGTTGTCTGCAGGTAGGATTCAGAGTGAAGAGGAAAAAACTAAGGCAAAAGAATATAATATTGTAAGCTACTTTAGACAAACATTTATTTAAGTCTTTTAGGTCATGCCATAGTAAAGTGTTCTGTGCTTCTGCCAGTCATGATGTGATAAACTGTACTGAGATGTGGTGGGTAGGTGATTCCCAATTTTAATCAAAACATATATCATAGATGTAAGTTAATGCCTTAAAATTAACTGTTTGGATACGTTAAGTTTGATATCTAACAGTATTTAAATCAGTAGGTGTCGTTATAATATTGCCAATTATAAGCCAAACACAGTCAAAATGTTTCAAAATCTGGGATATGAATCATGAGAAATGGCAGGGCATAGGTGATTAAACTTGGATGGCGATCAAAAAGTGGCTTTGTGAGCAAATAGTTCAGATGACGAGTTGTCTGCTGAGGATGGAAGAGGTAGGCAATTATGTTATACGCCTTTACTCTCACATGCACTGTCGTTGATATGATGTGGTTGAAACTGCATTTTGGTGCACTGCTTTGGCCACCGAATCAGCAGGAGGCAGCATGTTATTATAGAAATGGTCACCTTAAGAAAAGTCCATAAGTTTCAAAACAGCAAAAAAATAACAGAAAAAGTACAGTTGTCACAACCGTGTTTGCATTTGCCTAAGAATTTGAAAATCTTGGAATGAGTGCAGTTACAAAAAGAAATTAAAATCTTGCAGAATTTAAAAAATTGCAAGAATTGTTTCATCACTAGATTTAGCACATGTTTTTCTACATATTTTGTGCTGGCAGATTATAGATTGATATACAAAAAAAAACTGTGCAACCTGCAAAAGGTAACAATTACCCTTTGCTGAAAGGGTTGCAATTTGAGTAAAGTTATCTCAAAAACTGAATAGAAGATTAAAACTATAAATAAAACACTCGAAGGAACTGTGAGTTTCATTTTTTTTAAATTTGCTACAGATATATTGAGAGTACCAAGTATGTGGTTTTACCGGTTTTTTACACAAAATTGCCAGTTGTCAGAGGCTTGAAAATTTTGGATGTCGGTTGTCAGGGATTTGTTCTCTGTTGTTTGGTCACCATTAAAGGGTCAAGAGAAAATGGTGTGATGGCGATTATAACGTCCTAAATAGTTGTGTCCTTTACCTATAATCTTTGAAAAAAATTAAATTCTTAAGTTTATGGAGTAAGTTTAACTGTAAAGTAAATTTAATGTATGTAGAATGATGGTAAAGAGAAAGATTTTTCAAAACCGTTATCTACATATAAATGTGTCAAGATTGCCTCAGCTTCATTAGTATTAATCCTAATGTTCTTGATGATTTAAACACAGTTTATATTGGTCCTAATATTCTGGGTGATTTATAAGCAGTCTTATAGTTTGAAAGCAGCTGATCCTCTGTTTCTTTGATCTGACTTCGGAGTTGTGGACTGTTAGGGCTTTTCACAAGATCTTGATTCCATTAGCTTCTTTTTTTATAGGAATTTTGTTGCTGGAAAGACAGATAGTTTTTAGAAGCCTTGAAGTGCAGTAGAAACTTGTCTCATAGTTATAAAGTAATACGCATCAGCCAGCCAACTTATCTTTTGTCTTTGCTCACTCCTTATGTTCACAAATACTCAGCTTGCTCATTGGATGCTCTGATTCTTATTGTGCCATGAAAGAAAACAGTACTGGGTTCCTGGTCTTTCTACATCGGAGCTCAGGTCTCGAGAATTTGCTGCTTGTTTCTGTCTGCTCTGTTGTTGCTGTGATCTTGTTTAGGTCAGGACTGAAGTCTCATCTGTTTCTAATTGCTTATTCCCATAGGCTGTCTTTCTCTCTCAGGAGTCGGCCAGTAAATTGCAATTCTGCTGACAAGCGACCATCGATTGATGCCTTGTGCATTACAATAATGGTGCAGTAGAAGATTAGATTAGATTAAAAAACTATTTTTTTTGAGCTGGGATTGGGCCTTGAAAATCAACTGAATAGATATCCTGTTGTAGAAATCATTAGTTGTATAACATTTTGTTGTGAAAGCAATTAATGAGTTTTTTGATTTCCAGGAAAAAATGGTTGCTATCCATCATCGAAAGAAGTGGAAGAGGAGTTTGTTCGCGTCCTAGTTGAAGCAACGAAAAACTTGAGTGAGTCAAAAGATGTCCGCCTGGAGCAGCTGTCACACGTGGACCACACTCTTGCAACATTGTTACCCGATGGCCCCAACGAAGATGAGCTGACAAAGCAGATTGCCGACTCTTTGCTTAATCGAAACACACTCAGTCCAAACGGCTCAGTCAGCGATGACCAGGATAACTTAAACGACCTTGCGAGCAGCCTCACAGTGCATGATCTGAGGAGCATTTCTCAGGTGATGGAGTCATCAATTATGAGTCAGGCGCTGGACCTCTGTTCTGCAGGCGTCACGATGCCTCCCACCTTGCACCATAACGATGGTGCCCCAAACAACTGCATCAACTACTTAAATGGTTCGGGACTGTTGCAGCAGTATCCTGCCCATGAACATTCGCTTGGAACTGTCAGCAGCAGTTTCCCTCCGATTGTTGATCACTCACAGCTGGGTCTGGTGGATTCACATGTCCGCTTTCCAAGCCTCATCAGCTTTCCTTTGACTAGTAATGGAATGCTGGACAGTAGCATAGCAACCTCGCATCTGACTCCAACACTAGCACCTGCTATGCCTGCAGTGCCTGCCCCTCGATTTCCCTCTGTCTTATCGTCAATGCTTCCACTGGCAGCCCTTGGCGTGTCCGGTTCGCGTGTTGTCGTTAGTTTGAGTCATGGAATTGCTTCTTCGCAGACAATGCGGCCACCGGCATCATCATATTCAGGTGATGACTCTTTTGGTCAAATGACAACATTTCATAGTCTGCCAGACATCCAAACACTGATGAAGCAGCCGTGGCGACTACCAGCCGGAGATGGTTCGGTGAACTCGGAATTCCGGCTGAACTCAGCGACTCTTTCAACTACTTCTGTACCGGTTAATTTTCCTAACAGCCAGTTCTCTTACATACCAAATTTCCATCCGCCGCAATTCTTAGTTTCCGAATCAAAAACCAGTTGTTCTGTGTTACCTAAGTCTGAACCAGAGAGCGTACAGACGATGCGAACAGTACTGCCTGAAACAAATGCAGCCGATCGGCTCTGTTCAGCTAATAGTGCTTTGTCTTCTCTGCACAAGATCTTAAATCCTCAGCTGCCATCAACTCCCTAGAAAAAGAAGCTCAAGAAGTCAATGAACTCTGGTTGCCAGAAGCAGTGCGTTGGTTAGAAGCAGAGTCTGCATTTGAAGGAGCAAGTTTTGTACCAGTGTGTACTTTGAAAAGGTATTTGGATCAGGCTAGCACAAGCACCAAGAGTTGAGCTTGAAGGGGCGCTATATAAATGTTCTGAGCGAACATGACCGCAAGAGTTTTGTACGTTCTAAAGGCACAACTGAGAAGAGCAAGTAGGAGAGGGATGTTGGGATGGAAGAAGTCCCTCATTCTATTCTGTTTATCTGACCATTTAAAGTTCAACTTGGTATGAATGGAATTTTGCCTGGAATTGAACAGAACAGTAGCAGTTATCTGATTGGCTGCTTTGAGGCTTTAAAAAACTGTAATGACATTTCATCCATGTAAACTTAAGAAGCATGCTGAACTGAAGCTTAATCTGCTGCCGATGTTGGTGATGATGATGATGGCAACCGTCAGGCTGTTTTTAAAGTTCTATCTGGTTTAGCTAATTTATTATCTTTTATTGTTTTCACCACGATTATTATGAATGCCATTGTTGTCGTTGTCATCATTGTCCTTATCATCATTGTTGTCTTCGTCACTACGAGTCTGTTGATAGTGCATCATCATCATCATCGTTGTTAATGGTTGTTGTTATTACTGATGGTAGTGTTTGTTTCATTGTCTGCAATTATGACTGGATTGATTGATGACCATCACATACGTTGAGATTGGAAGATGACTCTGATACAAACAATGAAATTCTGCATTGTCATGTTTTCCTGACTGTTTGTTGTTTGTATGAAATTCTTAAATGTCAGAATTATGAATCCTTGGACAGTCAACTGAAGTGGACTATAATTTGAAGTAGGATCTATGGTTCAAATATCCAAAGAGAAATACTGGCAGCATTTCTTAACATCCTTGTAGATGCTCTTGCTCTGGTGTTGACTGCGGTTGATTTTAGACCTGAAGCCATTCGGTCGTTCCAGACTTTGCAAGTAAGGACAGATGTTGATGTTGTAAATGTGCTTTACTTCACTTTTCTTACCTTATCCTCCTTACCTTTCTGTACCTTTTCATGCATTAGCTCTCCTAGAATAACTTTACCTTTCCTTTCATTAAATTAACTTTGAGGAAAGACGATGCAGACTTTCCTTTAATGTACCTGAACCTCTTACCTTATCTGTCATTTTCTTTCCTTCTGTTAGCATTGTCTTTCCTTCCACTACCTTGTCTTGCCTTTTCATATCTTGTATTAGGCCTCCTTTCCTTACTTGACCTTTCCTTGCCTGTTTAACCTTTCCAGGCCTTGCCCTTTGCTGCCCAGGAACTTCTAATAATAATTGGTGGTGCTGCTTTAACACAAATTTGGCAAGAAAGAAACTGAGATGCAGAGAATTTGGAATGTTGGCCCAGTTAATATGTATTGGATCTTAGCTAATTCTGGACAAGAGATGATCTAGCATGCATGCATGTATGTATGCATGCATGCTAGATCAGCATGCTTATCTTAATGCTTAATATGGCGCCTTTTAAGTACCTCACTGGTGTTAGATGTCATGAAGAAAAAATGTATAATTTAGCATGCAATGTTCAGATAACCTGAAATGTCACCAGTAGCAGACTCGCGCAAACATGCTGAGCTCAACCAACAGGTGTCGTTCCTGAGTTGTCAGATGACATTGTGTTCAGAGTTCGTTGACCGAGTAGTGTCGAAGTCTTAGAACGATGATGGGCAATAGCACCCGCTGTATGATAGAGCACCACTGTCCAATGCTGTCCCTTATAGGTGGCAGAAGATGCAGCATCTGGAACATAACTTTAGCCACCAGGTCGATCTGTGACAGACAGGTATTCAACTGATGGTAAAACCCCTTTCTGTAGATGGTCAAAACAATTCTAGAGCCTCTCATCGCGTTTCGACGGTGTAGGTGTGTATGTAGGTGTGAGCCACAACTCATTCTGAAGCCTGTCATCCCTCGAATACATGATGGACTATTCCAAAGACATGTATTTCAAGCAAGAGAAACTGTCCAAAAACTGAAAATTCCCAGCAAACTTGTGAATAACACCAGAGTGCCAAGTCGATCACAGTAGCTGTGTGAACACAAATTATCACACACAAAAGAACTATTAAATTTCACTCTGAGACGAAGTTTATGACAACATGACAAGCAGCGAAAAACATGCCACTGAATGTGTGCAGGATGTTCAGTTAGAAAGCTGCAAAGAAAGCATAGGCCTAACAGATTTATAGTGAAATGTTTTGTAGATTCATTGGCTGAACTGCTTAATACGATGCACCATAGTCGAGTCTGGAAATTGTCACTTACTGTACCAGATTCAAATCCTGTATCCTTAGATAGTTTGTTATCAGATAAACGTGCAAGGTCTTCAATATTACAGTACAGTTCTGTATTATTGTTTGTTTATAATGATAATAAAACATAATTATTGCTATTTTAATAGTATTACTATTATTATGTGGCTGTCTTCCAGTTTTACTGAAGTTCACAAGTCCAAGTAAAGCCCTCAACTGATGTATCAGAGCAGAGGCATAAAATGTTGACCCCTACGTTCGTCTCATGATATGTGGGAACAAAGTGTAGTGCTAACGGCAATTAATTGATTAAATTAGATAATCATACATTTATTACATGTTCATGTTAGCTTGCTAGTACTTACCAAAGATGCAGTCTGAAAGTTAAACAGTTTTGAAGTCGTAACAAAATGATGACAATGTAACAAATGGAAGACCTTTGCCAACTCAAAAATCTGTACATAACTTTGGGGGATGGCATGATAGTGCCGCAAATTTTTTTTCATTACGGGGATGGAGGGGATAATAAACATAAATGGGGGGACGGAGACTACACAAATATTCATAACCATAGCCATATGCACGATGTGTCTGTCTTGTCTGTCATGTTTAATTAACAACAAAAAATAACACTTGCAATTGCTAAACTATAAATGTTAAATCGCAGCTTAACTAGATATTGTTTTACAGTTTTAAAGGAATCGTATGAAAACACTTCCATCAGTTATAACAAAATTGAAGAGGTTGGTTGACAAGAACTAATCAGACCACTTCATTTCAGCAGTTTATGGCTGTCTATGTAGATGTTCAGTTACACTGCCTTACAAAATATTAAATGTACAATTTAGATATACAAAATATTAAATCCGTCAATTTCTTTCCTGATCATCTAAGATGGTTGCAGTCTTGTTTATTTACAGTTGTCCATAAAGGATGTCCACAAAAATCACCTACTTTGGATCAATGTTCCCTGCAATTTTTTCCCTATGCATGCACTGGCCTACCACGAGGGTAGTAACATTTGGGACCTGTGCTCTGGTTTGTCTTTAGGGTCATCCATGAAGAATGTCCACAAATTCGTCAACTCTGGACCCTTTCTTTCCCTAGTCCGCAGCTGGCATTACCCTCGCCATTCCTTTGCGGACGTCCGCACTCCAGTGGAGTACTGAGGCCTAGCTTAGGCTACCCTGCTAAACTTACTGGGTTAACTGTGTTATGGGGTGAGGTAGCTTGATACTGCAGGGTAGTTAGGTTAGTAGACCCAATAAATGACATCTGTATGCATCATGCATGTATTATGTGAAATTTGTTCTTTTTAGGCCCTGAAACCTGGTAGGTTTAATAAACGTTTTGCTCTTGAAGTTGATTCAAATTTTGTATATAGGCCACTTGTCTCTTGACGATTTGAGTCAAATCATTTGACTGTAATTTTTAACGGCTATTTGCAGCAGATCCTACATTAGGCTCACGCAACATTCGTTACATACAGTGACGTGGACAGGGTAAATTGGTACTGGCATATCGAATGACTGTGGGCGTCCCGGATTGGCAGAATCAAACGTTCGCAACCCTATCTGAGTGTCACACTTATCTTAACAGATTTGAGGATAAATATTATTGTGAGTTTATTTGAACCAACATTACGATGTTTTGTATTAAATGCTTGGGCCCTTCTTACTGGAATAGTAATATATTTTATATTCGTATATTCATAGTCTGCCCAACCTGCAGATATTTAAGAAGCATGTGCATTTCGGTTGGCTGTGCACCAGAGGTGGAACACTTTAAAAATTTTCTCATTACAATTAAAATGACGTGTGCTGTCTCTGGACTGATATGACGTCATCTTGCTTCTTCTTAGATACGCGATTCGCTTCCTTCGATACGCCGTTCATTTTGCGTTTTTCTGCTTATCTGTAGACACATTAAAAAAAGTTTAGGTTTAGCGAATGTAGGCTGTCTAGATTTGTTTGCTTCGTTTCGAAGTGTTTTCACTTTGGCAACATGTTTTTGCAAGGCTTCGGAATATGTTCGAGGACAGCGTAAGCAAACAAAACTTACTTTTTGAATTGCTAAAATGCTGCTTTCTAAGGTTTTTATTGTAGTCTTTGATAGGTAGTGAGCATTTTACATTAACTTCTGCGTAAAACCTTATGTTTTACACATGAAAAGTAAAATTTTTGCAGATTTTAACTGGCCCGTCGGAGATGGTAAAATTGAGCAGAAATGTGATATTTATTCGAAAATTTATTGGATTCCTTGGTTTTTACTTTTCAGCTTAAGCTACTGTAATGATATAAAAAGATTTGGAACCATAACCTAACGCTTATGCGTAATTGTCTCGTTGGCTCTGCTCCATCATATCTTAGGGACTTCTGCATTTCGGTCTCCTTGGTTCCAGGCCGTAGCACTCTCCGGTCGGCCTCCCTTGGACTTCTGACTGTCCCTCGTATGCGCACTGCTACAGCGCAGTCTAGAACCATTGCCTATGTCGGACCTAATAGCTGGAATCGCCTTTCCCGAGAGCTCCGGCTAGTATTCCTCAGTTTGTCTCTTCCACGGTTTCGCAAGCGCCTGAAGTCTGTATTATTTGCCAGTGGTCTCACTGGTTCGGGTCGGGAGCGCTTCTGATGAGTCTATTCTTGAAGTGGCGCTTTATAAATGTCAGATTACAATTACAATTACAAATTACAATTGCAATATCGTTTTCTCAGGCGAAAGCTGTTCAAAACTGCTATAAATAAATGACATAGGCTTAAACGGATTTGAATTTTTCTTATTTCTTAAAATAATATGGTTTAAAGATTAACATTCTGAGACTCGGCTTACAGCAAAGCTTGAGTCCGTTTGTGAGAGATAGGCATTATGGGAGTATAAGAGTAAAACGCTGTAAACCAAGTTGTAGATTCTATGTTTGTTCTTGTCTTACAGAGGGGCAGAGGGGAAGGAGAAGAAGGAGGGAAGGAAGGAAGGTCGAAACAGAAGCAGAAGGATCTCGAGAACTGCTACTGAGCAGGAAACGGAAAAGGAAAAGAATAAAACAAAATATTTCTGCAGTAGAAGGAAAATGCGAACGAAGAAAAGGACCGATGAAGAAAGGAACATGTAAACAAAAATAACTGAATTGAAAGAATTCAATGTGAAAGAAAAGAACAGGTCGCAAAAGGAACGGGAATCACAGAGTTTGGGTGACGAAAAGAAGGGAGAACAATTTGAAGAGAAAGAAAAAGCGTGAGGACAAAGAAGAACGAAATGACGTCAAAGAAACAGGTAAAAGGAAGAAAAAAAACGAAGAATATCAGCGGTTCTATCAGAACTTTTTTATTCTCCAGAAAGAAGTGTTTGGCTTGTTTCTGATATCAGTGTACAGAACCTCATGGAGGAATTTCAGCCTGTCGTTGAGCCGAGAAGACAACTGAGATGAGATTCGAGTGACTTCCAAGGGCAATTCTCCATAGTGCTCCATGCAGTATGAAAAACTCAGTGCACCTCCTCGATCGGTGGTGAGGCAGTGTGGTTAGTACTGTGGCGAACCGTCGCCAGTTTAGGCTTGACTGGTGTGTAGGTTTAGCTGGCCCGTAGGCTGAGCTTGTAGGCTTAGCTGGTGTGTAGGCTTAGCTGGCCCGTAGGCTGAGCTTGTAGGCTTAGCTGGTGTGTAGGCTTAGCTGGCCCGTAGGCTGAGCTGGTGGGCTTAACTGGTGTGTAGGCTTAGCTGGCCCGTAGGCTGAGCTTGTAGGCTTAGCTGGTGTGTAGGCTTAGCTGGTCCGTAGGCTGAGCTGGTGGGCTTAACTGGTGTGTAGGCTTAACTGGCCCGTAGGCTTAACTGGCCCGTAGGCTGGCTGGTGAGCTTAACTGGTGTGTAGGCTTAACTGGCCCGTAGGCTGAGCTTGTAGGCTTAGCTGGTGTGTAGGCTTAGCTGGTCCGTAGGCTGAGCTGGCAGTCTTAGCTGGTGTGTAGGCTTAACTGGTGCGTAGGCTTAACTGGTGTGTAGGCTTAACTGGTGTGTAGGCTTAACTGGTGTGTAGGCTTAGCTGGCCCGTAGGCTGAGCTGGTGTGTAGGCTTAGCTGGCCCGTAGGCTGAGCTGGTGTGTAGGCTTAACTGGTGTAGGCTTAACTGGTGTAGGCTTAACTGGTGGGCTTAACTGGTGTGTAGGCTTAACTGGCCCGTAGGCTGAGCTGGTGAGCTTAACTGGTATGTAGGCTTAACTGGCCTGTAGACTGAGCTGGTAGGCTTAGCTGGTGTGTAGGCTTAGCTGGCCCGTAGGCTGAGCTGGTGGGCTTAACTGGTATGTAGGCTTAACTGGCCTGTAGACTGAGCTGGTAGGCTTAGCTGGTGTGTAGGCTTAGCTGGCCCGTAGGCTGAGCTGGTGGGCTTAACTGGTATGTAGGCTTAACTGGCCTGTAGACTGAGCTGGTAGGCTTAGCTGGTGTGTAGGCTTAGCTGGTCCGTAGGCTGAGCTGGTGCGCTTAACTGGTGTGTATAGGCTTAACTGGCCCGTAGGCTGAGCTGGTAGGCTTAGCTGGTGTGTAGGCTTAGCTGGTCCGTAGGCTGAGCTGGTGGGCTTAACTGGTGTGCTGGTTTAACTGGTGTGTAGGCTTAACTGGTGTGTAGGCTTAACTGATGTGTAGGCTTAACTGGTGGGTTTAACTGGTGGGTTTAACTGGTGCGTAGGCTTAGCTGGCCCGTAGGCTGAGCTGGTGTTTAGGCCTAGCTGGCCTGTAGGCTTAACTGGTAGGCTTAGTGATATATAAGTGAGAGGTTGTTGCTGTTGTGGGGGGTTGCTGCTGTTGCTGTGCTGTCGTCGGGGCGCGAACCTAACTGTAGAGTTTTCATGTGATTGAGTAATGACTCGTGGCGAATTGTTTGACTTTCATACCGAACTGTTGATCTTCGAAGTCAGTTAAAGTTTGTTGCTCGAGTTGAGCACCATTAAATTCGGAAAGTTTACTTCGTTGTTCTTCACGTGAGAAGTAGAAGAAGCCTCCCGCTAGACTTAGGGGGAGCCGAACCTGACGGACTTGCAGGGGACTGGATAGACGCACCGCCGTTCGCCACAGTACTTACTGAACATGATTCTTCTTTCATCTCTCTCTCTCTCTCTCTCTCTCTCTCTCTCTCTCTCTCTCCTCTCTCTCTCTCTCTCTCTCTCTCCCGTCTCTCTCTCTCTCTCCTCTCTCTCTCTCTCTCTCTCTCTCTCTCTTTCCTTCCCTCCTTCCATCCCTCTTTCCCTCCATTCTTTCCTGCCCTCTGGGGCCTCCCTGTTTGCCTGCCTGCCTCCCTCTGCTTCCCTCCCTTCGTCTCTGAACCGGAGACCTACTAGATTTCAGAAATCTGATTCGCCATCGACTGAGATGATGGCGCCACAGAAGTTATTAGAATAGATTATATGAAATTTCTGTGTAGGCCAGTGGCCGGGTTAATTAAGTTCTTTATTGTCAGGCCATCACAGTGTAATGTAACCCAAGCATGTAATGTTACCTAAGCATGTAAACTTAAAGAATTTTGTCATGCACATAATTTTAATTGTGGGCTAATATAGCGGAGTAACAGAAGAGGACGACCCGCACAGGGAATGGGCGGACGACATAACTGAATGGTGTGGAACAAACGCTTCAAGAGCTGAGCCATGCCGCACTGAACAGACAACAGTGGAAGAACATGGTGAAAATGGCATCGGACACCTACGGGCGCTGAGCCCACGGTTCATGATGATGATGATGATAATATAGCGAACACAGGAACAACGGTGGCGCCGCCCTGGCTAATAAATTGATACTAATATCAGCTTCGCCGACTGAATGTTTAATTAAAGAAACGCTGGGACTGTGGCGAATAATGAGAGGGAGGGACAGGAGAAGGAGAGGCAGAGAAATGAGAAGGAAGATTGGGAAGTGGAGAGGAGGGAAGGAGAGGACAAAATGGGTAGGAAGACGTTCAAGACAGTATATGCTAATCTCTAATAATAGCCTAGTAGCAGTAGTAGGCCTAATACTAGGCCCAGTATGTGAGCCTAATTCACGATTATGATAATTGTATGAATTTATTTCGAATGTCTTACTGCAGGTACGCCTGTTGCGAAGGTTCTACTGAGGCGAGATGCAAATCTACCGTATATGCCACAACGGTCGCTCGAGTTCTCTCTGTCTTTCTCTTTCTCTTTCTTTTCCTCTTTTTTCTTTTTCTTTTTCTTTCTCTCTCTCTCCCTTCTCTCCTCTCTCTCTCCTCTCTCTCTCTCTCTCTCTCTCTCTCTCTCTCTCTCTCTCTCTCTCTCTCTCTTCCTCTCTCTCTCTCTCTTCCTCTCTCTCTCTCTCTCTCTCTCTCTCTCTCTTCCCTCTCTCTCTCTCTCTCTCTCTCTCTCTCTCTCTTCTCTCTCTCCTCTCTCTCTCTCTCTTCCTCTCCTCTCTCTCTCTCTCTCTCTCTCATCTCCTCTCTCTCTCTCTCTCCTCTCTCTCCTCTCTCTCTCTCTCCTCTCTCTCCTCTCCTCTCTTCCTCTCTCTCTCTCTCTCTCTCTCTCTCTCTCTCTCTCTCTCTCTCTCTTCTCTCTCTCTCTCTCTCTCTCTCTCCTCTCTCTCTCTCTCTCTCCTCTCCTCTCTCTCTCTCTCTCTCCTCTTCTCTTCCTCTCCTCTCTCTCTCTCTCTCTCATCTCTCTCTCTCTCTCTCTCTCCTCTCTCTCTCTCTCTCTCTCTTCCTCTCTCTCTCTCTCTCTTCCTCTCTCTCTAGTTTCTGTTTGTGTGCTAGTCGTAGGATTACAGGGGCCGCAAGCCTCTGGAGTCTGAGTCACTGGCGCGCGGCGTAAAAACCCCCGTAAACCAAGGTGTAGATTCTGTGTTTGTTCGTTCTAGGCGTAGGACTCCAGGGTACCTCTGTCGTGGCTTAACATCCCGTAAGACCCTGGTTTTCTGTCGGTCACTGGCGCGGCGTAAAACCCCGTAAACCAAGTTGTAGATTGTCTTGTGTCACTTGTCCTCTAGTCTTATGGAAGAGAGAGGGGAGATGAGAAGGAGGAAGGATGGAGGGTCGAGACGTAAGCAGGAAGATCTTGAGAACTGATACTGAGCAGAAAACGGGAAAGGAAAAAGAACAAGGGAAAGATAACTGCAGCAGAAGGAAAACGCGAACAATAAAGCAATAATCCGAACAGTAGACCTATAGGTCTATCGCCCTTTTAGAATCCGAGAGGCACCTTCTTCCTCTTACCTGCCTCTGCTCTCCAGCCCCAAACATCACTCACCTTAGCTGCCACGCTGTGTCTCTCTGCCTGACTCTTGGATCTTGACCCGGAACCCGAACCCTTTTGCCTATCGATTTTGTTTTTGACTGAGCGCCTGTGAATAAGCTGGTCCCCGCGGCGCGGCTTTCGTTGGGCGCTGTAGAAATCTTGGGATTACGATTACGATTACGATATACTTTTCGACTGATATTAGGCCTAACATTTCAAAGGAATTTTAGAATATACTGACTTCTTTAACGTAGTAATAATATACATTCTTGTTGCAATAATTAACGAGTTAATAATTGTATCTGACTGACTTCGTTTGCATGGACGTGTAAGTAAGTAAGAAGGCCTAATGCATTTGTTAACACGCCATGTGTCCATCGACTGAGTTAGGAATCGTAGGCGTGGGTGGGTCGCAGCGGTGAGACAAAAAAGCAGACGATATAAATAGGTCTTACGCTTGAGTTGGGAAGACTTTAGGCTGTATTAGTATTGGCAAAGCTCGAATCCATCCTTTCTTAGCTCTTGGGTACACTGTATACTCACTGTGACCGTCATCGTATCGCTCTTGACTATACTGTCTTCAGTAAACGAAGACAGAAATCTTGCCAAATTGAATGTCTAGTTACTTTGCACTGATTTTGAATTCTTGGAATCTTTTGAACACCAATTTCATATCATTTGTAACAGGCCGAAAAGTAAAGGACCCATAAAAATAAACATGATTGGAATTTGGAAGGGGGTCTAAATTTTGGAAGTGGAATTACAAAAAAGTTCAAAGGCCAAAGTCCCCGGTGGTAAAGAGGGTCAAGTGCCCAAATAGGGAACCTCCTTTAAAGACTTCCGCAGAGGCGATAGAGGGATCACCCAAATGCGGAGACAATGGAAGGAGGTCATGAGCGTCGGAACCTTTGTCGGTAGGATGACTTGAGCCGTCCCACTTTGAAACGTAGGAAGGTATGAATAGGGTTTGCGGTCCATCTTTTGTCCAAGTTATTGCGATGTAGATTTTTGGACTAGGGCTATCAGATCTGCAAGCAGTAATATCAAGTTGTAATGCATATTTAATTACAAGCAGTATTAGGTCCGTACAAGGGGACCTGAAATGGTGGTGAAGGATCTTATCCGATTAATTCATTGAAAAATGAACTGGGTCGAGGCCATACGGTCGCTATAAAAAGTAAACATTTTAGCTTTATCTCTGCTATGAGCATAAGCGATTTCGGGTGGCTTATTCTCGACGCCTTAGGCGTCTCGAGTTGAATTGGATCTGCGGGATAGATAAGGGGAAGAAGAGAAATCAGGAGAGAATATGTGGAAAAGGAGTGTTTTCAGTTTTCGGCGGAAGATCTACGCAGAGATTGCAACGGGTGAAGTGATGGGCCCACATGGTCCGCAA
Source organism: Norana najaformis (assembly GCA_964023275.1). Lineage (NCBI taxonomy): Eukaryota > Metazoa > Annelida > Clitellata > Crassiclitellata > Hormogastridae > Norana > Norana najaformis. Next base: position 10,798,914 of record OZ029915.1, read on the forward strand.
CTGTGAATGGCCCGCATCTGATAAAGAGGGAGCTCGCTCACAGCCTAATAAGTAGGCCTACGAACTCTTACTATAATTTCAGTAATCTGCCGGGGGCCTGAAATTTGAATTTACGCCAGTGGACCTAATGCAGGGTTATTCGGAGCTCAAGAAAACACAAAAGTGATGAGAAATTCTGCGTTAGTCTTCCATCAGCACCCTGCAGCTTGGCACTATGCACTGTTTTCCCTGTACAATGTAAATGTAATGTACACGCATTTCTATAGCGACCGTGTGGCCTCAACCCTACTCATTTTTCAAGGAATTACATCGGGCGAGATCCTTCAGCTCCGTTGCCAGTTTGAATGGGTGCCACACCATTTAAGGTCCCCATGTACGGAACGTGCTAACCCGATATTCAAATCTCTGAAATACGGCCGCACGCACTATTGGTAAGCGAACCGTCATCCCCTCACGCTCAGTGTCCCCTTGACGTACTCGTTAACCAATGTAGCTAACCAGGCAAGTCATTAATGGGACTGAACTTCACAAGGTGTCAACGGGGTTAAAATCGAACCCCGGAGCGGCTTATATCGGGTCGGGGTCACTCTTGGCTTGAGAACGAACTCGCCAATCCTTTGCTGGTCACTTCTGTAGTGGTCCGACTCTAAATACGATAGCAGTTGATCGGTTACTATGAAATGCCTTCGATGTCATTACATCGGTCATTGGTCATTACATCGGTCAGATGTCACATTTGAGCTAAACTCGTTCGGACAGTTAAATGCTATGGTCGAAATGCTATAGTCGGAGGACTAAGGACTTCTTCCGTTTTATTCGCCATGTGTTGCACTTTCTCAAGTTTCTCCACGCACAGTTACAGAAGCTTCTTGCAAAATTTGAAAATAGTTTTCACTGAAGGCTACTCGCAGACGAAGGACACGATTTCATTTGCCGCTTTTCGAATGTTGCACAAATTTTCTTGACTAGTAGAATGCCTCTCATTATGTGGGCATTTTTATAGCGCCATATTAAAATAGGAAGAATATGGAATGTAGATAAATAGAAAGAAAACAAAAGGTGATGAGATTGCGTAAATGCGAAGGAAAAAGATTAACTATTGTAGCCGATGGTACAAAAATTGAACAAATCCACCACTTCTGTTATCTGGGAAGTTTAATATAAGATGACTGCAGATGCAGTGCCAAGATCAAGAGAAGAATAGCAGTGAGGAAAGAAGCATTCTGGCAGCCGAACTTTGTTCTTGACATGGCATCTTTGGACAACCCCAGTGACTTGACGCAGAGCGCGTGAATAAGCTAGTGCCATGCGCTTGGCCTTTAAATAGCACTTTAGAAATTTGGAGTTTGCGATTACGATTATTTTTGAAGGTTTTGGAGATCACAAGCATGTCTTTGGTAACTTTTGATTAGATAAAAAAAAAAATAAAAATGTAAATGTGTAGTTTATATGCTTTTATATAGCGACCGCATGGCCTCGACTCTGCTTATCTTCCAATGAATTTATCGCGTGAGATCCTTCACCATCGCTGCCCGTTTGAATGGGCGCCACGCCATTTAAGATCCCCGTGCACGGACCGTACTAGCCCGAGATTTAAATCTCTGAAATAAGCAACGATTGGGACGCGAACCGGGGATCCTCACGCACAGAGGCTCCTTGGCGTACGCATTTACCGAAGTACCTAACTAGGCCAGACGTCGCTCCACCGACTGAAATTCTGACCTAAATAATGGTAGCGACACTGTATCGCGATATGAACAGACCTGGGCCCTATACCAATAGCTGGCATTTTAAGCATGCCCTTGTCTTGTCTTGTCTTGATCCGTCCTCGAGCCGAGGATTGACAGCACCGCGGACAATTTTGTGCCAAATGCTTATGTTTCTTGTCTACAGTAATAACTGGTATACCCTTAATTAGTCGTATCCTTAATTAGTCGTACATCTGAACAGGCCTTTAAGCTAATATTGTCACTCTGGAAGGGAAGTGATTGGGGAGACAGAAGGAAGAAATGGAGAAGGGAAGGGTAGGTGAAAAGCTTTAGACTTAAATTTACGACATTCGCAGCTACAATGCGGCTTTACAACTTCCACTTTGACCATCTGCTATTTCTCCTCCCGCACCTTCACCTGCTCCTCCCCTCCCCTGCTGCTTGTTCTCCCATTCTTCACCTTGTCCTTCTTCTCTTCTATATTTCACATCTGAAGGCGAGTGTTTCGCTGGATGCAGGGTTGACCGTCCATCAACTGCTACGTTCGCCTACGCAGAGCTTTAACTGTCGGCGTGTGTCATAATAAATTCACGCGATTCCGTCGGTCTCCTCTGTTCGCTATTGATGCGCTTAAGGACTTTGACTGGCCTGGTATTATGACGGGCTTTACGAAGCTCAACGTCCGCAGAGCTAAACTTGACCGCAGTTGGCAGGTCATATATTAAGCCGGTTCGTTCACGTATAACATGAGCTGTACAGAATAATCGATTCTGACCTAATGACTTCTATAATGACGCAGGAATCTATGCATTAACTGATGCCACACTAAAATCTGGCATCGTTTGGGATTTGACTGTACGCAATAGACACGTATGTCAGTGACCTTCTGACAGTAGGCCTATATTTTGAGACATAGGCCCTACATGACTATCTATTTACGCTTTATACATCAGTGGTGTTTTTTCAGTTCTTCGTTTTTTTCGTGTCACACAATTTTGCTCAGATTTTTCCAGACTGTGGCACACTTGGCAATGCAAACTTCTGTCGAGGCAAAGCTGTCCTTAATGCTGGACTGTAATTAACCGTAAATGTATAGTACTTTACAGTTTAAATTACATTGATTATATTCAAATTCTGTTGCAATATATTTTGTATAATAAGACATGAAAAAATAAAAAACTTGAGAGATTTTAAATTTTATTATGCAAATGCCCTGTTTTCAATGTGAAATGTGAGCTTTCTTGGTTGCACAGATCTTCTTTATTCTTGGAGGAATATTGGACAAACTCACTCTTAATTCATGTTCCTGACTGAAGTTCGGGTTTGAATTTGGTCGTAATTCAAGTGAGACTAGAAAAGCCTGACTCGCTTAAGTAAGTGGTAGCAAATAGCAACAGAATTAAAACAGCATGTCTAGAAATTTCTGGATATTCTTCGCCAACAGTAAGTCAAAAATTGTCCAAGTCTACAGTAGTTCGTTGAACTTCAGCAACAATGTGATCCATACTTAGCTCAGTCAATTGTTCTTGGGTAGTTAGGTCCAATTCAGTGGCACCTGCTACAGCGGACTAGCTGAACGGATTCCTCACCCAATCACGTGGGGCAACATCAGTGCCAGGAAAGTAAACAGCAAACCTTTGATATGATGAATGTCTATACATTGGCCAGAGTTCAAGATCAAATCCTCGTCTGTTTCATCAGATGCTGCAAGCAGGAACATTCCTTGTGCAACCTTTTCTCGCCACAGTGCTAACTTCAGTTGGAAGCCACGAAGCTTATCCGTAATGGACAGCAGAGATTCATTTCTACCCTGCACGTTTGTATTTAATTCGTTCAGATGTCAGAAAATGTCTGCCAGATAAACAAGTTTTGCCAACGACACATCATCGCTGATAAAACCTTCAAAATCATAGCCCTCAGAAGCAAAAAATAACTTCACCTATTCTCCGAGTTCGTACACACGTAACCGCAACTCAGCCAACGTACTTCTGTACGCAGCAACAGATTTGGTTTTTACATCAGGATTGGTCACATTGGCCAGAAATCCCTTCACCTTACCAGTCAAGGCAGCCATCTGTGCAATACTAATGCAGTCATTTTACCATTGCAGGCCATCTTTCTAAAAAAATCGCAGTCACTTAAAAAAGCCTTTATCCTGTTATTATGACCAAGAATTTCTCTACGAAACATACAGTTTTCAGCAATGCACTTGTCGTCTATGTATCTGACATATATCACAAGTTGATCCTTCCCCATGATATCGGTGGACTAGTGGACTCGTCGAGCTGTAGAGCAAAGCCTGGACTAGCTAACAGATTTACCCACAGGTGGGCCAAAATATCGCATGACATATCTTCATTTCGACGACTGATCGTACTGTCAGACAAAGGAACTTTCGCAACTTCTTTAGCAGCAGCTTTGACTATTTCTTGACCGGACGGCATCATCAGACTTTCACCCTGCGACCTACAAACAGCGATTCTTTTATGAAACTAATTATAGGCCTAGAAATAGCAGATACAAGTCGTCCGCAAAGACCAAAACTATATAATCTGTATAGTTATCGACATTATTATTATCATCCTAAATTAAGATTTTAACAAATTAAGAGAACTCTATTTAGGTCTAAACTCAAGATTAAACTACATTTGAAAAAGAATCAAATTTTGCAATATAGGCCTAAAGTCTGCAAAAACAAAATAGAAAGATATAAATAACTAGCCCTATTTCCCACATTCAATCGCGTGTTTTACTCTGGTAGACGTGTTTTCTTCGTTTTCTCTTGTCACAGTTTTGTTCCACCAGTGCGTAGAAGATGCCTATAAACGATAGCTTACAACGTACACACATGGCCAACTACTAAGCCTGCCGCCTGCGTACGATAGCGCACCATTGAGCCAACTTTGGGCCGGTGCGTTGGTGCGCATATTGACTCATTAATTTACCAGACGGATAGCCCGAGGCTGCAGAGCCGGGCGACGACGGAGACCAGCCCCGATGTTCACGGAATCTGGCTGCTCTGGCATCAGATTCATCTCCAGCAATCGCCCAGTCCCATATCCTTGACCAGACATCTAACACCGGGACTGGCAGCGTGTAACACCGGCCACCTGTTTTTATTCGTCTCGCTATTCGCGAGACATGCTGTACAAACATGGTAGGCGCTTTTGTGTAGGGATCTTGATCAAGTCCTTCACTCACAATTTTATTAATGATTAAATAGCCCTATGTCACGGCCAGATTGCGGTTAAGAAAATTTTTGAATTCAAATGAAAAAATCGTTGAAAGAATGATCGAATAACATAAAAACATAAAACACAACTTCTTGAATGAATGCTGTGGACTGACTTTCTGGTATTTTGGTGCATCATCGGTTGATGTCTTGCGCATTAGACATTGCTATAGAAACTCTGGAAAAGATAACTGGTTTCTCTTATTATTATTTTTTTAAGTATAATCCCTTGGTTGTTCAAAAATTTCCGGAGAAAAAGAGAGAGAGGGATTCTGGAACGGCTAATCCTCGTCTGGATTCGGCACCACAAATGTACCGTGGAAGGCGACTGCATTGAAACGCTGTAATGTTATAGTAACCTGTTTCTCTACCATCTCCTGATATGAGGGACAATATACGTCCCAAGTCTGTGAGAAAGGTCATACCCAAACCATTGATAGGGCCTAAAGTCTCAAAGGCCAGAGGGTCAAAGTGGTATGCATTAGTGAGATGATCATATTTCAAAGTTTTTCTATCGGCCGCCAGTTCAGCTGCGCCTCCTGCTGTAACAGAGGTTGCCTGTAAGTAAGAATGTACAAGCGTGTCAATCACGGTGACATCCCATAGGAGGCTGCGCCCCGAACGCCAAGGAATCAGGGTAAGGCCATCCGGTCTCTTGCCGTCTGTTCTAGAGAGACCCGTAGGTTCTTTCACTGATGGGAAGCCCGCTCGCGTCAGACGTCTGTGAATAAGGTCATTGAGACAAGCGTGACGTGCCATTCTGCCGGGTCCCAAACGGCAAGAGAGACCATGCGACCCCTCAGCAGTCACCAGAGCTCCACATGTGCAATTATGTGGTTGACATAGGATAGCTCCGAGACGGAGACCTACGGCTATACGTACGGCTTCGTCATCCAGGCGAAGACCGATTGAGTTAATTGGCAAAACAAGAGTGGGCCCAAAGGTCCCCCTGCTGTGGACCTACTTCAGAAGAAGTGGAGAAATGGCTGAATTTTAGTTCCGTGGCAGAACCGTAGGCTAGATTGACAAACGGTAGTAACTCCGGAAGGTTGTCTGCTAATGAGTTCAGCACGTGATCTCTGTACAAGCTATTAAATGCGTTAGCAGTCAAGTTTAACCAGTATCGAGCCATCTGGCATGTCTTCTAAAAAGCGCCTAACCGAGTGCACTGCAGCCTCCCCACCTCCGGGGGTTCCCACTCCTACCTGTTTACTACCAAAGAATGCTGAAGTCCTAGATAGGGCAAACTTGTTTGCGCACTTGGAGGCCAGCCTACGCCAATAGGCCTAGTAGCCAATTACAATTGGACGCAAGCCCCCCGATATTTTACTTAACGCGAACAGGGTGCCACCAAAAAGTATAGGTTGAATGTCCGCTGGATAGGAGCCTGCTAACAAAAGGTTAACTAATGCTGCTAGACTCGAACACAACTCAGGACCTATTTCTTTACAATTCATTAAGTCTTTGACGTGCTGGGGACGCAGGCCATCAGGTCCTCCCGCCGAACCTGTGGGGAACGAGAGGATGTTACCATTGTACCTCGTCCGAAGTTGTTTGGATTGGGGTTACCTTTGTGGTGGGAGGTATGATGGGGCGCCCCGCTGGGTGTTTGGGGTGTTTGATCGAAAGCTCTTCGAAGGTATCCTTATTAATCGGCGCAGGCTTATCCCCTGAACACAGGATTCTGATCGCTGCCCTTATATTACCATCTTCGAGCTTCGAGGAAACAGCTGCCGCTATAGCTTGCTCGTTACTCAGTTTAGATTTTTGATGTACCTTAAGAGTTGGTTCAGGAGAAAAAATTTCCATTAATTTAGTAGTCCAATCATCATAGAAACTCTCCACTCGGCGTTTAATGGCGGAGGTCAAATTGTACGTTTGCCTCCCCAGTTGGTTGTTCCAATATTATGGCTGAAAGAGAGTATGGTTTGCCATGAACAAAATTCACGGGGTCTGCCACGATCTTATTGATGATTTCTATAAGTAACTTCCCTGCACTAGTTCTAGCTTCTTTAGGAATATGCTTAAGTATTCTGCCTGATAAAGTTGGATGAGTCAAGGTATGTGTGTTTACATCTTTTGCAGGTCCTGGCTTTTGTAGGATAAGTCCTCTTTGTCATCCACATCCACCAGTGGTGATGGCTTCAACCTGTCCGTGTCTGCGGCTGCAGAGACATTTTGGTTAATAGGGTTTATGAGGCTTTCCAAGGGGGGCTTTCGTGAACCCGGACATGGGTTATTGCGTGGTCCATGTAAATGTACGCAGCCGTCTCTGTTGTGTAAAAGCCTAATGGCCCGGCAACTACTGCATGTACCGTGTGCCTTCTGCGAAGACCCAGCGGAGGACGACAAACGTCGTCTCTCTCCGTTCATTTCCCAGAAAACATGCAAACAGTCTATAGGAGTCACAAAAAAGAGGTGGAACGAGTGCCTCTTATTATTATTATTATTATTATTATTATTATTATTATTATTATTATTACTATTATTATTATTATTATTATTATTATTATTATTATTATTATTATTATCGAAATCCACAGTTCCTGCTTCCAGACGTTGATGCTTTGTAGAGATGCGCATGCGTTTTACTTGCCACATGGTTTGCCCCCTCTTGCGCAAATTTCTGCGGGCTTTCATGGTATGCAGTATTCGCAACTCAAAAACAATCTGCTCTTCGTCCTCATTTTTTTCTTCGTCCTTCTGATCTTCTTCCGCCTCCTAGCTGCTCTTCTCTTCCTTCTCCATCCTCTTCTTCCTCAATCCTTTGTTTCTCCTGTTTCTTCTCATTTTCCTCCTCCTCTTCTTCATTTTCCTCCTCCTCAATTTGCTCTTCTTCTTCCCGTTCCATTACCGTGCAGTTCCTCTGCCTACTCCTCCAGCCTATGAGTCGACTGACTATCCGCTGCATCCTCGCATGCTCTTCAGTGGAGATTCTTTTATGCTCTAGGAGCTGCGTGGTCAGATGGGCCATTGTGAGCGAAAATAACGGGGTTGGCGCTGCGATATACGGCCCTCGGGAATCCCCCACCACCGTCAATGCTGCCGCCCAGCCATGGGTGCGTGTCCTCCTCATCTTCCTAATCCATCTCCACCACCTCTTCCCACGCTTTCTCAGCAGCAGCATGCAATAGCAGCAGCAGCAGCATCCGCCGTTGATATCACCAGTTGTAACACACAGCTGCCGCCACGTATTGATCTGGATCTTGTGCTTCGAGTGCTATAGTTGAACGGGAGGAGCAATAGAAGAAGAAGGGAGAGAGAGAGAGAGAGAGAGAGAGAGAGAGAGAGAGAGAGAGAGAGAGAGAGAGAGAGAGAGAGAGAGAGATACAGACAGACAGATAGACAGACAGACAGACAGACAGACAGATAGAGACAGGGACAGGAAGACAGACAGACAGAAACAGAGACAGAGACAGGAAGAGACAGAGACAAAGACAGACAGACAGACAGGGAGAGATAGATAGACAGACAGACACATACATAAACTCAGACAGAGAGACAGACAGCGGCAGAGGCAGAGACAGAGGCAGAGACAGAGAGAGATAGACAGAGACAGAGACAGACAGACAGGCAGACAGACAGACAGACAGACAGATAGAGACAGAGACAGGAAGACAGACAGAAAGAAACAGAGACAGAGGCAGAGACAGAGACAGGAAGAGAGAGAGACAAAGACAGACAGACAGGGAGAGAGAGATAGACAGACAGACAGACACAGACACAAACTCAGACAGAGAGACAGACAGCGGCAGAGGCAGAGACAGAGGCAGAGAGAGAGAGAGAGAGATAGACAGAGAAAGAAACAGAGAGACAGAGACAGAGGGACAGGCAGACAGACAGACAGACAGACAGACAGATGGAATAGAAGAAACAGAGGAAGGTGTGATAGCTAGAAAGCAATTGCCATCTTTCGAAAGTATAGTGCATTCTCCCGTATATAGCTTATGCATCGGCGTCTTCCCTTCATCCCTCCATCTCTCTCACGCTGGGAGTGTGCCTCTCTTCCGTCGGCCGACAATCCGTCGATCGTTCTGGCTGCGTAGTGCTCAGAAGTTTGGCTTCTTCCTCAGCATTATAATGCCGCTGCCGTCAGCTGAAGAGCTCGAGACCTCGCATGCAGAGTCGTAGTTGATTTGGGGTGAGGGCGGTTTTTAGTCGTAACTGCAGAAAACGCGTCTTCCTCGGTTTTACGGTCGACGTACACGCGTATGGTTCACCGCAATTTTTTATATTCAGACGTTTGAGTCTTTTTCTGAAATATAAGTTGGTCGTCAACGAGTTGTTGACCCATACCAATACGAGTCAGCGCTGCTGTGAGTCGCTGAATAATTTATATAATAGCTTATGCAGCGGTTTTCAATGTTGTCTTCGTCTCCGGTGAAAACATGTCGAGAAACTCCGCGATGGAAATGCTGGGATATTATAATGCCAACTGAAGATCCGGCAGAGCTGGTCAACGCGTCGTAGGATGTAGGGAACGGTCTTCATGAAGTAAGATAGGCCAAATGTGAATAGAAGTTTCTCACGAGTCATGAAATGATGTTTCATGTTTCAGAAAATTGTCACTTGCCGGCTGTGATTTAATCTAAGGTAACTGAAAATGGAGGAGTGTGAAAGTAGGTCGAAAGTTCCGACTGACAACTTTGTAGTTGGTTTGTCTTCACCGGACAAAGCTGGAGAACATCATTCAGTGTCAAACAACAGCATCAGCAAGCATTTCCCTGGAGTCCAGCTGTCGCACGGAGATAACGCAGAAGTGGAAGAAAGCAGTGAAATAAGGCCAAAACTTACTGACCTCGTGTCTCCTCCGGACAGTGAGGTATTGAAGTCAGAGACTTCTCCTCCTCCTGCTGAGCTCCATCGCGGGCAATCAGAGTCGGAGCAGAAACTGAAAGGTTTGATGTAGATCTAGTCTTTACACATATTCATTACTACTATTAATATTGAACAGAAATTTCCACACTTTGTTGCAAAAACATCCACTTTAGTGTAGGAAACTTCTTCGTACAGAGTAGGCCATACCTTTCTCTTTCTTGGCCTCCAGTCAACTTCTCTCTCAAACTGCAACCGCTTTTTAATCTATGCAGTGTCAACTGTATAGACTGTATTTCGCGAAAGACCTCCACCAGTTTGCTCATGCCCCTTTCTTGCCTGTCAAGTTGAATACTGCTCTTCTTACCCTTTCTGCATCACCATTTCACTCAAGACTGAAAACTGAACTGTTGAAGCCTTCCTATTCTGCTTTAGCTCCTGCACTATCCCATGACCAACATCATCAACGATTTCCAGATTCCCACTGTAGCATTTATCACTCTTCAGCTCTTGAGCTGGCAATGGGCAAAGCCCTATGATCATTGAATACTCAAATTCATAGTTCAGTTTTGAGTAGACTAGTATGCAGTGTTATGAATAATTAAATGGAGTGAGTTCTGGGGACAGTGAGCTAGCATTCACTAGAAAGGATAGTGACTTGTGAACTATATCTGAAGAGAAGAATATGATTTTGAATTATTATTCTTTAATGTGCTTCCCCATAAAAAAATCTTTCAAATTTTTCAGCATATGAGTCCTAGTCATTATAAATCTGAAGTTTTCCGCAAAGTGGGGCTTGCTGTAATACCTGTGAATGTTCTTTATAGCTGTTGTCATTTGGAATACCAATCTGTTGCACAGCGCACAGTGGGATTACTTTCAGTGGGGTAACTTTCATCCGGAATACTTTCACTGCATACACCTATTGCCATTTTCGTATATAATGACCTATAATATGTATACATATACATATATATATCCATACACACACATTTTACTTATAACACCCACTTACCTGCACACTCCACAAATTTGTGTATATTATTGTCTGTTAGACATCTGTGGTGCTTATTTAGGAAGACATGTTTAAATAAACTAACATCAGATCATGTTGCTGTAGCAGTTCAATATTTAAATATATCAACGAACAGGTACTGCCATAAACTGGCCAGGTGTCCATCATATATCTTTTTATATATATATATATATATATATATATATATATATATATATATATATATATATATATATATATATATATATATATATATATATATATATATACTTAATATAGGGCCTTTTAAGTATCTCACAAAAGCCCTGCCTACCACAGTCTAAGTAGCATTAAAGTTAATTAAGAACAAGTTCATCTATAAACGAACACTGCTCAGGTAACTGGAAAAGTCGCCACTGGTGAGCTGTCAAACACGCATAGAACCTGACGAAAGCAGTCCCATCCAGAGTTGATAGTTGACAAATGTTTCGAGTTCATGGTCCATGTTGCATTGAGGATGAGGAATGATGACAGTCAGGTGAACTTTGCAGCGCATGGTGCTCACCGACTGGCACTATCTCACTGGTGGTAGAAGAATCAGTATCCGGACATCTCTCAGACCACCAGATCTGTACAGGAATTTGTCAATAGCCAACTGATTGGTTTTAAAACACACCAAAGACATATTTAATGCATAAGAAATTCAAAGCTGTAAAGGAATTGGCTGTGTGAATTGTATGAATTTTGGTCGTATGAATTTAGAGGCATCCATGTGTAAGATTATGATCACATGATTATATGCGAGGAGAAATGGAATTTTGAAATGCGTATAATTTAGAAACACATGAGAAAGAGCGACATGCCATAACACAGCCACAGGTGATTGAGTCACCAATTTTTACAATCTGTCAGGCAAGAAACTAAACATATTTTTAAGAAAGTATCACTGTCAAGTGTCACCAAAAATTAGGATACAATACAAGGTGTAATACTGAGAAATCTATCAGCAATATAAAGTGATAATGTATCGAGATATTGAGAGCATAGTAATTAACATAAATATGACATAACTATTACTATTTTCATATTTGAAATTACAGTCTGAAATCCTTGAACTTCAAAGTCTTAGGATTCAGCATTCAGCCAGATATGTTGTAACAACTGCACTCTGTCTTTTCTGGTATTACGGTTGAACTCAGTTTGTTCAGTGCATGGCCAACCACAGCAAGTAATAAGGCTGTAAATGCGGGCATTAATAAAAATAGATCTGCACGTTGCTGTGACAGACTTCTATCGCTTCACCTTTTCCAGTTCTAGTTGGGATACTCGCATTTTACATGACCAGAAATTTACCAGAAATTGACGTGGCTTAGCTTACAGACCTCGAATGTTGCTATCGTTTTTCTTTCAACCATGCCAGTTGCAAGTCATTCCCCTTCTCTTACATTCTTTGCTCTTATCCATGCCTTTGCTAGTTGTAGGATTGACTACTGTATTGTGTCTACGTAAGCTTTCCACTGGCATGAAGTAGACAGCTAGAAGATGTGCTGCATGCAACTGCAGGGTTTGTTGATGGTATTTCTCAATTTGGTCACATTTTGATTACTTGAATAATGTGCTTCACTGGCTGCCCTTTCCACAGCACATCAATGTGAAAATATTGATGTGGGTCTTTAATGCGAGTTGGGTATTGTGCATGTCTTCGTGCCGAAGCTGTGTCACCCTGTCTCAAGTTTTGCTGGCTGTAGGTCCCTTTTCATCTTGACCCAGAGCAAACATAATGCTGCCTTTGCATCCATTTTGACAAAGCAATAAGTTTTGCTTCTCAATGGTTGGGCAATCTACCTGGAATGGCCTTCCTGTAACTCAGCTCAGTGGTTCTCAGTTTCTTGCCCTGGGGACCACTTTACCAGAATCAAACTTACGATGGACCATCTATGACCCATAATTGCTTCTAAAATGTTAAAAATTCTGTATATTGTTGTACAAGCATGCTTCTTTTAAGACAGATACAAGTTAAATATGTTAGTATTATAGTAATCTAGTATAAAAGTTGCATATTTTAGAGAAAGGTTCTGATTAATTTTACTTAAAGAGTAATTTAATTTAATCTAATCTAATCTTATCTAATGACTTCTATAGCACTGTTATCAATAATAAACAAGGTATAAATCATAATGCAGTGGACAAGCCAGGTTGAATTCTTATAAGTCAGAGAAGCTAGAAGCTAGGCTACGGTGGGTAAGCAAGTGGAAACAGATGAGTCTTAAGTTTAGACCTGAATGACATCTCAGAACTGACAGAATGAATAGAACTTGGCAGCGAATTCCAAAGCTGTGAACCAGCAACCGAGAACGCTGCAGAACCCAACACTGTTCATCAGAAACAACTTCAGAATGAGGTGCTTCCAATGAGGTAGCAAGGATGTGATATCCGCATCAAAGCTGGACAACTTCAGTCTGTCTCTCTGGCTCTCTGTTTAGCTGAAGCTTCATAGCATAAAACACAATTAGGGTTAGGATCTTCTTTACAGTCTGCCCAAAAAAATCCCAGTCTCCATTACTCACTGTTTTCCTTCTGTGCTCTAACAGTGCTGTTTCTGGTATTGAGGTAATGAATGTGTGCACCACTGCTATTGTGTACAACATCGCTAATGCTTTCTTGATCTCCTTCTTTATGCCCAGAAGAAAACTAAGAAATGGCATTGGGCATATCGTCCGCTTATCTGCTTCGTGATCAATTATCTTTCTTATTGACATCAGACCAACAGTGTTGCTGGTGTGATTCACATAAAATCTGCCTTGTGTTTTTTTTCACCTCTATTCTGTAGCTCCAACATTGCTGTACTTGGATGTTGCTAGTCCCAAACCTGGATTAAGAAGGAGGGCTACGTTAACTAGCTATTTTATGACACTGCGTCATCAAACAGGAACTATCTACCTACCTCTGTTGTTTATCTTATTCGAGCTTTCAGTCTGCAACATTGCTGAATTTATGCTTCAAAGTCCCAGATTTTAGCCCTTGGTCCTTATTAGCTAGCTCCTCTGTTATGACACTTTCGTTAAGTAGTACTTTGAACTTTTAAATCTGGCTATTTATTAGTGGCATCCAAAATATTTGCAAATTTGAACTTAATGTGCAACTGCTGCAGTGATTGTGATTAAAATATCAAACTGTGAGCCACATAACAAGGTGACAATACGTGTATAGTCACTAGGACAGCATGAAATATTAAATGATTATGAAATGTGACAGAACATTTAATCTCAAAATTAGCAACTACAAGTAGAAGAATATTTTCTTCAATGATTATTTGAGAAATGAGCAGATATGACTGTCAAAGTAAAAATGTATTCACTATGACATGAACAGTGTACATCACCAAAACCAAACAATGAATGTAGTATTAGAAAACTCAGGCTAGAATTCTACTTACAGAATTGCGAAAACTCATTCTTATTTTGTATACAGGGAAGGATGTTGTGGGAACAATCACAGTAACTTGTGATTGATGTACATTATTTTTTCTTTCAGTCTGAGCCATGCTGGCTTGCATTTTAGCATTGTTACTTGCAGGGCCCACTGTGGACCACCTGGCTCATGCTCACGGACCACAATTTGAGAACCAATGCTTTAATTGTGTTTTCTGCTTGCGAGAAATGCTACCTGCACCTTGTTTCAATGCTCAAAACTGTTGCATTAATGTTTCCTTTAGAGAATGAATGAATAAATGAAATACAGTGAACGAGTGAGGGAATCAATGAATGTTGTGTGAAGGCTTTCTGTTGAGTTCAAAGTCAGTGCGCACTGTGCACGTGTTTCTGATAGACAACCTGGTTAATACTAAAAAGACTGAGGTTATATATATTTTACATCTTGGCTGTAAAAGTAATAAAAATTAGTTGCTTTGGTTGATTCCTTTCTGAGGGAAATCAAGGCCTGGAAAGGTCTGGAGGCAGCTAGCTTGTGAATGGTTGCCAGACCACATTGCCTCATGGTATGTTTGGCACCAGGAAATCCTGTCTGAGAATTTCTCTGGTTTGAATGTTTGCTGATAACAATCAGTAAACAGGGTTTGAGCTTGTGTAAATACCAGAATTGCTGTGTATTCGAGTTGGCTTTTGTTACTGGCAGCTTTTAGGATTCACTTATGTAGACGCTGTACATCATAAGCATTTATTGTCACTTGGTTGTGCTTGGTTGCCAGTCATCTGAGCTCCCCATAGGGGCAATCAGCAAATGCACCGTTTGTGCTGGAATCTGTTTGTGTCCATCTTGATTTACTGCCATCTAGCAGTTGAGAAATGGTTGCTGACGGACGCACTGAGTGTGTAGTTATTTTTGCTGTTCCATCACCTGAGGTGGTTATTAACAAAGTGCTGAGCATGGAATTTATGATGTTTGAGTGCACCGGTAGAATTCTGTTTGGCCTGCCATTAATTTGCATTTGTTGCTTAATAATTTTTTCAAAGTCTTTCTACCCGTTTACCTTTTTGTCTTGTCATGATTGTTTTTCAAACCATCTTTCTACCTGTTTTGTCTGTCTTTCTGTCTTTAGCTGTCTGCTGTGGCTTGCTTTATCACTGTTCTCTCTGTTGATCTATGTCTTCTGCTGTCTGCTTATCCATCAGCAAGTCACTTTTGTCTAGTGGTCTGTTTTTGTGTTTTCCTTTGATATCTGACTAATGGACCACATCTTATGGGAAATGTTGGTCAGTGAGTCTCTGTATTTTTGTCTGTCTGTCTGTATGTCTCTGTATTTCGGCCTGTCTGTCTGTCTATCTCTGTCTGTCTGTCTGTCTCTCTATCTCTGTCTGTCTGTATTCTGTCTGTCTGTCTGTTTTTCTGCCTGTCTCTCACCTCTGTATTTCTATCTGTCTGTATGTCTCTGTATTTCTGTCTGTCCTTATGTCTGTCCATCTTTATTTCTATCACTCTCTATCTTAGATTTTTGTCTAATATGTATGCCTTGTCTTTGTTTTGTATTCATCTTATGCATCTGTCTGCTTTACTGCCTACGTTCGTAAACCTACCTACTCTGTGCATTTTTTCAGCCTCGACTTATTACACCACTCTATGTTGTTGTTGTTGTCGTCGTTGTTGTCGTTGTCGTCGTGAAGTCATAGATGCTGCCAAGGTACTGTGCCTGCATAGATGATATCTTGCTGTGGCTTTTGTCCATGCATCTCAAACATAATCTTGAAAAATCTCAGCTTATCTGGTTCTCCTCCAAGCGATAGCAGTGCACTGATATCTTAGCCTCTACCTCCACCTCTTCACTCTCTCCATCCTTTACTGTTTGGGATCCGTGAGCCACGCTGAACACTCTGTCTAAGGCCTCAAATGGCTGCAACTTCGTGAATATGCATGTTTCACCTCAGAGTTCAACAGCTTCACTGGACTCTGGATTCAACATTACTGAGAATACTAGTGTACAGTACAGTCTCAGTGTGACTAGACTGGACTACTGTAACTCTATACTGTATGGCCTCTCATGACTCAACATTGCTTCCTCTAACTAGAGTCTTGCACCAGGTGACATGAATATGTCTTGGACTCTCTAACTGAGACCATATTACACCTGCTCTTCATTCTTTGCATGGGCTTCCTGTATTTGAGCTGAGCATATCTGCTTCCATCTAACACTCCTTATATAAAAAGTGCATGCAAATTGTTTGCCATCCTACATATTATCTGTGATTATTCTTTTCTTCCTCTTTTGCTTCCTCTCTGTGTTCTGCCCTGAGGGAGGGTGGTGAGTCCAATGATGCCTTTCCTCTCCAATGATGCCTTTCCTCTCTGTTCTGTGTTACGTCTTTAATGTCTGTGTGCCGCAGGTGCCTTCTCTGTCCATCATCCAGCCCTAAAGCATAGTTCTTGAAGCACTGTGTGTAACCCATTCAGTTCATTTGTCTCCTTTGTATTATATTCACTAGTGTTCTCTCTTCTTGCACCCAGCGCAGCACCTTCTCATTTGTCTTATGATCTTTCCAGCGGATTTCAGCTAGTTTTCCTCCATGTCCACATTTCATATAGTTCCAGGCTCTTTCTAATAGCCCATATCTCAGATCCACCTAGTGTTACACTCCAATGAGACTTTTTGCCATTCTTTTCTTTAAGTTTAAATTTAGCTTTCCTCTCAGGAGCTTTCCTCTCTGATAAAGTGGTTCTTTGCTGTTGCTATTCTTCTCTTGATCTCAGCATGACATTTGCAGTCATCTGATATCATGCTTCCAACGTGACAGAACTGATGGACTTGTTCAAGTTTTGTACCACTGATGAAAATAGGCATTCTTTCTCATTCGTCCACATCTCCTCTACATTCTTTTTATTGATCTTCATACCCTATTCCTCGGATCTTTGGTTAAGCGCGTCTTTGGGCAATACTTTTTCACAATTACTGGTCTTTCCATCTGAAACTCTCTTCCTCTTCATGTTTGCAGCTCTCTTAACAAGTCTGTATTTTGCCCGAAACTGAATTCTTGGCTCTTCCGGTCTGTTTATGGCTGATTACGTTTCTTGTTGTTCAGCTTCAGTGGTGCATTTCTGGACTGCTGTAATGAGAAATTGCCTCCTTGAAAATGCATACACAAAACAGTAACAGGGTCATCTCCTCTGGGATGTCGTCAGAGCACTTTCACGACAGCTGCGGCAGAACATTGTCATTTCCTGTAAGGGCACAGAAGAGTGCCATCAATCAATTGATGCCTAATGCATTACTGTAATGGCACTATAGATGTTCTAAGATTAGATTAGACCAGAAGAACATTGTCAAGACCTAGTTACAGGCTGAAAGGCCAATGCATTATCAGATGACCAGTAAGTTCTCATTTGTGAAACATTGCTGAAGTTGTTTAGCATAGGAGTATAGTTGTTTGTAATCCTCTTATGGGTAGGTGTTTTTTGGCTGAGAATGTCTATTGACAACTCAGTCATGACCATGGAGCCTATATTCTAACAAGTAATGTATAACAAATGTAACATAACTAGAGTTTTAAGTGGTTCAGAAGCCATAATCCGTGTTAAAACCATTGCAAAGAAATTGGGAATGCTTTATAGCCAATCCCTCTTAGCTTCTTCTTAAAAGCTGTTATAGTGTCCACTGAGACAGCGCTATTATCCAAAACATTCCACAAATCTACAACTCTTGCAATAAAGATTTCCTGCTCTAATATTCCTTTCCCATTGTTTAATAATTTATGTCTGTGACTTGGAGTTGTCTTGCTTGCTGCTAATTCAAATAACCACTAACTGCTTAGCTGTACTGCCTCCTTTCCAGTGATGTTTATATAAGCTTCAGTTAGGTCTCCTCTGCTGCTCCTCCCTTCCGGTGTTGTTAGCCCTCACCTTACATGTTTATAGATAAGGATTCAATACTTGGATGCAATATTCCTCCCAACTGTGGCTTCACCAGTGATTTGTACAACCTCAGTGTTATATCCTT
Source organism: Norana najaformis (assembly GCA_964023275.1). Lineage (NCBI taxonomy): Eukaryota > Metazoa > Annelida > Clitellata > Crassiclitellata > Hormogastridae > Norana > Norana najaformis. Next base: position 10,817,108 of record OZ029915.1, read on the forward strand.
CTCTGCTAACTATTGTCCTTCTGAGTTAGCCTTTTTGCCCTTTTTGCCTCTTCAGCACATTGCATTGAAGATTTTGCACTCTTTTGCATAATCACATTTAAGTCCCTTTCTTCCTCACTCACTTTCAATACCTTACCCCCATTTCATATGAAAACTCTTTGTTTCTCTTCCCCATATGTGTTACTGAGCACTTTTCCAGCATAAAAAGATTATGGCAGTATTCTTCTTAGATCCTGTCAAAGTATCTCCACTTCTTCATCCTCTACTGCTCTACGTGGATTTGTAACATCTGCAAAAGAAATATTAGATGAAGTCCCATGATCTAGCTCATTAACAAAAATTATGAGCAGCAATGGCCAAACACTGATCCTTGTTGCACTCTGCTTAGCACTCTTGTCCAGCCACGATATTTGTCTCCTGTGTTGTGTGGATCTTGACTCTCTTAGTTTCTAAGGCTTCACTCATGTCCTGCCTTGGCAAAATACCAATTAAAACTATTTCCTCTTGTCTGTCCTCGTTCTACTCATTGTATAATTCCTTCATATTGAATCATAATGTCATCTACTTTATCCATCAGGTGGTCATTTGTTCCAATGTGCACAATAACTGTATTCTGCAGCTTGCCTTTGTTCTTAATTTTGGAAGAAATTGCTCAATTTATGCTCTTGGCTTGCAGATAGTGTTGCATCCTGCACGCTGCATTTGCAAATCAGAAAATTCTTTCCAACATATGTTACCAGAGAATCGCCTAAAATGCCACTCTCTTCCTTCAACTGGAAATGCCTTTGGCTGCTTAGGGCTGCTTCAGCTGCTCTGATGGTTTTCCATTTGGTTCCTGCACTAAAACTTCATTGTTCTGTTTATTGTTTCCCTTCAGCAGAGGATCTTCAGCATTCATCCGGTTGATAATTTCCTCCAAATGTGTAGTTACACCAAATCCAACTATTGCCAGTGCCAAAGAACACAATAATAATAATAATAAGACCATTTATAGAGCGCCGCAGTATGGCTGATGCCAGAAAAAGGGTCTGTACGCGTACTTCTATTCGCTGACTGCTGCCACATGCAGTGCAAGTGTCAGTTTATACACTGTAAACACAGTTAATGAGCAAATCAAAATGACAAAGGCATAATGTTAAACACACAAATAGTCATAGCTTGCAGAAAGGCCGTTGTGTAGGCCTTATCCCTGCCAGAATAGTTTTCCTCAATTAACCCTCCATAAATCAGGTGGGTGTGTTTGACCTTTGAACACCTTTTGTGGTCTAATGCAATCCATTTACCTTGTCAGTGCAAGGGAGGAATTTGAATGAGCAGGAATTCTGATCAGCCTTTCCAAATAATTGAGATAAAGAGAAATTATCTGATAGTTATGAGTCATTTTGGCTTGAAGCCAACAAACTCAAATTTTGTAGGAATCAGACTACAAGATTTGTTGCCTACATGCAGAAATGTTGGTTACCAGACACTTTATTCAGTTAAACCACACTGAGAGTGTCTGGAATCTGGAAGGAGATCGTAATCGTAATCTTAATTCCGAGATTTCTACAGCGCCCAACGAATGCCTTGTTTTTAAACAGAAACACAATTATTGTCAACGTTTGCCTTGGATCTTTAGATGCGATGAACAGTGATGCAGTGATCACTGCTGCCGTGCAAGAAAATGGTTCTATTGCAAACGACTTACATCAGAGGAGTTGCTTGCTGTGGTCAACTGTAAACAAAAGTCCAAATCATTCAGAGGCTGGAGAAGAAGACCAGCCTCTCTGCAATCATGTTGACGGAGTCATCGAAGACCAGACAGAATCACCACCAAGTCAGCTGCCTCCTCGTAACCTCATTGAAAAGGTCAGTAGGTCACGGTTGGACTTGGTGTTAAATATAAAGACTCCATAGTGCATGTGTACAGAGGTGTAGCTACAGGGGGAGGGGCAAGTGGTGTGGCTGCCCCTGGTGGCACCATCCAAGAGACAGCAAAGAGGGTGGCAAAATTAAATTTTTAAAGACATCTTTTTATCATCTGCACCCAAATTTTAATGGTGATCACATAAAAAAACAACGAGAGCATATGTCCCAACGATCCAAAGACTGTACCCATGAAAAAGCTTCAGATTTGATACTGTACACACTGACCCTTTGTCTGTCTCTCTCTTCCTCTCTGTGAAAATTCTGCACCCAGTATTATATATTTAAGCTTGTCAGTCAGCCCTATTAAAATTAAAGTAGCACTCTCTCCACATGACCATTCTCTCCCCGTTTCTGCCCTCCTGTCTTTCTGTCTTGCAAGATGAAATATTGTGCATGTCAGAGCAACACACAGTCTGGATTAATACAGAAGCAAATCTATCCCTCAGCAACCAAATTTATGCTTGTTATGGCATTTAGGCCTAAAGTGTCAGGTTCTAGAATACCATATGAGGCTCTAGGCATTTTGCCTTGCGCCAGGGCGGGCCTTAGGGGAAGTTCATCGAGAGGGAGTCAGTGGCATAGGCAGTGGCTTTAAGTCATAAATTCCAGTATTAAGATTTTTTATATAAGCAGGTACTGTAGTGTATGCACAGCGATCATTGGGTATAGTGCTCATGTGTGCGTTGAAACAAACTGTACAAGACTACATAAGTTCATTTAAATCTTTCCTCCTGCATGGTGATTAATGTAAAAGATAATAAACGATTAACTTTTAAAAGTTTAAAGATACTACTGTAAACATCAGAGTTAATAAAAGTTCAAAACTTATGCTGAAACATTTTCACGTTTTGAAAGATAAGTCGTAAAATAAGAGTACAAGTACATATGAATCATAACTGCTACATCTCATATTCTGTTCTACACTAAAAGCATTTTCCCATGAATGCCAACGTCATCTTTGATGCTGTGAGCTGGCCAGGTTACAAATGGTCTAGGACAAAATGTCACAGCACCGTAATGAATGCCTCAACCGCCACCAGCGCACAGTCCCAAAGGTGCTACTTGAAACAAAATATTACTGTTTCACATGGAATGACCGGAATCAGTTGTTGAAAATAAATCAACACTTCATATTATCCAAGGTTTTGCATTGCATTTTCTTCCATAGGACTGACTTAATTTTTGTGGTAAGCAATGTTTTGGTGTTGTCAGTTTTGTGAGAAACGAGTTAATTCACACTAAAACCATTGATGCTGGAGCGGACTGAGCATCCTTTTTATATTAACCAATATTTCATGTTAAATGTGTTTGCATTAAGGGTTTTCTGCTGCATTTGCTTGAATTGGCCAGAAATGACTCCTTGTGACTGTTTTCTAATATCGTAAGATTGATGGACGAATTTCTATGGCACCTACATCCTACGGTGTATTTTATCAAGATGTCAATTTAAATCAAAACCATGAAAGACCAGCTTAGGGTTGTAATGAGATGGAAGCAGAAAAGGTCTCGATTCAAAACTGTTATTTATTGCATGAATGGTTTAAATGAAGAACATGTAGCAAAGGCTTCAGTTTGTTATGATTATGATGATCATTTTCATTGCAATCATCATTGCTATCATTACAGTGGAATATAGAGGGAGAGTCTGTCCTTTGCTATTTCACTGGGATGATGTGACTTTGTTCCCTAAAAACTGTAGTCATACACAGACTTCAGTTATTAAATGACAAAATAAGAAATCCTTAAACTAGTATTCATAGAATAACTTCTTATTTTGGCTGCTGATGTTATTCATCATCATCATAATCATCATCATCAGCAACAGCAACAGCAGCAGAATCTACTCAGCATCATCATTTCATGATGGAAATAATGACTAATGGTGGTGACAACAATGACAATAACAATGAGAATGATGATGATGATGATGTTGGTGATGAAGATGTGATGATTAGGTGATGACTGTTGATGTTAGTAATATGATGACGATGAGCGTGACAAATATGAAGCTGATCAAGCCAATAATGAGACTGAAAGTAATAATAGTGAATGCCAATATGGGAATATCATAGTTATCAGAATCATCTGCAACATTATCACTGTCACTTATCAGCTGAGAGGCTCTTAAGAGGCAGCATGCAAATGGCCTGTTACAGTTTTAATTACAATTCTACTAGTATCTTCATAATGCATGTTATGTCTTAGGTTCATGGACATAGAAACTGAATTTTCCCAATCATTCTCCCACTGACTGACTTATTAATTGATTCAATCATTGATCCATGGATTAATTGATTAGATGCCAGACTTGCTCAGTTCATTAGTATTCTGGGCAAAGACCGGCATCAGTGATTAATTTCTGGGTTGTTCTTGTGCATTAAAATTTTTCAATCCAGTTTTATCACCTTGAAAGATATAATGTGTCTCATAGACAACTGTTGAGACTGTTGTCCTTGTAAGTTTATTCTAATAGATATGCATTAAGTGGAAGTGTGCTTGATGTTTTCTACCATATTTGGGGCCTTGATAGACCATAGCCAGACAGGAGAAAACTATTACCTGCAGCTTCGAAGGTCATTAGTGGTATAGGGCACCGTGCTGGAATGGTACTGGGTTTTCTGATCTTTATCTGTTGTTGGCCCAAGATTTTGGAATTTGCTACCTGTTTCTGTTAGATCTGCTGTTTCTATGATGCATTTTAGGCGAGGGTTGAGGTCTCGTACATTTCATATTGCTCATCTTCCATGGCCCGTCTTCTGGTATCAACGGCTGCATTGACCTTGACTCTGGTTCTGTCCAATAGATTATTCAAATGCAGTTTTGCTTAGAAGCGACCATCGACCGTCGTTAGATGCATTGTGCAGTGCGTTATAATAATGGCTCAAAAGAAGTTTCCAGATTCGATTAGATTAAGGAAGAATGGTCTACAACAGTTCAAAGACCTCTGAATGAGATCACGGAGTCTGTGGTGATTGAAGGCATCATTCTTGGAGTCAGTGCCATCGTGGTGTTGGATATTGCAGAAGATGCTCAGTTGTGACTGATTCCTTCACAGGTGATGGTAAACATCAGTGATGAGAGCAGGAAGCACAGACAGGATGACCTTTTGCAACTCCATCTGACATTTGAATCCTATCCATCTTGTGAATCCCTCCCAGCAGAAGAATGTCTTGAGATTTATGCTCCACTTGCACCCCTTGGTGAACACAGCTGTAAAATGAGTACATTGACCGTACACTTTCCAGAGAAGATCAGGTGAGAGGACTGGCCACCCACCCTCATACGCAGAGGCTATGAAAATAAAGTTGCTAGCGCTTCTTGCCCATGGTGAGCTAACCTCATGGGGTTAGCTTAAGAGACTTCTGTTGTCTTCTTTATGCTGTGAAACTAACTTTTCAGTATAAGCCTGACAAGAAATGCTGTCTTTTTGTTATGTTCCTTTTGTTATGTTCCTTTTGTTATGTGTTCCTCAACCTCAGAGGACTGTTGTTTATTATACTGATGTCAGTAATTGCCTGCTGATTCCTGCATTTACCAGAGTTATGAGCCAATTCCAACAAAAGTAATATCCAGACCGATGCAGGCTGTACAAAGCAGGTGTTTGTTAACAAAGCCCTGCGGATAAGAGTGAAGATTAGGTTTTACTGTGGGAAAATCAGACCGAAACTGTGGGATGGTAATAACAAATGCAAGCCAGGTGGAACTCTGACAGCACAGGAGGTTATTATTCCTGTAGGATGTCTTGCATGGTGTAAAGCGCAGAGGCATTTCGTACTCCAGAATTGATTGATTCCTTGTGCATTTGTTAGGTTTCGACACCACAGGAATAAGTAGATTTGATTGGGTATGAGGTGAATGAATGAATGAGTAAACAAATGAGTGAATGAATGAATGAAGGCAAATTCCCTAAATAAGAATCTGAACATATACGATGCATGGTGTCAAAAACCTTTTGGTGAATTTTTTAAATAGCTTGCCTCTATAACTAGATAATGAGTGAATGAATGAGTAAATGAATTAATGAATTGATAAAAGAATGTGAAGTCGTCTCTAAATAAAAAAAAACTGAAGAGCTTGAGTTTTGTTTTGCATAGCTCATGTTGGTAGTCAGATAATGGATGGATGGATATCAGTAGCATGAAGACCAGTTTCTAACATGGTAGTGCCATACGTGTTGTACTTCTTCGAATGTGAGCATCACAAGAGGAGAACTGTGGTGGAACCCCATAGATTAAGTTTTGTCTGATGTGCCCATCATTTGGAATTGGTTTCCTAGCAACCTGTGACATGAGCTTCCTGGCCTTTCTTTACCTTTACCATTGTAATTGTAATTTGAGATTTATAAAGCGCCTCTTAGAGGATAAACTCAACATAGGTGCTTCCGACCCGAAGGAGTAAAATTGCTGTTAAACAGTACAGTCTTCAGGCGCCTACATTGTAAACCATACTGCTTTGTTATTGTTTTATGTTGCTGTGTGAAAGTAAACTTGTGGTAGTGTTCAAGAGCCAAATGATTGGAAAATCAGCAAGCTACAAAATCTTAGAGAAAAACCAGGACCCCGACTTGGGCTTCAAAAAACTTGATAGAAACAGTTTTAGGGTTTTCACTATAGTGGCTGTGCTAAGAGTGACAGAAGTGACAGAGGTGAAGATATGAAGAAACACAGTCAGCTGTGTTGTGGTTGGTTTCAGGTGCGTACAATTCTCTGCCAAGGAAGCGATGGCAATAACGGGGGTGCAGGCATTACCCTCAACAAACACAGCCTCTTCACACAGCTCGACATCCTCTGCCATTCGCAACATGGAAATGTTGGCTGGAAACAAATGTCCAGGTCTGTTCTTTTCTCTTTCACTTGTGTTTTGTCTGGAGAGTTGTAAATCAAAAATAATATTACATGTTATCAGCTTAGCATGAGAATATGGACTACGCATTACATAAATACTTACATAGGTATCTGTGAAATAACCCCTTTGCTGTGCACATGTGTAAGCATCTTGCTGGATTTTTCCTTTGTGTTGCATTGTTCCACAAGAAATTGTTTATATAAAGGACTGCATTTAGCTTAATTCCTGGACCCTGTGGGGTGTCTTTGGCACCTTCATAACAAAGCTAAATCTTAATTAAGCTAATAGTAATTCCCTTGAATTTTGTCATCTGGCCTTTGTTATTAATTGAGTGTTCTTTTCAAAGGCCAGGAATCACACTAAAAGAGTTGCAAGAAAGAAACTGTAGCATATAATTATTCGAAGCTGTGAGTAGAATTACATTTGCCTGACGGATGCAGTTCTACTCCCAGCTTCTAATAATTATATGCTACAGTTTCTTTCTAAGAATTTTTTTACTAAGTATTTGAGGCTTAAGTAAGTAAGGAATGCATATGTTACCACACCATATGTCCATCGGCTGAGCGAGGAATCGTAGGCGTGAGTGGGTCACAGCAGTCAGACAACAAAAGCAAGACTATACAAATAGGTCTTAAGCCATAAAGCAGCTTATTTTCTTCATGATGATGAAAGCAGTTGTTGTAACTTTATAGTTTGAAAGCTAAAGAATCAGTACTTCACAGCTTTGCTTCCAGCATTTTTATATAAAACCATCATAGAAACAAAATGGTGCAGAAATAGGATTTTATTATTTTTATTATTTAGTGTAACCTTTGCTGTGCATTTATTTAGTTTCTCTGATATGTAATAAATTTGCTAAGCACATGAGAAATACGGATTGGGTGATTTTGTCTGTATTTTGATAGCTTATGCAAAAATTAAGAGAACTTTATTGAATGAACTATATAATCAATGAATTGATTGGTACAAATAATTCATTATTTCATGTGTGCAAATTTCCACCGGCACATTCACGTTTCAAAACCTGCTGGACGTCAAAGAAAGACGGATCGGGTGTTCTTGTTGCCCATTGTCTGGACTGTTGTGTAAATGCATACAGTACAATATACAGTACAAATCATTTGACATGAAATGCGGGGAACTACTGTGAACAATTCATGTTAAATCAGTTTCATGTTTAATGTTTTTTAAATAGCAGTTTTTAAGTTTTGAGTATAAGCATTTACAGTAAGCACAATGATCAGTAAGCATAGTACCCATAATGGAACACATGCATTTGAACAAACTACACAAAAACTACTCATATTCATTTATTTCATCATCACCTTTGGTGTGCTGCTGTCTGGAGCACTTCCTTTTCCAAAACATGATTTTGGGTCCACTTGTGCCTGCTAGCCACGTCAGCCATAATAAGTAAACTGATTGTTTACTGTAAGTGGGAAGATCAGACAGTGAGGGAGAGGACTGGTCACCTTGACTCACATGCCAAAGCTAAGAAAAATTAAATAGTAAAACTTCATGCCCATGATTGCCTCTCAGGCTATCTGAAGTGTTTTTTGCTTCTTTTGCTGAAAGTGGTACAGTGTCGTGTGCAGCACATTTTCTGTCCAACAGGTTTAAGAACGTGTGAGGAGTATGCTTTATGAATTTGTCGATACCTCGTACGTTCATGGCTGCGTCTGTGCTGCATTTTATGGTGGCTTTATCTCTTCTTCAGAAATAATTAATAATGTATTGGAAATCTGTGGGTGAGTTTGTGGTTGATGCCCTTGACTGACTAGCAGCAGAGCCTAGATTGCTTTGCAGGGCGTTTGCAGTGAGGGCTGTGCTTCTGCAGTGACATTTATGTTCAATCACGCAGTCTAAGATTCATTATGCCAACTTCACTGACACACAAGTTGCGTTAGGTTCTAATACCGTTTGCTGCTTGGCACTGTCACGTGCTGCTTTCAACAAGAATCATTCATTCCAGGCTTTTGTCTGATGCAACACAAGTAGGCCATGATGAAAAACGTCTGTTGAGCCTTCCCTCTCACAGAATTTTACCTACTAGTAACAAAACTTAAATTGAAATCAGAAGTTCTATGTCACTGGTGCTTTTGTGTCATTTATGTCTATGGGTATTGTAAAGTAAATGCTCATTTGTTACATGATTCTTTCAGTGGTAATCATCAGAGGCTGAAGTAAGATATGACAACAGCAATTCACCAGATGGAGAGTATTTCCTTATGGGCTACATTTCGTGACAACAAATTGTTGATTTCTTGTGACACATTAGGATTGTAATTTAAATTGCGAATTTGTATAGTGCCTTTTCAAAAGAAACTCCTCAGAGATGCTTCCATTCTGATAACATAAGACCACGAATCACTCAAACAGGATGGTTTTGAAGCGCTTATGGAAAAGAGGCAAAGAAAATCAATAAAATCAGTGTTAAAGGCACATTTGACTGAAATTATTTTGTCTGAAGCAAGTCATAGGTATTTCTCACTCTTTTCTAGTTTTATTGTTAAATAAATCAGCAAATTTAACAGGAATTTGAGTGTAAGAAGCTAGAATTTCAAAAGCTACATGAAGTATCTTTAGCTTGAACTTTTTTGCTTTTACAGTTTTTATATTTACTGAAGAACTTTTCGGGTAATATGGTTATTAATACCAGAGCATTTAATGGAAAATTCTGTTGTTTAGAGGGCAGGACCTGACAGAGTAATTTTTAAATTCATGTAGTAATTTACAGACCAAGTCTGATTGTATGTGTAAATGGTGATTAGGCATGTTTCATTATCTGAGCAAACGATATCTTAGCCAAACAAGTTCTAGTACTTTATTTAACTAAATAAATTTTATTGTTGATTGTTTAAACATTTCAAATAGGAATGGAATTGGAAGTCTTGAGTGGCCCTGAGGGAGTAGCTTAAGTGATGACAATGAAGACTTACTGTCTGACTTTAGTATCAGCATTTGATGTTGTACATCATCCATTTATTATTTGTTATTGGACCCTTGTGTGCTCTTACATTTGACATTGTAAGCGCCCTTGAAGCAGCATGTTATTGACCATGATGTATAAATTGTCATGATTACAATTACAAGTACAGTTACAAAATGAGCTTGATGTTTTGTGACACTTTGTATCATTATAGTAAATAAATATTAATGACTTTTCTGCTGAAGTTATTAAATGAACATCCAGTTTTCTCTTCAGCACTTTGGGCTTCGTCACTGTCAGTTCTTGTTCAAAACCAGCTGAAAATTCAGCTTTAGCTTTCTTACTGCACTGAGTTTATTCTGAAAATAAGTTTCTATCTTATAAAGGATTTGTTGCGCCAATAACCTTAATTTTCTCTGCTGTTGTCAGGTGGACATGTTTTACGGACTGCATAAACTCTGTCCAGTTGTTGATTCAGTTGAATGATGAAGTGCATTACCCTGACAACTGAGAGAGACACCATGACTACCTGTGATGATGAAGTGGCTATTTGCTGACACTGCTGACGCTTTTATTGTTGATTTTGTCGCATAACTGGCACATGAGAAACGTAGTGTTGCATTAGTATGCCATCTGGAAAATCTCCTTGCGATAGACAAAATTATACCGAGAACTCTGATGTGTGGGGTGTTGGAGATGTTGAACCGAACTTATTTAGAATACAATTTCATTAACTATAACCGAATACTTATACTTCTATGGCTGCCAAGGGGAAAATGATTAATGACTTTACATACAATGCTTGATATTTTGATTTGCTATGCTTTTCTGTTTGAAGAAATTTGGTTATTGCAGTGACAAATGCATTGACTTATTTTCTGGACAGCTAAGTCAATTCCTCCTCTTTTACCTGTCGCTTTATTTCTATAAAACTGTTCTTTGTCAACTCAGATGGCTCAAATATGAGGAGAAAGTTGAGGTTGGAGGCCGCTGGTCAAAGCCCCACGTGAGCACTGCATCACTTCATGCCCTGTTGGAGATTCGTCGAGCATTGACTGAGCACAGCTGTGCTGTCGAACTCGATGTGACTTCAGCTTCCGGGTCTTTAGCAGACATTTCTGGTCAGTTATATGAAAGACTTCTAAGTGGTTATTCTATTTTAAGTATCCATTTCAAGAGTACTGATTTATTGCAATGAACTGCACTTCTTGGTCAACAAGTGGGCCACAGAAAAACGCTGGCCTGCATTGGACGCATCCAAACTAATCGTGTCCCTGACTTGAAAAAATTGTTTGGCTTGATAAAAAATTTACTTCTAAAGTGGAGGATATGATACACAGCAAGGTTTCAGACTGGTCAGACTCCTCCTTTTCCAGATTGTCCTCCCTCTGTAGGCTCTTTTCCTATTCACATTGGCCACTATACTGGATTTTGACCAAACTAACTCCAGATTGCAGCTTGGCTATTAGTTTCTATTGCTATCAACCACTGATTGATGCCTAGTGCATTATCACAGCATTGATGTTGTCACAGTTTTTAAAGATTGGCTAATAGGCATTCCTTGGGTGTCATGGTAGCCAGTTGGTTGACAGTCACTTTATAAGGACCTTGAGCAAACTGGCAGACTGCTCAAGGACATTGATTTGTGTTTGCTGTTAGATTACAGTGGCATAAAAATATCAGAAATAAAATACCAGAGATAATGTCTATTTCTGGAAAAAATTGGTAGCATGTGATTAAACATCTTGCCTTTCCCTTTAAAACAAAATTTTCCACTTACCTTCCACTGTAATTGTTTCTGTAATATATTTTGCTGGAAACCAAAAGTAGTTTGAAAATTCGTGTAAAATAAAGAAGATTTAGAATAAACTGGAGTGAGATAAGACAACAGTCTATTGAAAAAATATTTTAATGTCAAACACCCGGGTTGTATTATTCTTCCAGCAGAAAGAATCTTCATTCTATAGTGCAAGAGTTTTGGCAACTTAAACAGCATTTGACCTCCATTTTCCGGACCAATTAAGGGACAGATTTCCTTATTTATTTCTATAAAAGATTTATTTCCAGTGCTCTTGTGCCAGTAGCATTTCCTACTGTTCAGTCTTTATGCAAAGTAATGTTTCATGCACTTTTCAGAAATGAAAGTAATTTTGCTCACACAGACATTTCATTGATGTCAGTTTGAAAATCCTTGAGTCTTTAGAGCTGTTTTCTGACTGCTGTCAACCTGTTTTGGTCATTTGGAAAATTGAAAAAACTGGAAATGGAAAAATTGGAAAATTGATGGAAAAAGTCTGGAGATTGTGATTGATTTGATATGCTACAGCAGCTGACCAGAGTGTTCTGATCACAGCTTTAAAAATGTTTGTTCTGCTGAAGGAAGATACTGAAGAAATTGAATACATTCCAGCCAGTAATTTGTCTTAATGTAAGCGTAATTATAACTCCTGGGAAGGAATCAGTTAAGCAGAAGCAAAGGAAGGGGGTGCTGATTGTGCAGGTTTGAGTTTCCTTGTGGGAGCCTTGGACAATTCCACAGCTTGTCACTGGGCAGACGATTGATTAGCACTGTTAATTGATGCCCAGTCATCGTATGAGTATACCTGTGTACTTATATAGTACCTCAGATACCTCACATAAGCAAAAGGTACTTATAATCAAATACCTCACTTAAGCAAAAGGTTCTTATAATCATTATACAATGTTGCTATATAAATTTAAAGATGGATAAATAAATATTGGTAATTGTTCTTGCCAAAGAATTCCAAATTCTTTGTAATTTTACTGTTGAATTTTACTGCTGCATTTTGGATATCGCCCAGAAGACAATTTGAGTCTCTTTTGCTGTGGTTAGAAACTTGTGCATGTGTTATGGAGAACCTTCAACAGACATTGCAACCAGTCACCTAATGCAATGAATATCAGATATGCAAGTGTGTGTATGTGGTTTACAAATGACACTGATGAGAATGTTCAGACCTTAAGAGAATGAGCAAACATATCATGCACAGTATGATTACTTGATGAATAAATACATCGATATTTTGAAGAGCAACCACATAAGTGCTTTTCTGTGAATATAGGTCTATGAGATGAAACCAGGAAATAGGGAAATAAATGGCAATCAGGTAGTGTCTATTTATGGGACACGATAACTAATTGGTTAGAGAGTGCATTCAGCTTGTAATAAATAGAGTACGAGTTCAAGCCTCCCTCTGAGGTGGTTACTGTGTGGGGACCTTGAGCAAGTCCTTCAGCACCATCGATGCTTTGCGGTATATTCATATGTGCACTTCTGAACTTTGGAAGGAGGACAATATGAAATGTGCTTATACTTGTATTTGTATTTTTGCACTAGTGGTTTGTGTGCCTTGTTGGGGCGATGTTAAATAATCAGGATGCAGTCAGATGGAGAACATCCTTTGGAAAATAGACCTGTCTCTATTTTGACTGACAAGAATTTCTCTTTATTTGAACTGCCACTTCTGTCATTCAACAGTCTCTGTAAATAATGAAAAAATTATTTATGCATGTAGTCAGCTTTGTGGTCCTTTCATCAGTTGGTCCTCTTTCTCTTCTCCAGTTTGTCAGGGGTATTAGTAAAATCTATCTTCTTTTTTGGTTTGAAGCTGGCTAATATTTGTGCCTGTGCCTGAAAAACCCTCACATAGTTGGAAAAAAGCAGAATTAAGTTTGACACTGCATGGGATTAGGCTGGAATTACTGACTAATTAAGTGAAAGCAACATGTTTCTATCACAAACAGTAGAAAGTTACAATATTTTAAAGATGTAGGTCTCTTCATCGCTACCTTTGGGAAATTGCAAGATGAAATTTATCATAGCTACGATGCGACCTAAGTCACTGAGCCTAGGGTTTGTGAATGTTTATGGGAATAGTAAATTGGAGTGTGTTCATACTTCTCTGCGACTGCCATCAATGAAAAATCTCCATGAAAGACTGGTCATGAAACTGGTTACTTGACTTGGTCATCTGCATACCAATCGATGTGCACACACAATTTCATATTAGGGCACCGAGGGCACGTTAAATTAAGTTTCTGTTGCAGGGCATCAGATTATAACTGAAAATCAGAATACTTAGAGGGGAAACTGTACATAAGGACTTACAGTTCGATACCTAACGTGACAAGGAGTATAAATATGCTAAGAACTCATTTGGATACATACTATGCCTACTTGCCTTCTGAGCTCATTTCTAGCAAATGTACTTTTCCCGAGGGTTTTCACAGGCATGATCACATTTTGATGTATGTTTTTCCAGACTTTTGATCAGTTTACTCAGTTTAAGCCTGTTTTCAACATGAACTTTGTAAGATACAAACACTTTGCGTCATGCTCAGCTGGCCAGGTGTTAAGTGGATGCCTGTCAACCTAATTAAAGAAAAAAAGTGTATGAAATATATTGTTACTTACAGTAATCAGCTCATAGCGACTTATTGTGTTGGCTTGAATTGATCTCTTGGTCAACTTTTGCAGCTTTTCCCATGGCATGAAACAGAGGATTATAGATGTGCATACCATAACGTCTTTCAGGCTCAGAAATTCTAGAGAAAATAGGCAGTTTTTCGATATAGTTTAAAGAAAATGTAAAGATACTATTTACAAACTTGTGTGTCAAAGCTTTTAATGTCTAGTTTGTATCTTTTTCTTGTACACTACTTTATTTTTTATGCTTAAGTGCATTTATGTGAATACCAGACGTATTCCTAAATAAGTTCTAAATTCATTTTAGTTACCCTTCCCTATGGCTAACCCCTCCCAAGGAGGGATTGATTCCAGTCTGAAGGAACAGTTTAGATAGAAAATTTGTGAATTGAATCCCAGAACAGTTGAGTAATGCTGAGTTCCTAAATCATTAGTTTAAGAATTCCAGTTCCAGTCTTTGAAAAACAAATCACACTAACTGAGCAGTTGTTGAAGCTAGCAAGCAATCACCTACGGTCCAACCAATCTCATTAATTATAACCCAGTATATGAACACGATTAATGACTTTACATACGATGCTTAATATTTTGACTAGCCATGCTTTTCTGTTTGAAGGAACTTGGTTATTGCAATGAAAAATGCTTTGACTTATTTTCTGGACACCTGAGTCAATTTCTCATCTTATACCTGTCACTTTGTTTCTGTAAAACTGTTCTTCGTTAACTCAGGTGGCTCAAATACATTTTTATCAAACTGATTAAAATTTGGCTTTGCTGGTATGCGCAGCTATTATAATGTTTTGGCTGATTTCTTGTTTAGCAACAGTAACCAGTGGAGTTGCAAGGCACGGCAGACTGGACGAAGCTGCACTGATGAATTTTTATGAAATACTTCTTCGTCCGCACAAGCACAAAAATCGCCGTGGTCACAGAAAGAAATGCAGAGCAGAAGAAACTGCTGACAAAAAGGATTATGTCTATGGTAAAAGAGAGGAATCCTCTGAATGGAAAGAAGAATCTTCTGCAGGTAGAGCATTTAAGAAAGAAAACACGCTTTTAAGATAGAGAGAGGCGTTGTGAGGTTCTTAAAAAGTGTTATATAAATAGCCACATACATATGCGCATGCATGCCATTATCTTGTTTATAAAGGGCTTGCAACCCATTTGGCATCTAGTGCCAATTTTTGCATGGTGTAATTATGTAGCCTTTACATGTATAATTATATACATATATATTGTGCACATGGATTTGGCACATACCTGTGGCCAGATCGGTGGTTGTTGACGTTCTTCATGTCATTTTGATGGATTGTGTTGTCTAAATGTCAAATTTGCTTGATAATTCTGGCAGTTTGGACTTTACTATTGCCAAGTTTGAGTGTCAGAATTATTTTTTGTTTTCAACTCAAATTTACTGCATTTTGGACAGATTTTGTAACATGTTATCGTGACCTTCTGTGTAAGTCATTTACGCTGGGAAATCTTGGATTCAGTGGGTGAAGGGTGAAGAGAGTCTTTGGAACAACACTGGCGATCAGCCACAGAATAGCTCAACTACCTACCGGCTGATTGGTGATGAATGCCTATCCTGTTCATATCCATCAGTTATACAAATGTCAAGGGATATCTGGACGCTGCATTGTCTTCCATTTAGGATGGACTGCTGGATGTCGGCAGCAGATCACATTGCCTAGGGCTCTGATTATTGTGCATAAGCTTGCCACTGATTACTATTCTAGTTATCTGAGCAGTGTATGCTAATAGATGAATGTTCTGTTCGTATTGACATTTAACATCATTCAGGCTGTTGCAGAGAGCACTTCTGATTAGTTTCTTTTGAAGAGGTGCTATACAAATTTCTGATTATGTTTACAATAAATATTAGAGCTGTTATTGATTAAACTAAATTTACTTGATTAATTGGCTACCTTTAATTGTTAATTAGTTGATTAAAATAGAACAATTTGACAAATCATTGAAAATGTATTTCTTGAAGTCAAAAGTTCTTAAGTGTAAATTATGTCATTCAGAAAACAGTCCAGTAGATGGAAAATGAAGTCAGTGGCTTTAATTAATAAGTTCCAGGCTATTGTCTATTTTATCCAGTCTTGTAGACACACAAGCAGAGTAACTTGTTCTGGTAGTAAAGCTGCTCTAGTTTTTAGCTATATATTCTGACAAACTGAACAGTTGTTCACACGGAACAGAAGTCGATGGGACACCAAGTATCATCCTCACAGATATAACTAACTTTGGGAAACGATGATGATTTAGTTTCCACCATGAGAGAGTATTTGTTGATGTTGGAATCTGTTCTTGCTCTCTGTAGCAAGCCAATTCTGATACAAACTGCCTGCATGTGTGATTTGCCCTCAGAGGAGCAGAGTCTTCAAATGCCAGAGTGAATTTGTGTTTTTTGCTGTTTCCGTTTTACTGTCATTGTCTTGTTGTCGTATTTATTTATTTGCTATGTCTAACTTTCTTGTTCTGTTGGAAAATTATTCTAAATTGTCTCATAGTAATTTCAATGTTGCTTCTCTCTTATCTTTTGGAAAACATTTAAGCTTCTTGAACTGCAGATTTGAGGTGGTAGCCATATGCAAGGTCGGCAAAGCTTCCATGCCTTCCGCTCTTGTAGTGAGATCATCCAGAGCAGCTGCTTTGAAGCAAACAATGTAACCTGGGTTATCATCATGAACTCATAGTTCTTTAGTAAAAAATGCAAGTAGTGGAAGAACAGAGCTATATGACACTTACTGTTCAAAGCCTACAAATTGCTTTGTGTCAGCAAGTACATTCAAGACCATCACTTGCTAATTTTCTCACTGTCCAGCAGCTTTGCTTCTGTGTAATTTTCGGGATAACTGATGTGATACTGTTGCGTGGCATCTTTGACTTCCAGTAATCCAACTAACATCAAATATGTACTATTTTATCTTGTTGCAATATTCTTCTGTAATTCTACAAATAATGTCACAGTAGAACTCCTTGTTAACCTGTCTTCCTGAGAATCTTTCTTAGAAGTACTTGCTTGACTAGTTTTCAACTCAGCACTGTTAGCAGAGCTGTGCTTTGAATGTCCGACTAGAAGTCGACACTTTGCCAGAAAAGAAGGCGTATGCATGTGTTGCTTTCAATCCATTTAATGTGCTCAGTTGTAGATTGAGTGCAACACAAGACAAATGAATCATTGCAGCAACGTGGAAGATATGATCTGGTATATCAAAGGGTAAAGCAAATATCAAGGAAATCAAATGCAGGAGGAGGAATTACAGTCAGAGACAAGGCAAAATTCTGTACATTGGACCGGAGGTGTTGAAAGATGAAGTGCTGGCGGCCATTAGAGAATTGAAAAACAACAAATCTGAAGGTTTAGATAATATACCTGCAGAAATGCTAAAAAATCTGGACAAAAAAGCAATGATGGAGTTAGTAAGACTTTGCCAAGATATATACACAACCGTGGTATGGCCGGAAGACTTTCTACAGACCATAATGATTCCACTCAAAAAGAAACCAAGCGCCATGGCTTGCAAGGATCACCGTACTGTTAGCCTTCTAACTCATGCTTCAAAGATCATGTTAAGAATTCTAACAAAGAGAGTGCAGGCAAAGTCAGAAGCAACAGATTGCTTACGTGATGACCAGTTTGGATTCAGAAAGGGCAGAGGAACAAGAGGTGCTATTGGAGCCTTGAGAGTGCTCACAGGGAGGAGTTGTCAACATCGCCAAGATGTGTATGTATGTTTTGTGGACTATGAAAAGGCATTTGACAGAGTCGACTGGAGACGACTCATGCAAGCACTCAGAAGACTGGGAGTGGATTGGAGGGATAGGAGGCTAATAGGAAATCTATACATGGGTCAGAAAATACGGATCAGAATAGATGGAGAATATTCAGAACCCGGAAAACTAGGCAGAGGAGTGAGACAAGGGTGCCCATTGTCACCACTACTCTTCAATATCTACATAGAAGAGCTTAACCGAGAGGCACTAGAAGATATGGAAGAAGGAATTAAGGTCGGAGGCAGACTGATAAAGGCTCTAAGATTTGCAGAAGACCAAGCAATGTTGTCGAGTAGCCAAGAGGGTCTGCAAAGAATGATGGACCATCTACACACCATATCAGAACAGTATGGTATGAAAATAAATATCAAGAAGACAAAGATCATGAGAATAAACAAAGGAGAAGAAACAATAGTAAGAATAAACATCAATGGAGAAGAAATAGAACAAGTAAAAGAATTCTGCTACCTAAGAAGCGTTGTCACGCAAGATGCCAAGTGCCACAAGGAAATTAAAAGAAGAATAGCATTAGGCAAAGACGCATTCTCAAAACAAAAAGAGTTACTGAGAGGAAAAATGAACAAGAACTTAAAGAAACGATTGATTAAAACTCTGATATGGAGCATGATGCTGTATGGATCTGAAACATGGACCATGAGAAAGGAGGACATCAAGAGATTGGAGGCCTTCGAAATGTGGATTTGGCACAGGATGGAAAAGTTAGTTGGTTGGAGCACATAACAAATGAGGAGGTGTTGAAAAGAGTTGAGGAAGAAAGATCTTTGATAGCTACAATAAGGAGTCGACAACGAAAATGGATTGGTCACATACTGAGAGGGGACTCACTTTTGAGAACCGTAATTGAGGGCTGATTAGAGGGGAAGAGGACAAGAGGGCGACCCAGACAGATGCTGCTGGATTGGATGATGACAGACGGATACAGCAGATTGAAAGAAGAAGCTCAGCAGCAAGAGGAGTGGTGTCATCGGACGTTTGAACCTGCCCGAGGGCAGAGAACCAAAATAAGAAGTCAATCCAATGACCAGCAGTGCCATAGTATGACTCATTCTTAACTGATGTCTAAGAATTAGTGGTGATTGACAAACCAACCTAACAGTTCTCCGCAGCTTCCTAGCGTTTATGTAATTCTACATTGTAAACACCTGCAATCATTTTGTCAGCAATTCGGTGACTCGGCATACAGTGACTGCTGTTTTGAAGGGCAACAGGCAAGACCGTTTTCAAACCAGGATCCTCCACAATGACAGTTCAGATGGCCTGAACTAGTGACCCACCTTGTGATATCGGCTGAGGTTAACTTCTCATTAACTTGAGTGCTAACTGATTTATCAGTCTGAGGGATCACAAACAGACCAAGAAAAGGACTCTGAAATTAAATGATCAGATGTCATTGCAACCAGTACTGAAGCAAGTCAGAGTTGGTGCTCCTGTCATGCTGAAAACAAGTACCATTTCTGTCCAACATCTATGAAAATTTGAAATCCACTAAATGCCATTAACCTCTGCAAAAAATTGACCATGTTTATTATTTTACTTATCTCTGGAGTGCAAGATAGTTCTTTAGATACAATTCTCCAACAACGGCATCATATATAGGACATATGAAACCCATATGACAATATTTCCATCTGGTCTTTTGGAGCAGAAAGAGCAGTAATGAAATCTGTTTTACTTGCATGTCAGTCTGAGTCTTGCTGGGCTCTTAAAGGTAGTATGTCCAGAACATTTTTGGTAGTAGTGCATTACCTATGCATGAGACCATTTTGTCTGAGTTTGATAAAAAGCCATGCTAATGTCAGGCTGCGGCATGGCAGGCTTCATTGTCCGTGACAAGAATATCAGGATGCTAGGCATTTGCTGTCAGCAGACAAACCCCTGTAAGTTTGTGTGACTTTTAGGTGCTGACAGACGACAGTCATCAGAAGTTTCATATAAACGTAGGACATCATTTGCACAAAGACGAAAGAGTCTGGTGAGAAGAGATGGCAAAGACTACTGGGCAATCTACACCACCTACCACCAGGGAATCAACCCGGACCACCTCCGACCATACACGGTGAGTCAACTGTAGTAATCTTATGCAATGATGAAAACACTCAAGATGTGTCACCCTGAGCTCTGTGTCTTCTTCTCTTGCTTGTGTAGTCAATGTTATGCTTTTTCAATGATGACATCATCTGCTGGTACTTAGAATGGACTATGGTCTGGTAGCCAGTGCTATTACATTAGGCCCTTTTTAACAAAATTTATAAAATGCCCTTTACTGCCTAGACTGGGACATAAGCTCTTGACGATGCACCGCAAAAGTTGTTTGTCGCCTTAATTACGTTTCACATCAGTGATCCTATTCAGAGGAACTTATCTAGATACGTTGCTCTTGCAGCGCTTTTGTCGAATACACAAACCTAACATAAACAAAGGACTCATGCCTATTTGGTTTGGTGCAACATCATTATCAGTTGGTGCACAAGAGCTGTTAATTTAATTAACTGGAATTGTATGGCAGACTTGGAACACGACTATGGTTGGCAGTTGGGAATTTTAGCCAGCAATAGAGGGACTACCATGCAAAATTATTTGCTTTCTGTCTGGCTTGATTTGTTTAGCATAAGTTATTGTAACCTTGGACTTGGAAGAGGATCAGCTGATTTTTATGCAGTGATTAGCTGGTTATAAGATTATAATTTAAACATTTAAAATGTGCATATACAATTACATGAGATATATTTAGTTGTTGGAGTGCTATTGTTATGCTGTTCCTAAGGAAAAAGGTCTTGAAACCTCGGAACTGTGCCTCATAGAGCATGTAAGAAATGAACAAATGAACAGTTACTTTACCATACCTTACCTATGCCTTACCAATGTAGGTAAGTTTGCCGTGTTATAACTGCAGCCCAACAAGAAGCTGATGCGAAAGATTCCGAGCGGTGCAGAGGCAGCGAGCATCATGATTGGACAGGTGGACTTCCTGGAAGAACTGGTGCTTGCATTCTGTCGATTCCATCCAGCACAAGTGGTTGAAGAATTGACAGAAGTTGCCATTGCAACGCGGTTCGTCATTGTGGCTCTTGGGCCACAAAAGAACTCGCGCATTTCAGAGTACTTTGAAATTGGCCGAGCATTTGCAGCATTGCTCAACGATAAGGTAAGCCGGTATCTTCGACTTTGGCTGTTTTGTACAGCACCTATTGTGGATGGATGGAAAGATGGAGGGATGAAGGACTGGATGAATGGATGGATTGAATGGCTGGCTGGCTGGCTGGATGGCTTGATGAGTTGATAGACTGATAGATAGATGCATGGATGGATGGATAGATATTGATCTGTAGGTCTGGGGTGAATTTCCATTTGTGCATGAGTATAGCCTTAAATGGTTGATGTGTGACTGCTCTGCTGCTGCTGCTGCTGCTGCTGTTGCTGTTGCTGCTGCTGCTGCTGTTGCTGTTGCTGCTGCTGGTGCTGATCTTATGATCTGCCTGGCATCTGCTGGTGCTTCAGGTGTTCTGTGAAGTGGCATATAAAGCCTCCAGTGTTCAAGATCTCCTCTATGGCTTGGATGAATTTATGGATGACCTGACGGTGCTGCCACCTAGCATCTGGGATCCGAATACGAGACTAGAGCCACCGCAGAAGACTCGGTCAATGGTCAGGACTTTATTAGTGTCTGTGATTTTTTTGTGGCTGAAAATGTTCATTTTCATTCCAGGATTGTTTATTATTTCATTGTCCGGCATTCTATCTGTCCATTGGTCAGATTACTTAAATGGGTAGAGTGGTACAACTGTGTGTGGTTACATGTTTGCATATCCCATTGTCATCCAGATTTCAAAAAGGCCTACTATGGCATCATGCTGTGCTTAGCAAATTTACGATTACGATTAATTTTACAAGACCTTTGTCTTTCTCTGATCCCCTTTGGAAACAAATAAAGACTTATATGTTTCCAGCTACCATATTTTTGAAGTGAATTCGTAAATGAAAATGATATAAATATCTGCTTATTAATTGTAATTAATAGCAGGAAATTCTGAACTCGTCGTGAAGTCACGTCATCCACAAGAAAATTGTTCAGTCACTAGAATGCTCTTGTGCTGACCTCAGCCAATCATACAACCATGGGCAGTGTTGTTGATAAAGGAGTGTTATAAATGGGTGGTCACTCTTACCCTTCTTACCCTTGCCCTTACTCTGACCTTTCACATACCAGTGCCACTTCCATTAACTTTACCTTTTCACTTACCTTTATCTTAAGTCTTATCCTTACATTTTCTTACCCTTGCCCTTTCACTTACCCTTGTTCTTACTCTGGCCCTTAGCTGTATAATCATCCCATGTGAATCGTCTTCATAAAACAGTTGCATTTCTGATGCTAAATTTTGACATTGATTGGCCTTTGAACTACAAAGAATCTTGGCAGAAACATTTTCTTTATGATTATGTAAACCTGCCGTTTGTTGTACCTCATGTGATTATGGTCAGATTTGTTTTGTTTCATTATCATTAAATTTTATTCTCTTTTTGTCTCTTTGTCTCTGTCTGTCTCTTTCTCTGTCTGTCTGTCTCTCTCTCTCTGATTATAATTTTCTCTTAAAATTGTAGTCTTCAGCAGCCATTCTCAGTAATGAACTTCATCACAGTCGATTCCTCAGTCTGCCCAGCCATTGTGTCATGCTGTTGTTGGAACTAATGCCTCTGTTTTATTTAACCATGTTTTCTGAAGCCTATTCCTTTTGCTTTATCCAACCAGCCGTGTCTAATATACCAGCAAGCTTTTTCCTGTCCCAGTCTGTTCACTCACCATGCTCCAATTTCTCCAATTCTACACCTGGGTCGAAAGTACTCCGGAATTACTTGTTGCTAACTGACCTTCTTTTGCTTCTTTCTGGTGACATTGAACTAAATCCTGGTCCTCACCATCTTGAAACTATTAACTTTGCCGCCTTCCTTCACACCTTCCTTCATTTCAGACATGATTACTCCATCCTTTTCTCTTCTTAATGAACATCGGCTGAATAGATTGGTGGAGGTGTTGCCTTTCTTTACAAATCACACCTGAAACTTGCTCGCTTCCATTCATCTATTCCATCTCCAAAGACATCTGAAAGCCTTTTAGCTACCCTGAACTCAGGAAATTGGCACCTTATTTCCGTTAATGTTTATCATTCGTCCTTTGTGTGGGGTACGGTAGCCTATTGGAGAGAGTGCTCGGGTTGTAATGCGGAGAGTAACACGGAGTGTAATGTGGGTTCAAAACTCCCCTGAGATGGTTATTGTGTAGAGACCTTGAGCAAGTCCTTCACTCACAATTGCTTGGCACCATCGACTGATGCTAAGCCATTAGATAGTGGCGCCTAATAAATGCAGAAATAATAATAATAATAATCCATTCTGACTTTCAATTTCTGACTTTATCCCTGAATTTCAATCATTTGCTTGAATTTCTGGTTTCTCCTTCTTCTAAACTTATATTAATGGACAACAGTAATATACAATAGATACTCTGGATACTCGTCACAAAAATTCCTGGCCTCTCTGGCTTTGATCTTATGCAGCACATCTCCTTCCCAACTCATGATGTGGACCATACACCTAATCTCCTTATAAGCCAGTCAAGCTGTTCTGCTGTTATGAATATCTCTCCTTCTGAGTCACATTTTTCTGACTGTACTGGTATTACTGCTCGGGTGTCTTTCCACCATAAGCCGCCTTCTACTTAATCTTTCATCAGTTAGTGTCCTTGGAAAAAGCTCAATGTTTTCACCTTCAAAGCTAGCAACCTTGCCTCCCTTGTGGTCATGCTCAGCACACACGTCTACCGAACTTGCTGCCAAAATGAATTCAACTTTATCTGAAATCCTGGATAAGCTCATTCATGCTAAGCTTAAGAGGATTGCTGCACACCCTTCCCACCTTGGTACAACTCGGAGATTGCCACTGCTAGGAGGCTGCACAGCCGGCTTGAGAGGTGTAGGTGATGCCCCCATTTACCTTTTCCTGTCCTCGAATTTAGCTGTGAAATCCACCTACTTGTCTTTTGGGATCTCTGAATGCTTTTCTTTTCCTGAATTGTTATGGCAGGCGGTAAACAGGATCATGCACCATGACAAATGCAGTATATTATTCAGCTCTTCATCACACTGTTCCTTTGCTGACAGGTTCTTATGCTTGTTTTCTGAAAAGATCTCGGCTCTAAGACTCAATGTTTCCAAAGTTCCCTCATCTGAGGGCCTTTCCTACCCTAAATCTCCTCCATCAATCATCAGCTGATGGAGATTTGTAATCTCATATTGTCATCCTCTGATAAGCAGTGTGCCATGGACCTCATTCCTGCAGCCCTTTAAAAAAATGTTTTGAAATCTCTGTCTCTCCCTTATGGTTATCTATCAGACTACTGCACTATCTGTGCTCACAGTTTTATTTCCAAATCCAGGAAAAAGTAGCTGCCAGTCGTCTGAGTAATCACCTTTCATCCTACAGCCTTTACCTTCCCTTCCAGTCTGCCTAGGCAAATACCATTCAGCTGAAACAGTGTATGCTTATTTACCTCTTTCTTGGAGTAAAACTTACTGTTCACAATCACTTAATCAACTCCATGGATAAAGGAAAAGTAATTGCTGTTATTCTTCTTGACTGTGTGACACTTTTGATACGTAATCCGTATACCCACCATAGCCTAACTTCTGGTTTCTCTAAGCTATCGGAATTCGACCTGGCTTCTCCAATGGATTTTGATTTTGATTAAGATTTCACATGAAGTGAACATCGATTGGTACCTTGGGCATTATGATAACGGTGTTATAGAAGTTATTAGATTAGATTAGGTTCATTACTATTTTTGGTGCTTTTTCTGTTATTATCAACGTTGATATCATTCTCAGTGTCATAATGTTGAGAGGACTTCAGGGTCCTGTGTTGTTGAGGCTATTATGGATTTCCAAGGGACAGAACAACAATCTCAGGAAGCCAATAAAATCATTTATATGGTTATTGCTGATCAATTACCATGTGTTTCATGCAACTCGAAAAGGACGTCCTTTGAAAGAGGCAGTTTGATTTTGAGTCATAAGCAAGCTATTATTAACTGTTCAGTTGCTGAAGACGTGAGTTTATGCTGTTGGTAGTAGCTGAGAGTAGCATAAGACCGAGTCTTTGCGTTCTATTCAGGACTTTTATAATTAGAATGCTAGTTGATTAACACATCATTATTCTTATCCTGTTTGGTTGTATCGCTTTAGGTCAAGTGGCACTGTCGTGTGGTTATATTTATCCTGTTTTGTCCCAGCACCAAATGGCCTGTAAAAGACCTTTTAAATGGTCACTGAATTTGTCTTTGTGTATTCTTACTTGGACGAAAGGTTCAAGTGATTAATAACTGTGAGCTAATAAATGTTTAGTGTGCTTTCCATGTGTTTTTCAGATGCCATTTGTTTATTCTCCAAAGGAAATGTGATTTTAAATCTGTGCTTCTTTTGTTTCTGTTTAGGATAAAATATGGAAGCGACTGAGCGAAGTAAGTCGCTATGTCACATCTCCTGAGACTCTGAGCGCTCATGACGATGATGAATCTCTGAAACGAAGCGGAAGGTAGTTTTATTTGCCAGAACCTATTGTTTCTATATGGATAAACAGTTCCAACAGAATTCTTTGGTCAGACAGGAACTGTTCATTGAAGACAGTTTTCCAATGTCTTGCAGTTCATAGGGTAATGAAGCTCTGATAGATGGTGAATCTGAGAGGTGCTACATAAATCTTCGTTACATTGCTCTCCAACACATTACATTGTTACAACCAGCTAAGCAAAATTTGGAAAATAGATTATCTTTGCCCAATCCTTATAGTTACTTTGTTAAGTGGCTGAATATATTCTTAAGCTACACAACTTATGTGATAGTATCATTACCTAGTTGGGAAAAAAGCCTGGAGAGATGTACTGGATCAGTGTAACGATGTGAGGTTTGGATGGTGGTGGGTGATGATATGACTTGGTGATATTATTATTTATTAGAAAAAGAATGATGATGAAATATATCAACTTTAATAAAGAAATGATCATCTTATAAAATCTATTATAACTTTGACAGCACCACTGTAATAATGTTTGAGCATTATAATCGATAATCACTGCTACGTGAAACTGATGGGATCAGTTGTGTATTGGAAGTAGCAATGATGTAGCAATGATGTAGCAATGATGTAGCGATGATGTAGCGATGATGTTGGTTTTGAAGATTCTAACGTAGGTGCAGACTTTGAATGAGGTGTGTATTTGTCAGAATGGGATATAGAAGTTGAATGCTTTGAAATTGCTGTTTCTCTGATCATGGCTGTTGAGGTGATGTTTTTCTATTGCAGTGGTAACAATTTACATTGCATACCTCATCCCGTCCTTTGCGTTCTCTAGGTCGTCTGGATCTGTTTGTTCCTTGTGTTAAGTCCTCACTTGCACAGCAGAGGGCTTTTGCTGTTGTTGACCCTTCTTTATGGAATAAACTTCCGCTATCTTTTCGTGCAAGGGTCACTGTTGGTGATTGAGCCCAGTCAGCTCGTTGTTTAAAGACGTTCTTATTTCCCAGGGGCTCTCATGCTGGAAGCGCCTCTGAGTAGTTTGCTCTGTAAGAAGCGCTATATAAGTTATCAAATACAAAAAAAATTGAATTTAATATGGACTATTAGAGATGCATTTTCTTATTTATTCATGCATATTTATTTAATATATTTAATCTCATTCAATTAATGATAGGTAAGTTATTTTTCATTTTTATTTTCTATTTTAATCTGATGTATATGTGGTACCTAATGATTACTAAAACTAGGGGAGTGTTGTTCTGGAATGGCTAGTCTTCACTGTTGTTTTGCTTGGTGAAGAAGGTGCTGCAAAAAGTGACTGCATTGAAGCATTAGATGGTCACAGTTAGGTGCTGACAGAGGACAGTAGTCTTCCTATAATAACACTGGTCAACATGATTTTTGCTTCCTTAATAAATTTTGGTGATTCTAGAAGTGTTCCAGTTGCTGATTTTAGAAATGAACACGGAATTTCTCTATCACGTGAGGTTTTTGTGAAATTGACAAAAGTTCGTGTCATAATGGTTTCCATTGATAATTTCGGTTATTTATCATTCTATATTGGGTGTCCTTTGAAGAGCAGTTCTGAATCATGCAATAGAAAGCCATTCATAGCTATTTTCACTTTGATTACTGTGTCTGTTTTACAATTTCTATTCTCTTTCTTTATAGGATATTTGGTGGATTGGTGGCAGATGTAACGAGTCGTTATCGGTTCTTTTTGAGTGACTTTACTGATGGATTGCATCTGCAGTGCTTTGCTTCAACCATCTTTCTTT
The DNA here is from genome assembly GCA_964023275.1 of Norana najaformis. Classification (NCBI taxonomy): domain Eukaryota; kingdom Metazoa; phylum Annelida; class Clitellata; order Crassiclitellata; family Hormogastridae; genus Norana; species Norana najaformis. Next base: position 10,844,388 of record OZ029915.1, read on the forward strand.
ACTTTGCATGCATTACGCCTATTGTGACGTTTGGAGGACTCATGGGTCAGAAGACGGACAATTACATGGTGAGCGGGTCCTTTAAATTCACCATCTCTGTAAAACACCGGGGCCTTGCTGTTGTTAGTGTCCTTTGGTATTTAATGCCGTTGTTGTTACTGTTGTGGTTGAGAATGTTGCTTTATTGTTGACAGTTTGTAATATTGCTGGTGTTGAAAAAGAAGTAGAGCAGCCCCCTGAGCTAACCCTGAGAAGCAGCGATGGGTAGAAAATGTTAGCAAATCACTATATTAGCCTCAGCACTTAAAGGCAAGTGGCCAGTCTTCTCCCTTGCGACCCGGTCTCTTCCCGCTGACAGCATACAAGCATTGTACTACTTTTATAGCTGAGTTGCCAGAGGTGCTTTTTCTTTTCTGGTATGATTGAACCCCTGATCTATGGGTTGACAATCCAACATGCTAACCATTATACTGTTATGCTGACATTGATTTTGTTAATGTTGTTGCTGTTATTCTGTTGCCATATGTGCTGTTGTATATGTTATTCTTATTGCTTTTTCTTTTAGAGTTGTTTTTGTTAGTCTTGCTGCTGACTTTGTTGATGACAATGCTTATGTTGTTTGCATCCCCATGTCTTTGCCACTAAGCAGTATATTTGCTACTAGCACCAACTGGGAAGTAAATGGCAGGTCCTGCAATGCACTGGCCTTCTTGGATTCGTGCTTTGCCATCTGAATGGCCTAAGAAAATGAAATGAGCACTTTCCCTAATTCCCACTGTGGCACATGGGACCTTCACTTTGCTTTTCTGTTTATATTTGCTGCAGTTGGATATGCGTGTGTTGATGTGCTGGTGCTGATGGTGCTGGTGCTGATGGTGCTGGTGCTGCTGCTGCTGAATTTGCTTCGTTCTTAAAATTATTGCTCTGCGTAAATGTCCTGACATCGTATTATTTAAGTGCTTGCTTAGTCAGATGTTTAGAAACAGAATCATCCACTGTGTGTATTTACATACTGTTGACCATGTGGGCGATGGCAAAAGTGTTATCTTTAAATTTTTTTAAATTGTTTCTTAAGCTGCCTTAAGGTATGAACACATCATCTGATGCAGTCCAAGGCTAATGTACAAAACCTCTAAAGTTATGTAAAATTGTGAAGTAAACAGGTTGTGGCTATGCAGAGTGATTTCTTGATGGGCTGAGAAGCCCTGAACTTCTGAATATATGTATGCATGTAATTTATGAATGCATGTCTGTATGCATGTATGTGTGTATGTATGTATGTATGTATGTATGTATGTATGTATGTATGTAATTTATGAATGCATGCCTGGATGCATGTATGTGTGTATGTATGTATGTAATTTATGAATGCATGCCTGGATGCAAGTATTTGTGTATGTTTGTATGTATGTATGTAATTTATGAATGGTTGTCTGTATGCATGTATGTATGTATATGTTTATATGCATGTATGTACATATGTATGTATGTATGCATGTGTGTATGTATGTATGTATGTATGTATGTGTGCATATATAGATGCATGTGTCTGTATGTATATGCATGTATGTATGTATTTATTGATGTATATATGTATGTATGCACGCCTGTATGTATGTGTATATCTATGCAATTATGCATGTTTGTATGCATGTATGTGTGTATAACAAAGTGCTGAATGTATCCAAACAAAAGGATGCTAAATAAAACATGCTGTTTGATAGCTGCTAAATAAAACCAGTGTCAGCAGCATGTGAATTCATATATAAAGGAGTTGCTGACATATTTGCCACAGATTTCATGTCCAGCTGCGCTGTGCCGGCATCTGTAGCCACAACACAGAGAACAGTTTGAGTGACTGAATCGATAAATTTAGAGTCTACGGAACTTCATATTTGATATTCATTTGGACTCATGTTCTGAAGTCAGTTGTTGGCTGCTGTTGTTGATTGGCAGGGTACAATGGAGACCCTGATGTCTGGTGCGATTTGTGGCGTCATTTATGCAATTTTCTGTGGACAGCCACTGAACATAATTGGATCCACTGGTCCTCTGCTTGTATTTGAATCGATCTTGTATCATATGTGCAAGTAAGTAATGCATCTAGTCTCATCACCTTCAGTGAATTTTCTTCTTAATTGATTGCTTGATGGATTTTCATTTGTGATTCTAGAAGTGCTTAAGAAACTGCATAATAAATTTAGGTGTCATCTACTGACTGCTGCATTTCATTTGGTGTACATGTGGTGAGGGTAACAGGACAATAACCCCCCGGACAGTAACCCCCGGACAACAACCCCCTGACAGTAACCCCCCGGACAATAACCCCCATGCAAAAACCCCTGGACAATAACCCCCTATACTGATACAGTACATACAGTAAAGAGTAGACATGAAAGACTTACCGTACATCAAAACCTAAATATTAGACAATTGTTAGACAACTAGGCACAGAGTAGACATGAAAGAATTACCATATAACATGAAAGAGGTCAACTACTATATAATAGAAATGGTTTATGGAAAATACAAAGTTTAAAAATTTGATATATTTCTGTCCATGATGGAATTTATAAAATTTGTTCAAGGAAAAGATAAACTTAGTTTTGAAGGTTATGTATATATAAAGCAGGAAAATTTAGCAAATGGTGTAGTGTCGTTTGAGTGCGAAAAGAGGCATATATGTCTAATAAATTAATATATAAACTGCATGATTAATATACATTATTTGTATATTTATATAATTAATAATAATTAATATATCAGTATAGGGGTTACTGTCCGGGTTTTTTTGCATGGGGGTTATTGTCCGGGGGTTATTGTCCGGGGGGTTATTGTCCGGGGGGTTATTGTCCTATAACAGTGGTGAGCTATTCATAATTTATTTACATGTTTGTATCAGCTGTAGCCTGTAGTACTTGGAGACAAAATGTTTCAAGACCGTTTATAGTTTGGCTCTTAGGTGAAAACAGCATAATGATAACTTTCTGTCATTTTGGCATTTAGTTGGCACTGGTAAAAATTGTCTTATGAAGTCATAGAGAGACAAGCATGCATTTTGTGGTGTTTTAGAGAGAGAGCTATTGACTTTATGGCATTCCGCTTCTGGATCGGAATCTGGGTGTTCATCTATCTGATGCTGATCGTGGCATTTGACCTGAGCTCATTTGTTCGCTACATTACACGATTCACAGAGGAAAGTTTTGCAGTTCTTATCTCCGTCATTTTCATCTATGAAGCATGTAGCAGAACTATTGAAATCTGGACAACCCATCCGATTCGACGTAACAGTATTGAAACTAAAGCAAACAACTCCTGCTATTGTTCTTCTCCTCGTGTCGGAGAAGATTTATCTGCGAACCTCATGAACAGATCCTCCATCAAACTGGTGCACTTTGCTGGTAATCCGTCTGGTGTTGCTGAGTTATTATATCAGTCTGCTGAAAATGAGACTTTTGTACGAACTGCTAACAACACTGCACTGTTTGACTTTGCCAACTGGTCAGCCATGTTACCAGAGGACTGTCTGACCTTTCGTCATCGTGTTGTCGTTCAGTATGGTTGTGCAAGTGCATCTGATTGCGTGGAGCACGGCTGGACTCTGTCTGATGCTGCTTGCCAAGATGAGGCTGTCATGCAATCAATTCCTGATGTGTTCCTTCTGTCATGCATGCTCTTCTGTGGGACTTTCTCAGCGGCCATGTTTTTTCGGACATTCCGAAACACTCGGTATTTTCCAACACAAGTAAGTTCAATTATAAATTGATTTGCTGTAAAACAGTTGTCTAAATTTTTCTGGTAAAGTTTTAGGTTGCATGTTTCTCTAGTCACGTATGAATTTTTATGAAGAAATCTTAAATTTGATGTGCAGTAAAACCTGCAGCCAATGAAGTACATCATGCACATAACACAATGCATGGTCAAATTTGGAAATGCCACCAACAATCCCTGCAGCTGCATGCACGACACATTCAGGCTGCCCATTGTGCCCTATAGGCAGGCCCACATAGGTGGCACCACAGTAGTCAATCCTGCTGCTAAAGGAAATGCCTCCATGGGCAAGGGTAATTGCACCACTGGATGAAAGTGAATGAGAAACGACTCACAGTTGGTGCCGCTGATGAAAGCAAGCATGACAGACAAGATTTTACATGCTCACACAAGGGACAACACAAAGATTGCATACGGAAGTAGGGAAGACAAAACAGGAAGTCAGCAGCTATGGTCGAGTAGTCTATTTACCTAGCTGCTGCCTGTTACATGTTCATATTAACTTCATTTTGGGTGCATTGAGGTGCAGAGTGTTGGACGACATCCAAGCTCCAAGCACCATCATAGCCCCCTGCATTGTAGGCACTGCAGTAAGAGCATCAGATGCCGGGCAGCGCAAATAAGCCTGAATATCATCAGCATAGATCTGGCTAAGAACACCATAAGGGCCAGGACAGGCGCTGTATAAATTCTTATTATTATTCCATAAATTCTTGTGCAAGGCACAGCAACAAAGGATCAAGTTAGCGTGATTTCAGCGGAGACAAGAGGATGAGGTCACCGAGTTCCTGCTGAAGACACCTCTCACGTCGGACTGATGGCATTCTGTGGGAGGGAACCTTGGAGAAGGGGAGCTGATGATGTCATCATGGATGGAGTTAATCTTGATGGTGAAATGCGCCATGAATTCCTCACCTGTGAATGATGAGGATGTGTTGAATGCGTCGTTCCAGAACGCCCAAGGAGTTTTTGGTTGACCACAATTTTCTGGAGTCTCAAGCATTGTGTTTAGTGACAGTCTCCCAGTATTTTCACTCCTATTCCCTGAATCTTGAATGCGTCGCTCTGATTGAATGGGTCCAAGATGCCTGAATGTCTGGGGACCTTGAATGCCTGTAGCATCTTTCGAGCTGTATGGTCTGGCAATGCAGAGCATGGCATTCTACATCGAACCATGGTGGAAGTGGCTTACTGCATAACATGACAGGGCGGTTTGGCAGTAATGAGTCGACGAGACTCCTTATGGTTGTCTCAGAGATTCAACACAAGTCAGAGACAGGCAGCCATAGAAGAAAGGTCTTAACATAGAAGACACAATCGTAGTGCTGACCTATCCAAGTTCTTCCATACACGAACATGCCTGAGGACATGGATCGGGATCTCATGATTAAAAGGCATAGTTAGGGTCACAAGGCCATGATCTGACAGCGGTGGTGGCATGCAATTGTCTCTAGTCGCAATGGCCAGTCCCTTTGCTCATACGTTGATGTAGCCACTTGCTGCACCAGTCCAGTTTCTTTAGGCAGAGAGAACAAAAACAAACCATTATCATAATGCCTAATGCTTCAAGCAATCATTGATTGATGCCTTTGGCATTATGATTTAAGGAATGAGTGCTACAGAAGAATTGGATTAGATCAGATTAGAGCAGAACTGCATGGTTCTAGGTCTACAGCAAACTGCTTTATAACTAAAGAGAGCTGACTAAAGAATTCATACGACTGATGCAGAGCCCAGTCGATAAATGGTGAGGAGGGTTAGTGGGTCATGTACTGCCACTACAGAGGCAGCCAGCGACTCACAGGAAGTTGCTATTGACAGCTAAATTAATATCTGGAAGCATTTCCCCAAAACACTGAAGATTGTGATTATTGTATTGTAAATGAACATAGAGTGGAGCTTTGACACTCCTGTTGTGTACTAGTAAGGTAAGAGTAGGCATGTTAATATAAGGTAAGGTGATTACTGTCTTATTGCAAACCTCTCTCTCTCTTTTAACAACATTCTTCAGAGAGATGGTCCTAAGGGTTGAAGAGTCTTTGAGCTCTGGTGCAAACGTGATACCAGCAATCCGACAGTTGAGAGGCCTTTGGTTGCAAGGTCTTTTTTATTTATTGCACTTGTTATGCACTCGAGTTGAGTAAATCTGAATCTAAGGCAGAAGACAAGTGTGTGTCGACAATTTGTCCGCGATCGTTGCACACAATTCACACGGTAGGCTGAAACCCATAGTTATTGGAATACAGACCGCGTGTGTGATGCTGCACAGACCGTTGTAGATGACAACTGATATTGATGTTATTTTCTTGCCCTTTATGAGCTCTGCTGTTTATGTGGCTGAGGAGCGGCTATAATATGGCGTTGTGTCAATGTTTGAGGTTAGGTTCGTACTCTGGTTGGCGATTTTGCTGTGTTTCTGGCGGTCATCATATGGACTGGGGTCGATGTTTGGTTTGGTCTCGACACGCCAAAGCTCAAAGTGCCAAATGAGTTCAAACCAACTCTAAAGGGCAGGTACTTAAAACGTTCCAATTACTGTGTAAAAGCTTCTTCATTGAGAAACAAGATTCTAAATGTTTGTACATGACCCGTGGTATAGCGCCTTATAAGTACCTCACAAAAGCTCTGCACATGACTGTCAAACTGATCTGAACCAGGGCTTCTTAAGGTGGGCAAAAAGTCTCTGCAGAACAGAGTCAGCCAAACAATACAGTACGTAAATGCAGTGGAAGACTATTCCAGGATGATGGTCTAACACATGAGGAGGCATGATAGGCTCAAGTTGAAGTAAAAGCAAGTAGCAGTAGGACTTCTGTTTGTATATTTGTAGGTATGTGTCAAGACACTTAATATAGCATGTTTTAAGTGCCCCACTAACGCACTTCACGCATATGACTACTTCACTGATCTAAATAAGTGCATTTTGAGACAGTTTGAAAATGTTTGCTGAACTGAGGTAAATGCAGCTGTACGTATGTGCAGCAGAAGACTGTTTCAAGAGGAGAGTTCAAACCGTGGGAAAGCATGATGGACTCGAATTGATGTGCAAAAGTGTGGCACCTGCATATCTCCACCAGCAGCAGAGCACAATGATCACTGACCCAGTTGACTTGCGACTGGAACTTAGAGCTCCCCGATATTCTTAGAGCTCCCAGTGCCAACCAACAAGGCCCACAAGAGGAGGAGCATCTTGAACCAGTGGAGTTTGCCCCTCATGTATCCTGATATATGAAAGAACTTTGGCAAAATGGCCAGTAGTCAGGTGGCATGGTTGAGGACAGACTAAAGCTGATGCATTCTGAACTTTGGCCGGCCTGTGAAGATGGGATTACCGTAGTTAAAGCACATCCGATCAAGTGCATGTACAACTGTCTCTGTGGTACTAAATGGCAAATTGCACCTGAGGGCCCACTTCTGACAGCAGAGAGATATCACATGGTCAGACATGGATAGTGCTATATCCCGAGGCACACCCAGATCGTCGATGACAAGTTGTTGATTCCAGTCAGGAAATTGTAACCTCTGGGAGTGCCTTAGCAGAGCTGCATTGGGGAAGCTATGAATTTTTTTAGAGCAGTGTGTTGCTGAAATTTAAGAAAATTTGAGATGCATTTTAATATCTGAACATTACAGAATTGACGCAATAACATATTTAAAATGTTTTCATGATGTAAGACATCCATTATGAGTCTAGAAAGAAGTATTGTTTTGTTATATATTGTATTGTGCTGTTATGTATTGTATTGTTTTGTTATGTATTGTATTGTGCTGTTATGTATTTTGTAATTTGCAACTTTGTGTGCAGTGAAAATAGTTAATTTTATTTCCTTTTCAGTTTATTACAAAAACAAATATATCCTGATCAAACCTATGACTGTATTCTTTTTGCTTTTTGTCAGGATCTTTGGCCTGGCTTCCTTTCTCAGTTTAGATGTAACTGCTGTTCACAACTAAAAGCAGGCATGATTTGAAGCTCGCTTTCTTTCTGAGTTTGCTGGACCCTCTTTTCAGGGCATCCATTGGTTGGGAGCCACAGGGTGCACGGTGTTGTAATCAGAAGAGGTTGGCAAGCAACCTGCAATGTAACTTCTTTGCTGCTATCTGTCAGCAGTTGATAACCATTCTGTTTGATTGTGGCTTTGTCTTGTCAAATCAGGAGCAGCCACAAAGAGCTCCTCTTGAAGAGGTGCTATATAAATGATTATGTATGATTATGATTTATGATTTGAGTTAGTAGATTAAGGAGGCGCTCATGTTGAAACTGATGTTACACACAATTCAACAATGTGATCTGTGTCAATTTCACATGATGGTCCCTGGATTCAAACCCAGGTTGCAGAGTTGAAAAGCTGGCATGTTATCCACTTGGCCACCATGCCACGGCCAGCTGAGCTCAATAGAATTCTTTTATGAATATAAGACTTACTCATTATTCAGTCTGCCTTTTCTAGGCTAATCCACCAAATTCATCACATCTCATCCAGCTAATTCATCACATCTTATTCATTCTTCATTTAGTCTTCCATTTTGTCTGCACCACTTTAGCCTATTTCAGTTGAAGGCAAATTTTGAATTCTTTGCAGCAAATTGTATTAATCATCCAGCTGTAGTGTAGGCATTTTGTTCACACTCTGCAATTAGCATTGCTGAAATGTAATTGGGTATTTCAGTGGCATTGCTTAGAAGATCAGGAGACTTGTAACTGCTAATTGGTGATCATTTGTATGCTCTGGAAACTGTCAACAACCACAGTCATACAACCGTGCAGTTCTAGTATCTAAGGCACCAAACGGAGAGCAGCTGCAATCAGATGACTGGCAGCTTTATGTATTTCTTGGCTTATACTGTAGGACCAGTTTCTGTTTGTTCGTGTGTTTGTTGCATGTTATGGTGGCTGGTGATGCAGTAACTATCCATGTTATCAGATGATGAGATTTTGCTGCAAAGAGGCGAAAGAGGAGGACGAGGAGCAGTAGGAGGAAGAGGAGGAGGAAGAGGAATAGGAGGAGAAGTAGGAGGAGTAGGAGTAGGAGGAGGAGCAGGAGGAGGAGGAGCAGTAGGAGGAAGAGGAGGAGGAGGAGGAATAAGAGGATGAGAAGTAAGAGGAGCAGTAGGAGGAGGAGGAGCAGTAGGAGGAGAAGGAAGAGGAATAGGAGGAGGAGAAGTAGGAGGAGTAGGAGTAGGAGGAGGAGGAGCAGTAGGAGGAAGAGGAGGAGGAGGAAAATGGAGCTGTAAGATAAAGATGTGACAAATACAGCAGCAGGAAACAGAAAGAGTAAGGAAAAAGGCAGAAGGAGCTTCAGAAAATAAGATAGGATGAGAATGAGTGCCTTTGTGAGATTTTTTAAAGGTGCTATATAAATAGATTGTGAGATACATACATGCATACATACATATATGCAAGAGGCAGATGGAGCATCAGAATATAAGATCGTATGAGGAAGAGCAAATGGAGAAGTGGATAGAGATGAAGATTACGACGAAAAGCTCTGGTAAACATTGATTACGGCGAAAAGAAAAAGTTCTGGTAAACACAATCAAACTGTGACTGACTTGAATTGAAAGTTTGTGCCAGCTGTTTCTAGGCAATAAATTATGTTTCCTGGTGTCTTCCTTTCTTGGCTCTGATGTTATTTGTGTAGCCTACTTTATCTGTTTCAGTTTTCTCTTGTGTGGTGTTGTTGACTTTACCCTGCACTCTGTTTGGCTGAAGGAATCCAGTGTGAAGTTGTTGAGCTATGAAAAAAGGTTGAATAGCTGTGGGCTAATAACACAGGAGAGAAGGAGAAGAAGGAGGAGATTGAAGCTTATCAGATCATCTTTGGAAAGGAGGCAAGCAGTGGGAGAAGTGCTATGAATTAGCACCAAACAAGGCAACCCTAAACCACATATGTAAAGTATTAAAGGAATAGAGAGGATTGGTAGGGCAGAAGTTCTTCAGTGCAAAAGTTGTAGAGTTTTGCAGTATGGTTTGAATGATATTAGGGTCTTAGTGGACAGTAACAGTAACACTGACAGAAGTGGAAGGTAGCAAGGACTGGCTTTTGAGTAATGCCTGTAATCTGCAATGTTTCTGACACAGATGCAATGTCTTCTGAACCACTTACAAACCATGTTTTATTATGATATGGTAAGTTATGTTGTTTGTATTTATTTGTGGTCTGCTGTCAATTGTGCTTCTATTCACCTGTGTCAGTTGTGTTGTGCTTTTATTAATCTTCTTAATCGACATTATGGATGTTTTTTCGTTCTACCTTTTAGGCTGAATAATTTTCTTCTTATGGTTGGTTTGCTTGCCTCTGGACTCCATAACAAACTAGCAAGACTTGAATGTCTTATGCATTATGTACAATCACCAGAGAAAAGTCATTTAGTTAATAGGAGTCTGGTTGTGCTACTGCATTAATCGTAATTGTAAACAGAAACTTGAGATTTCTACAGCACCCAACAAAAGCTAAGTCGCAGGAACCAGCTTATTCACAGGCGCTTAGTCAAAACAAATCGATAGGCAAGAAGGGTTTGGTTTCAGGTCAAGATCCAAGAATCAGGCAGGCAGGCAGGCAGGCAGGCAGGCAGGCAGGCAGGCAGATGGCTATGGTGGGTGGTGTTTGGAATTGGATCTACATGAAGATAAGGCAAAGAAGAGGAATCAAGATACAATTTGCAAAAGAGGAGTGTTTTGCAAAAACAATGCAGATCGTAATGTCAGATCTCAGGCCATGCTTGATTATTTGACTAAGTGGCAGAGCATTGCAGAGGTTCTTAAAGTGTGCAAGTGTTCAGATAAATAAATACATAAATACATGCATGAAAAAATGTTTGATTCTTTTGAAAATTACTTTGGCATATGTTTTGACTGCACACTGATTTAATCTTTAAGGCATTTCTTTAACAGGTTTGTCTTGTTTAGTGTTGCACACTCATGTGGTAGCAGTGATGATTGTCCTCACTCTTGTCTTTTTGTCCAGCTACATCTGAATGTTCATTTTCCCTGTTTGCTCTGAACCTAGAAAGGATTTTTTGTTAAGTGGCTAACGTGCCACACTGATGGAAAGAAAATGCAGTGTAATAACAGCTTGTGTTGTTTCAAACAATAGAATGATATATGTCTTCTGAAAGAGAAATCCTAAGAAGCTCTTCTCAGAGATCTTGCACAGCCAGTGCAGATTCAGACTTGGACATAATTCCTTTGCTTCAAAGACATTATTATGTTTTTATCACTGCTTCCCAGTCCACTTCCCTCTAACATTCCCAGATCTGCCTTTGAAGGCAGGCTATTAAAACGTTTGTTTGGAAACATCTCAGCTTTTGTGATTTCTTGTGTTTATAGAGGTTGGTTTATAAGTCCACTGCTGGTGACTCCATGGTGGCTAATACCCCTTGGAGCATTACCAGGGGTACTGGCAACAATCCTTGTATTCCTGGATCAGCAAATAACGGCTGTTATCGTCAACAGAAAGGAACACAAACTCAAAGTAGTTTACAACTCTGTTTTATTGCTGCAGTTTTATTTATGTTAATCTTGTGGTAATAGTTTCTAATAGGCAAAGAAAGAATGATGAGCAGAGGAGAAACTATGATTAGGAGAAACAGGAAGAAACTACAAGAGTAAGAAAACAAGGCAAGAGATGAGGTAGAATGCTTTGAAAATACGAAGAAATGCAAGTAAATGAACGGTGTAAGCAGGCTAAGGACTGGAAGCCTCGGACACAATAAAAAAGAAAGACAGATATGTTAATTATGATGCCCTGATGACAATGATAATGATGATGGTGATGCTGATGATGACATCGTCATCACTATCATCATCATTGTCATCATCATCATCATTGGTATGGTGATTAACAACAGGGACGTGCAGACTTTCAACACGGATTAAACGGTCTGTTCTCTCTGCATGTGATTGACTTTAGGGTCACTGCAGATCTGTGTCATCAGGTTCAGCTCAAGATAAATTTTAAGCTTATCTACCGCTGCACCTTTTAGATCTGTTAAATGTCGATGTATGTATGCTGGTTATTATAGAGGTTCCTACAAGGTACTTGATTTGAAACTGAACCTGTTCTAATAGGGTTTGATTTGATATTTTTGTTTGTTTTACAGAAGGGTCATGGCTACCATCTTGACCTATTTGTTTTGTCATTTCTGATTGCAATCTGCTCACTGATGGGTTTGCCATGGTTTGTTGCTGCCACTGTGCGTGCAATCACGCATGTCCGAAGTCTGATTCGTGAATCTGAAGTTAAAGCCCCAGGTGAACGACCGCAGATGCTCGGTGTTAGGTAAGTGCTGTTAGCAAAAATCTGATTGACTTCAGATCTAGACTCATACCAGAAACGTTTTGCACGAAGGTCGTGCAGCAATTAAACATATCAGTATTGACTGAGGCCTGTGTCTTAGAGAGGTCCTTAAGATGTATTAAGCAGAGGTCCAGATACATGTGTATGTGCATAGATCGACCCTACACCACTTCTGAATTTGATCACTTTTCTTTGCAGCAGACTTTTAGTGCTGTATGTTTTTGAAACAACTTGCTACTCAGGGAGTAAAAAACATTTCTTCTTGAGCCCTGTCATTGCTTCCTATTTGCTGGCGAGAACCTGTTTTTATAAGTGACAGTTTTATTGCCTTTCTGTTCAACTACATAAATTTTTTTGTCATTTTAACTTATGAGCTAGCACCACTATTGCAGTGCATTACTAGGAGATGCTTTACTAGGAGATCTGCTTCCGTTTGTAGGGAACAGCGTCTGACTGGGGTTTGCATACATCTTCTGATTGGTTTCTCGACACTGCTGACGTCAGTTCTCAAGGTAGAATTGCCAGCTTAAGATGCTTTTTGCCATGACAGAGTGGTCAGAGTGACCTGCTGAGCTAGAATTTATGCTGCAGAAAGGTGAACGAAGTCCCAGAGATTGTTCATTGGGCCAACAGCTGGCCCAGATTGTGCCACTATTGGCAACTGGTGGCCAACTAAGGGCCCATAATGGGCCCAACAAATGTGTCTGTTGGGGCACCACCAAAATTTTCATTTATTATAGTGAATCTAATGTCTTCCTAAGGTCTATATGGAGTTTGAATGAACGCAACCTGCAGTCTGAGAAACTGTCCAAGTGTGCTTTCTGTTAACTTCTCAGTGTGCGCCTAGTTTAGATATTTGAATCGGCAAAAATTTTGTTTATTTAGTTCGTGCTGTGAATGTAAACCAAGGTACAAGGGGCATTAATTTCTCTCTTTTATGTCATGAGTTGTTTTGCATCATGCTTTGACATTTCCAGACAAAGCAGTGAAACGCACCAACATACTTTTATGGCTCTATAAACTAGGAAATTATCGTTATATTTTTATTTGCTTAAGTGTCCTGTTTTGAGCAAGAAACTGCAGGGAGTAAATTACTATAATAATAATTATTATTATTATTATTTCTGCTATATTTATTTTAAAAAATAATAATGTCATGATTACCATTATGAAAGTATGACTGTTTCATTTTGTTTCTTTAAGCACATTCCAATGCCAGTATTATACGGTGTGTTCTTATACATGGGTGTTACATCACTCGCTGGCGTTCAGGTAATTGTGCTTCTCCTCACATGTCTCATTCCAGACCGAAAACTGAGCTTTATGACAGTAAATGTGACTGGCTCTGACAAAATGAGTCTTAAGTCGCACCATGCAGTTTTTCAGAAATGGGCCTAAAGGGTGTTTTAGGTTGAATTCATGCATATTAACTGTTTAACATATTTTGATGAAATATGTTGTAATCTATGTTTTCAGTTAAATGTAACATTTTTGACATGTATAAATGCTTAAATTCAGTGGCTTTAATACATTAATTGATGAGCATAGATGAAAAATTCTGTTTTTAGGTTGAATTTTGGCAATCATCTGCTGAGTAGCACAGACGTATTATATATTGCTTGAAAGATCACTTGTCTGCCCAATTTTAATACTCAGCTGGCACAATTATATTCCCAGGCACTAGAAAAAAGGAAGACTTTATTTAAGAGTTACTGATTGCTAAGTAGACAATGCTTCTTTTATCAGATTTATAAATTTGACACTCATGATGTTCAACTCGATATATCCGAGGTTAGGATATTATTCTATACACGGCTGACCTGAGCTTTATTCTGTCTCCAACCGGGGTAGTGTCTCACCAGTATGCTGATGACACCCAGGCATATATTCATGGCCCAGCAGGTGAATCTGTCGCCTTAGTTCATCAAGTGCTTCGGGCGTTGGAAGCACTTGAGGCCTGGTTGAACTCAAACCGTCTGCGCCTGAACCCTGGTAAGACCCAGTTTATCTGGTTTGGCAGTCACGCCCAGCTTTCTAAAATCGATCTGGCCAGATTACTTAGGCTCTTCCCTGATATCTCCTTCTCTTCCTCAGTCCGTGATCTAGGAGTAATTTTGGATCAGGAACTTACTCTGAAGGAGCATGTCAACAATGTGTGTCGAACGTGTTTCTACCATCTGCGTCAACTGCGCATTATCCACCACTCTCTTACGACCCAGGCTGCTACCATTCTGGTCCATGCGTTTATTTGTTCCAGGATTGACTATGGCAATGCTGTCTTTGCTGGCTTGAGTCTCTCCTGCATCTCGCAACTACAATCTGTCTTGCACACGGCTGCTCGTCTGATCGGCGATATCCCTAAGTTTGGCCACATCTCTGCTTACATTTCAGAGAAGCTTCACTGGCTGCCTATCCAAGCGCGTATAAAATTTAAAATCCTGGTTCTTGTACGTAATTACCTCTTGGGTTGTGCCCCATTTTATCTTAAATTTGACAGTCATTATGTTCAACTCGATATATCCGAGGTTAGGAAAAAGCAGGATATTCACATCAAGCTCTATCCCCAACTTGTAAATGTGCAATTTTTATATAGCGACCATGTGGCTTTGACCATGCTCATTTTGCAAAGAATTTATCAGTGAAAAAGAAGTCATAATAAACTTTTAATACATGAACTGCAAATGTGTTTTTATGGTGATAAAAAAGGCTGTGTAAAGAAATAAGAGATAATTATTGAAAACAGTATATATGTATTTAATTTTTAACTTTGAAACAAACTGAACTGGAATTAGTTTTTAAAATATAGCATAGACTAGTCTTAGGTTGTCTGTTTTCTACACATAGCAATACATCTATTTTCTCATCCACAGACAGATTCTTTCTCTTTCACAATGTGGCCTATGCCATTATTATAGATGCATGCTCTAACATCAAAGATCATAATAAAGTCTAAGTACATGTTGCAAAGTCGGTCTTTGTGAAGTAGGGGCGCAGAATTCCCGCATTTCAGAGGCTTTAGGATTTAAGTTAGTATACAAGTCCTGAATTGGCAAGGAGCAATTCACCATGCCTCGTTTCGGCTACTCCGCAAGGTGGGAGTTAGCACCGGAGATAAAACCCTCCTGTCGTGCGTGTGATTTCCATGCTGTGTGGTTACCTATACGTCAGATGTCCAGGACTATCGGACACTGGAACAGCCTAGGCACCCATTCATGAAAAGGCCTTACCCACTGCTGACCATGTATGGAGGTCTGCTCAGTGCGGTTGGCCCAGAAGGTAAAATTGTAAATTAAAATTGTAAATTGTACACGTTTTTCTATAGCGACCATATGGCCTCCACCCGTGCACGGGTGAGATCCTTCACCACCGCTACATGCCATTTAAGGTCCCCGCGCACGGACCGTACTAGCCCGAGATTCAAATCTCTGAAATAAGCCACGACCGGGACGCGAACCTGGGATCCTCACGCACCGAGGCTTCCTTGGCGTATGCGCTTACTGATGTAGCTAACTAGCCATTACTGCTCACTTACCCGGAGGCTACCTTCTTTTCCTGTGGGCCAGCTAGATTGTAGTTGCGAGATGCAGGAAAGACTCAAGCTGCAGGTTTTACTCTTAGTTGCGAGATGCAGGAAAGATTGTAGTTGCGAGATGCAGGAAAGACTCAAGCTGCAGGTTTTACTCTTAGAAAAAAATACATAAATCAACATAAAACAAAAAATGGTAAAATAAAAGTCGAGTGCGAGGCCTTTCTTATTAGAAAATTCTTATTCATGAAAATTCTATTGAGCAGTCAAAAAAGCCAGTAGCGGGTGTACTGATGATTTATCGTTGCTTGCAACATTCATCATCATCATCAATAACCATGGGCTCAATGCCCGTAGGTGTCCGATGCCCGTTTCACAATGTGTCTCCACTCGATTCTGTTTTGAGCCGCATGTCCCAGTTTCTGCAAGTCCGCGCCACACCACTCCTCAATGTCATCCACCCACTCTCGATGTGGTCTGCCTCTCTTGTTCGTACCTTCCATAATTCCAAACGTCAGAGTCTTAATATTTCTGTCATCCTTCATTCTACAGATATGTCCAAACAATCCAAGTTTTCGCTGAATAACCTTCTGCAGTAGATTCTCGGTTATAGCCACTCTTTCGTAGACCTCTTCATTCCTAATCTTCTGAGTCCATCCGATCCTTAGGATTTTTCTGTAACATTTTCTCTCAAATGCCAAGACTCTCCGTCGTGAGTCTTTTGTCAGGACCCATGTCTCACATCCATACATCATGGTGCTGAATACACATGTCTTTAATACCTCCAGTTTTGTTTTCATGCTGATTGCTTTGCTCTTCCAAGTTTTATCCATTGCTTTCAACACTGCCATTCCCCTCGCTATTCGTATCTTTATTTCACTTTTGCTTGCAACATTAGTATGAAGTATACGTATAAAAATATGAAAGTGAACTTAGAGTATAGTATCTTTAGTTGACTGACCCCCTTCCATACAAGGGCACCATTCTTTGTCTCGTGCCTGGAGCCAGTCATGATATGAAACATTCATTATTCATCAGTCAGCTATAACTAGGCAGGGCAAGAGTATCAAGTGGCAGAGTGGCCCTGTAAATTCGATATATCTGCCAGCTAAAAGTTCAGTAAGGACATAAATATGCCTTTGCAATAAGCAAAACTTTGACATGCTGGTTCTAGAAAACAGAGTTATGTCTGTATGTGTTGGCATTTGTCGGTGCCACCCTTGACTGTATTTGGTTTGACGGGAAGTTTGACATACCAAAGTTACACTGTACTGGTATGTTTGTGTATGTATTTGTGTATGCATGTATGTATGTATCGACACGTGATGTGGAGCCTACTAGGTTCCTCTCAAAAGCACAGCACTCGTGGCTGTCTTACAAGTGCATTTAAAAGCAGTTTGAAAACGTCAGTTAGCCAGGCTGTGTGCTCTTTCGCTGTCTTCTGTTTTTGTCTGATTTTCAGTTTACTGAAAGACCTCTGATTACCAAACCTTTTCTTATTCAGTCATGATAAGCTACAATAGCCTTGCAAGGGCAAGATAAATTTAATAATGTGTTGATTATCATTTTTATTCTGTGCCCAACTTCAAGCTACTTGCAAGCTAAGATTGTCATTTGCTTCTTCAATAAATATATGACTTTTGTTTGATTTTTAGTTTGTTGAAAGAATTCTAATCATGTTTATGCCGGTGAAATATCAGCCCGACTACATATACCTACGACATGTACAGACGGCGAGGGTACATTACTTCACCATCATACAGGTCCTTTGTTCTGCAATGATGTGGATCGTGAAAAGCATCAATGCCACAAGCATTGCCTTTCCACTTGTGGTGCGTTCGTCAACACAGTTTTCATATTTTTATGGCTGCTGTTGTTTTTTTCCTTTTTATCTTCATAATTATTACTGTTAATGTTGGTTGGTGTTAGTAACAGTGATTAGCTTACCTTAGCCAAAATGACCTTCAGCTGGCATGGTTTTGAAGGCTTATATATCTGTAAACTAGGGAAGGTTGGAAAGGTAAAGAGAGGCAGAGCGAGAGTGAGAGAGAGGGAGAGAGAGGGAGAGAGACAGATCAAGCAGGTATGATGAGAATAAGTTGCAGTGGCTCAGACAATTAACAGAATTTGGCTATTGTTTGTATTCAGTTAATTGGACTTGTGTTGACACGAAAAGCAATGGACTTCATCTTTACTCAGCGAGATCTCTATTGGCTGGATCATCTGCTGCCGGACGAAACGAGACGCCGATGTGAAGATCTGGGTGCAAACTCCTCAGCCAATCTGCACTTGGGGGCATTGCAGATGAAAGAGGTCAGCCAGTCAGAAATAGGTCAAATTCAAAGCAGCCTTCAATGGCGATATCTCAGCACTGCTCTTTTCATATGTATATGTTTCCAGGGCTTTTATGATTCATTTTAAGCTCCTCATACAAGCAATTCTTGCTAGCCTAATTCATGTCAGAGTTCTAAAAGAAGGTAACGTTCATCTGCATGTGAATGAGGCTCGTGTAGCTGGAGACGGTCTTCACTGGCAGTCTCAGTCAGACACATGGTGATCAGCCAGTGAACTCCTATTCAAGATGGGCAGTCGATAGCTTAGTTCAGAGTCCCTGATCTGGATTGTACTGTAGATGAAGAGGGACACCAGGGTGAATGTAGCACCACTTGCAGCACATGTTGAGCTCACTGACTAAACATTCCAAGGTTAACACTTGAGCACAAAACATCCAGAGGTCTCTCATGTTTCTGAGTTTTTCATGTCCGATGAATTTGTAGAGCAGTAACTTATGAGAACCTCTCTGAAACTGGCAGTTGATGCTGGCCAAAAGCCTGCCATACCATAGGAAATCTGAGAATTTGTAAATTACCAGTATATTTTTATAATAAGGAAAAACATGAGACTGAAGATAAAATTAATAACATAAAATAAAATTCTTTACTAACACTGGTCAACATAGAAATCGTTACTGACTGGAAAAGGCCCTAATGTGTAGCATCTTGGCGTGCTGAACACGAATATAACCATAAAAATTTTTTATTGGCTCTCGTTTTGAAAATATTTCATATAGTTCATTTTTTATGTTTCACCATGTAAATTTATGCAGTAGGACTGCGACAATATCCTAAATAAGTCTAGAATGATGTAATATTCCACCTCATTGCATAATCCCATCATGGACACATCATGCACAGTTGATTACGTCATTTTCTGATGCAATGTAAAACTACAGCCAGTCGGCTGCTGACGTAAGATGACGTCAGCAGTGTACTATATAAAGCGAGTCGGAACGGTTGAGCATTTACAATATTACAGACTTTGTGCGAGACAGTTTAAGTTACTGTTTTATAAAACTATTATTACTTTATCCATTTAGATACAATACAGAACAGTAATGCCTCGGAAGTGCGTAAATACTGTGGACAACTTTTGTTACATTTGTGGGGAAGTGACATTTGCCAACCAGAAGAAAAGTATCACTTATCAAGTCAAGAAGGCATATCATGCTTACTTCGAATGCAAGGTTGGTGACCAAGACAAGCCATGGGCCCCGCATATATGCTGTGCTACATGTACAACACAGCTTTCACAGTGGTTGAATGGCAAAAGACCATCAATGCCGTTTGCAGTTCCCATGGTGTGGAGAGAGCAAAGCAACCACGTAGATGACTGTTACTTCTGCTTGGTTCCTCCTCTTTCCGGTGGAATAACGAAGCAAAAGAAGTCGACAATAGTCTACCCAAACATTCCGTCAGCATTGAGACCAGTTCCACATGGTGATGGACTTCCTATTCCAGAACCTCCAGCAGAATATATTTTCCTTGATTCATCTGATGAGGACAAGGGTGAGCCGACATGTTCTTCTCCTGGTCCGTCAGCGTGCAGTGATCCCGATTTTCACTGTGGTGCATCATCAACCCCACACAGAATAACACAGGAAGAACTAAATGACCTTGTTCGTGATTTGGACTTATCCAAAAACAAGGCAGAATTGCTAGGATCAAGACTCCAACAATGGAATCTTCTAGAAGAAGATGTCACAATTACTTCATATAGAAAGCGCCATCAGCAGTTGGAACCTTTCTTTATGAAGGAAGGTAATCTGGTATTCTGTTCCAATATTGACGACCTCATGAATGCCTTACAGATCACTCATGACCCACAAGAATGGAGACTCTTTGTAGACTCTTCAACACTGAGTCTTAAGGCTGTGCTTTTGCACAATGGAAATCGTCTTCCATCTATTCCATTAGCGCATGCTGTCCACATGAAAGAGACATACGATAACCTAAAACAGCTACTGCATTCCATTGACTATAACAGGTACAAATGGCACCTGTGTGGTGATTTGAAGGTAGTTGCCATTTTAATGGGACTGCAGCAAGGATATACAAAATATATGTGTTTCTTGTGTGAGTGGGATAGCCGAGCAAGAGAGTTGCACTACGTGCGGAAGGAATGGACTCCCAGACAAAACATGGCAGTTGGACAGAAGAATATCCAGCACCCAGCTCTGGTCGAGGCTCACAAAATCCTACTACCACCCATTCACATCAAACTAGGTTTGGTGAAGAACTTCGTGAAAGCCATGGACCGCACTTCGCCAGCTTTCCGATACCTGCATGAAAAATTCCCTCGACTCAGCGAAGCAAAGATTAAAGAGGGAGTTTTTGTGGGTCCTCAGATTAGAGAACTCTTCAAAGATGACCGCTTCAACAACTTGCTGGAGGGTGATGCGAAACAAGCATGGAATGCTTTTCGTCTAGTGTCTACAGACTTTCTGGGGAATGTTAGGGCAGAAAACTACAAGGAACTAGTAGAAGACATGCTCAAGCAGTACCAGAAATTTCGCTGCAATATGTCTCTGAAGATGCATTTCCTTCATTCCCATCTGGATTTCTTCCCTGACAACTGTGGTATGGTTAGTGACGAACATGGCGAACGTTTTCATCAAGATATCGCAACAATGGAGCAAAGGCACCAGGGAAAATGGTCCACTACAATGTTGGCTGATATTTTTTTTAATAAGGAAAAACATGAGACTGAAGATAGAATTAATAACATAAAATAAAATTCTTTACTAATTCTAAGAAGATAAAGCATATTGTGAATGCTTCCATCTTCTTCTGGTCAGCGACTGCAGCATCACAGCACATCAACACAATGTGTCTGTAGTCATTTCCAGAAGAAAACTTATTCTATAAACTAAGGTTTGTTGTTTAGTTGTCTTGTAACCGTCATCCGGAAGATGAAGCTGCTGATCATGCACCCCTGTCATTAAAAGATGGTCCAGTCCAGTGATCACCAGAGAGAAGGCAGCAGCTGACATGACAGACAGGTAGGAATCAGCAGAGATCTCTCAACGGATTTCTTTAGTTTTCTCTTAGCAGTGGTAATGTGAAATCTCTAATTTCAAAGTGTTATACTACAGATATATCACTGTTCGATTGAAGTAGTGAGGTCCAGAGCGTTTGTTGCATATGTTGGCTGCATTATGAAGTTCTTGTGCGACTATTCAGTTTGGCGAAGAATCGTATAGTGCTATAAATGCTTCTTTTTCTAGTGCAGAAAAATCAAATAAGAAACAGACTTGTGAATTCAGTTTTTGACTTTCCTCTTGAATTTCTGTGCCTTCTAGCAGAAAAGATGAATGACACAGACGGACTTCTGATGTCCAGGGTCACAGTGTCGCCACTCATCGCATGACTTTGAAGAAAATCCTGCAGATGTTCCAGGACTAGGCAACAGATGACACTTTTTCTTATTCGGACAATCTACAAATGTGCCATAGATTTATGACCTCATTACCTCTGTCACAGTGCAATGTTTGCAGTATCAGTTGTTGCAACTCATAAGCAACCTATTCATAAATGTAATCCCAAGATTTCTACAGCGCCCAACAAAAGCCACGTCACAGGGACCAGCTTATTCAAAGGTACTCTGTCAAAACAAAATTGCTAGGCAAAAGTGTTCGGTTCCAGGTCAAGATCCAAAACTCAGGCAGTGAAACAGCATGGCAGCTATGGTGGGTGATGTTTGGGATTGGAGCGGAAAGAGAGATAATAGGAAGAAGGGGAGTCAGGATAGGATCTGTGAAAGAGAAATGTTTCAGTTTTGAGTGAAAGGTCAATGCAGAAATTGCAAGCGATGGAGCATTGGCGAGTCTGTCGCAATTCTGAGTGAATTTATTCCAGAGCAGTGGGGCAGCTACGGCTATGGACCGTTTACCAAATTTTAAGAATGAGTTGATGCACGGGCAAAGTGTTAGGGCAGAAAAGGAGCGGATTGAACGGAGTCGTTGGATTGTAAATAACTCACAAAGATAGGAGGGTTGGGAGGATTGAAGTGTGTTGTAGGTAAGTGATAGGACTTTGTTATGTCACCAACTGTAATAATTATTTCCTTTTCAAAATGTTTTAATGTAATCTGATAATGACAACATGGCTGGATGTCATGTTCTTTCACTTAATCAGTAGCCACAGTCATCATGTTTTAAATTATCATCAAAACATCTAAAGAAATATGAAGAATAAATATTACTTTTTACCATTTTTACCATACATTTCTGTTAATAACGAATGTTACTATGAATTTGGTATGTTTCAAAAGCTGTAAAATGTCTTCCAAGTTTAAGATAGTCAGTATGACATACATAGCGTTAATAGGTACAATTAAATGCCGGAGATTTACATTTCATTAAATGAAGAGACTTGTTGCTTAGATTTAATGTATTCACTTCATAAGCATAGTTTTGATTGAATCTGTTAATCTCTTGCCTTGTAAACTGTTATGGTTTAGAAAAAGCGACAAAATATTATACTGTAAGTCCTGACAATATCAGTTCTTTATGAAATAATTCTTGTATACTTCTGCAACCTGGATCAGCTTTCTGTAACAAACTATTCTTTTGCCTATGTGACTTAGAAGAAATCAAATGGGATCTGTCGAATTGATGTGTACAAGTTGCTACAAATTTTTAAAAATTTACTGTTACTTTCACTGGCATTTTTTTAAAGTGCCAAACTTGAAACCTGCTAATTATCTTCATCCCAAATTTGGAAGATGGACCTATATTAAACTACAGCTCTGTAAGTTACTTCATCTTGGAATTTAAAAGAAATTAATGTAATTCTTATTATTTTGAATGGTAGTGTTTATAATTAAAATTAATCATTGTATCAAAAAGGTAAGAAATTACTTTGTTTTCATTTGTTGTATGCGTTACTTATTTTTATTTATTTATTTAAGCACTTATTACACGTGCAATTGTTAGTACATATAAATCTGAATCTGAGGCACAGGTGTATGTTCAACAGGGGCCAAGATGGAGTCGTGCAAAAACCAGAGTCAAATAGTAAGTCTTAACAAGTAACAAGACTTTTGTGCCATGCAATTCCAAATATGGGAGCACTGCAGCTAAACAGATGTTATCCTAAAATTATTCTGAACCTAGGTTCCAGGAACAAGCCATTTTCAGAAGAATGCAGTGCAGTCTAGGAGGGCGATACTGAGGTAGCAATGCATAAAGATATGATGGAAGGCTGGTATTCTGGGCTTTAAAGGTCAAGCATGCAATCTTAAACTTAATATGCCATTCAACTGGCAGCTAGTGAAGTTCACGATGGCATCCTAATGCACTTGATGAAGAAGAAGAGGATGTAACAACCCTAGAAAGAGAGTTCTGAACTCTGGAGTTTTTAAAAGAGGATATCTCATACAACACTGCAAAACCAACAAGTGCACAAGCAACTGTTTTAGCCACGTATTAGTTCAGAGAATGCCTTATGTCACAGAATGTCCTGATGTAGTAGAAACAAGATCTGCAAATTGAAGACACAGAAGTATCACGAGCAGTTTTAAAAGCAGAGGGAAATGGTATTTTATTCTGATGAGTCAAAATGGGGTTTCAATTAAACAATACAGCACATACTACTCCAATCAAGCAATTATTAGTTGGTAACATAGTTTTTTTAGAAAATAAATTTGACAGTGCTCATTGTGGACGATAGTTTCATTTGAAACTCATTGGGTTTAAGACATTTTACAAATTCATTGGAGTCTTAAGAAAATTAAATGGAATCTGTGACATTAGCCCTAAAAACTGTGAAAATTTGATAAAATTTAAACTTCAAATTGGTTGATCCATTAATTGTTGTTAATATGTATACTGAAATGGTTTTAAAGTTTAAAAAAAATAGATTTTGGTACATTAATATTAATATATAATATTACCTAATGCTTCAGCAAGATTGAACGTGTGTTGACAGGCTTTGTGATAGCTTAGTAGATGAGATTTCATATAATTAGCACCCATAGCAATTACAGTATTTGAGGTGGCACATTCAGTCATTCCTCTCAGACGACTCGCATTCTGTTGTCTTTGGGCCCACACGATCCGCCTGGTCCCTTATTCCTTTTGGCCTGCATTAGGGTTCTTGGCCCCTCTCCTTTACATTCTGTACACTGCCGACTTGGCATGGGTTCGCCGTCACATGGGTGTTGCTGTCCACCAGTATACAGACGACACTCAGGCCTTCGCTCATGGCCCAGCAGATGCGGCTCTGTCTTTGGTTGAGGGGATTCTTGATGCAACATCTTCCCTCAGTCTCTGGATGTCCTCTAATCGCCTCCGATTGAACTTGATAAGACCCAGTTCAACTGGCTTGGCAGTCGTGCTTTTACCACCTTCGTCAGCTTCGTACCATCCGCCGCTCCCTCTCCTTTCATGCCATTGCTACTGTAATTCACGCCTTTATCTGCACCTGGGTGGACTTTGGAAATGCTATGTTTACTGGACTCTCACTAGCTAATATTTCTAAGCTTCAGTCTGTTCTCAGTGCTGTTGCCTGTCTTATTGGAGGCATCCTTAGGTATGGCCATGGCCATATGACCATTTATGTGGGACACTTTGCGCTGGCTCCCCATTCAGCAGTGTATTCAGTTCAAGATCCTAACCCTTATGCGTAATTGTCTCGTTGGCTCTGCTCCATCATACCTTAGGGACTTTTGCATTTTGGTCTTCTTGGTTCCAGGCCATAGCACCCTCCGGTCGGCCTCTCTTGGACTCCTGACTGTCCTCGTATGCGCACTGCTACAGTTCAGTCTAGAAGCTTTGCCAATGTTGGACCTAACAGCTGGAATCACCTTTCCTAAGAGCTGTGGCTTGAGCTCCTCAGTTTGTCCCTTCCACAGTTTCCAAGTGCTTGAAGTCTGTATTATTTGACAGTGGTCTCACTGGTTCGGGTCGGGAGCGCCCTTCATGAGTTTATTCTTGAAGTGGCGCTTTATACATGTAAATGTCAGATTTCACTTACAGTTTATCTTACAAGTAATGGAATATAACAATAGACTTTGTGTCACTGTTAGGAGACACTTAAAATTTACATGTTTATCTCATAAATAGTATAACATAATACCAGCAGAATGGGCACATGAGGGCAGCAGATCTAATTATTCTAGGAGAAAAAAAGATATACTGTTAGGTCAATGCATGAGTGAACGGAAGAGGGTGACAAGACATGATAAATGATTGACAATAAATTTGAATTGACTTTTGCATTTCAGTGAGATTTTCATTTGAGAACCTTGTGTCCAGTCAAAGACTAAATTTTTTTCAGTTGTAATGATGACATTATTTATCAGTTCTTAATTAAATATTCTGGTAAACATAAACTCAGAAGTATGGATAACCTGATAAACGAAAACATTATTGCAAAACTCAGACTTAATGTCAATTTCTTAATTAATCAGAAGAATGGCAGTCATTTGCAATGGGTTAACAATGATGAATATGAACATCATTCTATGATGCCATCATTCTCTTTCATGACTGCACGCATCATTATTTTCATTTCCTTCTTCCTGTGCATCACTATTTTGATGGCAAATCCATTGATTTGAATCACACTAGAGTCAGGTAAATGAGATGACAGCTGGTAAAACAGTTTGGTTAAGCCCTCTTAATTTTTTCTGGCAATACCACATTGAGAATGCCTCTGTGAAGACTTACCTACCAGTACTTCTCACACAAATCTGAAATTGGTGTCACACAGCTCAGCACATTCATGGACAATTATTCTCAACTATCACCCCAAAACAACAAAGCATCTGTTGATAAGCCAATGCTGAAGTTTTTTAGGCAATATCCATAAAATTCTCTGACATTTCACGTGAATTACCTCATCTTCGTCCACTTGCACTGCATAACATTACCAGTCAGAAAGTGTTACATTCTGAAAGTGTACCATGTCATGATTTTTGCCCATAATATTACACTAGAACTGTTAGAATACATAAACCAAGAACATAGGCCAGAACACCAACCAACAGTTGCTCTAAAAACCATGAAGCAACTTTTTAGGCAGCATTCACTTTAAAAAGTCAGTTATTTACCTGACGTACATGAAACTGAGAAGTTGCAAGTGAACAACTGCATATCCACATTGCCAACACAGAAAAAACAGCAAGTCAGTCAAATGAAAAATGGCACCAAAACTGGAAAAGAAATTCTGCAAAATTTTAAACTTTTATCACTTGACTGAGAACCACTAAAAATATGAACAAATAAAATTGAAGCGTTTGTAGTTTTAAATCCGAATCTGCTCTGAAATGTATGGCTTTGACGCAATAATTGTTTAAACCAAACAAATCAATTTTGGGGTGTCAGGTTATCTAATAACACAATCAGAATGCACCTTCCTTAAAGCCATACTCCCAGGCTAGTTTCATATTATTTAAGTGATGCACAAATCCAAAACATGAGCAACCAATGCAGCACCTGGATTTGAACTCCATATCTGGACATTCAAGGCTTAAATTTCACCACCTGACTCATCGCACCATGATGGATGTTGAACATTTTCAAAGCAGCCACAACCAATTTGCCATGTTTAATTTTGATTACTAGTAATCTGATTTGAATGTTTGTCTGATTTGCACAGCATGTCTTAAGAGCAACAAATATTCTCATAGAAAAGCAAAAAATATCCTCATAGAATCACAATCCTCATCGTTGTTACTATTAGGAATTCCAAAGAATTCCTTGTTGGCTATCGTTGTGAATGATAATCTTACTAATACTTAATGCAATTTCACAAAGAAACTAAAAACATTAAATAATGTAGCTGACTTGTTCAGTTAAGTACTATATACTTAAAACGAACTTTCTCAATCTATCTTATGCCTTGGACAGCCTGTTTCCTTTACAAATTTTAATTCTTTTATTTGGTCCATTTGCTGAATTGCCTTTCATTTGATATTATTACAGCCTGTCCTACAATATAGAAAAGATTTAAGATAAACCTATAAACTTGTTTAACCTAATACAGGCGAGTATGTACTGAATGGTACTATAGGGGTCATGACGAGATGGTAGTAAATGGTAGTGGGTGTGTACTATTATCTAGACTATCACACAGGTTATATTTTTGAAACCTTACATTAATCAGGCCAAGACAATATAATTAAGCACAGAAACAAATGGAAGATATTTTTAGAATTTTAGAAATGGGTCATAAACATTAAAATCAACCAATCCAATCGGACATTTAAATCACGAATTTAAATAACCTAAAATGGCGGCTTGTTGTTGTGGCCTTACTGACAAAACAATTAGGCAAATTCTTGATGAATTTGCATCAGACAATGACAGTTTTTTCTCATCTGACAATAAACACATCTTTTGCTACCAGTTAAGAACATAAAGTTGCGTTGGATAAAGAACATTTTGACATCAACTCCAAGTTCAGACGGCTTCCGATACATGCTATCGGACAGTCAAACTGGGTCAGATGGATGACTTGAGCGAGATAGACAGGACAGAACAGGTATCAGATTTCCCCATTTGACTCCTAACTGTTCCATTTACAGGCATCTGTGGTGGACCAGAACATGATGCACCATTTTTGAACTTTTTCTAGCTGTCTTTAGATAAGTTTTTTTGATGTGCTAGTTGAACAGGCCAGTCTGCATGCTGAACAGATTAGGTCAGATGCACAGGGGGCAGGTAAACCCCACAGAACAAAATGGAACCCTACTTCTCCTCTTGCATCTTATGTTTAGAGAATAAGATCAAGATTCCCAAAGGCTGCCCCAAGAAAACTCAGTATGAATGTGAAGCATGCAAAGTTGCTTTGTGCAAAGTTTATGCTTCCACATTTTCCACGAGCAAAATCAGATAGCGGTTCCAAGAACCATTGCTGAGCAAATAAGTAAGTGCCTGTGGAGTGTAGCACATCATGTATAGCACACAAAACAACTGTTCAAATTTCCATTCTAAATTGTTCTCTTAGAACTGTTCAGTCCAGTCTATTGAGAAAGTGGAGTCGATCAAGAAGGCTTCAGCCATCCTCAAGGTGACCATCCATTGTTGATCCAGCACACTCAAGCTGTCATAAAAATGGTTTTTTCAGAGGTACCAAATACTTGAAAAGGAAACAAACATCAGTGTGTTTGCTTCTCTGTGTGCCTGGCTTGTTGTCATGTTACTGTTGTTGCCCTGTTGGTGTGCATGTTGCAGTGGTTTTGATGTTGTGGTTGTATTGCTGTGTGTTTGGGAGGTGGTGGGGTGAGTAGGCAACTTTGAGTACTTCACAATTTTTCTATCAAAAACTGGACAGTAGGACTGAAAGAGGAGATTAAATGCTACAGAATGATGTTAACCTCAAGTCTGTGTGTCAAAAATGACAAAGATCTGATAAGTTAAAAATTTCTTATTTTTAGGCGTTTTCTTATAACTCCTTCGATTTTTACGACTACTGTCTACATACTAAAATACTGTATATCCTTCATTTATGAAACTATTTTCAAAATTTTGGGGGTTTTGTCTGGTATTAATTTTTGCACAGTTACTATGCTGACACTACATATGTTGTCACTGAAAATGTTTTCTACAGGGGTTTGAACATGAAAAGTTTTAAAATGGGGTGGGTACAGTTTGGGGCAACTCTGGGTACCTCCAAAAATGTTTTCTCAAAAATTGGAAAGATGGTTACAAAGACAAGATAAAATTCTAAAAAATGATGTTAAGCTCAAGTTTGTTTGTCTAAAAGTGACCAAGATCCGATGAGTTAGAAATTTCTTACTTTTCAGGTGTTTTCTGATATTGCCTTCATTTTCTACGACTTTAGTCTACATACTAAAAATTTTCTATCTCCTTCATTTATGAAAATAGTTTTGTGCAACTTTGGGTAACCCAAAATTTTGTGTATTAAAAACTAGACAGATGGATGGGAAGTAAAGATAAAATGCTAAAGAACGATGGTAACCTTATTTCAGTAGGTCAAGAACTGACTGAGGTATAACAAGTTGAAAATTATTGAATTAACAGGGCGTTTTCCGGTAAAATCACTTGTCATCAGGGCCTAGGCGGAGGAAATTCTCTCGTCAGTTAAGGGTTAATCAATCTTATGCTTGATACAAATGCCAATTTGGGTTTGCCAATACAAAAGGAAAATATGTACCTATCAACATATGAGTACATCACACATTTATTTCATTACCTCGAGGACAATGATCAGAAACTGTCTTGATAATTTTGATATCTCGCATCAAAACAGCCAGTGTGGCTACACCAAAGACAAGACTTTCAAGACCTGGGATTCTGGCAACAGACTTCTACAATCATGAGAGCAACCACAGGACACTGCACAAAAATTCCTTGCACGGCAAACGGCTGACAAAGGCACAAAAGAATACAAGTAACAAGGATGCGAGAGAAGTCAAGTAAAGTACAACAAGAACTGGAATACTGCAATCGATACAAAATTAATTATCGTCATTTGCTGCATAAATAAAAAATAAAAACCATAAATGGACAACAAATAAAAGAATTCATCAGACCACATGAACCTGTTGCTTCAGATGGTGATGCTGCCCTTTCGAACCGCCTGAAATTTGCGGTTCATGCTTGGCGAAGCAATACCCGTGACATCGTCATTTTCTTCTAGCCTAGGGTCACGACCTCCATATCCTCCTCTCTGCCGATTTGTTGCATAACCTCTTGACTGGAAATCAGTCTCGCATTTGCGCACAGACGAACCGTAATCTGCTCGATGGTCTTCCTGCCATTGGTCCGTCATCCGATACGCATATACATCATGTTCATAGCCACGCACAGTTCGAGGGCTGTGCTCCATAGATGTGCGGTGGTTCTGACGTATGGGTCGCTCCTGCTCAAGGTCACCACGCCTCTGTGACTTCTGTTCGGGAACGTTGCTGCGCTGGAATCTCGATCGTTCTAAGTCGTAGATTGTCTCTCCAGTGCCCATGACTTTGGAATAGTCATGGACCAGCAAGTCCCGATTGGTGGGAGGAGGAGATTGAGGCGAAGGGGAAGTGAGAAGATTGCACCTTTCAACAGAAGTCTGAGACATTCGCGGAGAAGCCTTCTGCTGCGAAAGAGACGTCCGGTCAACTGATGACTGTTGACCGGTTGGCATTACTCGTCGTGGCTGTTGGCAGGGTTGAGGGTGTGTAGCACGCCAGTATGCTTCCAAATACTCTGCCAAGTGTTCACAGGCCTCATCCAACTGGTTTTCATCCAGTATGACATCAAAAACTTCCTGCACAAAAATGCAACAAATAAAAAGACAAACTCTTCAAATCAAACCATCTGTAGCAGCAGCCCGAACTTGATGAAGTGTTAAATTTTAATGCATCTATTCCTTTTTCTTCTGTAAGAACAGTCATAATATCTTAAAGACACACCGTTGATTTAATGCAGCTCAGACTCTGTCACTGCAGTCAAATAACAGATCAAGCAGCCAATCCCTGAATGTCCTTATAAATAAGAAACACAAGTATACGTGCATTAAATCTGCAGGAAAATGTCATAAAATCAGTCTCTGTGCATTTTGTCTTTTCCAAACCTACTTAGATAAGGTGACTCATACTGCTTTCAACCACAATATAACTGTTTTTTATTCTTCACAGAAACTGTTCATTGGAACTTACAGCATTACACTGATTCAGTTTGTCAGCAGCTACCAGCTGAACATTCATGTTGCGACTCTGAGATTTTCCCCGTGTCTTTATCAGCTTCTGTAAGACCTTTTAAAAACATTCATACAGTTTCAAATGATTAAAATATCATCATTATTCAGCCACTCTCAATTTATCCATTTAAATTTAAAGTTTTTTATGTGTAGTCCATTTATGACTATTCCTTGACATAATTTATTTTTAATAAGGAATAAATAATTTCTTGCACAGTGCTGATAACAAAGATGATTATAAGGCCAAGTATAGGATATGAGAGAAGAAGTTTCAATGGTTAGAGGTTGATCAGCTAATTTACTTATGCAATCGAAGCACAGAATCTGAACTGAGAAACTAGTGGATTCTAATTTTCTGTCCAGAAGTACAAAAAAGGCAACTATGGAAGGAAGAAATGGCCTGGAGCCCACTGCAGGAAGTCAACATTACTATGATAGGTGAGCAGGTAATGCATATACATGTATGAATGTAATGTAATGCTGTGTAACTTAACAATTATGGAGCACCTTCAAGAGCCTCTCAAGAATTGTATACATGGATTGAAGAT
Organism: Norana najaformis; assembly: GCA_964023275.1. Lineage (NCBI taxonomy): Eukaryota > Metazoa > Annelida > Clitellata > Crassiclitellata > Hormogastridae > Norana > Norana najaformis. Next base: position 10,875,526 of record OZ029915.1, read on the forward strand.
TGACTTAAGGTAAGTTGAAAGCATGTATGCAGTGTATCTTGAGCTGCATCATCCAAACCCACCACATGACATCCAGTGGGAGACTGTTCCAGAAAACACTAATATGGACACTAGTGCTAGAGCATCAGACAGTAACTTTAAATAAAATCCAACCACCACAGAAGAAAAGATCTTGAGAGTCCTGTTAATATCAAACAGATAGTTCCAACATGCAACAATACGAATTCCTAATGATTAGGCCTCCAGTAAGTGATGACCTTTCTCTGTATCTGAATCCGAGTGGTAGTGGCTGCATGTTGAATCTGATACGATTATCTGCATGAAATGTGTTTCTGCAACTACTGAGCTGGAAGAATGTCAGTCTTTCCTATGCTGCATGTCTCACAAATAGCTGGCTTTCTGCATATGGTAAGAAAATTCACTTTTACATTCTGCACTTACAAGTGATGCACACTTTCAATAACAGTGAAACATTTATTTTTCCTACAGAAAACTCATAAAATCTGCACAGTTTAACATTAAATTAAACACTATCATACAGAATATGAACAGTCTGAGAAGGAATTATGTACTTAACCACTTGCCTGGGGAAGTCATACATATATATATATTATATATACATATATTCAGTAACTCTTTTATGTTCAGACTGCTACTGTGATCGATTTGGTGTTTCGGAATTATTTACACGAGTTTCTTGTGGATTTTGAGTTTTTGGACGTTTTTTCTGCTCGTGATTAACGCCCTTTTGACCTTGGACTGATTCTTCTCTACTCAAGGGAGTGACAGGTTCCAGATGGATGGTTGTGGATCACACCTATAGGCCTATATATGCCATCAAAAGGTGAGAAGAGGCAGTTTTCTGCAGGAAAAATAAATGTTTCACTATTATTGAAAGTGTGCATCACTTGTAAGTGCAATATATATATATATACACATATATAATCCAAAAACAGGCTTAATGCATACAAATTCCCCAGTCAATTCCTGCACCTACCTTTGGTGATGCTATTTTTAGGTAGACGAGAATTGGAGCAAGAGAAGTTTTTGTGAGCTGAGAAGGATGATTAATCGTATCACAATCTAAGACGACCAGCTGCAGAGAACGAGCGAGCTCAAAGATCCGCTCAATCTCTGCCTGCACCTCCACTAAAAAAATAACAAATCAGCACAAAGCATCAGCAACATTAAAACTGTTTTAACATGGCTCTAGCAAGAGTACTACTCACAGCCACAGTTCTGCGGCTGAAGGCATTTCAGTAAAGTGCAAACACCACAACAGCTTTCCACCTAATCAGACAACCTTTTGTTAATCTAATCTGATCTAATCTAATGACTTCTACAGTGCCATCATGGGGTTACATTCATTGGACTGAATATTTGTTGATCGTTTCTATCGTGTAGTGTCTTTCGAGCACATATTAGATTTTGCCTCAGCTACATAACACTGAACAAGAACATTATGACTTCTAATGAGATCCAATAACTATATATCCTAATCTATCCAAACGACTACCATGGACTTTAAGCTAAGTCCATCCAACCCAACAGAATGCAGACCACAGAATACTGACATACTGCCTAGCCATAGAACAACTGATCCGAGAATAACTAATTGTCTAGTGATCTCTTTCTCTTCTATCTTCCATCTCTGTCTCGATCTACCTTCTTCTGCTAGCTATCCTTACTTAAGTAACCACTGCAGATATACAGAAGGACACACACTCCTGCTATCCGTGGTGCCTGAAGCCCTGTGGTCCATTTCTAACAGGTCATCCTACGAGATTTATGAGGGGTACGTCTGCATGACTAAGCCTCAGGATTCTGCTGTAGCTTTCCTTGCCTGAACAGCTGCTATACAGTATGTCTTGTCTGCTTATCCAGCAATATATTCCAAGCTGACCAAACCTTGCCCTGCTATCATGCTACATTCCAGTGATTACTTAGTCTGTGCAATAGAACCTGGATCTTAATTACCAACAACTACAACCCTTGTACTCATTATACAACTATGCCTTATTTATATAGTGTCTATTGTAAAGTATGCCACTACTAAGGAAATCAATATAGCCTACTCAAATACTATTCTGTGACTTTTTGTGCAAAAACTTCCTAGCCGGGAAGATCTTCAATGCCTTCATAATGAGATGATTGTTGACGTACACTGGATTTGTTAGTGGGTTGTCAGATCAAAGGCTTTACCTGGGATGGTAGACTTTCATCATACACTCGCTGACTCACAAGCTATACAATTATAATCATTTCTAGAACCATGAATCCTGTGAGCGCTTTGGTTTATCCTGCCTGGTCAGACTGAAGCCAAGTTTCTCACTGCAGAACGGGACTTCTCAATCACAGATGGAGGTGGATCTATCCAGGCAGGTTTGATCAAGTTCAGAACCAACTTCAGCAAATGAGGTCTCTGCCAGACTGTGTATGATGAGGTTGTCTGTGTGAAAACATAATTACAGCCCTTCCAACAGCACAGTTTGGGCCCTGCTCTCCTGCCTTGGTCTTCTTGTATGGCTGAAGTTTGGTTTCTGCAACATTTTATGCCATTAGCACCATAGTGTACTTTAGCGTTTCTGTAAATCTCACCAAATGCGACGTGATATGCATTGAGAGCAACTCCTTGATGGGAGGAGTCAATGTTGATGTTAGTCTGTTGATCAGAACTTCACTCTGTCATCAAGTATCACCTTGATTAGGTCATCATGGTTTGTCTTTGAGTCATTGTTATCCTTCATTTTTCAGCATACTTTATCAGCTCACAGTTAACAGCTCATCAGTATAATGCACTTAAGTCACAAAAATGTTAACGTTTTATACCCCACAGTCTCAGTAATTACATTGTTTATTTGAACACTCTCAAAATTCTTGTACGTTCAAGTCACCATCTTGAACCAGAAGTTTCAAAATGACCAATTTGGCAATTTGCTGCTAAGCTACGACATGAGAAGGCCATTCAGTTGTCTGAATGAATGTTTAGTGTCTGCACTATAATAAAAACATCAGCAAATTACAGACTTTCAAGGACTACTGTTGTAATTGTAATTGCAACTGAAATCATGACAATTTATACAGCATTGCCAATAGCAAGCTACTTCAAGGATGTTCAGTTAGCACACTAAACCCCAATTCATGCTTCCCAAGCCCCAAACAAGCACTGCTTCTGCTCTGCACTCTGCTGATCACCCACTGAATATTTCAAGCCTTTTCTTAAAGCCACACAAACAATTCTTATTTACATCACTAAGAATTGAAAAATATGAAACATGTTTTCAGTTTTGCCCAGGTAAGCAGCATAAATGAATGCAAGAAATTTAGATGCATTAGTCCCTAATATAAAAAGACCCCATAGGGTTAGTTTTTGATTGAGAAGATTATGGACTAATAAAGCATTGTAGACCGGGCACAGCAACCTCAATGAAACATTAAAAGGAGCATGATTATACTACTGGTGCAGCAAATGATGGTAATAAAAGTTTTCTGCGAAGTTTAGGTTTTTGCCTAACTGAAGTTACACACCTCTGCAGTCACCATTCACAAATGGCATTCATACAGCATTTAAGCTAGCAAATTCTAACATCATTCTTCTAGTGATATGTACATTTCCCACAGATACATAGTGGCACATGCACACATGCACATAGATATATACTCACATACATACATACAAAGCCACAAACATATGTAATAAACCCATCACAGCTGCTGTTTTCTATACTTATAGCATATACCTGATCAAGTTTTCTTCCAACAATTTTACTGCACCATACTCAATGTGTGTTACTGAACATTTTGGAGCTAAGTGGATAATATCTAATGCAGTTGGTTACAGCCACTGCCAAACTAGTAACATGTTTTAGCTCTGGTTTTAGTTAAATCAACATAAAATGAGCCACAAGACATTCGCCATGTACACAAGATTACACTGTCGAGTGCTCAGCTGTCTAACATGAACAGTACGGGATTGAACGTTCCATAAAACAGCTACTGCGCATGTAACTTAAGCACGTCCTGCAGACGCAATTTCATAGCACCACCAACTGGTGCTCAGTCAGTTGTCATCATTCAGGAAAACGAACAGCATGAACAGCTGCTGTTGATTCTGAGGACAGCCTTCAGTTCAGTGAACAATGAGACACCCTTACTCAGCAGCTGTAACAGAGCTTCTGACAATCACTCAAAGGTCTCTCTGACAGTAACTCAACTACGGATATCTAAAATATTTCTTGGTAAGAGAACCTTACCCAAAATATTAGGGATTTCCAGAGCTATTATCAGCCAGACTGACATACAGGCAAAGCATTCATCCACAGGACACAATATGCACTCGCAAGTAAAGCTTCGATCTTCCTTTTTTGTTATTTTAACTGGACATTTAAATGTTCCCACTTCACGAGAAACTAATCAGAGACGCTCTTTACTCTAGCTGAAACGATGCTAAACATCAGTAAGAACAAAATGCTCATCAGTTATAAATGTTTAGATAACTAAAACTGTCACCAGTAGCAGGCTTGTGCACACATGCTGAATGCAACCATAGGGTTCCCATCTACAGTTCAAAGAAGACGCCGTGTTCAGAGTCCCTGCATGTACTGAGTAGCGTCAAAGACATAAAAGATGACGGGCAATAGTGTCAGAGGCACAAGATTACATCACCATTAAAAGCAGTCCTTCTTAGGGGGTAGAAGACGCAGTGTCCGGACATTACTTGAGTCACCCGGTCGATCTGTGAAGGACAGCCATTCCCTCGAAGGTAGAACCCCTTTCTGGTAGACTGCAATTCCAAAGCCTCTTCTCACCTTTCGATGGCATATATAGGCCTGTAGGTGTGATCCACAACCATCCATCTGGAACCTGTCACTCCCATGAGTAGAGAAGAACCAGTCCAAGGTCAAAAGGGCGTTAATCACGAGCAGAAAAAACGTCCAAAAACTCAAGATCCACATGAAACTCGTGTAAATAACTCCGAAACACCAAATCATCATAGTAGCAGTCTGAACATAAAAGAGTTAATGAACAAATTCCGCTTTGAGATGAACTTTAACAACAAAATGATGAGTAACAAAAACACGGCACATCATGGCCCCGTAAAAGGCATCTATTCCGTTAGCAGTTAAAAATCATTCTGTCTAACAGTTATTTTTGTTTTGCTAGGTTCAGAGCACCTCTAAGGAGTTTCCCAAGAAAATGCTCTACATAAATGTGTGATTGCTATTACAAATAAATCAATTAAATGATTACGTATAATATAAAAGACAAAGAAGAATCTAAAAGGCCAACAACATACCGATACATGATGAACGGCTATTGGTGCGTTCCATGATTGCCCTCTTGCTAGGGTTGTTGAGCAGCGAACGTTTGGCCAGTGAGATGTCTGCAGTTACTCGGGTTATTGTAATTCTATCACAGGTAAACAAAACAGGCAACTTTTACAAGCAAATAAACAACAGACTGATTTACTGATTTCTACATAAATTGATTTAAAATACCCTGTAAATAAGAGTTTGTCTAGCAGTCATTAATTCCACGACTCAAAAAGATTTTACTGGAAATCTCAAAAGACAGTCAACAGAGCTCAAAAACAACAAATCTCGTAAACCAGCATCAACACATTAATGAGTTTTATGACCTGCTGTGGCAAATGGCTGGCTGCCCAAATTAAAGGGATCTGTTATATAACACATAAGCTGTGTTCTTCAAAAGTATTGGATGCAATGCTTTATAAGAACAGAACAAGTAAAAGCAGAACATTTCAGTTCTGTTGTTCTGTTGATTATAAATCAAGTAACACAACTGTTTGTTTACAACAGTCGTAACAATAACATTAACATGAATCAGTTCCACTTTACTGTTTCTGGAGATCAACCAGCAGAGACAAATCCAGTAATAAAAACAAATGCAAAATATTCGATCAACTTGCAAGAACCATCTACCACAAATTTATAATTCACAACCAGTTGAAGATAACTGTTTGACCAGAGTTTAAACAACCAGAGAAAGAATTATTAGTCAGAACCAGATTGGTGATCACTTACCGTCCTTCAAACCTGTGCTTCAGAAAGTCGAACAGTGCCTTCTGCATCATGTCAGTCACTTCGTAGCCTTTGAGGGAAGGTCCAATAAGCACCAGTGGTCTCATGGAAGGCACCACTTCATAGGGAGGCACAGACTCCAACTACATTTTGCCACAAAAATTATATCACACCAACTGTTGCACATATAACACATTTTCTTGATTAAGCGTGCAGCAACATTCTGCCATTTCATGAACAGAGCAGCAGATGAACAAATGTCAGACAAATATATTTAAGGTACACTGGATCCTCCTTCAACCTGAGGCTGTGTTATAACAAAGTCATGTTATAAAGTTGAATTAAATCTGGAATTTGCATTATAACAGAATTCATTTCAGCCTGAGGTATTTTACAAAGAAGGTCCAGCATATAACATACGACATGTTAACAAATGCATTACTTACTTACTTACTTGTATGTGCATGATGGCTTCTTGGCTAAAACGTGACGAAATGTGGTCAATTAAATACACAACAACCAAACCAAACATAATGTAATCTAATGACTTCTATAGTGCCGTTACCATAATGCCCACGGCTTCAATTGATGGTCACTTCAATTGAAATCTGAATCAAAAACCATAAACCACTGGAGAAGCCAGGACAAATTCCGAACGGTCAGAGAAACCAGAAGTCAGGCTCTGGTAGGTAAGCAAGTTGAAAGAGATAAGTCTCAAGTTTAGACCTGAATGACATCAAAGAGCTGACAGAACGAAGAGCACTAGGCCGCAAATTCCAAAGCCATGGACCAGCAACCGAGAATGCTCGAGAACCCAACTCTGTTCTGGTATGAGGGACAACAAGAGTCATAGTGTCCATTCATTGAGCCCAATATTTGTTGGTATGATGGTTTAGCATAGAGCAGAGACAGGTTGGCTGATTAAAATGCAATACTTTATGAACTATAAGACAGATTTGAAGCTAGATTCTTTGATCGATGGGCAACCAGTGTAACAAATGTAATAGTGGTGTATTATGCTGATACTTCGATGTTTCTATGCCAATGGCAAGAGGGTTTTGAACTATTTGTAGTTTTTTGCAGTTTTACAACAGTCAAGTCTACTGGAAACTAGTGCATTATCTAGCGGGATTGATACAGTGTGAAGCAAAAGATCCGATTCTATGAACATCCCATTTGTAAAATTGAGCTGATCTGCATATGGCACCAACATGATTAGAAAGTGACATGGCAGACAAATATTATAACTAGACTGCATCCACATTCAGTATGAATGACAAACACAGTGCAAGCAGAACAATAGGATATGACATGATTAGTCTGTTTAGAAAATTTAGACAACCAAAGAGTTAAACACTTAAAAATTAAATGAAATGCATACTTTGTATAATAATAATCTGTACACTAATGATAAAACAAATGAACAACTAATAAACTAATTACAATTTTTCTTAATTTATTATCATCCTCCAATCACAAGAATACAATATTTATTTATTCTCAGATTGTTGTCTCGCTGCTAAAAGTTAATTAAATGAAACCGTAAATTGAAAAAGTGATGCAAATTTTTAAAATCTTAATTAAAGTAAAGCTCCCACCTCCCTAGTGAAACAAATGGAGACAGTCATTTTCGGCTCTTTGGGCCTTAAGCTGGCAAATTAGACAAATCCCAAGGTGTCCTGGACGCTGCATGTTTACTTCCGCACTTAAATGGGGAGCAAATTATACTGCCTGGTGACAGAGACAAGTGAGACAACTTTATAATATCTTACCTTCTTGAAAAACGGTTTACGTTTTTCTTTGGCAGGTAAGGTAAACCCGGATCTCGTGTTACGTGTGTTTCCAATGCTATCACTGTCCTCGCCAACGTTATTCTCCATTCCATTCAAGTCTATTTCTAGGCGAACAACAAAGAAATTCCCTACAGTTTACCTTCTTAACTTTACATATTGCTGGCTTATTGTTTTCTTCAAATTCATGGTTCAAGACAATATATCTGTCGTTCCCCTAAGTTCCTCTCCTTTCTCGCAGCATATTTCTAACTGCATTTGTTCTGTTCAATGAGTGTAACTGGTTAGCGAATTGTTCCTTTTAAAATATTTTCTCCAGTGCAAGCCAAATGTAGACAACAGCTATTCATCTCATCTGGTATGTAAAACATCCTCCTGCAGATAGACTGCACACAGCCCAGCATGCACTACACTTATCTTTATCTGACCACTTCACATCTTACGAGTTCTGAAATTATCGTCAGCATTCACCCGCACTTTGTGCAGTCCTTACCCTTCAAAGGCATTTATGGGAACACAAAGTTAGGAAAACACACAGGAACAGAAAGACCCCTAGTTCCAGGTTCTCTCAAAACCGGCATCTAAGCTTTTAAGCTGTGCTATGGCGCTACATAAATTGTCTTATTATTATTATTATTATTATTAATGTCAACTAATTCTGTTACGTTCTTACCAACCAAACCACAGGCTAATGCCAAAAGTTACAACACTCCGAATACTAGCAACAAATTAGCACATCTACATATAAAAAAGATAGCAAAGGAGTTCAAATGTGAAATCTTATGTTAATCAAAAACAGGTTTATGTTTAACATGTCTATGGCATGTCTCCTGTTATTCAACAAATAGCTAGTCAGAGACTCGAGTGTTTACACCAAAGCATGTCTTTATGTTTGCCGATGAAATTCATCTTCATTCTTCTGAACTTCAGTAATCATTACACAAAACATTCCATCTGACCTTTCGATCACCAACACATGAGAAAAACAGTTTACTCAGTTTACGTGGTATGTATTTATCTGAACAATCATACAGTGCCTTTCAAAAACATCTCAAAGGTGCTGTGGTGTAACAATCAGGTCTTAAATATACACCAGAACTTCCATGAACATACATAATCACTTCTTTCTATTGCAAAGACAAAACACAGCAGATTACCTGGTGTTGGTGGGGTCGACCCACGAGAATTTGAGGACTTTGAATTCAACAAGTTGTCTATGTTCGAAGATGAGCTTGTTTTGCTAGAAAACGAGATAACAAAGAAAATACAGCAGGTCAGAATGCCACAAAGGACCAGAGTTACATGTGCGGTGAGTTCAGGCTTCCTACATATGGTCACATGTAGGGACTTAAAGCAAATTCCTAATATAGGGCCAGTGCACCCAGTAGGCAAACTAGGCAGCCATCTAGGGCTGCACAATTTGAGGGGTGGTAAACAGATGTCCTTCCTTTACAGAAACTTAGAACTCTAGCTGTCAGATAGCATGTTCTTAATTTAGTAATTATTCCAGTCAACTAAATGCAAATCCAGCCTCTAAAGAATGCTATCTACCACATCTAAACAGTGATGTTTGCAAAGTTACAAGTAAGCTTACTTGGCATAGGTTTTGCTATACTTGGCTTGTGACTGCATGAGCTTATAGCTCTCCAGTCGAGCAGGACTTGGAATGAATCCTACATCGCAGCCCTCTTTCACCAATCTTCCAATCCACCAATCATTGTTGTATTTCTAAGGAAACACAAGTTCCAGATAAATCATTGCCAGAAACTTAAAGCACATTCATTATCACATCAGCAAAGCAAGAAAGGAGAATAGCAGAAGGGAACAGGAGAAAAATACCAACAAGCAGAGTTGACGTCATCCTCTGTCAAAAGAATGCCATTAATCTCTTAATCTAAAACCCAGAAAATTGGCTACATATAAAATAAACAATTTTTGAAGGCTGACAGGAAGAAACACCTCAAACAAAACCAAATATTATGGCATTTGGTAGACTTAGCTCAACTGGAACCATGGCATGGCAAGTCCTGTGTCTGAAAGCAGGCTAAGATATATCTAGATACGGACGTTTTGCACACAATATAGAAAGAAATACTGATAACAATTAAAAGTAAATGCTGTGGATAAATGGAATCATGTGATAAAGATCAACAGCAAAGAAGGTGAAGCATGACAATATATAAGATTATATCATGCAATTCTGTGCTGTGTATCGAGCGCATTTCCGAGTGGATGGCGTCCAACCGTCTCAGACTTAATCCATCAAAGTCTGAATTCCTATGGTGCATCACCCTCTGACGTCGCCATCTACTCGACGATAGTACCTTTGCCCTCAGTGATGCCGAAGGTCGACCAGCTGACACCATTCGCAACCTTGGGGTCCACTCTGACAGCTGCTTGACCATGTCGACTCATGTGAATCAACTTGTACGAGGTTGCTTCTATCAGCTGCGTCGCATTAAATCGATCCGCAGATTCATTCCCACCTCAACCGCTGTCACTCTGGTCAACAGCTTCATCGTCTCCAGGGTTGACTACTGCAATAGCCTGCTGGCAGGTCTGCCGACTTGTCAGCCAGAGCTGATACAGTCAGTGCTAAACTCTGCTGCCCGCCTCATCTATGGTCAGACACCATTCAATCACGTCAATGATGTGCTGCGCGACAACCTGCACTGGTTGCGCGTTACTCAGTGGATCACCTACAAACTGTGCCTAAATACATACAGCCGACAACCAGAACACATATCGGCTACGGTCCTCATCGAGGAATCAACAGCATGTCCCGCGGTCTTCCACGAAGTTTGGCGAATGTTCCTTCACTGTCGCTGGACCCACTGGTTGGAACAGTCTTCCTGAGAATGTGATGAATGCCCCATCCCTGGACACATTCTAGTCACAACTCAAGACATATTTTTTAGGATATCTTATGACTGTAGTTGATTTTTGTTTTTTAACCCATGTACAGCGCCCTTTTCTTCGGCCTCGGCTGTGCTACGGCGCTATATAAATTGTCTTATTATTATTATTAATTCTGCATAAACAGATGCAACAAATAGATTGCTGCCATCAACAATGGTGAAAAAAGATGATTCACTAATGGTTTTGTATATTCCTTGGAACTAGCTACTGTTGCATATGCCACAGAGATAAATTTCTGTATTTGTGTTTATTAAGCACCACTATCTAATGACTAAGCATCAATCGATGATGCTGAGCAACTGTGAGTGAAGGACTTGCTCAAGGTTCCTACACAGTAACCATCTGAATGGAGGCTCGAACCCATGCTCTCCACGTTACAAGCTGAGTGCTCTACCCAATCAGTCACCTTTCTTGAGCATTTCTGAGCATAAATGTGACCGTAATGAGAAAACCCTCACAAATATTGAAAACTCAAAACCAAGTTTGATAATGTACTGGGTTGGGCTGGAATTGCTGAATAATTTAGTGAGAATCACATGTTTCTATAACAAATAGTAAAAATGTCGCAACTTTTTAAAGATGTAGGTGTCTTTCTTGGCTACTTCAGAGATATCATGAGCTAAAGTTTACCATAACTATGACTAGACCTAAAACGCTGTGTCTAGGGGTCATTAGCATTTATGAAAATAGTAAATTGGAGCATACTCACACTCCTCCTCTGAGGCTCTCAACAATGAAATCTCCAAAAAAAAACTGGCTAAGAAAAGTGTTTACATGCCTTGTTTATTTGCGTAGTAACTGATGCACATGACTTCAAATTAGAGCACCAATGAAGATGTTTAATTAAGTTTCTGTTACACAGCATCACAATAAGATTGAAATAAAATACTCAGACAGAGAAACTGTACATAAGGACTTATAGTTTGACAGCTAACACAACAAGGAATACAAATAATGTAAAGAACTCATTTTGACCCATTTTATGCTTATCTGACTTCTGAGAACTTTTCTCTCAAATTTATTTTGAGGGGGTTTGCCAGGCATGTCATATCTTTCACAGCTGCGCACATGAAGTACATATACAGTAAACATGTATGGCATGGATACTGAAGAGAAGTGATGAGGCACAGCCGTAAGTGTGGATAATTATATCAATTAATCATATAAAGTTTTTGTTAATAAGCAAGAAAAGGAAATGTTGGAAAATTATAATGAATACTGGTCTCTGTTGATATCCCAGGATGCTACAACACAACTATTCCTAGATCTATGCAAGCTATGAGCAATGACTGAAGACAGAGCAACAGCTTTCCTAACACCTACTTCTTTTATGTGCAGGAAGTCTTTAGCTGCAAAGGACACAACACAACCACGAGCAGGAGGGTCGTCTTCAAGCGACCCGTCGTAGGCAACATTAGTCCTCACAGCAAATGCCACCTGCTTCAGCTGCACAGAATGTAACACAAAAACATTGTGCCAGAGATCTACTAGACATCAAAATAACATGCAACCAACAGAAAGAAAGTACTATATTGTAAGAATTTGTCTACCAATAATAACTCACAAAGTTCTGTCTTATGGTTTGACTTGCATAACGCAGCACTGGAGCCAAACAGAGAACCTACAAAGAAGCCCTTTCCACTTGCAAGATATAACAGAAAAATTAAAATCCTAAATGTGAATTGAAAATCTAGTAATGCCTCAACAATATTCATATCTATAATCATACTTTGTGCTAAAGCCTCATTATTGTAGTAATATCAAACAATGAACAATACTAACTAATGCTGTAACATACAAAGAGAATTCACAAAATCATTCCATTTATGATCCATTAAATCCATTTTCATACGAACCACTCCTCTCAGAAAACTTCTACATTGCCACTGTTACAATGCATTATAATGCAACAACCAATGGTCTCTTTTAAGCAAAACTAATGCGCATGCCAAAATCCAGCATGCGTCTATCGTGAAAACCCAGAAAGCAATCAATCCATGGATAAGAAAGAAGATAAAGCATATGGGGAAATATAATCTGGAAAAGATAAATGCTTAATCATGATTTTAAGGCCAGCACAAGTTCTGCTGAATGACCATGGACCAGAAGAGAAATCTAGAGCCTCGTACCAGCAGTGGATGAAGCAAACATGTAAAGAACAATCCCAGATTGCAAGATGAACAGCAGCATTATATCAGAGAGCTGCTAAAGTGCATTGAATTGAAGAAGTAAACTTTATACAGTTGATGTGATCATCAAGAAGCAGAAACTCGGTCATGGTTGGATTCAGGAGTGCTCAGCCTATAATTAACCACTGATGACTGCATCTTATCAAAGAGCTCCAAAAACATAAATGAGAAGAATCAGAAGTATTAATCAGAAGAATTAGCAAAACATGCAAAAATGTATGCATCACCTGCAAATAAATGTGGCATGAGATTGCTAAGACTAAATAAAATACCAAGTGGGGTGGTGTATACAAGGACAGTTGTTGCACTGCTCAGAAAGAAGTCAAAGAATGGAACTCCCTTGGGGATGCTCCAAAAGAGTTGTTCCCTGCCCAGTACAGAAAGACTGAGTGAGATGCCTAAAGTAAGATCAAAAACCAATTGATTCTAGACCTAATACTCCAAACCATCTGAGCTAAATCAGGTAATGAAGTAAGAAAGCTACAGATGTATGTAGACAAGCGTGTCACGTTTATCCTTTTTAACTCATTACCGACTGCATGGTACTAATTGGTAGTAACGGCAGCCGACCGCACGGTACTATCTGGTAGTAGGTGAGGCAAGTCATATTGTAACCTCTTGTTTATTTATATTCCTTATAATTTTAGACTTCTACATCATTTAGGCAAATAGGTATAATTTTAATCCATATGACATCAGCGGAATCCCTGGAAAATGCCTCAAAATATAAAAAACAACCAATCAAAATGGTCATTTAAATAGGCCAGCATGTAGCTAAAAATGGATATTTAAATGTCCCAAAATGGCAAAGCGTTGTTTACCGGAGGAAGAAATTTGCCGATTGATCGACGAATGGTCGTATATTAACGAAAGTTGTGATCCTTCTGATGAATAAAACGTGTCAGATGGATCACATGAGACTGTTGGCAATACGAAGTGAACGAGACGCACAATGACATGGAGTTTGATGACAATGGCATCCGCTATATGCCTGCGACGATTGTGGGTCAGTTTTCGGTTACTCAGAAAAAGTTGTGTTGAGCAACAGAATTACAGATTGGAAGAGAAGAGAAAATGATAATGAATGGTGTTTACCTTATGTCTATATGTCAAACACTGACAGAGAGATCACAAGTTCAATCAGTTTTGCTTTTAGGCTTTCCTGTAATTTTCTTCAGTTTTTATGACAATGGTCTAAATACGAGAAAAATTGTATCTCTTTCAGTTTTGAAAATATTTTAAAAATTTCTTTTTAATTCTATGTGGCAACAATTTCTGCACATTTCTTGTACTCAATTACCATATGTTGTCACTTAAAATGTTTATGTAGACTGTCTTGAAGATAAAATTATAGCAAATTTTTTGGGGTACAGTTGGGGGCAAATTTGGATATCCAAAAAAATTTCCTAAAAACCTTGACAGATGAATGGGAAGAGGAGATAAAATGCTAAAGAATAGTACTTACCATATGCCTACATGTAAAAAAACAACAGAGATATCAAATGTTCAGTGTGTTTTACTTTTAGGCTTTTCCTGTAATTTTCTTCAGTTTTTACAACAACGGTCTAAATACTAAAAAAACTGTCTTTCAGTTATGAAAATATTTTAAAATTTTTGTTTGGTTCTATCTGGCAACAATTTCTGCACAATTTTGTGCTCAATTAATCTATGTTGTCATTTAAAAATTTGTCTTAGACTGTCTTGATGATAAAAATGTAGCAATTTTTTTGGGGGTACACTTTGGGGCAACTTTGGGTACCCCAACATTTCAAAAAACTTGACAGATGAATGGGAAGAGGAGATAAAATACTAAAGAATGGTGCTTACCTTATGTCTACAAGTAAAAAACTGACAGATATCACAAGTTCAAATTTTTTATTTTTGGCCGTTTTTGCCAAAAATGTGCGGTCGTGAGGGGGTAGGAAAAAAAATTTCTGCAGTCGTTAAAGGGTTAAACAACAGAACTACAGTGTAGACACATGTACATGTTAGCATTTTACCTGTGATTCTACATAACATACTATTAACATGCTGCATTAGTTAACACGTAATACATGAACTGCAGCGTAGCACTGAATATCTAAATGTAAGATGTAGGTTCATTAAATCACAAGATCACACTTTGTAAGGCTTATTTTGTTTTTCTTTTCATTGCTTTGGTAAAACATATCACACTTAGTTAACTACAGTGCGGACTCGTTAACGTGAAGTAGTGGGGGACACGCCCTTTGAAACCACGTGTAAACCAGTTCGCACGTTATCCGGGACAGTGTTCAAATATATCGCCCCTGCTACTCGGTCGCCCACACCCCCCCATCCCAAGGTGTTCCTTCCAGCCAAGCTCCTCTTCGCACGGCAGGTAGGTCTGTATTCAGCTGGCCGCCCAGCCAGCCAATCTCTCTGCCGTCGCGCCGGTCAACCCATACCTGCCTTGTTCTGCCGATTCCCCCTCGTAACCGGTTAAAACTGGTTCCAGCCAGGCTCCCTTGTCCATCCTTCCTGCCCTAATTAGCTCCCGTGAGTCACATGGCCGTTTATTTAGAAGACACCCTCCCGCTTGTACGACTAATGCCTAGTTCAGGAATGAATGGAATGTTACAGCTGCCAGAGTACGTCCCCACTGTTTTAATTAGCCTTATTTCCGGTAGTAAAACGCGTTAACCGATACGGCGTGTTATTAGCTTTGGGAGACATACAACCACTTTGCGTTATGTGGAATCGCAGGTAAACCGGGGGCGCTTTAACGCAAATGCACTGTACATATATTTAGATATTTTTAATAGCTGCTGAGAAAAATCTAGCTGCTATAATTATACTGATTCCATAGCAGTAAAATGGAAGCCAAAATATCTACTGATCTTGGTATGGCAGAGTCAATTCTACCAGGTTAGGTAAAAATTTAAACAAAGAAACGAAGCTGCAGGAATCTGTGAAGAATGTAGTTACAGAGTTTGGACTGGAGAAAACGTGTGTGCCATTTTGTGGAGAAAGCACTGCCCAAGACCTCAGAGACAAAATGCCTAGAATCTAGGAAGGCAGGGTTCAACCCGTAAGCTGTCCTAGACTCAGTTGATCAAGGAAATAATTTTATAATAAAAATAAAACAGCTAAAAATAAAAATGTCAAAACTGAAAGAGATGAATCTGAAATAAGCAATAAATATGTACGACATGATATCTTATAGAGGTACAGTATAAGCAAAAGTCTGCCTACCCTTGCTCTGTCAAGCAGAGCCAAGGCTTGACGTTCTGCTTCCCTGTGCATTGCCTCATTGTCTTCGTCTAGTGACAAATCGGACGAGTGTTGGCTGAAATTCGAATCAGCTGAGCCCTGCAACACCAAAGCATTCATCATCCATGAAATCTCAATTTGCTGAAAATTAGACCACCAATAACACTGCACTCGTTTAGAAAAGCTAAAAAGGGCAGTAAATGTGCTAACCTTTGACAAATATGTAAGAAATGCAAAGCAAGGAAATCATTTATATGTCTCTAAAAACAGTGGTCTTCAACAGAAGTTCACCAAAAGGACAACCTCTACTGTAAAATTCAGAATGCTCTAAATTAAATTCTCAGGTAGACACATTTGCAATCAGATACCAAACTGTACAGTGCATTAAAAGAAGCCAAATAAACCAATGTAAAATGCATTAATGGTCCTCAGTGACCATCATTTGATGCGCTAAGTACTGTGAAGTTGATTGATGCTGTAAAGGTTCCCATACTTAATCAGATTCTCGGATTTCATATCAGACCAATTAATGTATCACCAGCAGTTAAACTGCAGGTGGTCCCAGAAAATGTGATGACTTAAGTCAGGTTTTCTTCTTTAAAACTTTTCATAGCTTGGTGTAAAAAAGTCATGAAACTAATTTAGAAGGTATCCTGACTTTGGCTTGAGTGTTTACTGTCACTAAGTAGTTGCAAGTGCTCCAGCAAAGAAACCAAGTGCAGCCTATGCATCATTCTGCCACTACCTTCAAAGCAGGTCATTAATGGCTAACAAAGAAAGACTTGATTTGGTCTTGGAATAAGGACTGTGCGAATGCAAGTTAGATGTTGTGCAAATCAACTGTCATTTCAACATCAACTAACCAATTTAGGCTTTGGCTTAACAACAACAACCATTTCATGTACATGGCATAAGATCATTTTTGATTTGCTTAAACAGAAGTCCAGGCAATCAATCAACAACAGTTTCTGCAAATTCCTGAAAATTTTTCTGGAAAGCCACCTGTCACCAAAGCCAGCCAGCCATTCAAGCAGGGCAGCCAAGATATCAACATCGAGTGCCCCACCAGTCATCTCTTATTCATGGCCGATTATTCTGCGAATAAACGTACAAGTGCAGGCAGAGGTTGCTGCTGTCGTCACAATGCCACTGACATCAGTCATGCATACATCTGCTGTCACACTGTCAGCAGTTGCATGTACAGTTGTTGTACCATTGCTGCACCATCATTAGCGTCAGCATGTGCCAGTACCGTTTCTGTACAGTTGCTGCCATGTTGTCAAGATCAGCATATGCAAGTACAACCACTGTACAATCCTTACCTTTTGTTGTCACTGTCATTACTAGAAAGTCTCACAACAGGCTGATGTCACCATTTGCAAACACAACTTCTGTCATATTATAAGGTGTAATTCTGTGAAGTTAATATTTTACATAGCACCTTTAAAAGGTTTTAAAAGGTGCTATATAACTGTCTAGTTACATTAAATTATGTCACAAAACAGTTGTGTTATCAGCCATCAGTTTCATCATTTACACACAGTATCATCAGAATCATACTTTGGCAGTCACATTAACAGTGCTATTAGCAAACTGCCATACACAGATGTATATAACTACATATGCATGTATGTATGTATGCATAAAGATGGACATAAATTTATATACCACATTTCAGGAAACATTTCAAAGCACTTTGAACATTGCTGTCTACAAGAGTAAAACTCTGGCTGAAGTTTTTAAGCTGAATAGAGTAATTATTTCCTTCCCTCCCTTAATAAATCAAATTGAAGCCTTTTTGTTGAACACTCAGCACTATGGGAAGGATGCTGTGGGAATATTGGGTAACTCGCCACTGCGGACCACCTGGCTCACACTCACGGACCACTGGTGGTCCGAGGACCACACTTTGAGAACCACTACTTGCTGACTGTCTGAAGTAATCTGGAAATTTTCATAGTTCCATTCATCACTTGGTATAAATAAAGAAGACACCACATTTATACAGCATCTGTTAGAATCTCTTTAGAGTGTTGTGTATATACACAAAATGCATTATAAGCCAACTGGATATTTAAGGTGCCTAACTTATAACATGGACAGCGTGGGTTCGAGCTTCCTCTGAGATGGTTACCACATAGGGACCTTTAGTAAGTCCTTCACTCAGCGCCAACGACTGATGCTTAGTCATTAGACAGTGGCAATTAATAAATGCAGAAATAATATTAGAGTACAGGAAGACCATGGCTTGTTTACTTGGAGTCTTGTAATAGTATTTTTACTGACTTGTTTATTTATAAGAAAGTATACCTTTTTTAAAAGATAAAACCACTGGATAAGCAGATCTTGCTGAAAATAGTAGCTCATGCAAAAAATAGTCTTCCACTAAGCTCAGACATAAATTTGTTTTTTTTTGACCAAAGCTTAACTTCCATCCTAAAATATGTTTAATTCAGCACACAGAGAACTGAACCTATGATCAACTGAAAAACTGCACCGATCCAGTAGCTCTGTGACTACCACGGGCTTGTTTTTGCCACTCCAAAGACAAGCAGATGATAGCAGCAAGTGTCATAAAGTACTGAGCAGCAGCAATTCTCAGGGACAACAGCTACATCAAGGAGACAATGGGAGAAAAGTCAAACTAATCAAAATGTCAACAATCCAGAGATGCCAAACAAAAGAATAATGAGTAGCAACAAATATCAATAACAGAAAAAGCCAATCTTTCATCAAAGGCTTGTAGGGAATTAATGTTCAATTTTCCATAACATTTGTTGTTGTTCTTTAATATTTTCTCGTGTAACTAGTGAAAACTGTGCCAAGAAAGAAGAGAGCTGCAGCAATGGATGTCGTAGCCCAATGTCATTTCTGTGGCACCCAGCCAACAGACTTTGCTGTTGTAAACCCCTAACAACGCCAATAAAACATGTCACAGTAATGGACCAAACCAAACGTCTGGGTGCAACTGACAACATCAAAATAGTTGTTCTCATCTAAGCCAATTATCCTGCGTGCAACGCATTCACTCCCTGTTCCATCCACCATAAACTACTTAAGATTTCTAGCTGGCAGACAAGAGCCAGCATTTTCACTTCTCAATATTCGGCCTCCAGTTCATGCAAATTCATTTAATAGACCAAGAAACAACCAACTGAATTCCACTTCCTGGATTCAGCTGTCAGCAATAATTATTAACACAGCACTTCTCGCTTTCACACAGCAATCAGTTTTTATATGCTAAACATAAACTTTCAGCATCGTTATGTCAAAAATAAGCTCATCGTATCGCATTACGCTTCAGGGCATAATTCTACTGCATTCAACATCAAGAGCAGAATTACATTATCTGAAAGATTTTGTTGTTGAGTTAAACATGGTTAAAATAAGACAACAATGCTTGTGCTTCAAGAAATACAATAGATTCGCAGGTTCTAAAAAATAATTATAAGAACAACTCACACTGCATGATTTTTACATGCAAGCATCATATGGCCCAGAAAGAATTAAAAAATTCAGCAAGCAATCCAAACCGGGAAAACAAAAACAAAAATCTGATGCCATCTAAATCTGCTTCATTCAGTGGAATAGTTAAAGCATCTTATTCTCTTGATGAAAGGCTTTCAACCATCAGAAATGCAGCCAACTAGACACCCACCTATGGCATCATTACAGGCCTCTATCATTAAAGGCTCCTCTTTGTAATGTTAGTCGTGTATACACGTTGCATGTCTCTCTTCCTCCACACCTTCTGCTCATCTTACTCTTCTTACCCACTTGTTTTTCCTTTCATGTACTGGTTATAATGTTAGTAATGTATATACATTACATGTCTCTCTTCCTCCACACCTTTTGCTCATCTTACTCTTCTTACCCATTTGTTTTTCCTTTCATGTACTGGTCGTCAGCAGTTGTTGCAAGTTCTACACCCAGGATTCAAATCCCAAGAAACTGATAATTTGATGTTTGGCTAACAGTATAGATGCAAGACTAGCTGAATTATGTGTCAATCTCATATCATATGCAAAGCTCTGCATATCACTGGACAACAAATTTTTACAAAAGTCATGTTACTGAAATGAAATTAATCAGTTCTTATCAATTTGTATGTGCTGAACACGAATATGCCAGTGAAAATGCCGAATTGGCTCTAGTTTTTTTGTAATCTGAAATGAAGTAATTTTATATCGCACAATGCATGCCAATAGTGATACACTTACAGTTAATATTTCTAAAAACCAGGTCATAGACTAGTTCTTAGATTTTTTTGCCTGTCTCTTGTACAGCTGTTCGGGAGCATCTCTGCGGAGTGTCCAGCAGTAGTCAGCCAACATTGTAGTGGACCATTTTCCCTGGTACCTTTGCTCCATTGTTGCGATATCTTGATGAAAACGTTCGCCATGTTCGTCACTAACCATACCACAGTTGTCAGGGAAGAAATCCAGATGGGAATGAAGGAAATGCATCTTCAGAGACATATTGCAGCGAAATTTCTGGTACTGCTTGAGCATGTCTTCTACTAGTTCCTTGTAGTTTTCTGCCCTAACATTCCCCAGAAAGTCTGTAGACACTAGACGAAAAGCATTCCATGCTTGTTTCGCATCACCCTCCAGCAAGTTGTTGAAGCGGTCATCTTTGAAGAGTTCTCTAATCTGAGGACCCACAAAAACTCCCTCTTTAATCTTTGCTTCGCTGAGTCGAGGGAATTTTTCATGCAGGTATCGGAAAGCTGGCGAAGTGCGGTCCATGGCTTTCACGAAGTTCTTCACCAAACCTAGTTTGATGTGAAGGGGTGGTAGTAGGATTTTGTGAGCCTCGACCAGAGCTGGGTGCTGGATATTCTTCTGTCCAACTGCCATGTTTTGTCTGGGAGTCCATTCCTTCCGCACGTAGTGCAACTCTCTTGCTCGGCTATCCCACTCACACAAGAAACACATATATTTTGTATATCCTTGCTGCAGTCCCATTAAAATGGCAACTACCTTCAAATCACCACACAGGTGCCATTTGTACCTGTTATAGTCAATGGAATGCAGTAGCTGTTTTAGGTTATCGTATGTCTCTTTCATGTGGACAGCATGCGCTAATGGAATAGATAGAAGACGGTTTCCATTGTGCAAAAGCACAGCCTTAAGACTCAGTGTTGAAGAGTCTACAAAGAGTCTCCATTCTTGTGGGTCATGAGTGATCTGTAAGGCATTCATGAGGTCGTCAATATTGGAACAGAATACCAGATTACCTTCCTTCATAAAGAAAGGTTCCAACTGCTGATGGCGCTTTCTATATGAAGTAATTGTGACATCTTCTTCTAGAAGATTCCATTGTTGGAGTCTAGATCCTAGCAATTCTGCCTTGTTTTTGGATAAGTCCAAATCACGAACAAGGTCATTTAGTTCTTCCTGTGTTATTCTGTGTGGGGTTGATGATGCACCACAGTGAAAATCGGGATCACTGCACGCTGACGGACCAGGAGAAGAACATGTCGGCTCACCCTTGTCCTCATCAGATGAATCAAGGAAAATATATTCTGCTGGAGGTTCTGGAATAGGAAGTCCATCACCATGTGGAACTGGTCTCAATGCTGACGGAATGTTTGGTTAGACTATTGTCGACTTCTTTTGCTTCGTTATTCCACCGGAAAGAGGAGGAACCAAGCAGAAGTAACAGTCATCTACGTGGTTGCTTTGCTCTCTCCACACCATGGGAACTGCAAACGGCATTGATGGTCTTTTGCCATTCAACCACTGTGAAAGCTGTGTTGTACATGTAGCACAGCATATATGCGGGGCCCATGGCTTGTCTTGGTCACCAACCTTGCATTCGAAGTAAGCATGAAGTGCCTTCTTGACTTGATAAGTGATACTTTTCTTCTGGTTGGCAAATGTCACTTCCCCACAAATGTAACAAAAGTTGTCCACAGTATTTACGCACTTCCGAGGCATTACTGTTCTGTATTGTATCTAAATGGATAAAGTAATAATGGTTTTATAAAACAGTAACTTAAACTGTCTCGCACAAAATCTGTAATATTGTAAATGCTCAACCGTTCCGACTCGCTTTATATAGTACACTGCTGACGTCATCTTACGTCAGCAGCCGACTGGCTGTAGTTTTACATTGCATCAGAAAATGACGTAATCAACTGTGCATGATGTGTCCATGATGGGATTATGCAATGAGGTGCATATCTATCTGCTGCTGGTATGCAATAAAAAATTTTTAAAGTACAGCCCACCCCTCTGTAATAAACTCCCACCAGAATTACAACAAATATCTGACCCATCATACGAACTCACCAGCACTTCGCCACCTGCAATTTCTGTGCAGATCTTAACTCAAAATTGAAAACACTCCTCTTCCACAAATCCTATCCTGATTCTTCCTCTTTCCGTGATCTCATTTTCCAGTTCAATTCCAAACACCATCCACAGTCATGTATGTATGTATGTATCCAAGCACTTGCACAGCGCATTTTAAGAAACTCACAAAAGCGCTGCAGGGTGGCTATCGAAGATTACCGAAAAGGTGCGTCTTAAGACGAGCCGAGAATGTTTCTTGAGATGCTGAGGCGGCGAGAGATCGAATTTTTGGGGGCAGACTGTTCCAAAGAAGCGGTCCCACACAGGAAAAAGCACGATTTGCCCGTGCCATTGTGCAGGAGCGCGGAACTGTGAGCTGGCCACAAGCAGCAGAGCGCAGCCTTTGACGACCCAGTTGGCTCGCAACAGGTATGAGAAGCTCTCTCATGTATTCTGGAGCCGAACCAGCAATCGACATCCTGTCTATCAGAAGTATTTTGAACTGGATTCTCTTCTCGATCGGAAGCCAGTGCAGAGTATCTGACTGCCTGCCTGCTTGACTCTTGGAACTTATCTGGAACTGATCCCTTCCTGTCTATCGATTTTGTTTTGACTAAGCGCCTGTGAATAAGCTGGTTCTCATGACTTAGCTTTCATTGGGTGCTGTAGAAATCCTGAGCTTACGATTACAATTATGTTGTATGTATGCACATATGTCCACGCATATATATATATCTGTAAATTTATTTCTGTCTACATGTATGCATGCATGTACCTGTAAGTATGCATGCATGCATGCATTCATGAATGCCTTTCTGTCCTCGTATTTAACACATTCAGCATATTTGTCTCTGTACTGTATTGCCATGGAGCTCTTCATTGCCTGCCTATTACTTATCTAAATCTTGTGAGCACAGTCATGTTACCTGCTTCTCTCTGATTCAAGTTTAAGGTAAATTTTTCATACAGGTGCAGTATTGCAGAATAGATTCATTTTTAGCACTCTGTGAGCAGTCTTAAAATCTACCACATCCTCCACTGTTTCCTTGCAGTAGCATGGTTATGTAAGAAAATGGCACACTTAATATGCAGCCTTTACAAGCTGTCCTCAAATACAGCTAGTCCCGAATTTCAACTGACACATATAACACCAGGCCAACAACGGGGCATAGTTTTCTCACATGAAGTGTACCTGACAAAAGCTATTACTGTCAGCAAGCAAAAGGACTCCAAACCCATCAGGCTAAGACAGGCTGGCAGCTTTAAGACAAGGCCACGTCATGCCATGATTTTGTGCCTTCCACTGTATCAGTTCATTACACATCGTTCAACTCACTCCGCGGTAATCTTCTTGGCTTATTATAGCTAGATCTTAACATATCTATTTTTGCATAATTAATTTATTAAGCTCATTAGATTATGGGTTAATATATTGAACTTCATCTAACAAACTGAAGGCTTGTCCTGGATTTAAATTGAAGCATACAACACCAGCTCAACAACTGAGCATTATTTTCTCACAGAAAGTGTTCCTGACAACAAGTGATCGCTTGTCAGTAAGCAATAGGACACCAAAAAAATTATCCCAAAGTTAATGCTTCCCTGCAGGAAAAACAGTCAGATAAACATTACACCACAATCACGAGTGCTGCATAACAAAGGCTTCCTCCCTGACTGAAAGCTTAAATATACAAATAAATATATCACATGAAAAATGCCTGCTCTCTGTGGTTTAGTCTCAGCATGTGCATTACAGGCCCACATATCCCTTATGGAAGACTACTGTGTGCTAGCACTGGAACGGTACAGACTAAGACAGTATTTTGCCAGTTGGTCACCTTGAACATTCTGAAATGTTCCAGGTCTGCTTCAAACGACTAGCTTCTGCGTTTTTAAAAAACAACTACAGCCACCAGCGGCATCTACAGGCACAGCCACAATCTTCTATATACATTTACCATCACGGATACTTGAATAATCCTACATCAAAAAATAAGGTCTGTGAACGTGATCAAAAGCAACAGCATATTTTCAGTAGATCAGGCCATCTTTATACATGATTAAAACCTTCGGTATTCACCCCAGTGATCAGCTCCATGAATACGTTCGTAATCTTAGTATTTACCCACTAAAGATAGGTTCAGTGGAGATGATCAAAGCTCGCGTATTTACCATCTAATGATCAAAACCTACAAAGATCTGTTCAACATATATGACCAAAAAACCTTTAGTATTTCCAAGATGCACTTCCTAGATGTGTCTGACTGCCCTGTTTCAGTGTCTTTGTGAAATTATTAAAAGGTACTGTTCAAGTGTTCACAAACACACACATTTACCTTTCATGATCAAGTCTATACGAACGAACAAAAGCCGCATTTCGACAGATCAGGACAATTATGAACTGAACACAAGCATCCTTACTCAAATTAAAGAAACTGTAACCAAACCAAATGGAAATAACTAAAGTTTGAAGCAAAATGAGTGTCAATACAATAATTTACTAAATCAGTGTTTTAAATTTAGAGATATGGCTAGACCATATCATGACACAGTTTTAAGGAAGCTTTCCACTGAATACACTTCCAACAACCTTCATCATTTAAGCAAGGTCCTTGATATGCAAAATTTGCAAAAATCACAAATGTTACCAGGCAAACCAATCAATAGCAGTGTTACCAGAGATAGAAACACAGTTTGATAGTAGGTCACCAAGAATTGCATGTAGGCTGGATAAAGCCAAAATAGAAGGCAACAGCTGAGGAAGTTAATAAAATTCTCTCCACCAGAGGCATAAGAAAATTTTAAACTAATACTAATACAAGATATCAAATATGTAAAGAAATCAAGAACTTACTTGCCAGAACACAAATAGCCAGATGTAAGGATTAAAGCTTTTCCAAAATGCAGAAATAATCTGTTTGCAGCAATCTACGCACTATTTCTAAGATGAATTTGTGAAATATGAACACTTGACAAAAGATATAACAGCTTCAAACAAATCAGATAGAGTTCTTCAATGACAATACAACTGTTTTGAAAAAACTACCCCAATAATAATGTCATACATTAAAGTCAAGGTTAGAACATGACAATATTCTCAGATTGTAAATTCGAGATTTCTACAGCACCCAAAGAAAGCTAAGTCACGGGAACCGGCTCATTCACAGGTAACCAGTCAAAACTAAATGATAGGCAAGCCAAGATCCAAGGGTCAGGCAAGCAGACTGTCCGCCAGCTCAAGTGGATGGTATTTAGAACAGGAGCAGCAAGACAGAGAAGGGGAAGAGGAGGAATACAAATCTATAGGATTTCTGAAAGAGGAGTGTTTTCAGTTTCCAGTGAAAGACCCAAACAATGATTA
Organism: Norana najaformis; assembly: GCA_964023275.1. NCBI lineage: Eukaryota > Metazoa > Annelida > Clitellata > Crassiclitellata > Hormogastridae > Norana > Norana najaformis. The sequence goes on from OZ029915.1 coordinate 10,901,356, forward strand.
CAGAGGATGAGGTGCTGGTGAGTTCCTAGGATGGGTCAGACAATTGTCATTTTGGCAAAAGATGGGCAAGAGGCTATTCCGGAGAGTGGGAGCAGCCATGGGTATGCAGCAATTTCCAATTTTAAGGATGAGATGATGGCAAGGGGAGATGTACTAAGGTGGAACAGCAGATTGTTTAGCAGAGTGGTTGGACTGTAAGTAACTGACAGACTGGACAGCTGGGAGGATTGGCATGAGCTCCATGTGTCCTACATTTGGGCCCACATGTACAACATATAGAGACGATATGGGAATATTGTCACATCGATACCATATCTTCAACATATGACACTGATGTTGGGGATAGCCTTCACTCAGTTCAACCAATGCATGGCTTTATAAAAATCCATCTGACTGATCAAATCACCAATAACGAAACTAGATCTGATATGACTGAACCGCTAAGACTGCTGACATTTTGGCATCACAGAAAACATCATTTGTGTTCAAGGAGCCAAAAAGCTTCTAGATAAACTCAAAGCAGATGATGCAAACTCTGGATGCAGAGAGATTGCACTCACAAACAGATACTCTGATAATCTCATCCCAAACCCTTTTACAGCACCACTGTAATAATGTAGTAACGTAAATCAGTGGAAAATCAGTGGAGAACAGGGGTCACTTCTTGATAAATAATTTTCTTGATAAAATCCAGCTCAATAATATTTTTCATCTTGTCCAGCCCTGTACTGCACTGAACATGATAATATAACCCATGTTTACTGCCTCTGCTTCAGCTGCCATTCACCAATACTTGAAACAGCAAAAAAGGAAAACCACCCTCAGCAGCACAACAATATGTTGGAATCAAGGTAGAAACAGATATGAATGACGATATGACATTCAGCTAGACAAAGGCTTTGAAACAAATGGTATCACTGCAAAACATAGGCCTATTCACACTGCAGGGAAATCGACCTTGCGATACAGATCAATAACTGTGGCAATCTGATGATCGCTGGCTTGGTCCATCGGTCGCTCAGCATGCTGCTGGTCAACCAGCCGGCTTGGTCATACAATGGCCGTTATTCTCTATGTGGATCATTATAGAAAAAACTAGATGACCCATTGGTCATATGTTACTAGTCACAGATGATCAACCAAATGATTACTGTCTGTCCATTGTGGAGCTCCTGATTGCCGGACATAGTACTAGGTGCTTACCAAAACAAAGGATTATGCACAACTACTACTAGTTGCTAATATTTCTCCTGGCTTAGTGCCATCAGCAAGAGATGATGGCAGAGCCAGCTGTTTCTAGCACCTCTCAGCATCTACTATCCACCCACCGCTGCACACATAGGCCTCATTCAGTCCAGCAATTGCAGTGAAGACCAATATAAACCAGTGGAGACTGAATACAAAGAAAACTCAAAAATATTACACGAGTTACAGTATCCCTCAGCAATATGGCAAAAAATAAAATTTACGTTGGGTGACAATATGACAGTGTAATTCAAGATGAGTGGCAACCTCTTATTTTGTATTATTCTGGTGCAATTTCAGCTTCCTACTCCAACTGGAAGAGGGTAACAAGAACAAAACATTTTACCAAACATATTTCTACTGGGAAACATTGAGCATAACTATTATCTAAACAAAAGATTACTAAATTGTGTATTTTTGCTATATAGATTCCAAAAAAAATTAGCTACCTTTGAACTTACAAACAAAAGTTTTCAAAAATTCTACAGTTAGTAAAATTATTAATCGAGCCAAACACTGACCAAGAGTTCATATAAGAACAGAAACCCTCAATGCTTTGAAGAGCTCTGTAAATTTATCTGAGATTTAAAGGAAACAGAAAAATGCAAGACTTCATTTTATAGCACCAGATATTATGTAAACAGAAATTAATTTTTTTATTTGTATTATTAACCATGTCAGACAGTAGAAACTGCTAATGCCTTGCCAACATAGTAGTACTTTGAACCTAAAGGATTCACAAATGTGTTCATCAATGCGTAAAACTATCCTATGAGCAATACAAAAGGAAGATACCTGTCTGACAAAACTGTTAGAACTATCGGAAAAACTTCCATCAGAACGCTTGGATCCACTAATGCTCCTGCTCGGCCATTTGTCCGGCTGAAAGATAAAAGAAGATTCAATAACAGACAAATCTACATAAATCTGAAGATAAAAGAAGACCTAATGATCACTAACAAAATTCACCTAGCCAAGAAATTCTTCCTGTACATCAAATAATGCGTAGAAACACAAGCTGAGATGCAGAAAGTAAACCCAGATCATATATATATATATATATATAAATTAGACACATTAATGTAAGTAATAAAATTCTCAGTGGAACTGAATACGTGTTTGCTTCACCATTGCTGAACTGGGGGTACTTCTGAATATATAAGTTGGGGAGGCACTATATGAATTATGTATTATATATATGTGTGTATATATATACACACACATAAAAATGTAAAATAATTCAATATTTTGATGTCATAACGTAAAATTAAACTGGACCTACAGGCTGGGCTTTGAAATTAATACAGACTCAATAGGGTTAAAGATTATTTATGTTAACCTATTCAAAAATTTCCTTGTGCTAAGAAAGGAAAAGGAAAAAGGAAAAGTTGACACCTTCGAAAGTAAAAAAGAATATCAACAACCAGATGAATATCAACAACCAGATGAATATCAACAACCAGATGAATATCAACAACCAGATGAATATCAACAACCAGATGAATATCAACAACCAGATGAATATCAACAACCAGATGAATATCAACAACCAGATGAATATCAACAACCAGATGAATACACTGGCCAACACATAATTTGTTGCCTCAAATGTTAGAACTGTTTCTGGGTATATTTGACCTGCTGATTCCAGAAAAGGCACCAGTTTTCTCCCAGCAGGTCTAGTTTTCGAGATATAGAACATTATGCCATATACCAGTCCTTGCCTCTGCTCGCCCATAAAACATAAGGCTATAGCTATAATTATGTAGTGCTCAATTTATTATGTGATACACTAAATAAACATAATAATACAAATACTTAAAAGAAAATGGTAGTACCTGAAACTGTACTTATATGATACCAAACAGAACAAGTTTGTTATAAAAATTTCAAGTCATTCGACACCGAAGAAGCTCCTTTTGTACGATTTCCGAGTGTGGCATCTGCCGGAACAATCGCGCATAATATTCCAGCAATAGTCTGCCATCATGTGTGCATCCCATCTTCCTTGATATCGATTTTCCATTGTTTTGATGTCTTGGTGAAATCTTTCACCTTGCTCTTCGCTGAAGTCACCAAGATTCTCTGGAAAGCGATCTAAGTGACTGTGGAGATAATGGACTTTAATGCTCATGTTGCAGCCAAGCTTGTTGAAATGAAGAAGCATATCCTCTACTAGTTGTGCATAATTGTCTGCCTTCTTGTTGCCAAGAAAATTTTTAGTTACAAGAACAAAGGAAGACCAGGCACAAGATTCGATTTCATTCATTGATGGTATGAAAAGTGGGTCATTCATAAGTTGCCTGATCTGTGGACCATCGAAGATTCCAGCCTTCAATTTTTCCATTGTAATTCCTGGTAACTTGTGTACTATGTATTCGAAGCATGAACCTTCTTTATTCAAAGCCCTGACAAATTGTTTCATCAGGCCTAGCTTTATATGTAGTGGTGGCAGTATGATCCTATCTCGTGCCACCAAAGATTCCTTGATTACATTTTGAGCTCCAACCACCATGTCTTTCCTCGAAGGCCAATCTTTTCTTGTCCAATGTTCATGCTTGGCTCTACTGTCCCAAAGACACAAAAAGCAGGGATACTTTGTGTAGCCACTTTGTTGACCAAGGAGGAAATTTACCATCTTCAAGTCTACACAAATTACCCATTGATGTTCTTTGTATTTTATCTTTTCCAGTACTAAAGAGATGGCATTGTACTCTTCTTTCATCCTGGTGGAGTGACCGATTGGAATAGAACCAAATTTGTTGCCATTATTTAAAAGCACACATTTCAGACTACGTTTTGAACTGTCGATAAAAAGACGCCACTCATCTGGGCTGTAATCCGACAGACCAATTTTCTTCAATAAGTTGCTGATGTCATTACAGAATACTAGGTTGTTGTCTTCGGTAAAGAATGGCAGCAAATCCTTTTCTCTGTTTCTATAAATTGTAATTTTCGTTCCAGGCTGAAGTGCATTCTTTTCCTTTAGTCTGGACGCAAGCAATTCAGAGGACTCTTTGGAAAGATTTAAGTCCCTGATCAGATCACTCAACTCTTTTTGGTCAAAACGTTCACTGTGTGAAGTTGATTGGAAATCACTGTCACTGCCCCCACTTTCTTCACTTTCGTCATCTTGTCCGATATTGGACATGCAAGTCTCATCGTCTGAGAGCTGAGGTAGTTCGCGAAAAGGTGGAACTGGTACAATATCCGAATGCGGAACAGGTCTCCTTGCTGAAGGTATATCAGGGTAAGACAACTTGTGACGATTATTTCGATTGATGCCTATGATATTAACCATACAAAAGTAACAGTCGTCGAAGTGGTTTATCTGTTCCCTCGAAACCATCGGTACACCAAATTTCAGGCAGCTTCTCTTTCCAATTGTCCAGTGGCGCAATTGTTCAATACAAGTTTTGCATACTGTATGAGGAGCCCATTGCTTATCTTGATCTCCAAGTTTGACACCAAAATAACCTACATATGCTCTTTTTACAAACTCAGAAATCGGTTTCCTGTTTGCTTTTAGTGTGTATTCCCCACAAATGTAGCAGAATATGTCTGGATGGTTAATGCAGCTCCGTCTGGAAGTAGCCATAACCTTAAGGATGTTCGCATCTGAGGAATTAAATGACTAACCTAAAAAATAGTAAGAACATGTAGTTATTTAATGCTCACATTCACAGATTGTTCTTGCGACCAACTCTTAATATGCCCTAAGACGACTGCGGCTGCTCTAGCTTTCAGGAGGCGGTTTATATAGGCTATAAATGCTGACTTCAGCATAATCTATTTACATAGTTCGAAACCATGAAATGCTGTATAAGCACAAATAAATTCTAAATGAGGCCATGAATTTAGTGCTGAGTAAGCTGTAGGCTACGGAATAGTTATTTCGTTGAATCAGCAATATGAATATCAACAACCAGATGAATATCAACAACCAGATGAATATCAACAACCAGATGAATATCAACAACCAGATGAATATCAACAACCAGATGAATATCAACAACCAGATGAAAATCAACAACCAGATGAAACTGATTTATGCCAGGCAGCCAGCCTAGTAAGTATTTTTACCCCTTCATCAACAACCGCATCACTGGAGTTCTTAGATCCTCAGCAAAGGCACCAAGATGAAAACAGCTAGGCAAGAAATGAGGAATCTTAGTTTATGATTTACTACACTTCTGAACTTTTTTCATCCAGGTGACTTGGGGCGTTGTAAATACCAATTTCACCTGATATTCAAAGAACTTAATTGTTTTCAAATAATGATATAATCTATATGTTATAGAGACATAATGACCAGGGGCTGGATGTGTCAGTGCACCGATTTAAAAGCTCTCGAAGGCCATTCTGTTTGGCATTGGTTGGGTGTATCACCCAGAAATCAGAGTGATATGCTTAGTAAGTGCACTTTCTCAGCATATGGCATGCTCATGCTGATTATGTTGATGTCAGCAAGACTTGAGGATGCTTTTATCTGTGAAAAATATTCAATGACATTATACTAAAAGCCACAACCCCTTCAGTGGCTCCACCGACGTGCCCAGTCTCATACATTTAGCACATCATTCATCATTATTACCGTAAAGGATTCATTCTGATCTCCCACAATACATCAAGAGATTTTTGTGTGAAATACGTTGCTAAGATATGAATTTCTTTGTCTTTCCTGTCTTCAGTACACCAACGTTTGAAAGATTCCCCTGTCGATTAATATAGGCATAATCGTAAGTGCACATTTATATATCAGCTCTTCAAGGAAGCTCCTCAGGTACACCCCACCACACAAAACAAAACCATAACTGAATAGATTAGTCTTGAACTGCAGGTGAAACAGAGGCAGAAAAAGCACAAGAAGCTCATGTTGCAGGTTGTATGACATGCTGCCTCAGAACGAAGGCCAACCACAGTAAAGCTGTAGTGTTGGACTGTGGAATTATGGGATGAAAGAACCAGATGACCCTGCTCTGCACAGCAAAGACACCTGCAGCCTGGTGCAAATGACACTGAATTACATAGCTCCCTAAAACAAGATGGACCACAAATGGCCAGGTAGTTACTGATCAGCATGATACCATGAAACATGTCAATGGTGCAGTCACATAAACTTCTTCTTCATCATAACTTCTGCCACCACATCCACTCATAAGTGCAGTCAGTGGCAAAATCATTATGGTCAAATAATGCAACTGAACACTTGTGATGACCAAACCAGCGAAATTTTTATTATGCATTGTTCAAAAAGGACACATTTGTACTTAACAAAAGGCCTCAGCACATGTTACCAGCAACTGTTTTCTGGTTCTGCCTTACTATGCTACTTTGCCAAAAAGGCAACTTTTCTACATGTACAGTGGCTGTCTCACATCAACTTGGCTGACCAACCACCAGTAGCAAACACAAGAAGCAATTCATGTTGATGTTCTTAAACTCTGCAGAAATTCACCTCTAGCATCGAAATGATTTACCAGTACAAGTTTAAGTGTTTGGTTTTTGTAATTGTATTCATAAATTTATATAGCACCACTGCAAGATAAACTCATCAGAGGCACTCCCGACCTGACAACAGAAAACCACAATCGAACAGAATGAATTTCAAGAAAAGAAGACTGCTTCTCTTTCCACAGAAAAAGATGTAAACTGACGGCATAACAAAGATAAGCATTTACACACTCAAGAGCAAACCACAACTTAATGGGTATCGAGAGGTCAGAACCATTTCCAATCTTCCCACAAATGACTACCGGCCAAGACTTATAACTGCTGTACCAGTTGTCAACTTTCATTATGTTACCACTGGTGACTCTTCTAGTCTTCTGAGCAAGGTTTACTAATGGACGAATGTTCCGTTCTTAATGATGTTTAACATCCTTAGCGCAGAGAGCGTCTCTGATGAGTTTATCTCGAAGAGGTGCTATACAAGTTTGAAATACAATTACAGTTACAATTACTTGCACTGACAGGTCAAGGCTTCATGTTTAGGATGTCATCAGTGGTAGCTTTGAACCTGCATCTTTCAACTAATGCAGCTTCCAACAAATGATGCACATTATATTCAAAAAGTTATAATGGCAATTTCATTAACTAATATGCCTCTGGGTTTGTTTCATTAACATTAATTTTATAAATTCTGAAAAGCTACACACAAATCTGAGTTGCAATAATAATAATTTTTGCCAATTTGACAAATGTCAAATTTCTGACATTATACATATAATATATAATATATATATACATTTTATATACCTAATACATATATATATATATATATAAGTTATAATATAATATCAGTCATGTCTATCCATATATACTAAATGTGACATCAGGTCATCAAGACCTGTCAGGAATATTAAGCCATTTCCACGGTGAATAAGTAACATGGTAAATTTGTTGGCTTCATGAAGGGTTTGAATCTCAGTTGATTACTTGAAATTGGCAATATAGTACTGACTCATGCAATCACAAGGTTGCAAGCTGTTCAGTTACATTTGCATACTTTGTTCTTCAGTTGAAATATCTTAAACTTCAGGGCTGCATATAATGTGATGAATGATACCAGAGGTGGATATTTTGGCCTCTGTGCCTCAGATTCCGAGTTGCTGACCTGGTGCGCTTCAAATAAATAAAAGCAGCAGATAGGGTGCATAATAATTCAACAAACTACCATGTCTGTGACCTTGATAAGATGAGCAGGAGCAATAACCGGGCAAAAAAACAGGCCAATTCTATTCAACGCAAGTCTCAATGCCGTTTTCCAATGTTTAGTATTCCATCACCCAAGAGGAGCCTTTTGCTGCGGACTGGATCTTAAGTCTAAGAGTCTAGAGAGATGTTTAATCTCTAACTCGTGCTAGCAGAGGTAAAGAAAGCCTGAAGACTGATAAGATAAACTCACCGTCACTAGTAAAAGTAAGCCATAAGCTGTTTATTTTATCTACCAAATGGAATTACTGCCTTAGTCAGCCACGGCTAATGCTGTTTGCCTTTTTACTTCTGCTAATATCAATCACTGTCTTAGATGTTTGTTTAGGAACCAGAACTGTAAACAGGATGCATTCTGTTCCTGTGAGTATGCTCTTTACAGTAAGGCAAGGTCAGGTATACACGTTGTTTGTGCCTCTTGTAATAAACATTTAGCATTCACAGATGCTACGCAATTTTTTTGCCATTTGTCAAGTGTTACAGATGGAGCAGTTGGCTAAAAGCAACTTAGATTAGTACACTGCCACTCTTAATGCTGTATTTCAAGCAGCATTCAACTACCATTCAAGAGCACAAAATATATTTTGGCATACCTGACATACTTTTATTGCAGGCTTTAAGTCAACCTTGGAATGATGGAGCTTTTGGCTAAAGCACTAGACAAGTTAATTAACCAGTATTAATTAGTTCAGTAAATACAAGTAAAGTCAAATTCAAACCACAGAGAATCCATTACAACCAGCAACGAATTAAGCCAATATGTAATGCTAAGATGAAAAAGGATTGGTTTTCCAGTGGAAGTGAACTTGAGTCAGACATTGTGCAAAACACGGAACGTTGAGGACCAATAGGAAAATCCCAGAAAGCTGTCAGATATGCCTGCAGCAAAATATTGGTGTGGCATGACAGAAAGAACTGCACAGACACTTTAAGATGATAAAAGGAACAAATACCACATCACATGCATAGGATCACAACGTGTGCTTGTGAAGAACATGACGAAAAAGTAACATGCTAAACCCAGGTCGTTGATAGTTGACAACTGGTGACGATAGGTCATCAACAAATCTCTTGCCTCTGTCTTTAAAACATCTCTGCTGCTTTTGATACCACAGACCATGAAATCTTTATCAAATCCCTCTCCTCAGAATTCAAAATCTCTGATACTAGCCTGACTGTAAGTATTTTGCACCATTCAGCAAAAAGAATTTGTTTCAAATTGGGAATATATTATATAAAACATTACATTCTAGCCAACCACAATACTTAAAATCAGTCCTCACTCCCCAGACTTATAATTATTCAACCAGGTCTTGTGATTGTCTTTCTCTTGTTGAGTATCTATAGCTATTAGCTTTGATTTGATCTCAAGAAGAAAAGACATCAATACTACTAGAGCTGAATCTCCTGTGTGAGATGGTGTCACCTTGCTGATGATAACCAAAGAAATTTAGACAAGATATCCTAATTTCCATAATATTCCTGACACAAAGGTAGTCAAATTAAATTGTAATATGTCGCATTCTGATTAACCAGCTGTGACATCCAAATTTTCCTACTTTCTCAAACTAATGTTAGCTTTATGCACAGGCACTCATATAGCGCTCAGTTACCTACCAAGAAAACCTGTGACTGGACAATAACAGATGCAAAATACATATAAGAAAACAGTTTTGCAATATTAGGGTTTAAATTACAGAGTTTTTAATGCACTCTGTCCTTTTTTGTTAAACAATAATTAATGTTCATGTTACGTCATGTTTACCTAGTATACTGGGGAATAGGATACATAACAGCACTGAAAAATTGAGACCAAGCTGAATCATGAGTTCAAGAATGTTGGCAGAAGTTCAGGCAGCTGTTTTGGATTAAGCATTGCAAGAACGTTGTTGCGCCCCGTTCTTGATTATTTTATGGTAAGGTAATGATTGCACATTTATTACAAATTAGATCTCAAAGGCTGAGAGATCTGTGTGCAATGGCAAAAGCATAGCAAGCAATCAAACAGCTTGTAACCCTTTCCACATGGTTTGGTCAGAGCAAATTGGCCAGCTCATCTGGAACACTAGAGTTCTGTTTACATCAAGCTAAGTAACAAAATTCCATCTGCATTAGCTTTGAGAACAGTTAAAGCTCCAAATTGTTTGTACAAAAATTCAAGCCACACCAGAGCAAAGATGTGTCACTTTTGGAAGAATTTACAGGTCTAACTTAGTCTAATCTGGAGACTTCTACAGCACTGTTAGCATAACATATAATCTGCCGATCAACGGTAAATTATGGAGCCAGCAGTTCATCATGTAATGTTTGACTCTACTATTGGACAGGAGGTCTTTACCAACCCAGACTATGGAGACTCACTGGCACAGATGGCAGAAGCATTACTCCTGGTGCTGGAAGTTATAGGCAGAGAGGCCAAGGCCTTCAGCCAGGAAATCAGTTAGGACAAGAACAAGATCGAGATCACCATGGACTGAATGGACTACCCCTGGCCAGCTGCTGTCAACGGCTGCAAGTGAAGTGCTGGAAGTAGGGGACATACTCACACACCTTTACATCCAAACAGTACCCAGTGGATCCAGCAAACAGGAAATCCAGCGCTGAATCACTACACCCAGGTCTTGCTTGGTTTTCCTGGGCTACACCATTTGGGGCACCACAACTGAGCTGAACACCAAGCTGTAGCTCTATAAACTGTGCTTGTCATTACTCCTCTACAGTTGTGTGACCTGGATGACCACTGGGGCCCTAAATAAGAAGATTGTCACTCTTGGACAAGTGGTGCCTCAGGATTCCCTACAAGGACAATATCGGCAAGACGGCACTCAGGAGAACAGCAACAGTATCATTATCTTCCACAGTCCAGAAAAGAAAACTGAACTTTTTCCGGTATGGGCAGACTCTAGAAAACAAGGTTTACCACACAGCCCTGTGGACTGCAATGAAATGAGATGAGAAAGTTGAAATGCCTTGAAATCTCTTTGATAGCAGGTTGGTGGCATCTGTGATGTTCAGAAGGAGATCTCTGCAGACAACACTCAACAGGATGATCTGGCAACACATCACAGGTTGATGCACAGGTTCCTGTGAAAGCCATTTCTACTTTATTTAAGTTTGTTGCTGTCGTTGGTTGTTGTGTGGTATGACACTCTTTGAGACCAACATGACTAGCAAACTACTAGAAGCAAAATACTCGGACATACACAACATCACAAGTCAAAGGAAGAGACCAAGAAGTTCCATCCTAAGTCACTGGAGTAACACAGAGTTTGAGAATACACTGGCAGATGTAGGCGAACTTGTGGAGTTAGAGAAACCTGCATGTTTTGAACCAGATCTACTCTATATCTGAAAAAAGAGGAAGTAATTCACATATAAGGTAGACAACGAACCTATTCAGAGAGGCAAAGAGAAATTCAAAGTGAACTTTTACTTTGCTGTCCTGGATACAGGTATGCAAAAGGTTGAAGAAAGTTTCATGGTGATGCAACAAATTAGTTCAACGTTTGGCTTCCTACATGACATTTATAGCTTGCAGAATACAACATCACGGCAAATTATGGAACACTGTTTTAAATCAGAGCAAGCTTTGCATCATGGAGACTCCAAAGATGTTGAAGAATTCGACCTGTGCAGTAAACTGCATGTAAATGCAAGACGAGTTGCAAAGTATGTGCATTTCTCCACGATACGTACAGAACTTCATACATATAAAACACTGATAACCTGACAGAGTGTGCCCAACACAGTTACTGCTTTCAGAATCTTACACTGGCTGTTCTGCAGCCAGAGATGACTACACTGTTACTGCAAAAGTGATTTTTTATTTATCTGATTATCCTCATTGAATGTCTAAAGGTAAGATTATAACTTTAGAGAAAATGCAGTTTTTATTAATATGCAAATTCTGCCATAATGTATGCATTTATTGAAAGTTAAGGGGTGGGGCATCCAATGGGTCGTCCAAAACACCTTGGCACTGGCCACGTCGGCAAGGATCCTTTTAAAAGTTTGTTGTTCTTGTATTCAAAGTGCTTCATGGTCTAGCACCGAGCTACCTTGCAGTCCACTCACAGTTAATCCTACCAGATCAAACCTACAATCAGCTTCCTCTGGCATGTTTTCTGTCCCATCATTCCAAGGAAAGACTTGCTGTTTCTATGGCTTTTTGCATGCATTTCGGTATTCATGAAATTCACTACCAACAACGTAGTGGGTCCTTCCTCTTTCTCTTATATTAAGTCATTACAGCAACAGGAAGAGTTTTTCAGCTTCCAATGCTTCTGAGGTGAATTCATTAATTAATGTCGTATAAATGTCTGGTTATATACAATAAAATCACTGTTTTGTAAGATTCAGCTGTTTTCATATTACTGCAATGTTTTATGTGATTCAGCTGCATACATACTCACTTTGAACTTTGATATGTACCTGTGTAGAGGCATGAAAGTTTAAAGTTCAAAGCAAGTATGTGTTGAGCTCAAAGCATTTATACCGGGTCTTTTAAGAACCTCTTTGAGGCTCTCTACAAGGTCTCTCTCCATCTGATATCCATGCGCAGCATCTCTGAGAGGTTCTTCAAAAGGCACAGCATAAATACTTTGATTATATATATATATATATATATATATATATATATATATATATATATATATATATATATATATATATATATATATATATATATATATATATATATATATATATATATATATATATATATATATATATATATATATATATATATATATATATATATATATATATATATATATATATATATATATATATATATATATACACACACATTAACTGGTAAGAGGTTCTCAAAATCATAACCTACACAACCAGAGGTTAAAACTTTGCTTTGGTTCATGTAATAAATTGGCCCAAAACACCTGTAAAAACATTTAATGACGTGGTGGTGATAACTGGATGATTTGACATGGAATGACCGTACTGTACATGTCATTACTGTTGGATAGTTTCCCTTTAATGAACAGAAAGACAGGAGAATTGCAAACTGCAAACTGACTCTCTGTGACTGACGACTTGATACAAAGAACATCTAACAGAAGTTTGTCAGTCAAATTTGTGTGGACTAACAAGTAAATGCAGGAATTCAGCATTGAATGGATACAGGATGTCATTGCGTGCCATCCAAGACTGCACATCTCCAAAACCAGACACAGGCCTTTGGAGATGGCAGCAGTTACAGTACCGTCAAATTAGAATGAGTGACCCATGCAAGCAATAACCCTAAGACAGACCAGCACATAATGTGCCAAAAGGGTTGATATACTCTGCTGTGAACAAGAGGGGCCAAGAATAAAACCCTTTGATACATAGGAGCTTAATAAACTAGGTGCCAAAGAGAGAGCTCTGACTGGTGTGAATTTGCTGAGTGCAAATGACTCCAAACAGTGTTTACAAGAGGGATGGATAACATGATCAAATATAACAAATCCAGCAACGAGGTTGATGAGAATGACAGGATCACATTTCCTTTGTGGACAGAAGAAATTTATAAGTTAATGAAGATAATAAAGCTATCTTCTTTAGCATAATAAAGGGTGCTAATGAATTATCTCCATTATTTTGATAATATCAATTCAAATCCTTTCTTCCTCTTTTGTCCAATCTTGTTATGTCATTTTTATGTTATCCATCCAGAGCAGTCTTGGTCTACTTTACTTTCCTTTCCTTTAAATCTTGCATATACGAGTAACGATTTGTTTGGGATCCGGTCATCACGTTTCCCTTCTACACAACCTGATTATCTGAGACTTCACTGTATGACTTTATCTAGCAGAGTTGTTCTTTTATCCACATGCTCTCAGATTTCTTTGTTTCAGATAATTCATGCCAGTCCTGAGATTCCTGCAACTTTCATCAGCCAACTCATTTCTGTTCTAAGCATTCTTTTCTTGCCATGCCTTCTCAGTCTGCAGCATTCAGAAAGACGGTTCTATCACTGCCTTGTACATTTTTGCCTGTTTTCTTCGTAATCTCTTTTCTTCTCCACTGTTAATACTGGCATGTAGTAAGTGTGCCATTACCGGACCTAATCGTAAATTTAATTAAATACATTTAATATCGCAAAATATCTGATTACATAACAGTTCTAATAACAGCCTGTAAATGTAACTGCAAATGTACACGGTTTTTTAAAGCGACCGTATGACCTCGACCCTGCTCATATTTCAGTGAACTGATCGGGTGAGATCCTTCACCACCCTGCCCGTTTTTGAATGGAGTGCAGTGCTCACCTGTTGGGAGATACCAAAAGAGGAATCTGTATCCGAAAGTCGTGACGATGAGAAGAGTCGAGCCATATCTGTCTGGCACACTGATCCCTCCCTCCAGGGGACCGGATCTAGGCCTCAAAGGATTTAAAGATCTGCAAGCCTAGTAGCGTACTACTGTTGGCGAGACTTCACACACAAAGACTAGCATCTCTAATGAAATGACGCCTCCGCATGAACGCAGGATCGACCAATAACAATGCAAACGATCAGCAGCACCCGGTCGTCTATAGCCGTTCCCTTCTGGCACAGACGGAGAATCTTTCTCAATCTCTCGTTCCTTCCACCGCAGAATTTGCGCTGTCCATAGATTTTACTGTCCTTCTCTCGGCGTCGACTATCCTTGCGATGGCGTCGGCAACAATTCCAAATACCATTCGAATAATGTTATCCGTAGAACTGGAAGGTTCGCTGCTACCGGTAATTACCTCGAGGCAGACAGAGCACCCGACTTTCCCGACTGAAAATTATAATAATTTAATAAAGCACAAACTGCCATGCAGCGCCATTACCCACGACAAACCGTACGTCGATCGCCCTTCTCATGCAGTCGATATACAACGTGTCCCGGACCACGATAAATGCACTATCGACCGTCGGGAATTTCGGAACGTGCGTCACCATGAACTTTCACGATTTACTGATAAATTACTCGTGACATCCGAATTTTGCATTGTTTTATAGACGAAAAACTTGATACGTAGGCTACTTACTCCTGCCTGTCTGTCTGTCTGTCTGTCTGTCTGTCTGTCTGTCTGTCTGTCTGTCTGTCTGTCTGTCTGTCTCTGTCTCTCTCTCACCGCCGTCCACTCATGACTGAAAACCGAACTTTTCAAGCTGTCCCATCCTGCTACAGCTCCTGAACCACACCACCCACGGCCACAATCACCAACAGCGATTTCCACAGTAGCACCTTGTTGTCTTCCCGATATGACCTGGCACTGGCAATTTCGATATGACCTGGCACCAGCTGAGTGGAACTCTTTACCTGAATCTGTTCGAAGATGCTCTTCAATAGATAAATTTAAATTAAAACTTAAGACTCGTTTATTCTCTCAGTACTATAACTAATTATTATGTTGTAACGCGTCCTTTGAGTAAGACATTGTTTTATTAAGGCGCGTTATAAATATAAGTTGTATTGTATTGTATTGTATTGGTACTGACCAAAGAACTCGGCTCTTGCGGACTTGATTTGATATAGCGCCAGCGTTTAAGCTGGTCTCTCTGACGCAGCATTTGTGTGACGTTGAGAAATTTCAAAGATTTACATTTACATTACATTCACAACATGCAGCATTAGATGTATCAACATCCACTCTCCACCTCAATACGCTTGTGATTTAATAAAGTTACTTACAACAGCTCAGAGTGCATAAAATCGCAGGTTAACACGATTACGTCATATTTAGCAGAAGCTTCCATTGGCACAGAAGTGTCATGCTAAATCTTATAATCACATCAGCTAATCAAATATTCTATGCCAACATCTAGTGGGGAATTTGAACAGTCGCCTTAGAAGTTATTACTTAGCATAAGTTAACAGGCTAGTCAATTCCAAGGGTCAGTGCTATGTGACAGAATGGCAGCCTGAACAAGATAAGCACGCTGAACAATAACGTCTTGAGTCGAGAACGCAAAGACGCTAAGGACCCAGCAGAGCTAACAAACAGATCGATTGTATAAGTGTATTCCATGGACCTTATCCCAGCAACGGTAAAAACCATGCCACCAAGAATAGTATTCATTCGAGGCTCGGCAAGTAAAAGACAAGTAGACAACACAGTTGAATAAATACAGGCATGGGGGTCGGATTTAGTGGGGGAGGCCATGGTTTCGTCGTCGGCTGTGTTGGAAAAGAAGAATCAAACTATAGGGCTAAGATATAACGCGAAAACTTAAAATTATGCAAGGAAAATAGCACATATGACGATTTTTGCGGTTTCGTTCAGTTTAAAAAGGACACAGACCTACTGTTACGACACTTATCTGACCCATCATACGAACTCACCAGCACTTCATCACTTGCAATTTCTTCGCAGGTCTTTCGCTCACAACTGAAATTACCCCTTTTCCACAAACCCTCTCCTGATTCTTCCTCTTCCCCTTATCTCACTTTTAGGTTCAATTCCAAACACCATCCATCATAGCTGTCTAACTGCCTGCCTGACTCTTGGATCTTGACATGGAACCGAACCCTTCCTACCTATTGATTTTGTTTTGACTTAGAGCCTGCGAGTTCCCGCGACGTAGCTTTCGTTTGAGCGCTGTAGAAATCTCGAGCTTGCGATTACGATAGATGCTGTCTTTCTGTCTCAATATGATATTTCCATTAGTGCAAACATGTAGGTGTGTGTGCATTACAGTACCTAGCCAGTTAAGCCAGTATCCCAAATCTTGATTCTTAATATATAGTATCAGCTTATATAGTGGCATTATGCATGCATACATATATGCATATATATATATATATATAATACATTCTTACTTGCGTCTTTGGAGTAGATCACGAGGCAAATTGCCGTTGACCTTTGAACCCTTAACCTTAAAGGCCCCCATAGGGCCTATCAAGGAAAAAGGAAATGCAGATAAGCAAATTTCGCGTTATATCTTAGCTCTATAGGCCAATACACTAAATTGGAGTGACGATTGTGTTTTGTACAGAAATCTCTCAACTTCATGGGGGCGTCGCCGTCTGACCCTCGGCCAGAGGTTTTGCCGAGGACCACAATGGGGCTGTGCCCAAACCCCGTGTAGGCTTGAGTTCCGCGCTGGCCATGTCGCCCCATTTTGGAATCCTGGATCTACCTTAGCTGAAGCATATTTTGAACGTGTACTGCGGTTGACTTGAAAGCAATGAGAAAGAGCAAAGCACAATAGTAAACTAGTGTTAAAGCTATAGAGGTAACTCTTTCTCTGTGTACAGCCGAGAAAGATGAATTAGCAGAATTCTGCAGGGAATTGGCAATTTGTAGTTAGCAGGACTTCGCTGAGTTCATTCAAGTTCGACGATCAGTCGGCCAGGGATTAGATTGGTCGACTACAATACCAGTGTCCAGACGAGCCCCATTTCCATGCATGGAGGCTGAATGCGATAAAGTGAGCGCGCAGCCACCAGGCCTTTGTAGCCCCTATTTGGCGAATATATGACAAGGCGTGGAGCAGCGCGTGGAAAGCTATTGCTGCTGTTTGCTGCAAGCCGCTGCTTGCTGCTGCTGCTGCTGCGATAAATAAATTGCTATTCAGCTTGCGAGAATCGATCCCAATTTGAATACTACTAATGTATTTTCCATGACCACAACAAATTTCTTCCCGTAGTCGGCATATCAGCTGCTCGCAGGCTGTCCTGCCAGACTAGATGCACCTTGGCCCTATAGAGTAGTTATCACAAAATGTTACACATTATATATATATATATATATATATATATATTGGTGCTACTTTGTTCCTCCTGAATAGCTTAGTACGCTTGCTTATGTAAGCCTATATTATATGCATATCATAAAATATGCATGCACGTAGAATGACGTATATGTAATCAGTCCTTATTCCCCAGTCTTTTCACTATTCAGCTAGGTCATCTGATTGCCCTTCACCGATTGGGCCAAAGAACTGTTCTTGGTGAACTAGATTTTCGATTGCTGGGACCAAATTTTGGAATTCTCTCCCTGCATCTCTTCATCATCCTCAATTTCTTATGTCGTTTCGACTCAGCTCGGCTCATCTTGCCTTTTTCAGCTGGCCTATACACTGCCTCTGTGACCTTTCCCGGTATTGTGTTGCGGTCTCGAACTGAGCATAACTTCGTGGGGCGAGGGCGACTCCAGCCCAGTTCTCTGCCGAAACCACCCACGTCGCTGTCCCTTCTTCTTTAAACGTAAATGTCCGTCCCGTGCCATCTCTTCTTGTAGTGTCCGTTCTCTCCAAGAAATGTTTAGTAACTACCGCTTCCTTATGGAGTCGACACTGTAAAGCTCTGTCTCGGGATCCGACTCGACCTCTTCCACGGTCGCCGGTTGGGCAACGTCCTTGGGATGGCCTTCTCTCAGAACAGGGTTCGTTCCTTCACCAGCAATAGTCGTGTCCTTTTTGTGTGCCTTCACTACTACGGGCTTTCTCTTCACCACCATTCTAGATCTCGCAACTCTGGAGCTACCGTCATTAATCGGAGACACAAGTCGTTCTTCTAGTTCCTGGGACAGAGGCGTCTTACTAGATATCTCTATGTCTTTACGCCCTAAGCACACGGGTATCGGGCAACGCATCTTCCCATTGTCTCTCGCTCCATTTCCGTGTGTAGGACTCACAGCCTCAAACCTGTACGTGTCATGCAACGCAACTGACGAATTAAATTCTCGCACCCAGACTCTGCCCTGATAGTTCTCAACCAAAACACAGTTAATAAACTCTGCTTCCAAAAGACACCGGTAGGGTCTCCATGAAACTCTTCCAGTGAAGGTCCTCCTCTCTATAACTTTGGCTATTTGCATACAAACTTTCGTCCTACGCACAAGAGAGTCCGACCAGGCGCTTCAGTCAGTTCTCCGAGCTGTGCGTTGTGACAAGCCTATTGTGAAGTCGATATCAACCGTTTCCACTCCTGTAAGGCCTATACTTGGAAAACCCGATCCGGATTCTGACATAGGCCCTATTGGTTATTTTGTTGGTCTTATTTAATCTTTCCTTTATCTGGCCACCTTTTGGGTGCGAACTCTCGTAGTCTTCACATTAGAACACTGACTCGCTGTATCTTCCCAGTATCTGTTCCCGCACTGTGTGAATTTCACAATATTCTATGTTTTATGAATTAGGTCCACTGACAATAGGGCCATGACAATCTTAATTCCCAGGTCATAAGTCTTAAACGAAAAGTTCATATCGGAAGTACAGTTTTAACTTCTATGTAGCGTATTACAATAAATCGTTTTTACACCAAATTATTGACAAATTATCATTTTTAAAAGGCTGGAGGTTGACAAAATTAAGCACCCTAGTGGGTCGCTTACGATGCTCCCCAGACTCCATTGTCGGCTTCGCGCCCCTTCGCCCTCTGGCACCTTATATCGTATCTTAAACCTCACATTCTAAATTCGAGCCCTAGTCCAAATCCAACAAATCCAAACCTGCGCGCACAAATATTATATAAAACGTAAATTTAAATGTAGGCCTACACGTTTTTCTATAGCGACCGTAAATTTAAGTGTACACGTTTTCTATAGCGACCGTATGGCCTCGACCCTGGTCGTTTTCAATGAATTTATCGGTGGAGGTCCTTCTCCACCGCTTCCCATCTGAATGGGTGCCACGCCAGTTAATCTAATCATACAAAACTCGAGATTTCTGCACAAGGTCTCCGTGTAAGCCTACGGACCGTAATGCATGCTGTGATTCTGTTAGATCTTCTAAAATGTTATTAGGCCTACTAATAATAACGCAGCAGAGAATTTATGAGTTATTATAGACGATGATGTTAAAACAAAACTGTTAGGCCTAAGCACCCACCAAGAACTCACCAAAACTTCACCACTTCCATTTTTCGCGCAGGTCTTTCACTCAAAACTGAAAACACTCCTCTTCCACAAATCCTATCCTGATTCTTCCTCTTCTCCTTACCTCACTTTACGGTTCAATTACAAACACCATCCACTGTAGCCATCTGACTGTCTGCCTGCCTGACTCTTCGATCTTGACCTGGAACTTAGCCCTTCCCACCTATTGATTTTGTTTTGATTAAGCGCCTGTGAATAAACTGATTCCTGCGACTGAACTTTCGTTGGGCGTTGTAGAAACCTTGAGTTTACGACTACGATTACGACCTACCAAACCCCGCAACCTCCTAACTATAATTAGGCCTATGGGTCTCGATGCTCCTTCCAACCTCGACCGGGAATTCGACCGAGTTTACCGGTGTATTGTGTTTATCCCATCGCAGCTTCTAAGTGCGATCGAGTAAAGAGGTCAGAGAAACTTACTTAGATAACCACGCAGGCAGCGTCGCTCAGGTGTGCGGCCGTGTGTCTCTTAAAGCAGGTGTAATCCGAGTGAATGTGGGTCGGGCTTACCTGGCAAAATGGCAGCAGGCCTAGATGGCTGTCGGATGTGGTCGTAGTTTGGTTTGCTAAAATATCAATTAAGGACAAAAAATATTATGCGATTGTGTTTAGAAATCGCACCTTGAGCTTTCTGCAGAAGTCCTAAGGAAACTACTGTCTTTGCTGGATTATCTTGCCACAGGTGAGCACAACTTAGATTGCCATTGTTGACGATCGGCGCAGGTGTTGACAGAATGATCAGTGTGAACCAGGTGACTGCGGTGTTTTGCGTTGCCAACTTGCCATATTTCAAGAACTTCTCAACCGTTTCGAAAATGTGCCTTCAGTTATAGGTTAAATGTTTGACGCGGCCGATATTATTTGGTCAAGTTTTGGAATGTTTCTGCGGCCTCTGCCAATAGGAGTCGCGTTTCGTCAAGGTAACCAGCGCCGCATCTCACCTGCATGGTGTCAAATCGCTCATCCTAGAACCTGCTTTCAAAAGATTCCTTCATTGCATAAGAATCAGAAATCGCTGAAACTGATACAAGAGGTGTTAATGAAGATGAAGAATGCAGTACGTGCAGTGGCTGATCCAGGATTGCTGCACAGGGGTGGGAGCAAGGGCATTTCTAGAGGGAAGCCACATTCTGGCAGTCCACCATGCACGGGTCTGATCTGAGGGGCGTTGATATATAACCTAGAGGGTCCTGCGCCTATAGCTAAATCCGCTACTGAGTTCATGCTGCATTTCCAGACATGTACCCAAGTCCAAGTTGTTTAAGCCCAAGTCGTGAATTCCAGGTTCGAGTCCTTAACCTCCAAGCCTGAGTCCAGATTTGAGTCCAGACTTTATTTTCATGTTAGCTGAATCCAAGTCTCAGTACTTTGCCATCTAGTCCCTCTCCTTCAAGTCCTATATCTGTGAGACCAAGTCAGAGTTTGAATCCTTGTTCGTCAAGTCCAAGTCAGAGCCTTTGATCTCTGAGGCCAGGAGTTCTTCTCCTTCAATTCCAAGTCCAAGTTTGAGTCCTTCTCCTTCAAGTAAGAGTTGACTCCTTAATTTCTGAGTCCAAGTCCCAATACCAGAATTGGAACACTACCAGGCAGTCACTATTTCTGCAGAAATTATGTAATTTGTGCTTCAATTACGTTTTAATAAAAATATTACACTTACTTGCCATGTCTAGCTTGTCAGAACACATGGTAGCTGACTGCTCATCACCCTAGTCTCATATTTGTTCATTTTAAGTCGTTGATTGTGTTGAGAAAATCATCTTCTTAAGCTTGGTTCATGAATTCCATATTAATCTCAATATTTAACTTCAGTCTTGGAGTTTACTGTTGTGGAAAGGTTGGAACCTGATTTAAGCTTGGTTCATGAATTATGAAACAAGTTCATGAAACTTGGAGGTACATAATCATATATATATATATATATATATATATATATATATATATATATATATATATATATATATATATATATATATATATATATATATATATATATATATATATATATATATATATATATATATATATATATATATATATATATATATATATATATATATATATAAAGGTGTTCTCCTATACACACTCCTCAGAATATTGGTTGCGAGGTTGAAAGATCACTGACCTGAGATGTGAGTGTGACCACAGCAATCCAACGTCAAGACGCCCTTTTTAACCGTCTAACTTATGTTGGTACTCATTTACCAACCAGAATGGATGTAGAGGTAATTGGCTGCCAGGTGGTGTGCTTTTCCATGGACAATCCCAGTACTAACCAGGCTCAGCTGTACATAACTTCACTCTACCTGCCATCAAATCAACAACACCATGCATACATAAATTTGTGTATCTACTTACATGTAATACATACACACAAACATATAGTACACACACAGTACATAAATACATACATACATATGTATGTACATACATACATACATATATGCATGCATAGTATGCCACACATACTACAAATGAAAGTTGTAAGGCAGTGTAATGGCAGGCTGGAATCAGTCAGTGAACAGATTAGAAGGTACTTTTCCAAATCCTATAGCAGGGTGCTGGTGTAGGGTTCAATTTCTTAAGTCCTGAGCTGGCAAAAGCAACCTGCAAAGTTGCAGACTGTGGGCCTGTATATTTCAGGACTTTTGTTTACTTCAAAGCTTATGCTGGTACCAAGCTTGTTGTCAGAAGTAAGCTTGCGCAAACAAAGTGTCAAATTTTGTGACGTAGAATCCATTAAGTAGGCCATCAGATCACAAAACAAGATTGCTACTGTTTAGATCACCACATTATAATTGTTAATGATCAGATTAACATTTTACAGCTACTATAGTTACTATCACTACTGCTACTATTACTGCTGCATTTGAATGACCTGTTGAAGTGTACCATGACTTCACGTAATTACTGTATTGACTAAACAAGTGTAATAATGTTCAGGAAACATTTTCTACCGATCTCAAGATGTTCCTCTTTGGAGACCATTAGGTAGCCGTGCTGCAGCACCTTTGTGAGTTACTTAAAAGTGCTATACAAGTTTACTGATACATACATACACACATACATACACAAAAATTTGTGTTTTGTTGCAGTACTTGAGCAAGCATGAATAATAAGCCTCAAGCAGGTGGTGTTGCAGTGGACAGCGATGCTTTGGCAAGAGCAAGGTACTTTGCCTACGCTCAAAGGCGGACAATGCCACCGCGATGTAATCCGTTTGGAATACTCGTCCTTGTGCTTTCGCTTGGAATGATCTTCATAGGGCTGACAATGACCATCATTGCCAATTGGCCAGGTGCCACATCTATCGGGGAAAACCCTCTTAAGGTGGCTGGACCAGTGTTACTCGCGGTTGGAGGAGGCATCTTCATTCTTGGCATTGTCCTTATTGTACTGCTTAACGCGCGTGAGCAAGCCAAGTGGGAAAGCAAGCTGACCAACCTTGCTGCCAACAGACTGTAAGTACCTGCTAAAACCAATGCTTTTGGTTTTAGTTATGTTTTGTTTGTTCATGGCGTTACAAGTGTCATGTTCGAGAAGACTGACTCTGACTCTGACTGGCTTCAAAACTAAGTTTAGAATGAATTTAATCAATATTGCTATTTGGTTTTATTATATTCATTCTTTTCAAAAACTGATGTTCAGAAGTGATTTTCAGTTTTAAGCTGAATGTTCATCCATCCATCCATCCTTCCATTCATCCATCCATCCATTCCTATATCCATCCATCGATACATCCATCCAGTCATCCATCCATCCATCCATTCATCCTTCTATCCATCCATCCGTCCATTGGATTTCCTCCTGCATTGATTTTTAATAATTTTGCGTCTGTTTTCCTTTGAACTGTTGTAATTGCAAGCACCAGCACTTCTAGCCCTTCTTTACAGCTTCTTTCTGATGATGAGCACAAACTTGGGAATTCTGTAACATGAAGTCAACAAATTTATATGAAATAAGACAGTCAACTGGAAGCAGTGAATTCTTATGAAACAGTGCAGTGGCAGACATCATACGTATAAAGACAGATGCTTGGAAATGGGTGCCATTTTGATTTCGTTTTTAATGTGAAGCCTAGTTGAAAGAAACAAAGTACTGCTACATACTTTATTTGGGTGACGAAATAAACTTTTAAATGTCATTTCAGGTTTGTTTTTCTCAGAATTAAAACCACAGATAATATGACTAGTGACCTTATTTCTTTTGCAGATTTGGGCTTTTGTCGTTTTTAGCTTATGACATGCTGGATTTGGCCTGAAATGTTGTCCTGGTGGCAGTTCATTAAGCTGTATGTTCTACTTAGTACTGGTATCTTGGGTGAACTGACCTGCAATTGACCTCATGTGCATGACTTTACTGAGCACTGTTTCTTAAATGAGTTGATTTTCCTGACACAGCTGCTTCTGTGGTGCTGAGGGGCACAGGTTTCACACTTTGCATTATGTTCATACCTGGGAATGTTTCACAGCTGTTTCGCAATTGTCTGCAACTCTAATGCCTGTTTTCCTTCTCCCGCAGTAAAAAAGTGCACACAATGAATAAGCTATTAAATTTTGCTTTCCAGGTTTGGCCTAAAATGTTTCGAAGTAAATTATTTTCTGTGAAGACTTCTTGTTACAATATGAGTATTTGAAATTCACGGAATTTGTTTTTATTTCAGTGGCAGTTCAAGTAGAGAGAATTTGGTCACACGGCAAGTACCAGTCGCTACCGAAGACAGAGCCTACAGGAGACCAGGAGAAGGTGGTGGCTCAACTGGAGGCAAGAACGGAGGTCTGAGAGATGACCCAAGCAGCAGCCGTAGTTCAAGCGCCTATGCAATGAAAGGGCGTTACAGTTCTTCCGCAGTAGAGATGATGCCTGATCCAACTCTAAAACCTAACAGCACTGGAAAATTTCCAAGTGGTAGCGTTGAATCCGTTGACAGGGTTCCTGATCCAATGAGAATTCAGAAGAAGAGGAACACTTCACGAAAGAGTGAGAGCTCCAATGGATCAGTCAACCAGTCGTACAGCTCAGGGGCTGGAGAGGCAGACCTTGGTGTTCCTGGGATGTTGTTGCCTTCTCGCTCGTCGCAGCCAACTGGCCATGCAAATGCTTATTCAAATGATGTCTATGAGAGTGAAGGGAGAGACTTTGAAGCACAGGTGAAGATGAAAGACATGACAGATGCAGCCCCGCGTCGCCCTGGTAAGTCTTCAAAAGATATCAGAGGGCAGCAGCGTCCAGCTGGAGTGTCAGATCCAATTCGAGATGCTATTGCACGTGGAACTGCCCAGATCTACCCTCCAGATCAGCAACAGCTGCGAGTGCACATCAAGGCACAACCGGGAACCGCCGTTCACATCACTCCATCTGCTACACCTCCATTGTCACGCCTTTCACATCAGCGTCCAGGGAGACAGTCACTGAATACATCAGGAGAAACAGAAATCTAAAGCCCACAAATGCTAAGAAAACCAAATTTATATATGACAAGATACTGTGTATTCTTCCTTGGATAAAGAGCCTAAAACTTGGAAGAGGAAGAAATTTCACAAGACAGAAACTGGGTGTTTATTTTGGGTTTATTTATCACCCTTTCTGACTGCAAAGGGATGGATGTCAACCTGACTCATGTTAGCACTGTTTGTATTGTGTCATATTTTAACAGTTTACAATATTCAGTCTGAAGTTCTGCCAGTTCATTTATAAAATTTTGAGACACAGACCGAAGTGATGTGGAAGGCAAGTTCCATTTAACAACTCTAGAGTGGGCTTTGAAGGAAGATGGGATACAACTGGAAAATGTTCTTTCTGGCAGTCCTGTGTCAGTTTTAATGTCTGCAGCTGTCTGCCCCAAGCTGCAGCTGAAGTTTAGAGTAACAGTTGTATTAATGAATATCAGTTAGTACAGATGTGTCGATGTTAATAGAAGCTCTAGTTAAAGGACACAAATTATTGCATTTACCTGAGGTTAATACTCGCCTGAAAAATTCAGCTGAATTGTATGTCTGCGTGTTATATACTGCAAATGCTTTTTTGCATTAGTTCCTGTGATTACTGATTTTCTTATTGTTATGAAACCACAGTGATCATTTTAGGTTAGAATATGTACCAGAGGATGAGAGGCATACATGGGTTAGTAGCTTGCCACTTGCAGCTAAATCTGGTATTGATTCTGATATGAACCATGTGGATTCAAGATCTGAATCTTAAAGCTGAAGGTTCATAATGCTACCAACTGTCTATATAGTGTTATTTATCTGAAGATGAACATCATACTCACTGATTGCATTTTAGATATTCTTTGTATATATATTTTGGTTGTTTTCATTTTGTTACAGTGTGTTAACTAGCAACACAGTTCTTCATGAAATACTCTTTCTGATGAATCTCGATTGTTTAATATCCAAATTTTAAGAAAAACATTTTTATGACTGTTCTGTTTTGACTTGGCTATGTGTGGAAATGTTTTTAGAGTTCTAAATGGACAGTTATGTTTTAAAAAGTAATTTAACTGAAAAGATGTGTGTCAGTGAAAATGACTTTTGAGATATACAATCACAAATAATGTATTTAGATATTATATTTTCTTAGTATTTGATATGATGGGCAAGATGTTTTTAAAATTAAGTGCACTCTGCTTTTGCTTGCACTATAGAGAATTGGACACCTCTAAGTTGTAGGCAGAACATTCAGTTTCTGAATGGGTACCGGTAGTTGGTGTCCTACAGAAGTCTTTACTATATAAAGGCACTATATAAATATCTAAATACATGCATACTGTAGCTGGTAAAGACAGTAAGATGTGGACTGCAAAAGTACAAGATGCTTGGAATTTACTTTGACGGGCTTGCTTGATTTGTGAATCAATGATGTAACTATTATTGATTTGCCAAAAATATAGCTTTTCCAAGGCTTTAACTGCATTGCATAAACATAGAAGTACTCAGTTTTTTGTTCACTGGCAAACATGTTTTAATTCTTTGTGGACTCCATGAGTGTCAGCCTGCAATGCCTCGCCAAAACTTTGCCATGCACAGGAAATGTTACAAATGAATCATTTCGTAACCCCTAGACTCTTTGGACATCCTTCTGTGGAAGCTATTCAGTGAAGTCTACGATGGGCTTGGGTTAAAACAAAAGACTGACTGAACCTGCAGGAGTAACATTCATTCACAGGCTTAATGACTTAAATTTTAATGGCCTTGCAATTTTCACTTTTCTTTTGGAGTGCCCAGTGGTTAGCACGCTGGGCAACCAATCTAGAGGTGAGGGTTCTGCCAGGAGAGGGATGTAGCAAACTTGGCCACAAACGAGTAAATTAATTTCGATTTTATTGGGTATTGGAGGTACTTGAATAATTAGCCACCTGCCCAAATTCCAACAATAAGAAACTAAACTGCAAATAAGTCATCCTGTGGTTGCTTTTTGAATTGGCACCACATTTTCTTCTGTGCACTACAGAAGTCTGCAATAATGAATAATAATGCCATTTTTTTAGTACAATTCCTTTCAAAGCTACCTCTGTAGGTCTACTTGATGTGCATACTGGCTGTTCCCAGATGATACTATCCATCTTTTAACTAAATAACTGAAGAATTGTTTTTGGGCAAAAGAATAATCGTAATAATAATTTCTACAAAATAATACTGGCAGACAAAAGATCCTGATTGTGCAGCATCTGGTGTGTGTGTGTGTGTGTGTGCGTGCATGTATGTGACAGCTCTTGTCAAGCTGGAACACTGATTATGAATTTTAGTCTAAAGATGACCAATTGAATCCATAATGATGTTTTACATTTTGCTATGTTTATATTTGGACAGAATGGTGTTATTTACATAAATAAATTAACATAACTAATGTTACTCTGAATTTCATGAAATGATTTAACTATGGTTGTCTTAGTATGTTGTGTATTATCAAGTTTATTTCAACAAAGCAGAAAAGGCCAAAGAAATATGATTCTTACTGGCCTCCCTACTCTGTGTGAATGGAATCTGACATGGAATGGCATTCCATTTCAGGCCGAAGAATTAGCCGAGGTATGGTAAGGTAAGATAAGCTAATTGTTCATTTATTTCACACAACTCTATCAACAGTGTTCTCAGAAGTGTGGCCCTGGGCAGTGTGTTGAACAGCAACGAAGTACCATAACAGCAGTGCATTACTGTACTAAAGTAAAAGTTGTTTTACTTTTATTTGTAATGATGTATTAAATATAGAAATACTTTCACTTTTAACAAACTAATGTACTTCACCTGATTTCGTTACTTTTACTTCATTATATATTTGGATTACATGTTTGTTACAAAGTAGTTTTCTCAACAATGCAAACCACAGTTTTAAATTAGCCAGCGGCCTGACTGAGAACCATCTGTTCTGCAGCAGCATTTCTATGCATGACACTGACAAACTATGGTCTTATATGTCAGGCTGTTGGCAAGGGACCCGTGAGGGAGTGATCAGTGGAAGTGTCCACCAAAGATTTTAAAATCTTTGGCGTCCACTCTGAGCATCGAGGGAATGGGAGATGAGCTAATTTAAGCCACTCGGACTAGACGAGGTGAAGACATGATCCTCACTTGGCCACAGCAGTAGGCTGTATAATGCCCACCTTGACCAATGGACCCTGTCAGAAACTGGATAGGAAAGAGCAGAATAAAATATGGATGAAGGATAAGTCAGTGAGGCATACACCGTATCTTAATATACCAGGGTAAGCTTTGTGCCAGATCTGTTATATGCATCAGACTTTAACCTGTAACCTGGATTACAATCCCAGTTCCCCATCAGAAATTGCTCACAGATTTTGTAGGCCTACTATGATTGTCCTTCTCAGAGGAAAGTCTGTTATTATGCATGCATATGGCCATTAGTGGTTAATACTGGCAACTGTACGCTCTTCCATGGACTATATGCCTATGCACAGTTCATTTCACTTAAGGGTACATACATGTAAATCTTAAATCTTGGCCTCCAAAAATTTTCCTTGTGAGCATCTAAAACTATCTCTAAAATATGGCCTCTGGTTCTGGCAAAGCAGCACCTATTTCCGGTTTTGAACTTTTGAAATCCTGGCAGTGTGAATCATTTGTAACAGGTATGTGCTTTGACATCACATCATCTAACAGAGGCAAAATGAATGGACTCTGCTGGAATCTGCCTGTTGATATCTTACGGTTGAGGTGTTGCTGGCAGACACTGCTGGCATCTACTAAGGACCCTCACTGGACCTGAGATTCTTATTTTAAAGAGATTCTGCAACAAATGGTCCCTGATGAACCAATAAAACCCTAAGGAAGGTCAAACTCCTTAGATAAAAGTGCCAGCTGAATTATCCCATAGATGAATATCATAAGCGTCTCTGCCTAGCAGCCTACGTGGTTGGATTACATACATAGTTTGTGATCCATAAGCTTGGGGCCCTATACCAAACACACATCATTGTCTTACAACAAAAAAGGCATTCTTCAATGTTTGTCACTTTACACACTGCTACAGTTAAAGGATTCAATTCACACATTTAAAGGACTCAATTCACAAACTGTATAAAGTATTTGTCCACCTCATGTTTCTTCTGGATAAACCCAAGAAAACACGATGACTTGCACCACAAAAAGTATTTTGAAAGAACTGAACACAGAAACACACACATAAACCACTAAACAGACACTCTGCATGGCCTCTATAAAATTCCAGTGATACAAAAAATCGTTTTTTATTTGAATGGCTGCTCCTCCGCCCAAATCTTCATTAACACAATCTCAGTATAATTGCAGGCCTCCTATGCAGTGGCAGCTACTAGTCCTCCAATATGAAAACTACATATAACTGATTAAGTTACAAACAAGTGGTTTACAAAGCAAGGAAGGCAAATGAAGGCAACCACTGAAGCTAAAAACATAAAGCCGACATCAAACGCATAATTCCAGCCTAAACAGCATTTATTATTTAAATACAGCCTAGTTTTACACTGATTCTGTGTATTGCCATAAGGTCACATTTCTGAGCTGATGCCTTACACATCATGATAAGGGTTCATCCATTAAGGACGTCCGCAAAGAGGGAGGGGTCACCCAGATGCGGACAAAGGGGTTAGGGTTATGTCCAATGCAGACATCCATATCTATATTTCGTACAAATAGTAATTTTAGTACAGCTTCTGCCTTAAACAACTTCAGTCAGACAGCAGGCAGTTTGCACTGCATTGAATTTAATTAGAATCTTTTTGCTGGATGTGGCTGTGTCATAGGACCCACCCCGTAGCACAGTTAGCCCTGCAAGATCGACTTAGCTGGTGTGGATGTCTGCAAAAGGGAATGGAGGAGGGTAATACCAAAAGCAGACAAGGGGAGGGGTCTAAAGCAGATCATTTCTTGTAGATGTCCTTTACAACCTCTAATGGTGCTACACACTTTCATCAACTGCCTTTCCAGGTACGTAATGAACTGTTTAAATCTTGAACAGCTAAACTAAGATATACAGGAACTGAAATAATCCAGATGACTGTAAACCAGTGACACAAGTGATACCGGTCATTGTTACAAGGAGTATGTAAGATAACGGCAGAAATGTTGCAGAATACGGGTACATATACAGTAAAATGGCTGCATCGAGTAATAACATCTGTATGGAGAGCAGAGGAAATCCCTATGGACTGGAGAAAAGCAGTCATTATTCCAGTATATAAAAAAGGAGACAGACAAGAATGTGGCAACTCCAGGGGAATCAGCCTATTAAGTGTACCAGGCAAAGTTTTCACCAGAATCATCCTGAATAGAATGGCAGATAGAGTGGATGGTATCCTACGGGAAAATCAAAGTGGATTTCGAAAAGGGAGAGGATGTTCAGATAAGATCTTTGTAATCCGACAAATCATCGAAAAAAGAATTGAATACAATAAAGAAACAGTTATGTGCTTCATTGACTTTGCCCAGGCCTACGACTCAGTCTGGAGATCAGGAGCATGGAAGATCCTGGAGAAATATGGCATTCACGCCAAATTAATCAGACTCATCAGAAAACTATATGGCACAATAATGGCATGCATTCGATTAGAAGGAGAAGAAACGGAATGGTTCAAGATAGAAACAGGTTTCCGACAGGGGTGCATCCTGTCACCAATCTTGTTTAATATGGTATTGGACTATATCATGAGACGTCTGGAAAGAACTCATAATTTGGGAGCACAATCTCAACCAAGGAATGCAGAGGATGTCGAATATGCAGATGATGCATGTATGATTGCAGAATGCCTAACAAGAGTAATGGAGTTGTTGGAGGCATTAGCGGAGGAAAGTGGAAAACTTGGACTGAAAATTAACTATAACAAAACTAAAATAATGCCAATAACAAAAAAGGAATACAACTGGCCAATAGTTAAGCTTAAGGGACAGGAAATTGAGGTAATAAATAAGTTTGTCTATCTGGGAAGTGAAATGAAAGCAGGGGGAGGATCAGAAACAGAAATCAAAAGGAGAATAGCGCTTGCAGGGTCAACCTTTAACAGGTTACAAAAGGTCTTCAAACGACATGATATAAAACTGGCGATAAAGCTAAAAATCCTCAACACATGCGTGATCCCAGTACTAATCTATGGATGTGAGTCATGGAGTATTACAAGAGCAATGGAGAAGAAACTGAATGCAGCAGAAAACAAATGGCTCAGAAGAATACTAAGAGTTAGCTATAAGGACCATGTAACGAATGAAAGTATTAGACAACGAACACAGCAACCATTGATAAGTAATGTGATCAAGAAAAGAAGGATGAAGTGGGCAGGACATGTCCTGAGGATGGAGGAGAACCGCAATCCAAAGAAAATCTTTAAATACAAACCGGACGGAAAGAGAGCAGTGGGAAGACCGAAAAGAAGATGGATAGATTGCCTTGAAGAGGATCTGAAAGGTGCCGAAGTTACTATCTATGGGAAAACGGAGGGCAGACGGAGAATGACCCTTGAGGAGATGGCCGGGAAACGAGATTTGTGGAGGGGTGTCATAGAGAAATCAACGACTGGATCCAGTCCAGGGATGATTACATGACATGACATGACATGTTACAAGTTCAGTCATTGCTAAGACTGAAGTTTATCAGACGCAGCCTATCGCTTTTAAAAGCTCTGGCACCTGAAGTTCTGTACGGCAGAACAATGCACCATATTGTTTAAGCAAACCTTCACTTTAGCTTTCACATAATAAATATGTAATGTAATCATTTGAGTAGTGGTAAGTGCGCCATAAGAAATGCAGTGATACAAGATAACATCCATAGCAAGTCATATGAAAACAGACTGAGGGTAGAAACAACGACGACACAAAAGCAACAACTTCAGAAGGTTCTCTATATCTCATAGTACACAGGATAGGAGCTCATTTCATACGCATTAAGACTGCGAAAGTCAAACTTAAAAGTTTTTGATGTGAAGCCAATTTATTGTGACAACAACATGGACAAAGACTTTGCCATGGTCAAAATCATCTTACCGTGCCAAAACAACAGCCATTGAATTGACAGTAAAGCAAGTGACCGACTCAGCCCACATATAACATTGCCATAAAAGCCGCCTGACCCAACTAAGACACCACGTAAATGGTGTTGAACGACAAAACATCAAATGAGGATAAAGTCAACATGACATCAGCCAGTTAAATATATCTGCTAATGAACTGATGATAGCAATAAACTTTCAACTACCAGGTACACATAGAGCATTGATTAACAGTTCAGGTAACAATAACATGGTGGCACCTGATGGCAACAGGTTAATGCCATCAGACCACAGAACAACCCAAACGAAGGACCACTGATTATCATCAGTTCTTCTCAGGGACTTCTAGTTGTTATACAAATTTCTGGTTGCACTATATTACATCAGTTGCCATTACGCATGTGGTATGTTACTATACGTTGCTTCCAGTAAAACATTTCTTCTGCTTCTACTGAATGAAAGTTTCATCTATGTGCATTCACCCTTGGCTTCCTCTGAATCCTGCCAAGACTAGGAACATCACAGAAACAAAGTATTTTAGGCTGGCTACCATCATTACTCTTTGGTGATACTCGGTGCATACAAAAATTGTGCTGTAGTCTGGGTGTACTGAGGTAGAATTAGGGACCTGAAAGTTACAGTAGGACCACAACCAAAATTTTCAGGCTTCATTCTCAGTAATCTCCGAGAAAGCTTTTCTGAATGCAAAAATATCAAAGTAAGAGCAATTATTATTCTTTACTATCCTACTATTTAGGTTCACAAAAGCACAAAAAAATTGCCTATTAATAGATTTATTGTTTATTATTATAACTGCTGCTACTTTTATTGTACCTTTATTCGGTCCCTAACAGGTGAATATCAAGTGCTTTTTTGAACGTGTTAAACCTGAATATGTTAAAGTGATGCATAATCCCATCCTCTCCATTGTTTTTATAGAATCGACAGTTAGTCAGTAATCAACAGTGTTGCTTGTTCATTGTCTAACAGACTGAGATTCCTGGCTTCCACCAATAGCTTATTCTTCAGCAATTGCCAGGCATCTCAGAATACTAGTTGCTGCCATGCAGCAATTGCCCCAGGAGGATCTTCCAGTTACATCCGCAAGTTGTGCTGGCCTACCTCCGCCCAATGTGTTAGATACCAGTGCCAAAGAAGTCCCTAGATGAGCCAGGTCAGTGAGTCAATTTCACGCAAGTAACCCAGTTATTGACCTCATTTCATTTCCAGCTACATCAACATGGATACATTTGGGCTTCTCTTAACAATCTGCATGGAACACAGCTCCAGTGGCAATCTGCTCAGTACCTCTTAAACCTCTTCTAAGAGGTCTTTTCCCATCTGACCAAAAGTCCTTGCATAATTCTACAATGCTCCTAATAGGTTTATACGCATTTTTCATTGCAATCACAGATGTCTCACTCTGATGCATGATGCATTTTCAAGCCAAGATAATTGCGCTTTACAATTGTATTAGACAGCAATACCAAGGCAGTGTAGAAAACAAATAAATTAGTTATATAATAGACACTAGTATTTACAACACACTTATAAAAAAGACTATCCTAAAAATCCCACATGCAGACAAACTCAAGATAACCATTTCAAATGATGACAATCCTTTGGAATGAATTATGGCAAATGTCAGCGAATTGTGCTACAACTCATTAAGAAGCATTGTCATCAACATTGATCAAAAAACAGAGAGCTGATTAAAACAGAGATGCAACTGTTCAACTGAAGCATCCCTTTTCCCCTTTGAAAGAAAGGGTATTCATTCTTTGGAAACTGATTGCAGTGGTTTGATTGTGGATGCGATCCAATCAGCTGAAAATGGCGTTGATTAAACTGCAGACAGCTCTAGACAACAGCTGAGACCAACAAGAAATGGTCAACACCACAATGATGAAGACTCCTCAGTGCTCAACAAGAAGTCAGTGAATCAATCTGCGGATGATTGACTGATTGATCCTTAGATGACAAAGTCATCAGAGAGAAGATCATCAGTCAGACGCTGTGATTGAAAAGGACAAAGCCAACACCACAACGAACCTAGAAACACATCAGCATACACAGAATACCAATACATGGTAAATACCACAGCATAAAACACCACAGGGCAGCAAAATGATGGAACCTCAAAACATCACATAGATTATGTGATCAACGATGTCAGCCGAATTTTCTTGTTCACCAAGCACACTAATCGTATTGACCCTGAAAAGTTCTTAACTTAAGTGTTATGCATACATTTTATTATGTTACATTACAAATAAATCCAGCAAAACAGTAATCTGATGTTTCCAAGACATAATCTGATCTTGCAGTCAGCAGTTTTGAATGAAATGCAAAGAGCAGATTTTGTACTATGTATCTTCCCTTCCACTATAATGTCATTTAGATAAACATCCCCTACAGAACCAATTCACAATACAAGCCATGACCGCTTCAAAGCAAAACATCAGTCTACGATCACAATCCATTTGAAAGCTCCAGCCAATCTGGCATGTCACTGGTTAATATATTTAAACTGAAATAAATAAATAAAGCTCACCTTTACCAAAGACCTCTGCCAGCAGTGCTCGTTTGGTTAAATTCGCTCTGAATGAGCCCTGCTTCTTTGCCTGTTCCACAGCCGTTTCATCACTAAGAATTGCCTGTAACTACATCCCCAAATACTCCATTATTATTGCAAGCAGAAAAATCTCGCACAAAAACAAAAAATCTTTGTTAAATAAATCCAGTTGTAAGATTTAAAAAAAACAGCTGCCACAGAGCTTTAAGTGAAATTAATAAACAAATATTAAAATGCAGCAATGCACACTTAGGGTAGCTTTCAGTCTGGTTTCAGCTGCCGCAGTTTATTTCAGTAATCGTGGTTTGTCTACTGCATTCCTTTTCAAACACCACTTCAGCCATCCACCAACCATTCCTTACAGGTTACATGGACTGACAAGAAATCATCATCTTCACATGATATACCAGAATTCAAACCCAGAATTATAGGTAAAAGGCAAACACACTGGTATTCTGACGCTGTGCCATTCTGTGGTATATGATGCTTTCCTCTCATCGCTTACAGTTTAAGTCATAGTTGAGACAGGTTGTTGCTAACCTGATCACATCCAATGGCGATGACAAACATTCCAAACAGAATAGATTCAATGACCAATATTATGGAATGCACCCTACAAACACAACAAGCACCTAAACTAAAAATCTAATCTAACTGATGACAGCTACATGTGGATGACAGCCAACAAGCCCATAAAAATATTCAATTGTTTCAGCTCAAATATTTCAAACTGAGAAAGTTTAATTTCATACATCTGTTTATCTAAACTTCTCCCTCAGGAATTGCATTTATTCTGTCCATAATCTGGTCTTGCTCTTCAAATCCAGTGCTCATTATGCCAAGCTAAATAATGTGATTGTGATGTATTAAGTACCATATTTCATATTAGCGATATTCGTAGCACCTTGCTGAAGCAGTGTTTCATCATCTCCAAGATGTCACTTCCATATACACAAGTTTCCAGCACTCTAACAAGCTGCTACCACAACAGGTAATTGATATAGCCACTAACAGCCGTGAGAGTCATATCACTGAACCTATCCAATCATTTTCAGCAAATTGTAAGACATGACTTCTGCTAGATAGGTATTTTTTAATTTCACAACCCTTACAGCCTGGGTAGCCATTCTCCAGCATCTTTGAGCAGACCTTGAAAGAACCTATTCAGAGATTTGTACACGAGGACTTAAAATGGCAGGGCAGTGGTGGCGAAGTACTCCACCCAATAAATTCATTGAAAAATGAGCAGGTTCGAGGCCATATGGTTGCGATAGAAAAACGTGTACATTTACAGTTATCCAAATACATTACTTACATACATGTATACAAGAAGGTTACTGTGGAAGAATGTATTCATTTCATTCACCAGATGGAGCTGATGCAAGTTGCCTGTTCTAAATGTATTAAGCGGACCAGAGCAAGAAACAACTAAGGATGTTATTATTATCATAGATATCTTGAAAACTAGCTCAAAGATTTTTTAAAGTATTACATGTATCTCTAACCTAACTCCTTCCCTTACACAACAGCTGGTCACTTCAGAACCTTCCACACGAGTGCATGTATTTTAATATTAATAAAGGAACTTTCAGCACTTCTCAAATTGTACCAAATAATGGCTATTTAACACATTTCCAGTCGCAAATGGACTTGACTTACAGTCTGGTATGTCTTAAGCTGCTGTTTTTTGCAGAAGAATCCATTACCCATGAAGCTATGACCAAACAAACGGAATATACACTTGCAATTCCTGTACCAAACAGAAAACGAAAGACGTTCAGCAACATCATTGCATTAGAAGAAAACACAATAAGTATACGTATCAAAGCTGCCTGTACTTGGGTTTACGAATTGCACCTGGAAAGTTGAAGGCAAGCATAAGCAAGGCATTATCAGCGTAGAGCTAGGTTTCACTCGCAAAGCAAGAGGAAACAGCAGAACAATGGTGCAGATGTTAACAGCTGAAACAAGGGAATGCAAAGAAGCCTAAAGTAGCCAATGCAAATACAAAAATGTTGCATACTAATCAGCAGGCACAAATAAACAATTGAATATACAAGTAAATATATCCTTTTAAGAACCTATCAAAGCAGTTCCGTACACCATGCCCTATGACATTAATGTCCAGTTTAAGTACTCAGAACGTTTATCATTGAGCAACGCTCCATAAAGTCGGAAGTGTTACATTCCATTAAGCACAGATACCCAACTGATAAAATTCTCTCAACTTCTGTTAGTTGAGACTGTGTTTAGAGGACCTGTCACATACTAGCACAAAGAAATTGGTTTTCAAAATACCAGATGTGCTGTTGTGGTTTGAGACTGATTCATTCTAGTATAATATTACTTATTATGATAAGCAACGAATTATAATCCAATGTTAGTGCAAAATTCAAAAATTAATGTACTTACCAACATAAAACAAGAATTGAATAAAATATTTTTGATTTGATTCTCCAACACAATTGTTAATCCTAAAAGGAAAAAAATCAATGCTCAGAAAACTTAAAAAGAATAAATTTGGTGCCTAAGTGCAGGTTCAAGCTTCCCTCAGTCAGTCACTGTGCAGAGAACAATAAATAACTATTTTATGTCATCAACTCAGTCCTTAGTGCTAAATAAAGTAAGAAATTAAGCTAATACATATAGTGAAAACTTTTAATTTCTTGCCATAATTTTTACATAAAATGCTCTTTCTACCAGCTAAAGCATTCTGTTTTGGCCTGTGATTTTTAAGTTTATGAAGAATTTTTATCTTCTCTACCACTGAGATAAGTTTTAATTCACCTTTGTTTCTTGTTTGTATAGATTTTCACCAAATTCATGTTGCAGGCATTGGAAGCTGTTTTTTTATGACTTCATGATCTGCATCGGCACAGCGGGTTTCCCAACCACAGTATTTTAATTTATTGTTTTAGCAACAAAATAACACTGGCTGGCACTGTTTCAGTTGTCTTCATTCATGATTCACCCATGAACTGAAGAACTGCTCTTTTCTTAAATACGTCAAGCCTTTTTCAACTTGCTGTGCCTCTTTACCTTGTGTTTTCAATTTCTGCAGCTCTGATTATGGCTGCCCCATTTTGGTGCTTTCTTTTGTAGTGTACATTAGCCCTGTTACTACTTCATGCCAAATCTGGTAGATACAGGTCTGTTTTTGAATTCACACATTCATCTCTGCATTCTGGTCTGTTTTTGAATTTACACATTCATCTCTGCATTCTGATCCATTTTTGGAACTTGGCTCAGGCCCATTCACTTTATCTGATTCCTGGTGCTGCTTTTTCATTTCAGTCATATGTGCAATACCAGGAGCATTATTTTCCATGCTGTGTTTAATGCAGTCATGTAGATGTAGCAGAAGTCTGAGCATTGGTGGCATTTCTCATCTTTGCTTGGATCATATTAGGTCTAAGCAACAGTGTAAACCCATGTGAAAACTAGTTTCATCTGCCAAATCTGCACATTTAACTAATTTAATTGCTGAAAGTTCTGCATCAACAAAAACCTTGCTGGCGGCCTTAAATAAGTCATTCCATCTGGCAAAGTTAAGTTTATTCCCTACTGTGCACTAAGCTACCCATGTAAATTCCAGTAAATTCTTGACCTTCATTGCAGACAAAATTTCTGGCAGAAGATTGAAACTTGTCCGTTCCTCTGTATCAGCTAAATTTCTTCATCCTAATTCTTCGCCTCCTGTCTTATTTTGTCAGCTAACAACTCTTTCGGAGGTTTGTAAACCTATCCCTCACTTAACAAAAGCCCTCTCCTTGACACCATTCCAACATCTCTATTGAAAGAGAGTCTTTATGTCCTAAGTGCAGCTATTACATCAATATCATTTTCTCATTGCTTGAGGGATTCTTCAAATCTGTTTTTCCTCGTGCCATGGTTCACTCTTGTGACTTGTCCAGTACCAACTTACCTCAACTTTGAATTTTGTATCTAATATTATTGAAGAGGTAGTTATTTTTCACATTCCAACTCATTTATCTTCCACCTTGTTGATCTCCTCCTTTCAGTCTGCATACTGCAAGTTTCATTCAAGAGGATCCTTCCTTTTTGCTGTTCATAATGATATTGTGTTCTACGGACAAAGGTAGGCTGATGGCGCTTGTTCTTCTCGACTTGTCTGCTGCCTCTGTTACTGTAGACCATTCTCTTCTTTTGCGTCATCTTCAGCACTGGTTTGGGGTTTCTGGTTCTGCCCAACATTGGTTTGCTACTAATCTCAGTCCAAACACCCCATCAGTATATTTAAAAGGCAATTAATTATTTGTCTAGTACTTGGTCCTCTTCAGTTTACATTACACACCACACAATTAGGTACAGTAATTGATAACCATTCACTATGATACACATTCTGTGCAGATGATAGTCAAATTTGCGATTCTTTTGACAGTCTGTTTTGTCATTCATCTCTGCAAACTAGGTGATACACTTGTTAAAATGGCTGATTCTGCTTGTAACTTGGGGGTTATGTTTGATTCTACTGTCTCTCACTGATTATGTAAATGGTATGTGTAAGTCATCCATGTATATTCGTGGCATACGAAGAAGTGGGCATCACGTTCCTACGTCCTCAAGGATATCTTTGGTGAACACACTGGTTTCCAGTTGCATTTGTTTACTGTTATTCACTTCTCACTTAATCACAAAGTTAAACACGCAGAAACTCCAAAGAATTTTGAACTCCGGCTAGCTACAATTGATATGTCCAAATATAAGCACATAACTCCTGTACATAAATCTTTGCATTGGCTTCCTGTCCAGCAAGGATTTGTTTCAAATTGGGAATTATAGCTTAGAAAAACAATGAACTCTGGCCAACTACAATACTTTAAATCAATCCTCATTCCCTAGACTTTATTCAACCAAGTCATCCAATTCCCTTTCTCTCATCGTGCCAAAAACATTAACAGTTCTTGGTGGGCGAGCTTTTCAATTACTGGACCTAAAATTTGGAATTCTCTTACTGCATCTGTTCATTCTGCTCAGTCTCTTTTGTCTTTTCGGTCTTAACTTAGGACTTTTTTTCAGTTGCCTTATCCCACATAAGCTGCTCTTTGTTTCAGCGGACTGACTTTCTGGTTGTTAACCTGACTGTGGCTTGATTCTGGTGTGCCATCGGTTGATGCCTTGTGTATTAGGCACCAGCGTCATAGAAGTTGCAAATTACAATTAAAGTTACAAAAACATCCAGTCAAATGTATGCTTCAAAATCCCCACTGAATAGAGTACAAAATATGCAATGAAAAACTTACTGACTACAATAATTTTTGCCATGTGCAAACTGCAATACAATTAGGACTGCATATCTTGTGCACTGCTTATTCTTGAAAAAATCAGTCAAATAACATCATCAGGATGCTTTATATTAACCCAAATGTTAGGTTGAAAGCATGTTATGCAAGCACTAGTTGTATCCAACACCTTCAGCCCAGTTTTTTTCAAAAGTTTTGCAGGCCCATTGTAACAAGTGTTCTTGAAGTCACAGTCCTTAAACATATTACGCTTGTTTACTTTTGTTTATTTAAGGCAATATTCAAAAGTTAATTCCCTCAGTCCCACATGCAGCAAAAGGTGTTAAAAAGCTGCAATAGAAACACCCACCATGGACAGTGATGGTCCATTCGTTTAATACAGCGACGACATATGCGACAGTGGTGGGCTCTTGGGGGTCGGTAGGTCTCACATTTCATGCAAACTGTCCATCCATTTTCCTAAAATGCAGCACAGTGATATTATTTCTCTCATCTAGCCGCGATATTAGGATGACTATATACAAGGCATCAATCAATGGTCATTAAAATTTATAATCGTCGTCATTCTCGTCATCATCAGAGGTCCGCCCACTCTCTGAAGAGCTGACGCTTCCACAACATGTTGCCAACCATTTCTATTCTGGCTCATCTCCAGGCTATGAAATTCAGCAGGCATAGGTCAGGCTCCACTGCTCCAGCCCTTCTATGATGAGGATGTCTGGTTGGTCTCTTCCAACCTTTGGGGGGCCATATATCATATTTCAAAGAGCTCAGGTATGGTCGTTACAAAATGTACCATAGTCAATGATCAAAATCCCTCAGACAGATCAAATCAAGATCATAGAGCTCAGAGAAACAAGAATACAGGCTCTGGCAGATATGCAATACTGAAAAGATGGAATTAGCAGAAATTCTTGGAAACTTTAGTGCCTCTGCAGAACACACCAGTTTTACTCATGTCATGGTTCATCCTTTGCTAAAGAAACCTTCTCTCAACCCTGGTGACCTATCTAATTACAGGCCCATCACCATTTTGAACTTTGTATCTAAAATCCTTGAATGGGTAGATATGAATCAGATGCAAACTCACTTATCTTTCAACTCACTAATATCACCCTTTCAGTCTGCATACCATAAGTTTCACTCAAAATAATCTTAACTGACATCTAGAAATCTTAAATTAATTTGAAAGTGAAGTTTGTTGATTATTACCAAATATGTAAAATAAAAAAAAACTTATATGAAGAAGAAACATACTTTGGTCATCTTTCTTCCCGTGTGCATGTCTGAGAAGTCTAGACTTGTCTTGGGCAGAGGAACTGTTCCTGGATCAGACAGAACCGCTCTTAAGTGTGACATGACCATAAGGAATATAACCACATTGAAGATGACGACATTTACTGCACCAACAAGACTTCAGAGAACAAAAATACAAAGCAAATACAGACCAGTTATTCACTTTCATCTGTGTCTTCACGGCAAATAACATGCAGCAAACATGGTTAGAAAATGACACGGTGGAGTCATACACCATGCCCAAACTGTGCCTAATCAACTGAACAGATGTAAACCAACCAATTTGAGGAGTTGTTGGCATATGTCTAGAAGAAGGAATACAGCTTTAGAAGGATTCTGCCATCTTTCAATCTGTCATGAGTTTGTTTTGCAATAAAGTAAAAAAAAATTAAATTATGCTTTCAATTATTCTATTTACAAACCTATTTACAAATATATATTCACATCGACTTTTCCTTGGCCGTAGACAATTATACCATTACACCATTATGACCAATCATAAAAAAACTTTAACTCTCAAAAACTCACACATCATAATTCATATGGCCACCAAATCTCCAGTGTGGTCACAACTCCATTAGTCCTTCCCGCTTCTCCAGCTTCTTCACTTCCCATCACAGTAAAAGGCAGTCAGTGCAGATCACCATGACTTTTCTAATCCATCACACAGTGACTGACTCAGGACCAGGGATGTAGTCTTGACCTCAAGACGGCCCCAAGGCGTACCTAGCATCTCGTCATGGACAGACTGGCCAATGTCTTGGTATCAGGGAGATTCGGGCCTTATATTGGTCTCGGGCAGGGAGTTTCAGGTCTCATTGCAGTCTTATGTGCCGAGGTCTCGTGGGCAAGTCTTGAAACTCGATACTTGTAACAAGTTGCAAAATCACAATACTGCCCATTGGTATAAGTCGTACATACTTCAGTACTGAGGAAGATAAAGACTAGGGGAAGTCATTTCGAAGGCCAAAACGTCTTGGTTTCGTCATGGTCTCCTCACGAAGACCCCAAGGTCTCAATCTCAATCTCGGACTACTAGGTGAACATCTCACTCTTGTGTCATCCTTGAGGTGGGACATTTCAGGTAACATCCCAGTACCAAGAGTTTCGTGAGCATATCTGCTCAAGACCATCTATATAGTTGGTCTGGTTTTCATACATTATTCAAAGCAACCTATCTTTCATTCCAACAAACCAAATCAGGCCCACCAGGAAATGGTCTTAAGATATACAGCATTTCGTGGCACAGTCTATTTGCATCTCTTCGCTTGCCAAAACTCTGTCTTTTTCGAATAGTCACAAGACCCTTTATAATAAAACCACCTTCTGTTAAGGAATCAGCTGCATTATATGTCATGGCAAAAAGATAGTTAAGTAACAGAAAAAAACTTGTTAAGGAGTCCATTTTTATATAGCTCCTTGTGCAGTGGATTAAAATTTACCTGTGCACTTAATTAAAATTTACCAGTCACCTCACGATCTACAAAGACTATCTTTTACCATGCCATGTACAGTCAGGACAGATTCCAAGGCCTCTGTTTCAGGATTATTTCAATTAGTAATATTAGTCAGTTTTAACGAACACCTTTGGTGGCTTTTCATTATACAGAACCTGCCAGCCCGGTTAGCTACATTAGTTACAGCGTACGTCAAGGCGCCTCCGTGCGTGTGGATGCCGGTTCGCATACCGGTAGTGGCTATACTT
The DNA here is from genome assembly GCA_964023275.1 of Norana najaformis. Lineage (NCBI taxonomy): Eukaryota > Metazoa > Annelida > Clitellata > Crassiclitellata > Hormogastridae > Norana > Norana najaformis. Next base: position 10,944,487 of record OZ029915.1, read on the forward strand.
CAGAGATTTTAATCTCGCGCTAGCACGGTCCTTACACGGGGACCTTAAATGGCGTGGCGCCCATTTAAACCGGGAGCGGTAGTGAGGGATCTTACCCGATCAATTCATTCAAAAATGAACAAGGTCGAGGCCACACGGTCACTGTAGAAAAACATGTACATTTACATTTAGTCACCTCTGTGTCCCATTAAATAGGTAGAGGTGGGGCACTGCCCAGCTCCACACTACAGTAAAGCCCATCTCCGAAAGCTAACGTTTTACCGAGGTTAAATAAAAATTATATCCTTACGTGTCAGACATAGTAGGAATAATCAGATGCCTTATTACAACATAGTCGGCATATGATACAGCAAAATAAGTAATAAGAATACAGAAAATTCCACACGGATCGCCCCGAAAAACAGCCATTTTTAAATAATAACTGTCTCTGTTACTTCAGCCGAGGCAGCAACATGGCCAAAACCGCAGACAAAAAAGCAGATTGCCTGTTCTAATTATTTAGCGCATACAAAAATTCAAGAACATTCTTGTTGTTTATTATACATACGCTAACTGGGCGCAAGAAATCTTGTTTTCTTCATAAGGAACGACATATATATTAATTTTCATTATTTCAAAACAAGATCACTCGAAACTTCAAACTGTTCTTGCGTTAATATTCTGACTTTCACTCTCACGTCAGTCCGTCTGTTATTTGGCACCATGACTTAATGGTGTCTTATATGATTTAAGTTAGCGCTGCAGGTTGAGTAAAAATCTTAGCACTGGCCAGTTTAACCTGAAACTGACCAAGCAAATCGGCAGCAATAAGCAAATCCATGCAAATACATAATTTACTGATTCAAAATGGTGTGAAACATCATCTTTACGCTGATGATATGCTACATTTCCCTCGATATTTCCTCTTCTTTCAATTCTCTCACTATAAGCCTATTTGACGTCTTTAATCAAGTTCAGTCTGGGATGGCAGAAAATGGATAGCACTTAAAATCCATCAATAGCTGAATCTCTCCTGTTTGGAACTTTTCAGCAACTTGATAAATTTATTTGAACTCAGTCCATCTAGGTATCTCAATCAATCAGCGCAGCTGTTCAACCCGCAATTTGGATGCTGTGTTTTACTCTAACCGGTCATTCAGTGAACTGATTGATTCTATATGTAGGTCTGCCCACTGCTACATTTTGGTATTTGTGATATTTGTAGGATTAGGCGCCACATTCACTTTTCTACCCTGGTTTGTTCTTATAATTCATGTAAATTTAGTCACATAATTTTAAAAACTCGTGATTTGACCAATGATATAAGAAGTATGACCTCCATGGATATTACTGCGCAAAATGAAGTTTCCGCTAAAATGACAATAAAATACTTGTAGTCTTTGGGTAATAGCGCAGTAAGAACAGGAAATATATTGCAGAAGCTAAGTTACTAGCCAATTTCGCTGTGGGGTGTTCTGGACAATAAAAATTGTTTCGTATCTTTTGATAAGAAGATTTCTTTTGAAACAAATAAGGTAATTATCTAGTGATACCTTAATTGTACTGCATTTGGTAACAACTATTGGTCGACTTACTTGTTTTTTGGCCTCAGATTGTGATCGTGCAGGCACTCCAGGTCTGAACTGTCTCGACTTGGTTTACATTAAATTTGCCGTTTTCAGTCACCGTTGCATATGCAATGCTGATCTCGTTTTTATTGCTATACTATTTTCATTTGGAATCTTTCAATTTGTGATGCGCCATGACTTGTTATTCTATTTTACTTCATTCTGGCCTTGCACACACATCAAGAACGTACATTGTATATTGTTTGTAACTTTTGTGTCAGTAGAGCTTAATGACTATCTTCCTCGCTAATTGAGGGAGGGAGCGACACCTAGCAAACGAATGACAAACTGACACATTTGGTAATTCTTGAGAAACGGCCACTTGCGGTCGCCCTACTTATAAGCAATTTGACCACCCCAGAAGGGTGCATAGCAAATCCCCGAAACGAATTTCGACCGGATTCCCGAAATCAATTTTCTAAGTGCAACATGGATTCCTGAAAATTAAGAAGCCAAGGTTTGTATGGCGGAATTAGGACTTTTTCTTGAAAGTCAACGTCTACACGACGGGATGAGATGTTATTACACGGGGGAAACACCGAGCTCCTATATGTTCGTCTACTATTGCCGATTAGATAGCCCATACTAGTTTTCAGGATTTCGACCGCTTTCTGTAAAACTGTTTTCAGGAAATCAGGCTGTTGTGTATTTTCAGCGATTTCGGGGATTTGTGAAGAAGAAGAAGAAGACCAGACCCTTAAACTAACCCTAAGAGACAGCCATGGGTATTCATTGTTTGAGACTTTGTTTTCTTAGCCTCAGCATATGAGGGCAGATAGCCTCTCCTCTTCCTCATCACCTGGTCTTTGCACGACAATGTTTGCGTAATGTACTTATAGCTGATTTCACTAGGGGGCACAGGTGGAGCAGAAACTATAGGAGTGAATTGAATGTTAGTTGTTGCCTGATCGTTGTCAACTTGTCATTTTGCAGTTGGATAAAGGCTTGTTTGTGTGAAAATGACAACTGCAGCTAGACCTACATTTGACCCAGCTAGAGGTGGAACTGGAAGATCAGAGAATGATCTTGGGGCTTTGTCAAAGCAGTATTCCAGTCGGGATCTACCAGGGCATACCAAACTTAAATACAGGTGGGTCATTTTATGAATGTCAGCTAAATTCATTGTCATGAGTTATTGCTGCAATTTGATTAATTCATCTGATTGAGAACAAAACTCTTCACTTGGCATTGGTGATGTTGGATCGTTAAATTATGTGTCTTGGATTAAAAAACAGTAATTCAGATGAAAGGCCAATGTTTACTATAGTACTCTGTTCCTGAATGTGGTAATAATATGCATGCACTGCGCACATGGATATTTAGCCAGTCTAACCAAGTATGATGTAAGGTAGGCTCAGTATGTATGTTGGGCAGAGTCAAGTGAAACGGTACATATAAATATGTAAAAGGGTTAGGGTCAAAAGGAACAGTAACTGTTAAATGTAATCCTTGTAATACAAAGAAGAGTAAATGTAATATACCTTTATGAGGTTTTAGCAGGTTCTATATAATGTTCAGATAACACAGAAAGCACGATGGGCTTGAGTTGATGTATGAAAGCGTAGCACCTGCATATCTCCAAGAGCTTCATAGTTTAACGATTGCCAACCCAGTTCACTTGAGAGTGGAACACAAAGCTTCCTGATGTAAGATGAGGTGTGCCAACAAGTGAAGCCTTCCCCAGCACTAGGATGTGTGTATGTGTGGTAGCATAAGTATCTCGTGTGGCTTCAGGTTTCATTTCATCCAGACACCAATATTGGCATTTAGTATCTGCACAAGTTTCTGATCATTCCTTGTGTTAATATTATTGTCTTTACAGGCAGGATGGCCAGAGTTCTGCAGCTGATGTAAAAAACCGTGACTTCCGTCGTGAACTGGAAGACAGGGAAAGACAGAACCGAGACAAGAGAGAAAGGGGCAGAGGTAAGTGCAGAGTGCTTTTTGATTACATGTGGTGTTTGTGTTGTGGTGATGCTCCTCTCTATCTGTGTAGTCTCCAGTTTCTGACCTGCTTTAGTAACTGTCACCATTTTTCATAAGTGAACTTATGCATCACAGGCTAGGTCTTATGTTGTACAGCACATAGCTCTAGCAGTGATTAGTCCCTTGTTGTAGAACTGTTTTTACTTTGCACTTAGTTAATGAACTGTGAGAGGCAGAACTGGGTAAATGCTATCTTAATTAAATAATCAGCATTATTCATAAACTCTAGCATCATGTGTAATGAATGCTTGAAGCACTCACAGTAGCAATTGAATGGGCCAGTAGGGGTTATCCCTGATCGCCAGTGACATGTATCTCTGCATCTGTATTATGATAACTTCTTGCAAGGTTTTGGGACAGAGCTATCTAGTCGTTAATAAACTGGTGCTAGGTATCTGGTTACTGTTTCTTCAGCTATTTCTGATGGGAAAGTATTTAGTCTCAGTACAGATTTGCTCCAAACATGGGCAAAATTCATGAAAAAGCAAGATGTGTTTCGCAGTACAGAATGTAATTATCATCGAGCATGGTGGCTCAAAACATGAACGTGAAGCTTTCTGATATATTCTGGTATCAAATCCAGTCTTCAACTAGGAGTGTAATTATTTGGCGTTTAAGCCTTGTTTAGTTTAGGATGTTACAGTTGTTACTACTTCAGTCTGCATCTGTGCATGACCGACCTGAAGAAAGGTTCTGTGATGCACATGGAGAGGATTAGACTGGTATTGCAGCAGTCATTGTTTTCCACTCTGGTTGGAGGCTTGGCTTCATGCTCTTAACGGACACAGAACAAAGTCTGGTTGTTTTTCTCTTGACAGACCACGAAGAATGCCTCTGGCTGTATGTTTTCGTTGACAGTAGAAACAATTTTTGTGGTTTATTGTGACCATTTTCATTCACTGCTTTTGAGATTTGAAATTGTCCTTAAAACAGCAAAGTCTAACGTCCTGTTAAAAACTTAGGCCAAGATAGTCAAATCCTCACAATATGCTTTAGTTCAAAACAAGCAAATATTTTGGCAGTTTGGACAATGCAGTTGGAGACACACTTCGGCAAGCCTGCAAGACGGCATTGCAATACTTCAAACATCAGGATGAAGAAGTGAACAAGAATCGCTTTAGCATCAAAATACAAATTACTCCTTCAGACCCTGATGGATGACATATTGTGGCTTCCATGTTGGAAATGTCACTGCAATTGTCTTCTTGTCCATCTTCATACATGCCTGTCATGTGCATTTTTGCTGGATTTGGTTTTGGCTAGGTTGAAGAAATCCAGACCTGTAGTTTCTGCATTTGCTTCATGATGGCCTGGGTTTTTGGGACACAAGCACGAAGTTGGGTGATATATGAAGTACAGCTGGCCATCATTGATACAATGATGAACCTATGCTTCAGGAGCAGCTCATGATGATCCTGTATACTGTATCAAATGATTTTCTGAAAGACATAAAGAAGCATCCCAAGAACCAAGACGTGTGGGAAACTAAATGGAATGGATGATCATGCTAAGTTCCCCTAGCCAGCAAGAGGCCCTCAGCTGAGTGACAGATGTCATGATCCACAGCTTTAATGCCACGTGCATGTGAACTTAAGATAATAAATTCACCGTGGTTCTTAACCCTTTGGACCCACCTACCCTGAGACAGTTGCAGTGGCATCTGACATAACCTACCCCTTCACACACCTCCTTGCCAAAAAATGAAAAAGTGACAGTTGGGGAAAAGATTATTTTGACATCAATTTTTACTCTGATAGCTACAGTCATGCTTTATAAGCATGGAGAAAAAAGAAACTGACTGAAAGCAGCATAGTTTACCATTACTGCATGGTAAATAGTCAGCATCTCCCCTGCCCAAACCTGACACGTTTTACATTGGTGTACCAGTAGGCTAACCATTTTCGCAGTCACAAGCTTTTTTGTTGCTATGCTACTATGATGCTGTTCAATAGAAATAGATAGTCAGCAAACGTCAATCAATTATTTTATCTCCAAAACTTTTTCTACAAATGATAGTCCTTCCTGCAAGTGGCATCATGGCAAATGCACAAATACACCTGGCATTCAGTGCAGCAGAAAACAGTTTTCGTCTTCTTGTGTGGATATTCTTTTGCTCTGTTTGGATTTGGTCGATTGAAATGATACATCTTTCCTTCCCACATTTGCTGAGTTGCATCAGCACAAACTGACAAGCACTTCTTGGTGCCTTCAGGCACTCTGAAGTTGCTAATAAGTTGCATGAAAACCTCATCAGTGAAGTCATAAGATGTTCTAACTCTCTTGCCTCATGTTGCAGTTGTCTTGAACCTTTTTCTCAACAATGTATACGTTGAACAGGCAGCAGAACATTCCCTCCATCAATAGTCAGTGGGGCCATTTGTAATATCTGCGAGTTCGTATGATCATTTAAATCATGTCCTCCTATATTGTGCATGTAATTACCTGCTTTATACAAGTCAGCCATTCTGTTGAACCGTCTTTATTCTTACAAGATATAGCACTCTGCTTTTGCAGATCATGAATGGTTGAGACAAAATATACTGGGGTACAGTCACACAAAACTACCATACTGATATGAAGGCACAAGTCCTTTTTCTTATTCCAATGTGTATTTATTGAAGATTCTGGCAGCACTGGCAGCGGCGGCAGCAATACGAAAAGACCACGAATTGAACAGGCACCAGCCTCCAACATAGATGCTGATGACCCTGTTGATGAAGAGGTTTGTTCATTTAAACTGTTCTTTAATGCTTGTTATATTTACATGTGGTTGAATAATTCAGTTGGAGTCACTCATTGTGGAGACTCAGTAGTGCGGTGTTCTTGTGTTGTACCTAATTATTATGTGTTATCTTTCACAGGTAATATATGTGACCCTGTTGGAGAAAAGAGACTACTTCTCAGAACTTGACTTACTAATGTTATCCATAAGCTGATACCTTAAGAAAAAGCAAAGGGCTGAAAATTTCAGGACTTCTGGTTCAGAATTAATGTGCTTTGTTTTCAAAAATATAAAACATCAATTGGCAGAAAATTGCCCATGAAATTCAACCTATATCAACAATTAATAATGGAATTTGGCCCTAACGTAGCATGCAGCTTAATACAGTTTTTAGTAACACAAGCCCAAGATGCATATGCATTAATTAGATACAAATAGCAATATTCATGGTCTTAGTGAAAAGGCACTTTCCAGCTGATCTAGTAAGCAGGATCACATATAGGCCAGTAATCCAAACCCCTTTCATCTTTTTTAACCTTTAGATAATGTTGATGTGGAATTTGACCTTTCATGGTTCAGCATTTTGGTTTTTTTGTGACTATGATTAGCTGAATTAAAAGAAAAGCAATGGATGAGTGCTGTGGTCTGTAATGAAATGCCGAACTATGGGGGAGTCAACTGTAGTCTGGTGCTAGTGATCTGTTGACTGCTTTGTTTTTGTATTTTGTAGGATGATGAGGATGAAGATTCTGATGCAGAGGATGATACTGCTGCCCTGCACGCAGAACTCGAGAAGATCAGACGAGAAAGAGCTGCCGAAGCCAGCAGAAAGGTCAGTCTACTAAACAGAAACGACAGTGGTTTTGTTTCTTCTGATGAAACTCTAGGAAAAATAAAAGCAGTTAATTGTTTTAGGACCACTGGGCATGAATTTTCTAATAATAAGATGTAGTGAATCTCTGTCAGTAGATGGGCTACATTACCCTTAATTAGGGGTGTCAAATTTAGTAAACTACGGCCCAGATACCTGGCTACTCATGACACCGTCCTGGCTAAATGCTTTATTGTAATAATGTATACCATTTAATAGCTGCTTTATTATGCACTGCATGTACTGTAGTCTTGACTGACAAAAGTCAGTAAGTGCTTTATTCATTATCTGAAAAATTAGCAGGTATCCAATGGGCTACATGTGAGTCAAACGTTTAAACATTACTGAAGTACTGTGACTTGCAAGCAATACTGATCAGCTGCAAACAACACACAAACGACCAAGAGTGCAGTAAAGCTGGGTTAATTAGTAACTGCTAGTCCATGCCTCAAAGGTACTTCTGCATTGTCATCCACATGATCTAATCCATTTGTTGCAACAATGCCTTAGTGATATTGGCTGCTGGAGAAGTCAGTCACTCTACTCCCTACACCATGATGTCTTTCAGCCTATCAATGTATGCTACAGCACACTGATTTATATACTGACTCCTAGAAACTAAAGAAGTTTCTTATCTTATATGCTTCACTAATTGATAAGTTTAGCCTGCAGCGACACCTCCCAAGCCATGGCCCTTGGCTTTACAGGCGATAGACAGCTGCGTGTTATTAAGCCCTGAGTTTGTGACTAATCAAACTGTTGAAATTTCTCTGCTTCTTTGGCCAAGTTTCGAGTATTGAATTCATGGCGTGGCCTGGCTTCGACCTTTCGAATGGGTGCCTGGGCCTGTTCTAAAATGCATAAATTGCTATGCTTCTTTGGCCAAGTTTCGGGTATTCCAGTATTGAATTCTTGGTCCAGGGGACCCTTCAAACGGTTAACCGGGCCACAAAGGTACTTCTGCACTGTCATCCAAAAGTTCAAAACTGCATAAATTGCTATGCTTCTTTGGCCAAGTTTTGGTTATTCCAGTATTGAATTCCTTTAGTTTGACAAGTATCATATTTCTTCTCTTCGTCAACCTCACCCTTTTAATTTCAAACAGCGGTGCAGTTGATAGTTTGTACTGTGCTTCATAATCTTTAAAAATTTGACAGGAGGCAGAAAGGAAATTAACAGAAGAAAAGATTCGAATGGAAAACATCATCAAAGGAAATCCACTTATTAACCAAGAAAAGTCAGATTTCAAAGTGAAAAGAAGGTAAAAAAAGAATGAAAAGCTTTGAATTGGCCTTGCCATGCTACTTTCGTTTCTCAGTTTAGTAAATTGTGCACTTTGTCACGAAAATGTTTGTGTCGCAGTAACAGTTCTGGACTCACTTGGTCAAGTGATGATAGTGTGGCCCACCATCATGGATGATGTATGAAATTGGTTTTACCTCAGAGAATCCAAGATTCCTAAACCACTTGACTACTGAAGTGATGTCTAGGTGACTTCTTCAGCCAAACAATTGAAAAGGAAATTCTTTTAAAACATTACTGCATGGTTGGATAACCAGCACTAATGTTTTAAAAGTTTTGGCAATTAATTTTTGCTGTTTTGCTTGTCATTTGTGTTTGATTGCAATTCACACTGATTAATTATAAATGTAAAAAACTGAAGTTTATTTATTATTTATCTTTTCTAAAACTTTGCTGCAAGGTTTGATGACCAGAAGTGGTGTTCAAAAAGGTTCTGACAATTAATTTTTGCTGCTTTACAACTTACATGTGTCATTTCTGTTGGGCTGCCTTTAACACTTATTACAAAATGTAAAACATTTCCATCTGTAATTAATCATGAAGAAATTTGGGGAAAAATTATGGCAAGCCTTCTTTAGCTGACATTTGCAATGTACAGGCTGTGTTTAGCTGTGCTTCACATTGTTAGTCTTTGTCAATTTCAGGTGGGATGACGATGTTGTGTTTAAGAACTGTGCTTCTGGAGACGAGAGGAAGAAAGACAGAACTTTTATCAATGACAGTTTAAGATCCGAATTTCACAAGAAGTTCATGGAAAAGTACATAAAATAAAAAACTTACGGACATTATACTGAAAAATGCATGTAATTTTGGGGGAATCCTTTGTCATAGTTGAACCAGAGTTGAGCCTGAACTGAGCTGAATGACATGATGTCCCTGATAGCTTTTGGTTTTTTATTCTGCAAAGTGAATTGGTCTGGAGTAATGAAAGTTTTTGAAATTCTGTTTAACATTATTACTGATACTCGAAACATTCCTTTTATAAAGCAAATGCCTTTTGTCTAGACAGTTGCTGAAATTGCCTCGGTTTTGTCATGATTCTGGTTTTTGTCACTTTTAAAATTGGCTCAGAATTGAACTGTGTTGATACATTAAATTGAATAAGCAACCTTAAGATGAACAATACTCTGTTTTACTTTTCCTACTTGGAATAACCATAAGCTAATGCTGTGAATACACAGTGGTGTGAGAACCTATTCTCCTTCCTGGGCTGTCACTGCAGCACCAACAGTTGTTCAATTGAAACATACAGAACAAGCTAAGAGCCTGTAATGTAAATTGGTTCAGTTGCTCAGTTCCTGGCATGCCCATGCGACACTGAACAGTCTGACATTTCTCTCCAGATAAGGTTAGGCTAAGCCAAGGCAATCACTGATTTATTAATTGCTGCTTTCAACGTCAGTTGTCAGGTCGTGGATGTAATTGCACTCCTATAGTCGTTACTTTTTAAGTAAGAACGCAGTTCATGTCAATCACTGCTGTGCAAATTGTTTAATATTTCGTTATCTAAAATACATTAATCTAGTTCATTGGTAGTTTGTATTTTAGTTTTAAATATTAATATATTCGAATACTACTGAATATAAGTTGAGGTAATTTGATTCAACGATATCTGACTACAAGGGAAGAAATAACATCGTACAATGTCCAAACCAAAGTTGTTATTTGATTAATTGTTGCTGTCAAGGGATTGTGACAATTTACTGGAATTTGGAGGAAAAACTGACAGTCGAGTTCAAGACCTTGTAGAGGAAAATTATTGGCAAACTCCAAATGTTTGTGGGACGTTTGGGAATCTAGGTTTGTATAAATTCTGCACTGGAAGCTAATTTTGATTAGAAGTTTAGTCATTGTCAGTCAATAGTTTGACAGATCACACTTCCTGACTGGAAACAAATCAGAACTACAAGAAATTACAGTACAAACAGAAAAAGCCATTCAGTTTAAGTGCAAATGTAACAGCCATAAATGGACAACCTTATCTTAAAAGCACATTACTCAGAAATTCTCAAGATGCAGAGTGAGAGGCATATGGGTGTCGATAAACAGAGCCAGTGACAAATGCGATCGTTGCTCATTGAGTAACTCGTAGGCATGTATTGAATTCTTTTCTGGTCAAGTACAAGGCAGAATGTTGAGATGACTTTCTGAGGGCAATTTTTGCTGCCAACTTGTATAAACAGTGTCTGCAATCAAAAACGCCTGAGTATCAGTATATTATGTAAATATTGCATTCGTTACACTGGTTGCCCATTGAGCAAAGAATCCAGTTTAAAACCTGTCTTATAGTTCACAAAGTACTACATTTAAATCACCCCATTCCATTCATTAAATCATTCTGCTCCATAAGTGAACACTGACTCATTGTGCCTCATGCCAGGATTGTGTTGGGTGCTCGAGTTGCTGATCCACAGCTCTTTAAGTCGCTGCCAAGTTCTGTTCACTCTGCCAGTTGTTTGATGTCATTTAGGACTAAACTTAAGACCCACCACCTCTTTCAACTTGCTTGCCCACTGTAGCCTCACTTCTGGTTTCTCTGACCCTTTGGAATTCGACATGGCTTCTCCAATGGATTATGACTTTGATTACGATTTTACTTGTTTGATGCTTTTGGCATTATGATAACGGCGGTATAGAAGTCGTTAGATTAGATGCCTGTGTCTGATCGTTCTGACAATATTTGCTGAAAGTGCGCTATAGAAGTCGTTAGATTGGATGCCTGTGTATGTGCAGTGTCTGATCGTTCTGACAATATTTGCCGAAGTTAAGTGCAGCGGGAGTGAAGACGATTGCAGTTGTCAGTGGCATTCGACCAAGTGGCACTCTTAGTCGCCTGCGAATTGCATCAGTCAAGTGCAGGACAAACACGTGACACGGGCAGCGCAAATACCGACCAACACTGAATGCTGTTGATGCAGGAGAAGTCGGGATCAAGGGAACAACAAAGAGTTAGGCGTCACGCCTTCCACACTCGATCCTTGGCGGTTGCAACAGAGCTGAGATCTCTAGATAAGGCCTGAGTCTGATGGCCTATGGAGGCGCTGCTCAATGGATAGGCCCCTGTAGACGGTACTACTGGAACAATCTCCGACCAAAATAGCAGGCCGCACCATTTGAGATCTGATAGATAGCCGCCATATGTCACGCCTTCAGCGGTTCTTATGAAACGCCATACAAATGATCACATACATGACGCATGCATACATGGTTAGGCTTGTCTGTCTGTCTGTCTGTCTGTCTGTCTGTCTGTCTGTCTGTCTGTCTGTCTGTCTGTCTGTCTGTCTGTCTGTCTGTCTGTCTGTCTGTCTGTCTGTCTGTCTGTCTGTCTGTCTGTCTGTCTGTCTGTCTGTCTGTCTGAGAGGAGGTTCGTAAGAAAACACCATTTCTAGTATGCTTATGGTTTAAATTGTTTCCTGTTGCCTTGCTTTAATGTGCACTTCTAAACTCTGTAATGGGGCATTATGACATTTTTCAAATGTATTTATTGTAAGAAGTATATTCAAATTTTCAATTACAAATTACAGTATTGTAAGTAGGCCAGATACGCGAGCAATAGGCAGGACCTTTCAGACATTGCCAGAAGCGAATGTCTTGACCTGGAACCGAACCTGACCTGACCTGCCTATTGATTTTATTTTTAACTGAGCGCTGTGAATCAGCTGGTTCCAAGCGATTAGGCTGTACACAGACTGCATCATATTAGACTGTACATTGGTTTGATCGTGCAGCATCTGGTGCAAAGTCTTACTGAGGTTTAACGAACAAACACTGAACAGCTACTCCCTTTGTATTATGGCTGTGAACGAGGCTATTCAGTTTAGAGTGTGGACAGTGGCGGATTTAACTATAGGCGTGGGGCAGTTCGCTCCCCAATGCTCCTCTTGGTTATATGCCGGCGCCCCTCAGACATGGCGGACGGCCAGAATGTGATGCCCCTCTGGAAATACTCTTCCCCACGCAAGCAATCTTTGAGCAGCCACTGAGTGTGGACATGAGGATAATTAACAGGACTGAACTTCGCCGGGAGGAAGGGTTGCCGGAGGAGTTAAAACCCCAACCTCGGGGCAATATATTTCATCACGGTTGGATATTCCCTCCTGGACTAGCTGGGGTACGTCGAATCTCCCAAGCTCTTGGACTATTCAGCTTTGTACACCAGAGGCGCACAGCCTCGGCGAAAGAAGTCCGTTTTTAAAGCGCTTGTTTTATCCTAGCCAAGAAAAGAAACGCAGATCCAGATGAAAGACTTTAAAGTTAGAAGGCGCAAATTATTAACAATAATTAAACTCGAACTTTCCCAATTCTTCGAGCACTTTTATTGTAAAAATGTTTACGCATAGGTCTAAGTATCATTAAATTGTTTGAGACAACAGACATTTATATCTCGATTTTAAAACGGTTCATGCACATAAAGACTAGTCTCAGAGATATAAAAAGCTCTTATACGATCTCGAAAATTTATCAAACCTCCTTCAAAAATAGCAATAAAGCATAGCAAATAATTACGATAAGGCTTTATGCAATGCTTAAACGTTGAGAATCAATCACGTAGAAACTAAGCAAACAGTTACAGTACTTACAATCTGAGCACTCCGTTCGACCCGCTCCTCTTCCGCCCTAACACTTCTCCGCCTTCCCGTCACCATATCCTTAAAAATTTGGAAATAGCTCCATAGCCATATCTGTCTCACCCCTCTGGAATAAACTCCCACCAGAATTACGACAATTTTCAGACCCATCATACGAACTCGTGAGCACTCCACCCCTTGCAATCTCTGCGCAGGTCTTTCACTCAAAATTGAAAACACTTCTTTTCCACAGATGCTATCCTTGATTCTTCCTCTTTCCCTTATCTCACTATCACGCTCAGTGCCAAACCCCATCCACCGTAGCCGTCTGTCTGCCTGATTCTTTGATCTTGACTTGGAACCGAACCCTTCCTGTCTATCGATTTTCTTTTGACTGAGCGCCTGTTAAGAAGCTGCTTCCCGTGACGTAACTTTCGTTGGGCGCTGTAGAAATCTCGAGCTTACGATTACGATTACAAAGAGACTTGTACGGGGAGCCATGCAGTTTCTATATGGTCGCCAATATTTCTGAAGATCATTTTATAGTCGCTCGTCTTATTGTCCGCTTTATGCTGCCCGTTGTGCGCGACTTGTTGAAGAGCTTTCATCATCGCAGAGAACCAGAGGTATGGAACAGTATAAGGAGGGCGGAAAGTCTAATTGCCCTTCTTTCGCCAGAAATTTAGAAACAGTTGAATGCCAGTGGTCGCAATAATCCTTTTAAATGCCAGAATAACTCGAAATGCCAAATGCTTCGTTGCTATCTGTTGCTGTATTGCACGTCTATCGGACACTGTGCGATTTCTGCAGCGATTCTTGCCATGGGGAGACCAAAGGGCAAGAGCGAAACTTATGGGGAAATAGCTAGATGTGTGAGGTAAGTTGCTTATAGTCTTACAGTAAGCTTATAAGCTTATTTATTGTCTGTATCAGTTGGGGGAAGTTCTTCTATCCCCTCCAAATCGCACCCACGTCTGACACCTATGTGGGAGTCAGTTATGTTCGAAAAACTCCTTTATTGCTTATTTTCGTTTACAAGACAGTAGGCCGACTACAATGGGACGACAATAAAATGTCATCTCTAAGATGTTATAGAATAGCCTGTTTTCCGTTTCAGAATAGCCAAAAACAGTTGAATGCCATCATCAAAGATTTCTTGAATGCCAATGAAATTTAATATAAAACTACTGCCTTACATAGGCTACAATAAGACAGTATAAAGCGATTTTGTTCAAAAGCAGAATATAAAACTTGGACAATTGACAAACTTCGTACAAACAACGACTATAATTGAATATAAATTACTTCAACGAATATAAGGCATTTGAACTACAATTAGGTCTAAAGGCGGACGATACAACACAGACTTTATAAAAAAGCGATTTAATGCGACTGTAAAACGACAGTCGATTTAACGGATATGCAATAAATGGAATACAATGTAAAGATGGAAGTTTAGTACGCTGTGAGCAAAAAATTGGCTAGATGTGTTCCGGTGCTGAGTTTAACTTTAGACAATAATTTTAGTCTATATCGGACAGTGAGCACCAGCCTACATATATAGGCCTATATATAGCCGAAAACTTCTAGTCATATATATATATATATCAATGGTCTTATGCGAAAGTCGGTGTAGTTCTAAATAAGTCCTGTTTAAAGGAGGTCCCGGTCAGAACACTTAGACCTAATTGGTCGTCTGATCGTCATTTGGCACAGTGGTCATTGTACAAGCGCTAGAACATAGACAGGAATATTGCAGGCAATTCCCGAAGCCAAGCAGCTTCAGCTGATTACAGGATGGTTAGGCCTTAATACGAAACCTGTGACACGTAGGCCTAGATCTGAGCAGCTTACTCAACAAATTAAGAACTGTACGACAAAAATGCGCGCAGCCACCGAATGATTACAGGTACGATCAACAAATTCCAAACAGTAAAAACTCTCATAAATTCAAAATTATTCCAAAGATATACATTTTAGAAAATAGCAAAATCTGTTTAACAATGGCAAACAACACACCTTGCTAATGATGTTTTGAAGGACTGTAATTCGGGTGTTTAGATTCATCCAAAGTCCATCGATCATCGATGCTGCCATATGAAGTCATTCATTCATTCGCTGGCATCGTTCAGTCATTCTCTTGTGTCATTCAGTCATCCGCCTTAAGTCATTCAGTCATTTCTTGTAGCCATTCAGTGGAGGTGGCATGTCTTGGAGACGGCCCCTGGAACTTGTGTTTTCTACTGTGAAGAAGGAAAGTCGGAAATCCCGCTGAAAATATGAACCTGCTGCTGTTGCTGTAATCGGAAGGCAGTTGCCTCCATCTTTGGATAGACGCAATGAGGGGAATGTCAGAGCAATGTTGCATCAGGGTAAACTGGGAAGGAGCATTCGTCTGCCAGGAGGGGCATAGGGTGTCGTTGCGGGTGACAGGGCATCGAATAACCTGGGTATACTCCTGGATCGAGCAGTTGATCGGGAAAGCTCGGATTGACAGCAGAATGATCAAAGGCGCCGAGAATCACCTGAGTATCAGGTGACCAATAAGAGCACGGAGACGAAGCGACTGCATCGGGTGAAGAGCAGCAGGGCTCTACGCCAGAGGCACTTAAGATGGAGGCCAGTGGAGGCGAGGAAAACGAAGGCGCATCACTGCTTAGCAGGCAGTTGGAATGGTAGTATGCAAAAGGTTCATCTCCTCTCCTGGAGACCTCTGGTATTTCGTTCAGAAGACACGGACTGACCTCGAAGGAGCTGGCGACGAGAGTAACGGTGCTCGCCGACAGGCCTCGGCAGAGTTTCCTGGCGAACTGAACCTGGTTCGGTCGTCTGTCGTCGCTGAGAATGACTGTCAGGGCTTCGATGTAGTTTCTCGCCAGTCGAAGCGTCTCTATCTTCGACAGTTTCTGCGTCTTCGATTGGAAAGGCACGTGGCACCGCAGGCGTTCAAGGGCCTCGTTGAGGCCGTGCATTCGGCTGCGCTCGCGGGCGTTCGCCTGCAGCCGCCTCTGCGTCAGCCGAGCCTTTGTCATCATCATCAGGCGCTTAACGGAACCTCTTTGCCTCTCTGCAGCAGACTGTTTCTTCGCCACTTCATCGTCTGCTCTTCCGCATCCGTCCGAGTCTGTCTCGAAGTTCGGAGGCTGCGTTCCAGCAGCAGCAACAGTAGCAGCAAAGCCACCGCTTCCTTCCTCCTCCTCCGAGAAAGAAGACGACGATAAGGCTGATGATGACAAAGTGGTATAATCTCTTCTTGATACTCCGTCAATTATCGCTTGGACTGGCATCGCAAACTTCTTACGTCAATTTCTAAGCAAAAAAAAATTTAAACCAGCCACTTAATATTAAAACTAACGATTTGTATCCTGGTAAATAAGCAAGGTAAGACAAGGTAAGGCCTGCCCTACTCAACAAAAGAGTTGACCCTCAGCCCGGCGACCAAGAAACTCCAGTCACTATTATTCCCTTTCTCAGCAGGTCTAAGCCTAAACTTTTCTGATTGATGTCGATTCCTAAACTGATGATGCGCCGTCGTTATTGCCTCTAGGCGCCATTAGTAGCCTTGTGGCCATAATACCTTGTCATAATTATACGCACCGCATGAATTATGTAAAACTCACAGTTTCCGTTGGCTCAGCACCATAGCGTGGTGCGGGCCTAAAGGGCGGGTTATTAAACGGACCACAGGATCTAAACCGATAGAATCATTGAAAAGTGAGCAGGATAAAAGCTATATGTATATATTTCTGATTGCATTTGCAATTATATTCATATATATATATAATGACTAATGTAACAAATTAACCATTTATCTTACCATGCCTCGATTCTCCCCTTGAGGCGTTCTGTTGTTGGGGCCAATGTTTCCTGCCATTTCGAGTGACGTGCTCATAGCATAGAAGCCGATAGGCCTACCCAACCTTCACCCGAATACCGTCGTCAAAACGAGACCCAGCGTTTATTAGAGACCGTCGTTTAAAAGAGGCTGGCGTTTACTTGCACAAGTCGTCTCTAGACCCCTCCCCCGGAATCTGCTGAAGACCTGCGTTTAATTTTGGGACCCGGCGCTTAACAGAAGTTTTACGGCAGGCCTATATCCAGCACAGTAGGCTAACGATCAACGACACACTCAACGCCCCACAGACCAGCTCCCCAAACGCTTGCTACTGGTCAATTAGGGGAGAAACCCCTCGTTGAAATTACATTAAAAATAGATGACGGGAATGAAGTCGAAGAATTGAGAATGCGCGAAGGAGCACAAAGGAAGAGGAAAAGAAGATAAATAAGGAAGAAACCAAGGAGAGTAAGAACCCGAGGAACAGAAGGAAAGACGACGCAATAAGAAGGAGGAGGAGGAGGAGGAGGAGGAGGAGGAGGAGGAGGAGGAGGAAAATATGGAAAAGAGGCAATAGGAATTAAGAAGCAGTAGGATAAACAGAAGAAATGAATGAGGCGGAGATGGAGGATAACGTGACTGGTAATCATCAATAGTTGCTATAGTTTGGGCCCAATGGCAACCGAGCCAGGCATCGATTCAATTAGGCTGATTGGTTTCATGTCATGCACAGAGATGAAGATAAATGGAAGAAGGAGGCAATGGAATAAGGAGGCAAATATAGACCGAGTAGAAGAGAGTGCTATACACTCGAAGAGGACAGATGGACCGAACCGTAGCCTTTGAAGTATATTTGTTAAAAGAAACCGACGCTGATTGGAAGAAACGGTAATTAGTCATCCGAATCTATGGAGTGTAAATAAAGAAGCCGACGACATTCGCGACGTTCATAACGCCTCATCATTCTCATTACATTTCCAAATTTACTCCAGTAACACATAGCAACCTTTCCACCACAGAATAAGTGCCGCCGGTTTCATTCCTGGACGATGTTGGTATGTTAGAATCGATTATATGCAAGGCAACTGTTCAAATCTACAGCATATAGGCCCTATAAAGTTTACGTTAAGGTTGTATCTCCTCAACTCTCATATGTATCTATGCATGTATGTAGGTACGCATGCATGTATAACCAAGGCCTACATGTCCTCTGTCATACATGCATGGATGTAGCCTACGCACGTATAGTCCATGCTAAATTAGACTATTGCAATTCACTTTTCCTGAACGTAGGCTCCACCCAAATAAGCCGCCTTCAGTGCTCTTGCTCGTGCTGTCACCAAACCCCCCAAAAACCATCACATCACTCCTGTTCTTAAATCACTTCACTCGCTTAAAATGTCTGAATGAATCGAGTACAAAGTCCTATCATTTACCTACAACACACTTCAATCCTCCAAACCGTCCTATCCAGTTATTTACAATCCACTCCGCTCAACCTGCTCCTCTTCCACCCTAACAAATGCTCCGCCTTCCTGTCACTTCATCCTTAAAAATTTGGAAATAGCTCCATAGTTATAAATGTTCCTAAATGCTTCAAATTGTCTGTGTTTAAACTTATCGTGTAATTTATATTGTATATCTTAACTGTTAAATTATCGATTTTGGACTTCAAATTTTTATGGTTTGCTAGGTTGTTTTTTTCTTTCTCAGATCAATATTAATTATTTCTTCTTTGCGTTGAACTGCGTGCCGTTCGTGCACGCGGTGCCGTTGGCTGACCTGACCTTGACCTGTCTGTGCTTTACGACTCCGATGGACCCTGCAGACCCTCTCCACATTCGCTTTAAAATATTTTGCCGGCAAATTTACATATGAATGCATGTATGATGTATGCATGTATCTATATATGTATGTATGTATGATGTATGTACGTATGTATGTATGTCTATATGTACGTATGTATGTATGTGCGTACGTACGTGTATGTGTGTCAAAGCACTTAATGCAGCACCTCTTCAGTACCTCACAAAGTCGCTGTATGTTTAAAGAATACAGACGGACTTACCAGTTTTCTGTGTGAATCTGTATAAGAAGCGCTGTTCCTGAACTCTTCCCGATATCTGGTTCCATGCCGATTGCATGTGGAACGAGTCTGTCTCCCTGTCTATATTGCACATGTGACCGAACGCGCTCAAGTCTTCATCGATCGATCAATCGTCGATGTTTAAATAGTCGAGACGGTCAACTGCACAGCAGCAGCACCAGCAGCAGCAGCAGCAGCAGCAACAGCATGTCATTTGTCACGTGTCACTGATGGTTGTGCCATAGATGGGCGGTGACAAGTGAAGGCGTCCATCAGCTCAACGAGTCTGACCCAGAAGAAATGTTCTTCAAAAACTCGGCGCCTAATGTTGCCATACCGTGTCATGTAGGCCTATACAGGCCTACACTGAACAAATTTCTCGTGTTTTATTACAAAAGCATAGGCCTACGCTTACAATTACTGTCGTCTTCTGATCTAATCTAATGACTTCTATAGCGCCGTTATAAAAACGCAAAAAGGCATCAATTTATGGTCGCTTCAAGTAAAACCGTAATACACAATTTTAATCCGCTGGAGAATTCCAGTCGAAATCTAAAGGGTGACCCTGTGGACTGGAATGATTTTTATAATTTTCACTTTTTTCCAGGTTGGCGACACCCACAGTGTCAGTTTTTGCAAGTGACATTAGTACCTCATGAAGTACATGAGGCTGATGACTGACAATACAGTCTCCCATTATCACAGGAGTAGCATTTGCTGCTCTTGTGATAATGGCAGACTCTGAAAGCAGTTGCAAAAACTGACACTAGATGTCGCCGGCATAAAACAAAGTGCAAATCATTCCAGTCCACAGGGTCACCCTTTAGATTTCGACTGGAATTCATACCATTTGTCTCATTTGCGCAGAGTGCCCCATAGGTCCGAGAAATCAGTCAGGCTGCGGTGTGTAGGGCCTAAATGTAGACCGAGTGTTCACGAAAGACTTTGTAGACTTAACGGTCTTGGTGTGGCTTGAGAGCTGTTCAAGTCCAAATAAAGTATTTAAACGATTTCTCGTCAGATTTACACCAAGTCTATGAGCCACCCTTAGTGGCCCGATAATCCAGTGGTCAAGGTACTGGACTATCAACCTGACTGGTTGGCCTACTAGCTGGCTGACTGACTGACTGACTGATTGACTGACTGACTGCTCAATAGACTATTGATTTGACTAGACTCGATTAGAAACCGAGAAACAGGAACACATACACACAGACGGAGACAGAGAGCTACTGTAATGTTTGTCCTAAATCTGACTTGATCAGATGGCCCAACCCAGTCCAAAGACTGGGTGATTTATTATGCAAGTACTCCTTGTCTTGGTATCAGAGCCAGCATGCGCTGTCCTCTACCACAGCCCAGGACGAGTCACGACGTCCAAAAGCCGAGGTCAGGCGTTACGAGACCAATTTGACCTCGCTGCCGAGGCCAGGCCTCGAGGACTAATATGTGTGACAGATGGACATTTCAAGGTTCCTGTTCAGCTGGCCTAGCCGGAGTACATCGACTGCACGCTGTCGACAGGAAGACCAGACAGCGAGGGAGAGGAGCTTAGAGGACTCACCATCCATCCGCTGTCAGCTGAAGCCAATGGAAGCTTCTGCTTAGGCTACTCTTTATACCCAATGGGCGTCTCTCCTGCTCTTCGTCTTCGTAAAAGACGAAAAAAGTCACCCTGGGTAGAGGTTGGGTCACTTGGGTCATATCCTTTAGAGCCACTTGTGGCCATTCAATTACTGCTATAGATTAACTGCATACTTCGCCAAGCTACTGTACTACAGTCTTACCCTCTATATGATATTCCTTTCTAGAAGCTCGATAGTAAGTAATCTATGCTAAAATGTCAATGTGTCAATTCATTTGTCAAAGTCATCATCGTCGTCGTCGTCGTTATTGCTGTTGTTCAGTCGTCGACAGCATCTCTTCAGACGGTCGAACCATGTCACCTAGCAGCTCTCCTCTTTAATTCCCGGCTGATTCTGGTAGTTCAGCGGGAAATCGGCTTAACAGTCGAAAGCATTGCGAAAGTTCACGACCTCAAGAGTGCGCTCGGATTAAGAATGTGTTCAGTGCGTGTCGAAGACCATAAGCCTCTGGGGCTGACTGATGAACAGACCGGCGTTCAGGCCTTTCAACCAGAATGACCAGCCGTCTTCATGATTGGTCAGTCGGTCTGGCGACTGACCAAGACCGCGAAATATGTGATCGCGCACTTGGCCTGTAATGGAGAACGGCCAATCGTTGACCCGTGGGTCACTGTCTCATCTGTCTCCGAGTTGTTGCCTCGTTTCAGCGGCTGGTCAACGAGGGTCGTCCCATCAAAAGACCAGTCGGGCAGTTTTTGCACCCGGCACGACTTGGTCACACAAGGGCTGCGAGCAGTTACAGACCTGTGGCCTTCTGACCATGCATTGGGTCGACGAATATGAATGGCCGTTTAAGTCCGACTCAGGGTAGTCAGTACTTAGACGAATGGGTGGGAGAATGACAATCAACGCCGGTGCTAAAGCAGCGCAACGTAAGAAAAGGCTGCCTGTCAGCTTATGGTTCAGCATAAGTTAACAGGCAGTCTCAAAGAAATTATCAAGAAATCGTTACTATTCGGTGATTAAGAACCGTATAAAGCTAAACAAATTCTTTAATATTAATATTAGATAGGCCGGTCAATGTTGGTTGAACTGTGTCAAACATGTAGCGTAATTTTTGTGCAAGTTTTTATATGGTTTTTGTATGTTGTTATGGTTGTCGCCGAATAATCTTGACTGTGTCAGTTATGGATGACAAGGTTGCTGCTGTTGTCAGCTCAGCAACGAAGGAATATATAATCGGTCGAGGCATATTAAGAGGCAGACAGTGTTGACATTCTTGTTTACAACGGCCTAGTGTGCAACCTGAATACAACAGCTAAACCTGATAGACTCACTGCAGTGAAGATTAAAAACTGCCTCTTTATCGATGTTTATTTCCCAGTACAAAATAAAAATGCCTATGATGACATACTGTCTGAACTGATAGGAGTTATTTTTAAAAGGCCACATTCTTCTAATGGAATGAAGTCAGTTAAAAAACAACAGCTTGTTGAATGAAAGTCACCTACAGCAGACAAAATGTGTATGGATAGTTGTCCAGAAAGCAAAGCCAAATGTACCTTGTAAACCAAATGTACATTAAAAACACTGCTTTTAACTGGTCTATTAACGGATGACAGAAGTCATTAGATTAGATTCCCACGTGACCAACAGTGGTCATGCCCATTTCACTCTTCTCCACTCTGGCTGCTTGCTTGGCCATTGGCTGCATCCTCCTTCAGACCTTCTTCCCTCTCCATGCTCGTAGATTCATATCCATTCTTATGATGCAGTTCTCAACGACAGTCAGGACTGTGTCCAATAAAAAAGTGCACAAATGATCGTAGAATATATAGTTTGTTCTTTGCCGCCGCCGCCTCCGCCGCCTTTCTTCTTCTTCTTCCTCCTCCTTCTCCTCCTCCTGCAGTCTTACACAGCTTGCATTGAAGGGACCAAGTTTCTCCATAACGCTGAAAGCTGCAGGTATTGTTTGGCACTGAGCAGCACCATGGTCTGATTGTAGAGCATATTTCACAAAAAGCAGCTGAACAGCCGATTTTATGCGCACACCAAATAAGTTGGTGCCACTGGTGGGGCATCCTGATGTGCAAAAAAACTTCAATGAATTTATAAATGTAGGTTTTTCTATAGTGACCGTATGGCCTCGACCCTGCTCATATTTTAATGAATTTATCAGCTGAGATCCTTTACCACCGCTGCCCGTCTGAATGGTTGCCACCACTCCATCTGAGGTAGGCTACCTGTGCGCGGACCGTGCTAGCCTGAGATTAATATCTCTGAATTATAGCCACTATCGGTATATGCGAACCTGCATCATCACGTACCGAAGCACCTTGATATACGCTTTAACCAATGTAGCTAACCAGGCCGGTAAAATTCCTGTTAATATTAAAGCAAATTAATGACAAGAAGTCCCAACCTCTGACATGTTATGCTGCATTAGCACTGGCTGTAACTAGACTTCAACCTCAAGACAGACGAATGACACTGACACATGAGGCACAAGTCATAGTAGACCTACGTGATGTGTTCTACTGGCTGGTTGAAACAACGAATACAGACATTTAGTATGATAAATCATGTTTCAACACAAGATATACAAAATAGGTCAAACCATCTCACAAGGCAAAATATTAAATCACAAACATGCATTTTTTGTTATTCAAGTTTATAGATTTAAAATATATAGGCCTAATTCAGAAAAAGACACTAATAAATTTAAAATCGTACCAAATGTCTTATGATAGGTTTTAGGTCTGAAAGGCTGTACTCAGTATGACAGTAAACAAACCTTTGAACAAACCTTATTCATTCACCCCAAAATACATTTGTTTTCCATAATCGTGACTTGTAATACCCAAATACAGCAAAACTATTTAGCATGATTTTATGGTCATGACTGCCGTTGTTGCCAAGGTGCCAAGTGTTGCCAAGCAACCGATATAGTTTTTGTTCTTGAACGCATTCATGGTCTTTTCTGCCTGACTGCACTCTTCGTCGGTGATCATTAAAGACCAGCTGTTCCATATCTAAATCAAACTTCCACCAATGCATTAATTACACGTCGATCAAGATCTGTCAAAAGCAGCATCAAAATTGAAGTTCCAAAAAATCTGCCATATTGCAACTGGAATCACAAGCACAGATTTATACAGCGCCTCTTCTAGAGAAGCTCTTCCGAAGCGCTCCCGACCTGACAACACGAAACCATGATTAAACATAATGGCTTTCAGCTGCTAAAAACAAAGGCAAAACAAGACCAAGGAAATCATGTCCTACTACTTGTAACTTCTATAGCGCCGGTGTCAAATGTACAAGACATCAACCGATACCTATTAAAGTCTTTTCAATTTGCCTTTTGGTATTGTAAAATTATAGTACATTTTAAAATGTGTAAAGTTTTGATCAAGTACGTGTAGTCCTATCATCACTTTAATTATCAGTTCCTGATGCCAGCCATTTGGCGGCTATGGGTGCAAATAAATGTTTCCATTGTTGTCGGTAACTTGTTAAATCTAGTGCTTTTCTCATGTGTAGTCCAAGTCTTGTTATATCTTCGTTTATATTGTCTACCCAAAACAGTTGTGGTCTTGATATTACAAATATTACCCCTGTTAAAATCACTTCCAAACAAACAGTGCGAACTCGACCCTATGCCCACCTCCTTACTGAAAGACTGTGCATCTGTCCTTGTCCCAATCATTACCAAAATAGTTAATCTCTTCTTATCTACGGGTAATTTTCCCCTCCTATTCAAACACTCTCTTCTTACCCCTCTTCTCAAGAAATCATCTCTCGACAAGGAAATCCTTTCTAACTACCGGCCTGTTTCTAACCTTCTCCAAATTAACTGAACGGATTGTCCTATCTCGAATCAATGACTATATAGCTTCTAACTCACTCCTTAACCCACACCGGTCTGGTTTTATTAAACGCCACCCAACCAAAACTCTGCTGACACCTCTCTACAACAAGCTTGTTTCTGCCATTTCTCATCAACAGGTTTCTTGCCTCTGTCTCCTTGATATCTCTGCAGCCTTCGACACCATAGATCACAATAGGCCTATCTTACTCCACCGACTTTCAACCTGGTTTGGTTTTGCTGACACTGCTCTCCTATGGATACAGTCTTATCTCTCCTCCCGCTCTTTCTCTGTTAAAACTTCGGAAGCCTCTTCTAAGTCATGCCCTCTCACTTGCGGAGTTCCACAAGGCTCCGTTCTTGGACCTCTTCTGTTTATCCTCTACACGACCCCACTCAGGTCACTCATTACAGCATCTTCCGTTGACCATCACTTCTATGCTGATGACATCCAACTATTCAGATCTTTCTCTCCAAATTGTTTCAATGAGTCTATAGATCATCTTCTTTGCGTGGTTAAACAAATCTCCTCTTGGATGACATCTAATCTCTTATGCCTCAACCCATCTAAAACTGAATTCATACTTATAGGCCTACATTACCAACTCAAGAAAATTCCTGACCCCTCTATCTCCATCACCCTGGACTCTGCCTCCACCCACACCTTTAATACTAACTCCTCTGTGTGTGATTTATGTGTTATTTTCGACCAGAACCTTACTTTTTCTGATCATATCACCCATCTTTCCCGCTCTTGCTTTATGCATATCCGCGACCTTCGCAGAATCCGTCCTATGCTTGACTTCAAAACCGCATCTATCATTGCCACATCCATAGTCCATGCAAAACTTGACTACTGCAATTCACTTTTCCTCAATATTGACACAACCCAGATAAATCGCCTACAAGCTATCCAGAATGCTCTCGCACGTGCTGTCACCAAAACCCCCAAACACCATCACATCACCCCTGTTCTCAAATCACTGCACTGGCTTAAAATACCAGAACGAATAGAGTACAAAGTCTTATCCCTCACCTACAACACACTTCAATCCTCCCAACCCTCCTATCTTCGTCAATTATTTACTATCCAACCACTCCGTTCAACCCGCTCCTCATCTGTCCTAACACTTCTTCGCCCTCCCGTCACCTCATCCTTAAAATTTGGAAATCGCTCCATAGCCATAGCTGCCCCACCCCTTTGGAATAAACTTCCGCCAGAATTGCGACAGTTGTCAGGTCAATCATACGAACTCACCAACACTTCACCTCTTTCAGTTTCTGCGCAGGTCTTTCACTCAAGACTGAAAACACTTCTTTTCCAAAAATCTTATCCTGATTCTTCCTCTTCCCTTTATCTCTCTTCTCGCTTCAGTTTCAAACACCATCCACCGTAGCCGTCCGACTGTCTGACTACCTGACTCCTGGATCTTGGCCTGGAACCGAACCCTTTTGCCTATCGATTTTGTTTTGACTGAGCGCCTGTGAATAAGCTGGTTCCCGCGACTTAGCTTTCGTTGTGCGCTGTAGAAATCTCGAGATTACGATTACGATTACACTGCTTCTCTTTCTTTCGTGTCTTGAATGTGGGCACATTGTGTGGGATTCGTTCAGCAGTAATTCTTGCCATATGACCAAGCCATCGGAGTTTCCGCAGAATAACTTTATCTAGATTTAGTTATCTGCGTATCAAAGTATTGTCCTACTTAATAATTTCTAATTTATTGTAGGCCTAGTCTTGAGATTCCTGCAATTTTCTGTAGCCAACTAATCTTCGTTGTGAAGATTCTGTTTTCATCTTGCTCTCTCATTCTCCAGCATTCTGATTCATACAGAAAACACTGTTCCCTAAGATGCGTGCATGCGCGCCACAACTTTGAGGATAGCGCGCACAACAATTTCCTATCAGGGCACATATTTTGTGAGTAGGCTACTCAGATTAACCAAGAGTTAAATTTAGCTGACTATTGATTAGGCCTACAGCTTCTTGCATGTTTACCCTTCAACAGGAACAGTTCTCATATCAAACTTCAGATTTTTGCTTCTTTCTGTTCGTTGATTTTCAATGATTTTCTGCTCGAAATGACAACTTTATGTCGATCATTCGATTTCTGATAGATTTGTTTTCAACAGGAAAAGTTCTCATATCGAACTTAAGATTTTTGCTTCTTTCTTTTCGTTGATTTTCAATGATTTTCTGCTCGAAATGACAATTTTATGTCGATCATTCGATTTCTGATAGATTTGTTTTCAACAGGAAAAGTTCTCATATCGAACTTCAGAGTTCTGCTTCTTTCTTTTCGTTGATTTTCAATGATTTTATGCTCGAAATGACAATTTATGTCGATCATTCGATTTCTGGTAGATTTATCTTCAACGGGAACAGTTCTCATATCGAACTTTGGGTTTCTGCTTCTTTCTGTTCGATAATTTTCAATGATTTTCTGCTCGAAAAACTTTCCTTCCCATCTCTTTCAAGTCGATTTGCCAAATCAACTTCGTCTCCAAGTACGAAATAATAGGGTCAAGGATGACGTCATCTATGTTGCGATGACGTCATCGTAACAACACTCGCAAACTTATTGCTTTATTATTTTATGCGTCATCGCTGTTACGGTTATTTCGCGAAAAGCTAAGTAAGCAAGTAAGTAATTTACGGGCCCTCACACGCGTACCCGTAATTATTTCAAATGAGAAATATTGCTAGGTAGGCCTATAAATTGCCTGGTAAAATAATAATGATTGCGGCCTACAGCGATCGAGATTAGCTTATGCCTGCAACTAAAATCACCGCCTCCGTAATTTGTCTCACATTTAAATTTGGGCTCGGAACCGAACCTATAACCGTCCTTATCGATCGACCTTGTTGTGACTGAATGCCTGTCAGCTAATGGTTTCTAGGGTGATGAACCCTCTGGCCAAACACACTGTGACAGTAGGCTTCTTATCGTATGATACTACTTTATTGTACGATACTACGATACTACAATGCTACAGAATCTACCAGTATACAACTATCAATTTACGACTGTGCACACTTTTTGGGCAACACCTTGGGCTTCTACTTTTTTACTTATAAAATCATAAAATCCTTTAAAATACTTATAAAATATGTATAAAATATTTTTCGTATCTAATTTGATATTAAGACACGTCGTGGTGCTTCAAAATTCCTCCTACTGTCCAGACCATTTTCCATACGGGCCATATCTCGCACATATGTTTTGCCATAGTACTACATGTATTAATAACTCATTCTTTGAGAACATTTATATAGCGCCCCTTTAATTATCCAGCGCGCTCCCAGTCCAGACCCGGCGATAGAAAACAGTTTTCAAGAGCTTGTGAAAGGAACGTGTAGCTTCCGATGTTGGGAAGCTAGTTAAACGGATAATCGCTTTACCTCTTGTATAGGCCTATTATGCTTCTAATTAAGGAACATTTACAAGGCCTAAAAGAGGACATTGTTACTAAAGTCCTCTATCATAAATGTTTAGCCAGTACATTGACCATGGTTAATGTGCAAATAGCGGCAATCTAATCTAATGATCTAATTTAATTACCTCTAACGCCGTCAAAATATGGACAGCGTGATCGTAATCGTAATTCCGAGATTTCTAAAAGCGCCCAACGAAAGCCACGTCACGTGGATGTATCATGAGTGGCTAACACGTGTCATAGTGTCTATACCTATAGGCCAACCTAATATAGTGGACCAGCTTATTTACAGGCGCTCAGTCAAAACAAAATCGATAGGCAAAAGGGTTCGGTTCCAGGTCAAGATCTAAAAGTCAGGCAGAGACAGCGTGGCAACCACGGTGGGTGGTGTTTGGGATTGGAGTAGAAAGAGAAATAAGAGGAAGAAGGGGTGGCAGGATAAGATCTGTGAACATGGAATGCTTTCAGTTTTGAGTGAAAGGCCGATGCACGAGAAATTGCAAGCGTACGTTGCCAGCTTGCGGATGTCATACCCAGAAACAGCGAGCGTTATTACTGGCTCGGACTTGAGTTAATGCTTCGTTTGGCGCTGTAGATATCTCGAGATTACGATTACGATTACGAATGCTTCGAAATTCGATCCGGTTTCTCCAGCGGAGATATGATTTTTGACTGCAATTTTAACTTGAAGCAACCATAGCCTGATGCCTTGGGCATTATGGTAACGGCGCTATAGAAGTCTTTATATTAGAGTAGATTGCTGACCTTCTTGTTGGAGTAGGGTCTTCTGGATGCATCAAAATCTCAATCAATCTGGTTACAGCGGAAGCCCAAAACGAAGCCTGAATGCAAAGGAGTCAAAAAAGTTTTCCATGATTTCTTCATAATTTTACTTAAACGTTTAAAGCTTCAGTTGTTTGCGTTTTATAATTTTAAACAATTTCAGGCTCGCTCTTTCTAAAACTGCTGTTTTGCCTTTTTGTGCCTTGGGCAAACGTAGAAAATATTTTAGAAAGGTCCACGCAGATTTTTGTAGCTCCTTTCTGCTTTCAACATAAGAAGAACCTGAAAAAACGCAACAAAGTAACAAACCAAACGGAGAAGTCGGTCAAAGTGGGGCAAAAAACTTAAACCTTGATTTCATTTTTTTTTCGCTGAATTTTAGTAGTTGTTACTTTCAACTTCCAGAACCAACTGTTTTCTAATTACGAATTAAATACATTTGAAATGTTTTGTGTTTATATGCGATAATGATGGAATCTAGCTCGCTACAATGGGCCAACGTGTCAGACTGTTGGTGTTTGTAAACATTCGTGGGTGCGACGACATCAAACAATTTCCAGATCAAATTAAATGGGGCGTACAACTCAAAATTCACAGGAAAATGCACCTTAACCGAAAGTAAAACTTATCCGCCGACCGTAAAAACCGGCTTGTTATAGTCGTAATCGTAATCGCAGAATAGAATATCTAAAGCGCTGTTTGAAAGATAGGCGAAGGACTCAAGCTTATTCACGAGCGCCGCGTCGGGTCAGTAGGGTTGTCCAGAGATAACGTGAAGAACAAAATCTGGTTGCCAGAAGACCAGAGAGACGAGAGGGAAGAGTTGTTACGGTGGGTTGTGCTGAAGTTGAGAGAAATGGGAAGGTGGCGGATTGGGTGGATTGGGGTAAGATTGCTTGCAAAGGCGGGACACTTCAGTTTCGAATGGAATGCTTAAATGATAAATAGAAGGGCTTGAGACAAATGAGGTGCATTAACGACAGGAGGGGTGGAAGGATGGAGAAATTGCAGAATTTGGGAGGGAGATTATTCCAGAGTCAAGTTGCATTTGATTGATTAGAGATCTTAAGATGAGTAATTATTAGTGGTTGGCATGTAAGAGGATGATCAGATGGTGTGGTATGATTGGATGATAGAGAGTTTGCCAAGATAAGTAGGCTGGGAGTATTGCAGAGAGTAGTGGGTTAGAGAAAGAACTTTGAAGGAATGCGTTCAGGGATTTTTAGCCAGTGGAGTGATTTAAGGATTGGAGAAATATAGTGATGCTTGGGTGGCCTGGTGAAGGATCAGGCAAGTGAATACAGGTTGAGTTAAACGATGCTTAACTTGAGTGGATTCAAGGTTAAAGAATAGGAATTATAATAATTGGAGTGGACAATGCTGGTATTTCTAACCAGTGTGTGATGGATCTGGTCATACACAGGCACAGCGGCCAGTGTTGCATGGCTGGGGTTTATAAGGGAAGACATTTAGTCAGGATTCAGTTGACTAGAGTGTCTGCTGAGCATTGTAAGTCAGAAACATTTAGAGAATAGCCAGCAAAGACTGCATTCAACAGTTAATGTTGAAAGTGGTACAGTATTTAACAACAAAAATTTGAACCCTATTATTGGAGTCAATTTTTGGGAATATTTAGCTAAGAAAACATTATTTCATTATCCACAGTTTTGCATGTATATGTGATACCATCTAATGCTAATGTTGTCAGTCGACTGTGGTGGTAGTATTTATAAATAACTGCACCAACAACACTAGAATACAGTTAGCATTTAACAATGAATCTTCTGCTTGAAAACTATCTGGTCATATTTTGGGAATTCTTTACTAAACTCAAACTAGAATGCTTCATTGTGGTAGAAGCTGAAGAATTATACCGTTGTTCTGAATATTTTAGGACAAAACCTCTGCATCGTCATCATTACTGGCCACATCGAGAGATGTCTTTGCAACAATCCAGAGGGTATTATATTCGATCACCGTTGGCTCGAGCTGTTTATAACAGAATATTGGAAGATCAGTTTGAGCAAGCACACGATCATTCACATGTGGGTGGAGTTTTCTTTCATGTCACTTTATCTATGTTTATTGTTAATAATTTTTTAATCTTTTTAGGCTAAAAATTAACACATTTACAATAACTGTCATTGTCTTGTCAGAGTTTGCACACATTTCTTCTTGTTGCTTATTCACCTAAATGTGCCTTCTTTCTAGTCTTTCCAAAAGCTAAATCTTCATAAAGGATGAAAATATGTACTGCAGTTTTATTTCAAAATGACAGTTAATGTGTGGAGGGTGCTACACAAATCTTCTGTTTGATTAGATTTTTACTTCTGTCCTTTAATATCACTTTTTCAGCCTAAATGTTAATTAATGTATGGTGAGTATGATGGCAACTGCACTAATCCACCAAATGCATTAACTGATGGTCACTTGATGGCCGTCAGGCTAGCCATGAGATGGGATTTTCCTGTCCAAATGCAGCAGAGCAATTGAAGGGAACAAGAAACAGCCTATGAAAAAATGTAATCTGGAAAAGCTGGGTCTTAAGCAGTGATCTGAAGGCAATCATTCATCAAAGTGAGTTCCACAATCTGCAGCCAGAAACTGCAAGTGTTCACCTGTCAAGAACTGTCCTTGTTTTCATAACATTTTGAGCCAGTAAGATTAATTGATAGTAAGAAATTTGGACTCATTGCTGAGCACTGAGCCCAGATAGTGAGGGAGAGAGAAGACAGCAGTATCAGTCCAAAATCTGAACCTTGTGGTCTATCATAGCTGATTGTTTCGTGATCCAGTGTTCAAAAACCCACATAAACAGGCGGACAGAGGGTGTGATTAGAGATAAGGTTTAAACCAGTTAATTGTCTGACCAGACTCAGAATTAATGTTTGAGACAATGATGCAGATAGCATGGTCAGCAGGATCAGATGCAACAGACAGATGAAGCTTGTCTGGAGAAATGGCTTTTTGGTAATCAACTGAATGGATGACATTGCAACAAACTGTGAAAAGAGCTGTGTTGATGGCATGAAACATGAAAGCTGTGGTAAGCTAACTGAAAAGGGAGGAAACGTGGATTGAAATGTCTTGTAGCAAACACATTTACCAGTTGTTCCATTTTATCAAGCCTCTCTTTGCTAGATTTGAAAGTTGTTACGATTTTAGCAAGTGGCTTAGTGGCTGTTAGTTTCATACTTCTCTGTGTTAAGTTTGAATCATATTCATCATATGAAATTGTCTTTTTGCTGTTGAGCTTGGAATTCATAATGGTTGTACTGCTGAACATTGGATTGTTGTTTCCATACTTTCACTTCTGGCTTAAAGACCCCAGAACCACACCTCTGAGAAATAGTGTTGATAGGAGCACATATAAGTGATCTCTTGCCTTATCTTACTTTACTGTATCTTCCGTTACTTTACAGTAACCATGCCTCCAAAATGTTGAGGTGCTCTTATTTTCATTAGATTGATTATTTGTTTTTCTACTGCAGTGGTACTGTGTCGATACGGATTGCTTGCCCAGTGAGATGAAACAGTGCTTTGTCCAGCTTAATGAAGACGAGGAAACCAAGCTCTTCTTAGAGTCCTGTTATGAGAAATCAGATTGGCTCTTCATGCAGTTATATCATTCGGTGATTAAGTTCATTCTGTCGTGGGTGATGAATAAAACTTCCATTAACGGGTATGTGAATGATTAGTGACTTTCAGCCTTGCTTGAATGCAGCAAATATTTATAATGTAAATTGTACAGGGGCCTCTTCAGGTATTTGTAATCTGCCAGTAGCTTTTTTATTCAACAAAGTGGCTACTGTAGCTGTAATCTTTCTAGTCAAAGAACTGTCACATGAGACAGTAAGTTTATGCACGATTCTTAACCTTGCAATGCAACCTTTAGATGGTTTGAATGTTATGTGTTTAAGCATAAGTGCATTATGGTGTATCTGATGACCTTCTGGAGTTCAAATCTTTGTGATTTTCCTTTCATGCTCTAAGTTTATAAGCAGTTTAGTAATTTCAACCTTTTTATATAGTAGGTCAGTAGGTTTAGTAATTTCCTTGTGACAAAACCAAGTGAAGGGATTTTTATATAGTATGTCTTGACTGTGCTAGGTATTGTTCAGTTATACCACTATTTGTCATAGGACCTCGTGTTCTTTTTGTTATATGAGGCTATGTAATCAGTTGCTTTTATGTTATTACTAATACATCACAATTCTTCTGCTGCTGCTCTCATCATTTTGCCTTTTGTTACAATCAGCATGTAACATCATCAGTTGGGAAAAACTACTGCAGGCAGATCTGTTGGTCCTTAGCTGGTAGTGTAATGATTCTGTGTTGCTTATTTCTTGCATGAAATATGATTAGATGCATTTGCCAAACTTTTGTCTCAGTCTTGGATGTCTTTTTGGTATATTGTTGTTGTTGTCTAAGGTACGACAAGTAGGCAGCCCTAGATCTTTATTCATCCTGCCAACTCTTCCTGGGTAATTTTTTAATAATTTTCTAGGTAAAAAACTAAGGGAGGATTTACTAAGATCAGTATATTTATATTTAGTGATTTAACTGTTACTGTGGTTTTTAAGTCTTCTTAGACGAGGATCGATGTTTGTCTTGTCTCAACAACAATTCCATTCACTTTTGTCAATACAAGAAGCCAGCTGGCAGAGAGGCCGACTACTTGATCTTGGTAAATCAGAATTAACCAAGGTGGTGTTTGCTAACTAAGAATTGTAATTAAGAATGGTAAATCTTGTATTTGCTGCTTTCTGATTGTAAGCTTATGACATCCTTCAGCTGAAATAGAAAACAACCCGACTTGATATCCATTTAACAAATTTGTCGGTTTCCTATGTTAAACTTTCTGCACAAATGCTATAAAGAAACTGCACTTAGGCAGAAGGTCAGTCCCTTGACACATTCGAGTCATGAGAATTAGTTAAGTTTATGGGACCATGCCTAAGAAAACCCTTACAAAGTCGGAGTGGCGTGGGCAACTTTGGGTACCCCAAAAATGTTTGTTTTAAAAGCTCAGTGGATTGACTGGAAGAGGAGATAAAATGCTAAAGAATGATGTTAACCTCATGTCTGTGTGTCAAAAGTGACATGATATGATGAGTTAAAAATATCTTCATAATATGCTGCATTATATTTCCTTTGCCGTTTACGACTACAGTATAAATATTAAAATTTTTTAATCTCCATTTATGAAAATATTTTAATAATTTTGAAGGATTTTGTCTGGCATTGATTTCTGTGCAATATTTTGCAGTTTTCTGCATCAGTCAGGACTTCCCTTAATTTATTACGTTGCACAGTAATACTTGACTAGCATATAAAGTGTGGCTTAAAATGTCACAGCATTATTATTATTTCTGCATTTATTAGACGCCACTATATAATGATTTAGGATCAATCAATGGCACCGAGCAATTGTGGGTGAAGGACTTGCTCAAATTCCTACACAGTTACCGTCTCAGATGAGGCTTGGACCCCATACTCTCTGTGTTACAAGCTGAGTGCTCTATCCAATATGCTACCATGCCCCAGCATGATAGCCAAGCTAATTTTTTAAGGAGGGAAGGTAAGAATGGGATGTGTCCCTTTGAGTGTCAGGGACAGACTGATGCCATTGGGCATTGGTCTTATTATACAGGTAAACTGCGTTTGGGAAAATGCTTGACTTGGTAGGTGCTGGGGATGGTATGGTAACAAAGCAGATGGCGCCATATTTTGATGAGGTCTTTGTGACTGAACTTTCAACTACAATGCGATGGCGGTTACAAGAACATGGCTTCAAGTAAGTAAGAAGTAGCGATTCTCCTAATATTCACATTGCATCTATTTTAAATGGTTGGCTAGAGTGTACATAGTTAATATAATGCTTTGGTATAGTGTATATATGTGTGTGTTTATTTATTATAAAAGCCAGCATTTACATAGATAGATATATTAAATTAGTGGGCATAGTAGTGCATAACAGTAGTTAATTATTAGTCAGTGGGGATGGCTGAAAACTCTACTCTGGATTAGACAAAAATCAGGGATCTAGAGCCCAAAATTTAAACTCAACCGTTGATCAGAATCATTTGGGCGATGAGCAGATGACTTTTATGGTTATGTGGCAGAGCAAGGCACTCAATATTCAGTTGTGCAGAAATCGAAAGGTGTATTATCGTACAAGCCGTGCATTAGTTCATGTGGAGTTCATGTGTGGATTGTGAAAATCCTTTAGTGAAGAACCGGCTTCCAGAGATTTTCGTTGCTCGGAAATGTGTTAGGTTTGAACTATATGTATCCTCAAATCTACACAATTCTGCATCTACGGTCGACACCAAGTTCAGCAAAGATCCAATCTGTCTAACATGGAGCTAGTCAGGAAGAGATTTTGTTCAGCTACGGTGACACTGGGACCAAAGTCAGACGTCTTGGACATCTCTGCTGTTGTGAAGAACTTCTTTGTGAGCAAAAGAAGTGACTTTCTCTCGATGAAAAGAGTCGTCATCCATACACCTACCAGAAAGATTCAAGTTGAAGCATGCATGCCAACAAAGGATGTTATTTAACTAAATAATATCAAGATAACTTAAGAAATTCAAACATTGTGTAGTAATTAATAATTTTTTTCAACATTTAATTTGATTTTAGCCCAATTTCTCAGCCGTTTGTTTTCTTTGCACTGTTGATTTGTTTCATTTTAGAGTACTCGAAGTTGACGAATGGTTCCAGAACACAACTGCAAAATACAATGTTATTAGTTGTCTGAATCTGCTCGATAGATGCGATCGACCGATTGAGTTGCTCGAGCAGATTCGATCGATGCTCAGGCCTGGCTCTGGTCGCCTTCTCTTGGCCGCTGTTCTGCCTTTCAGTCCTTATGTTGAGATGGGTAAGCACACATGTAACAATATTTGAAGTCGATGGGGATCTTTGATTGTGTAACGCACTACGTTGAAAATGCAGTATTTGCAAAGTACTCACTTCTTTTATAAAACTGTTGTATGGTTCCATATAAGACTTAGTAAAAGTGAAATGCAAGGCTTTGCTTTGGTAATCAGAGACTGTAGAAGATGACCCTGCTACATGCATTATAAAACATAATAATGTGCCATGTTTCTCTAGCGGCAAATACAGGTAATGTTTACATCATAATATATGTAGATAACCTCTGTACTTAAATCCTTGCAATGGCTTTCTGCTCAGCAAAGCAATTTTGTTTCAGATTGGGGTTATAGGTCTTAAGACATAAAACTCTGCCAAGTGCAGTACTTAAAATCAATCCTCATTCCCCAGACCTATCAAAAATCAACCTAATCATCTGATTATATTATTCTGGTTTGGGTGAAAAACCAGAACTGTTCTTTGTAGATGAGCTTTTTCAGTATTGGCCATAAATTTTGTAATTTTCCGTGTGCATCTAATCGTTCTGCTCAGTCTCTTGTTTCATTATGATCTCAACTTTGATGCACCTTTTTCAGTAGGTTTATCCGCCACAGACTGCCTCTATATTTCACGGGGACTGACTTTCTGGATAATGATGTGACTGTTTCTTTATTTGGTAAACCATCAGTTGATGCCTTTTGTATTAGACGCACGATTGTGATATTTTCATTAACGTTAAGTAAAATTAGAACTGAAAATATTGATTTCCGTTAAGTATAGCTGTAACGCTAACTGAAATTGTTTTACAAACAAAAACTGAAATAGAATGAAAATCAAACATATTGAACGAAAATTAGAATAAAAACGAAAATTAAATTTCGAACTGAAATTAATGAACAAATTTGAACATTTATTTGCTAGTTTTTGCGGTGCAGTTGTGTTTATGTTGAACGGTGCACATGTACTTTCTGGCTCTTGAAACTCTAGTATCTTTGGCCTATGTGCTTCCAGATACAGTTTGTTATGGTCATTTTCGTTTGGACTTTTTCTTGTAAGCTTATATTGTTCATTGTCGCGACAAGAGTGTAGTTATAGAAAGTCACTTTGAAAAGCATATCTATTTAAACATGAGTACTTTGTCTAGTTAGCTGGCCGGCAGAAGAAAGAAATAAGCTGTCTTCTGGAACAAGTTGCAACACGTACTGATACGTTGCAAAGTGATGCCATGTTGTTGCCTAACGTCATTAAACACATGCATCTTAGAATGAAATTGTTCAAACTTGGTTTGAGTTTATACTAGCTGTATAAAGAAGTAATACTGAAATTATTTTCAAACAAGAACTGAAATGAGAACAGAAATTTTTTAAACACTGTAATTAGAATTGTAACTTAAATTTTTTAAGAACTGTAATTGAAATTAGAAGTGAAACTGAGGACACCTGAACTGAAATAGAAGTAAAATGAAAATTATTTCCTGAAGTAAAATATCACTGTATAGAAGTTGATAATTACAATTAGTGTTTGGTTATTTGTCTGTAAATATGTATAGCTACTGGTGTCCATATTAAATGAATTTTATAATGTAAATATGGAATGTGGGATAAGAGGTTTCTTACCATGGCTTCTAACTGATCTACCGAGACTTGCTGTATTGATGCTTGTCAGTGTTTTAAAGTAAATAATTTGTTGTTGAAGGAAAGAAATCCTGTACACATATGGCTTTCTGTAGGTTTTCTTTTAGAGCACCTAAATGTTAATACCAGGGAGTAACACTGTAATTCTTTAATTGTAACTGTAACAGAACATTTGTATGGCACCTCTTAGAAACACTCTTAGAAGCACTCTCTTGTAGGTGGTGGAGAGCTGTACAGATTGTAACGTTCAAGAGTTAGAAACAAACCAGGTAACAGGATGTGTTTGCTGTCACAGGTGTTGACGGAAGTCAGCCAAAGCAGTTCCTCAGCATAACAGGATCTACATTTGAGGAGCAGGTGCAAAGTTTGGTGCAGAATGTGCTGAGTCCATTGGGATTCCAGGTGGAACGTTTCTCACGACTGCCCTATCTGTGTGAAGGAGATCTTCATCATTCATTCTACCAACTTTCTGATGCTGTCTTTGTCTTAAAATTGAATGAATGATATAGTTCTTGCTGCTGTGATATTAATGATGACTCTGGCGGTAAAGATAACGAAGGCAGATTTGTGCATTTGTCAGTTGAGGTGTGGTTCAGGGACTTTAATTTGCTTTGTGCTGAATGTTACCTGTAGAGCTTCGATTAGATCTGCCATGTGCTTACTTCAGATTTGAAAAATAGTAAAAATGACACTGTTTGTATTCTTAAAATAGCAAACTTCCAGTGCTGTGATGGTATTTTAGTAGTTCAGAGTACTGAGTAGTCAGTATTTGGTATTCATTATTTATAAGACTTGTGATGTCTCGTATAAATCAGATTAGCACTTGCAGATTCATTTGTTCTAAACATCATGAGTGAAGATGAGTGGTTAGACATGTTTTTGGCCAGTTTCTTCATCAGGTCATTGTCTAGGAGGGTCAGATCAAGAGTTAGTGTACTTGTTCAAGATTTTACCACATTTTTTACTATACTAGCATTACAGTTAGTAAGAGGCATGGTATTTCTGCCTTCTAGTGGTCATATTTGCTGCAAGTGGTGTTTGCTGGGCTTTCCTTGTGTGCAAGGTCCCTCCAGTGGTGGTTACTTTTCCAGTTACCTGAGCATTATTTACTTACAGATGAACATTCTATTCTTAATGAACTTTAACACCATTTGACTAGCATTAGCAGTGCTTGTGTGAGGTACTTAAAAGGCATATCAAGTTCTTGGATAGATGCATGCATGCTTGCAGCATTCAACCAAGGTGTTATGGCCTCTAAATCCTAGTGAATTTCAGGTACTGGCCAAAGCACAGATCATTTAAGCGAACAAGCCAAGATTCCATATGAAAACCTGACACTTGTCAACCTTCACACCTTCTCCAATTCTCATTACAGTGTTTTAGCATTCAGTCTATTTAAAATGTCTGCTCTGAATTCCTACTTCCATTCCATTCCACTTTTGAGAAATATACAAGTTCTTGGACTATGTAGCATTGAAAATGATGGCATTGAAAATGATAGCATTGAAAATGCTACATAGTCCAGTAACTCTGAACAGGGTGTCTGCTGAAGGCTTTGTATGGGATTCCGTCGGTTGGGCTAAGAATGTCTGTGGGAGTATCCCAGGGTGACTCTTCTAGTTTTCTGAGAACTCTTTGCTTATTGATTAACTTATAGTCCTCACTGACTTAATTGTGGAGCATGGTGGCATAATGGATAGAGCGCCTGGCTTGTAACGTGGGACGGTTACTGTGTATGGACTTGAGCAAGTCCTTCACTCACAGTTGCTTGGTGCCATTGATTGATGCTAAGTCATTAGATAGTGGTGCCTAATAAATTCAGAAATAATAGTAGCAAATAATTACTAACATCATTTAGGCTTGTGCCAGCATTTCTGTTGGGTACCTAAACGGCACTATAGTGTCTACATACATACAGTACATACATACATACATACATATGCTAGATGAGGAAAGCTCTTAATAAATCAAATGCCTACGCTGCACGTGGAATAAATTTACGAAAATATTTGGGTACCTCAAACCATGGAAAGTATGGCACAGGTCTGAATTATTGGGACAAATTTATGTATAGGCCTAGTTGCCTTGCAGAAGCAGGCTTATACATGTATAGGTG
This sequence comes from Norana najaformis, assembly GCA_964023275.1. Lineage (NCBI taxonomy): Eukaryota > Metazoa > Annelida > Clitellata > Crassiclitellata > Hormogastridae > Norana > Norana najaformis. Next base: position 10,983,765 of record OZ029915.1, read on the forward strand.
TCTGCATTGAATGTCGTAATCAGTTCGACTTTATTTCTTTAATTGTTAGGCAACATTATATTGCCTTTGGAATGTTTGCCTAACATATACAGTACATAGACCTTATGCGAAATCAAGGGCGGTTGCCCAAATGAGACAATTCGCTCAAGCGTAGGTGAAAAATAAGTTGTTGCTAATACTGCAGTCTTAACATTATTGCTTCACAAAACCGATCTACCAACCAGGAACTATGGCAAATCAACAAAACACCGTTATTACCAGGGTGGGGTTCATTATGGCTTTTTATCAGCTGCCTGCCCTTCAGGAAATGAGTATGGCGCAACTAATTTCTTTATTTTAATTGAGCGCCCGCGATAAGCCGGTGCTCCTATGCTCTGAGGAAATGCTGATGTCCTTATCCAAACCCTTTGAACAACCTGGTTCTCGTGACTTAAGTTTTAGGGGTAGAGGAGAAATGCAGCGTACTCAGACGATTACCATAGATGGTCGTGCACATGAGTCTACCGTGCAAAATCCTCGTTGCGCATGCGCCGTATCACTGTTCCGGTGGTCCGCATGTCTATGGTTTGTCCGTCCGTCTGTAGCTTATCTCGCAGGAAGTTAACAGAAAACGACTCGTCGGAATGTCATACGATCTAAGTAAATACTGAAATAAATACGGTTCATAGTCTTGTATGATTTCAGTCAAATACTCTGTTGTATGTACGTTGTTGCGTAATATATCCTAACGCCTACTGTTTCTATCTTGAGCACACCCTTTGGTTGTCTGACTAGTTCCGGGTTGTTTTGGTTACGAGGATGACGCTTTCAGCAGTTAATTCGGAGGAGACCGTCTATTAGCTGATATTTTCCCCCCGGTGTTTTAGTTGTTCACTACAGTTTTACAGTCTTCTGCCATGGCTGTATGAAATGGAATTTGATTGGACTTTTCCCCGCGGTCTTTGATTTGTGCATTGGATGCTGACGCTATAGCAGTTGCTGATAAAATCTGTCATGCCCCAGTCGGTACGTTCGAAGCTTTCGTTTCCTTATATTAGGCGCTTGAACCAGCTAGGGCCGAGTCGAAACGTCATGGACGTAGGGCCAGTGCATCACAGGACTTATAACTTACTTCCCAGCTGATGCGGATAGGCATTATTAAATTGGATAAATCTTCTGCGGCGGAATATTCCGCCGCTAGACAGAAAAATATTACTTATGCGGCGGAAATCTCATTCAGAACTTTCGCGCATGCGCATTCCAAACCTTTGTGTAGTCTATGACATTTCGGTTTTACAAACATGTTTTACAAAGTTAAAATGTCCGAATTAATCTTCAGACAAACTTTTGATAGCCAGCTAAAAGCCGAACAGTTTACTTCGTATTGTGCTCGAACTTATGACCCAATGCCACAAAGGCACAATGTAACGCGGAAGCTTCCGCCACACAAGTAATTTCTGCATGCGTTGGGTGGCGGAATCTTCTGCCGCAGAAGCACTACGCTATTAAATTATACTTCTTGGTGTCAGGGCAGCTTCAAGCACTCTTGCAGAAAGTCATTGCACAGGGTCAAGTTAGGATAAATGATTAGGTTAGAGTAGAACAATAATATTACTCTTAGCAAGGTGCCCCAGATGACAACCAAGTTTGACCACTGCTTACTGGATTTGGTTCCCAATGCAACAGTTGCTTTTCCAGCTATGCACCTGATAAGTATAGGTTGCCAATTTTTGGATTGCTGTTTTGCTTGTGCTTTGGCTAAAAGCTTCCCGAAACTACCCAAGGCTATTCTTCTGATGATTATAATAACTGGTACACAACATTTGAGTGATTACCTAGTAGCCTTACCCTACCTGACCTTACCTACCTTATCCTTGATATGAGTAAACACTAGTAGGTCTGTGTTAGTTAGAGAAGTGTTGTCTGTGAAATGTCTTGCTTTGAATCTAATGGAAATGGACTAGACAGAAATCTTGCTTTGTGCTCTCTGTTGTTTGGGGTATAACTGTCGTCAAAGATGAGGATGATAATGAAGCAAACCAGTGGCCAAAAAAGATCTTGATTTAAAGGCAATATAAAAACATTCATATACATGTGCAGATGCATACATACATGTGTACATATATACATACATACATGCAAGGACTAACTCCCTTTGTTGATTTGAACACCTATCTTGCCCTTCTTCCCCTTATCAGTATTTCTGCTTAGCCCCCTTATCCTTTCTCTACTGTCTTCCTACCTCTTTCTTTCCCCTTTTTGCACATTTTACCGGAATATTGTTCAAATTTCAAAATTGTTAAATGTTAGTGCACTTAAACATTTGCAATTTGAAGAGAAATGTCAATTTTCTCTGTTGATCTCAGTGGCTCATTGTATGTATGTGGGCATGTATATGTGTTTGTATATATTTATGTACATGTGTTGTATATATATGTATATATGTATTTGAGCATTTGTGTAGCACTGTTTAAGTATCTCTATATGGTGTTGAATCGCATAGAAGCATAGAAGTTGCAGTCAAAGATGAACACCATAAAGTGAACTGTTAACTTTTTAACTAGATTTTTTAACTATGATTTTTTTGGATTGCTGCCTTTGTTTATAATAACAGCTCATAATAACTGCAATAACTCTATTAATTACTATCAGTACAATGTTTTTGTGATGATTGTATTGTACTTGTAAAAGTGATTCAGGTCAGAATTGTTAGAATGGCATTGAATATGTGTACTTTTTGGGACTTACTTTGAGACATTAGAGTTGGAACAAAGTTTAAAATAGTGACAGTTTGTTGAAGCATTTGCATTGGCTTTTGCTTATCAGAGGAATGCTGATATGGATTCTGTTGCTGTTGCTCTGATTGTTTTGTTGATCTACTGTAGAGGCCACGTTTGCAAGTCTGCCACGGACAGCGAGGGGAGTGCCAATTGTCCTTGGAGGAGACCCAAAGGGAAAGAATTTCCTTTATACAAATGGCAGCAGTGTCATCATCAGGGATATAGCTGTGAGTATTTGGCAGCCTGCACACTTTTGCACACGTATTGTTCTGCTTTGTTTACTACTGTTTAGGATTATAAATGATCTTAGTCCAAACCCATAACCTGCAATATACTGTCATGTGGACCTGACTTGAAAGTCTGGTGATGTTCAGTTTTTATAATAACCATAATGTATGGTTATTGTAAACACTTCATTATAAAGAGCATGTGCTCTTTGGAATGGCTGTCCTACCGTGAATGAGCTGTTGATTGATCTCTACTTCTGAAGAAATATGTGAGGAGATATATTTAATGAACTCTAGGATTGCAAGAAAACAGTCCATGTGTTGTGTGCTGGTAAGAACTAACGACATGTGTCATATGTAGTGGTTCTCTGAGGATCTACATATAACCATCATTACGGTATGAAATGGCTATTTCCAAGGCCCCATGTAGACCATCATATGATGAAGTATCATGAGGTTAAAGCACTTTGTATAATTAGAAAAATTATCCTTTTAGAATATCAAATGCATCACCAGATCTGTGTAGTGATATTTTTATGCTTTAATACTTATCTAATCCTTGTTGATTTTGTTTATCTAGAATCCATCGATTGCTGATGTTTATACGGAGCACTCTCAGCCAACAACTGTTGCCAAGTATTCGCCCAGCGGTTTCTACATTGCCTCTGCAGGTTAATTAAATTTGGCTTTGCTGCCTGTGGTAGAAGATTTCTCTTTATGAAATCCTGGTCTCCATGGCCTTTTGGATCTTGTCTGTCACTGTCTAACAGATTATGAAGTTAAAATAATCTGCAGTTTTAAAGTACCACTTAAACTTGTAGCCGTTGTAGTGACTAGCAGTGCATAACACACTGCTGGTCATTATAGAAGTGCAGTGAAATGTTCAAGTATATCGCTTGAACACCTGGGTGCTGGTCATCTCCTGCACAGCTTTTGGTTGAGAGTCTGCTTGTAACAGTGGCTGTCTGTGGAGCACAGTTAACCATAGGATGAAAGGCTCACTGCTAATGTGACAAGGTTGTGACTGTGCACTGCTTGAAGTGGCACTTGACTGATACTTTGTGTATTATTTTATACAGCACAACAGAAGATTAGATTAGTACTAAGGGAAATAGCAGCAAAGCAATTAATATAGTGTAATGTTAGTTTGGATTTTCTGCAGATATTACTGGCAAAGTGAGAATCTGGGACACTACCCAGAAAGAACATGTCTTGAAGAATGAATTTCAGCCACTGGGTGGAACGATCAAGGATCTAGCTTGGTCTGGAGACAGTCAGCGCATAGTCGTTGTTGGAGAAGGACGCGAAAAGTATGCATTCTACTTTCTGTTTTACCACTGCCATTATCAGTGTCATCGTAATCATTATATTCATATTACTGTCTGCCACAAATTCAGATTTGACATAAAAGTTGATTTCGTTTTTGATGATGTTACATTTATAAAAGCATGAATTTTCATGAGCTTTTAATTATATTACATACGATATCAACACAGAATCTTGCTAAGACACCACAGGACACAGTAAGGTAAAATCTTAGAAAGCTGCATGTAAAAATAAATGGCAGCAGTATGTTTTATATTATTATTTCAAAGTGTCCATTGTTTAGCTTAAGTTAGATTATCTTTAATGCTAAAGTGTTTCTTTCAGCACTTATATTTTTTAAGTTTAGCCCTTAAAATTTTGCCACACAGGTTTGCCTATAGAGATTGCACTGTTTCTTGCAGATTTGGTCATGTATTCAGTGCTGACACTGGGACTTCGGTGGGTGAAATTATGGGACAGAGTAAGCCCATAAATTCAGTGGATTTTCGAGGAGACAGACCCTTGCGAATAGTCACTGCTAGTGAGGATAACACGCTTGCCTTTTTTCATGGACCACCATTCAAATTTCAGTTCACTCTGCAGGTAATATTCATCTGTTGTTGTTGAAAATATAATATGATATAACAAATAACTTGTGTAGTGCCAGTGTCTAATGCACTAGGCATCAATCAATGATGCACCAAGCCATAGTGAGGTCAATATCCAGAAGGTCAGTCCATTAAACCTGTGGTGGATAAGCGATTTGAAAAGGTAAGTCTTAAGTTGAGAATGAAATGACACAAGTGACTGAACAGAATAAACAGATATAAGGAATGAGGATTGATTGTAAGTATTATGATTGACCAATGTTTTAAACTATAAGCACATCTATGATTTCTCACTCAATTGATGGACATATGGCGTGTTAATAAATGCATTACTTACTTACTTACTTAACCCCAATTTGAAGCACATCCTTTGCCGAACATAAAATCAACCAAGTGGGCTTTCTTGTGAAACTAACTTGCAATTATTACTCGTGCCATATTTTATCAGATGCTAAAGAAACCTTTTCTCGACCCTGGTGACCTGTCTAATAACATGCCCTTCTCAACTTTGAATTTTGTGTCTAAAACTCTTGAATGGGTCATTATGAATCGTATGCAAACTCACCTATCTTACAACTTACTAATGTCCTGTTTTCGGTCTGCATACCATAAGCTTCATTCAAGAGAATCTGCCCTTCTTGCTGTTCACAATGATGTCATGTTCTGTGGATAAGGGTAAGGTGACAACACTTGGTCTTCCTGATTTGTCTGCTGCTTTTGATACTGAGGACCATTCTCATTGTTTGCGTCATCTTCAGCATTGGTTTGGCCTTAAATTGCTTTGCTGCTTATTTTGGTCCATGCACTCAGTCAGTATATTTAAATGGTAATTATTCTTCTTATGCTTTGTTGACATGGGGCGTCCCAAAGAGTTCTGTGCTTGGTCTTCTTCTGTTTACATTATACACCACACCACCAGGTACATTGCTTGACAGTCATTCACTGGGATATCATTTCTATGCTGATGATACCTGGATTTACATTTCATTTGACAGTTTGTCTTGTCAATTGCCTGTGCAGCTGTTTTCCATTGCTTTTGGGGAGGTGCAGTCTTGGATGGCAGCTAATAAACTCCTTAATCCATCGAAACTGAATTTCTACTACTGGGCGCTCCCCATCAACTTAAGTAGTGTGAATGGCTTAATCTTTAAAACTGGGTGATTCACTTGTTGAGTTGGCTGATGCTGCTCATAACTTAGGTGTGGTTTTTGATTCTCCTATGTCTGTCACTGCCTGTAAATGGTATCTGTAAGTCATCTTACATAAGCAGAATTAGGCATTATGACCTCAAGTCTTCAAGGATATCTCTAGCAAATGCATTGGTCTCTAGTCACCTTGATTACTGTAACTTGCTTCTTACTAGTGTCACAAAGTTAAACATGCAGAAACTCCAAAGAGTTCAGAACTCTTTGGCTGTCGTTATAACTAACATGTCAAAATATGAACACAATTTCTGTATTTAAATCTCTGCACTGGCTTCCCTTTCTTTAAAGGATTTGTTTCAAATTGGTGCTTGTAGTTTACAAAAAAATTGAACTCTTGCCATCCACAATATTTAAAGCAGTTCGCATCCCCTAAACGTATTGTTATTCACACAGGACATACAGTTGCCTTTCTATGGTGATACCTAAGACAGTTCTTGGTGAACAAGCTTTTTTGGTTGCTGGACCTAGATTTTTAAACTCTCTTCCTGTATCTGTTCTTTCTGCTGAGTCGTTTCTTTTAACTACTATTTAAGGCTTACCTTTTTCAAATTGCTTATCCACCATAGGCTGCTTCTCTGTCTTGGTGGACTGATCTGGATATTGACCAGATTGTGGGTTGATTTTGATGAGCCATTAATTGTTAATACTTTGTGCATTGGACACTGGCATGACAAAAGTTATTAATTAATCTTAATTATAATACTTGGTATGTATGTGTGTGTGTATATGTTTTTGTTTGTACAAGTCAGTATGTATGTATGTATGTATCTTTATACTTATTTATATAGGATCTATTAAAAACCTACAATAGCTACTGAAGCAATCAGGTTCTGATTGATTTAAAGTGGTACAAATTGAGATGGATCAATGGATGAGGCAAGTGAAATATTCTTGCTTATATTGCCAAAATTTATGCTAAATGTTTGCTTGCATATTGGATGACTTGATAAATTTTATATATCCCCCTGTTGGGTAGCTGTGTGGTAGAAATGGTGTCAGTTTTTGTGTTAACAGAGTGATCTCTTCTGTTGCATAAACTATGTCTTGTAAAGCCCAAATGCGAATTGAGTGATACAGTCCTGTTGAGCATGGTCTTCACATTAGCTGCATGGTAATTAGTTATATTATTGCTAATTATGAGTAATTGTAGCTTGCTCTTAGCCAGTGGTAGCAGAGCCGTTTAATGTGTCAGTATCTAAATTAGGCTTTTTGTGGCTGATATTGTGTATGTAAATTGGCTGCCATTTTCAGGATCATTCACGTTTTGTAAATTCCGTTCGTTACTCGCCAAATGGCGAATTGTTTGTGTCTGGAGGAGCAGAAGGAAAGGTCAGTTTCAGTTTTTGGTTAATTGCTTAACCAAACCCTAGTCATGACATCCTCCTCATCTTCATTATCACTGTCATCCTCTTCTCTCGTGAATTCTGGTCGGTTGAGGAGCCCTTCTAATCATGAATTTGCCCCATATGTGTTGGTGAATAGATATTCACTCATCCATTGTCTTTATCTCTGTTTTGTCTGTTTGTTGTCTTTGTCATGGTTTTGTTCAAAAAAGCATTATTTCAGTGTTTCTGAAGAACTAGAATAATGTGAAGCATTCTACAAATGTCTCTGAAGAGCTGAAGTTATGTCCATAAACTAAGACAACTTTTCTGGAAAGCTTATACTTAATTAGTTACAATGGAAAAATACAAAATGAAAAATAGACCTCAGTGATGCAGGTCCGCCTACTGGCAACAAAATGTATTGACTGTCCTGTTCCTTCATCTCAGTAACTGTTTTCACAAACTACATTACTTTAAACTTTTTCAGGACTAGTTTGAATTTGAAATAACCTTGATTTTGATAATTTCACTTCTTTCAGTTGTTGACTATCTGTTTGCTGTAGTTTGTGTTTCTGGAGGTTCTTATTCTAATCTTTTCTGTTCTTAGGCCTTCTTATATGATGGAAAAACAGGAGAGAAGAAGGGAGAGCTTGGAAATCCAGCCCATAAAATGGGCATCTATGGCGTAAGTGAATTTTAGTCTTTTAACCGGGGAACGTAGCTGGTGTTGTGTGATTCATAAGGAGGTGGCAGTTTATAGAATTTCTTATGTACAGTTTTATTAGCACAAATTTATTGTATCACTGTTGTATCTAAACATTTCTCTCAAACTATAGATTTCTTTTTGAATATAGACCAGGGTTTTGACTGTTACATTCTCCTTGATGGTGCAGATTAACCTGGAAAACAACAAGCATTAGGTATAAGCAAAACTTTTGAGGATGTGCTTCAATGATCAGTGGCCATTTTTGTGTTATGACCATTTCTCTTTTATAGCCAGGTGCTCCTGCAAATTCTGATAATTTGGTTCACTGCAGACACCTTTCTTCATCTTTAGCAAATTTTCTGCTTGGTCTGGGCCAGGAGCATTTCTGACTAGCAGTCTTTATGCTGTTGATTAGAGTTTTCAACATGACTGGCAATAAGGATAGAAAATTCTGCTATCTACTTTGCACAAGTTTCCAGCTGTTGCTTGTGTTGATGTTACAATATGGGTCATTTAAATTCAGTCCCTCTTGAAAGCAGTTAGTCACTTCATAAGTTGTTTGTTGTTTGCTAGGTGTGTTTCAGTCCTGATAGTCAGCAGGTGTTGACCGTGTCTGGAGATAAAACGGCCAAAATCTGGGATGCACAGACAGCTGCTGTTGTCCAGTCAGTGTTTCATTTGCTCTGTCACTCCATTTTCAGTTAGTTTTCAACATGAATGGCAGTGAGGATAGAAAATTCTGTTGATCTGCTTTGTGCAAGTTTCCAGCTAATGCTTGTGTTGATGTTTTGAACTATGGCATCTTCAAGCATTAAGTCTGATTACAACAACCACATGTTCACTGTGAGCTGATGGACTTGACAGAATTTGCCCTTTTACAGTTATTTGTATTTTAAGCCAAGGACCCTGGAATGGCAATATTATTCAGAGTTACTGTAGTTTTACTTTGGCTGTTATCTTCGATTAACTGAATGTCATTTGTTGAAAGTTTTATCTGAATTTGAGTTTTGATGAATGGATCTCTTTGTGCATATATTCCATGGTAGATGTGTCAAGATGCGTGAAAGAAAATGTGAGTTGATAAAGGGTAATAACTTTTGCATTTGCTCTGCTGTTATATTACCTGTGTTAGGTGATTGTAACAGTTTCTGCTTCTGTTCACAGGGAGTACAATTTGGGAAATCAGGTGGACGATATGCAGGTTGGATGTCTTTGGCAGGGTGACCATATTCTGTCTGTCTCTTTGTCTGGTTTCATCAATTACCTGGACAGATCTAACACCGCAAAGCCTTACAGAGTTATCAAGGTAAATAACCACCATGTTTTTATATTTTATTTGAGTATCATATAGTTTATTGCAGTTGTAACACATATAGTAGTAACAGTGTAATCTTATCAGCCGCAGCCCCACCTCTTCACCTCTTGGATTTTGACCTGGCCTATCTGATGGATTGTTGACATGGACTAATTTCATTTTGAAATTACCTTCAGTTGATGCCTTTTAGATATCTTACAATAGTATTGATGTAGATGTCTCTCTATTAGATTTGATTAAAGTAGAATGGAATAATGAAAGAATAAAACATACTTAGGTAAATGACAAGATCAAATGATTGACAAACAAAAATTGCAAGAAGAGAATGAAAAATATGAGGAGAAGAAGCTTGAAGATCTTATCTGGTCATCTCTGCTAAATGCTAGGATAATATTGGGATTATCGCAGAGCTAGAAGGAAAATTAGAACAGAAAGATTAATGACAGCATTCAAGTGTCAAGTCATACTACAAGTGTAAATGGCAACGTCAAATAGTTATCGAACGATTGGAGAGGTTCTTAAAAGGTGAGATGCGAAATATCCAGGTATCACACATGCATGCATAAAGCAGAGTACACTTGACAATTCACATGAACATGCAGTTGGAAGGGAAAGTATGCAGCTATACTAGTATGTATTAATTAGAAACTTTTTATAAGAAGGTAATGCAAAGTATCATAATAATTCGTATAAATGTTTTATTCTAGTTCAGGCTGTGAAAACAGGCCAAAGTAAAATTCTTTATTCAAAGAAAACTTTAAATTGCAAAGCTTTGCAAGTGGCACACCCACTCATTTCTGCTGCTGTTGATGTTTCTTCAGAGAACCAGATTGTCAGAAGTTCCTAGATTTTCATAAGATTTTTACATTTTGTCGGGAGCACTAATGTAGAACCTAGCTGTCTGAAATTTATGAAGATTCCTAAGTCATTTGTGACTATTGTCTGATAGAAGTGGTATGTTATTAGGGACATAATAAGCCAATAACTGGATTGGCTTTGGCAGAGGACAGACAGACAATGTTTACAGCAAGTTCTGGTGGAAATGTCTGTATCCTTTCATTCAGTATCAGTTGTAGCATGAGACATCTGTACAGCATCTTGCAGAGGCACAGAACTTTTGGGAGGTCTACAGATTGTTTGTGGACTCCTATAAAATTTTAACTGTGGTGAAAATGCATGTGACCGCAAAATGATTCACTGCGGAAAGTGTTTATATTCCATGAATAATTTCTTGTTTGATTTGTCTACATAGAATGACGATCCAGTTAAACATGTAGATCAGTAAAGTCAATTATGTTCGGTTAATTAATTATATAGCTCGAGCATTCACAAACTCTCCTTTCCCCACTTCATAAATTGTTTATATACTATGGAGGAGTGTGGTGTATGCACTCTATTTGATAGGATGAGGACAAAGGAAGAAAATAATGTTGAACATAGAGTACTGATGTCACTACAGCTACTAGCAGGAGTGGGGTTTGTGAAGTATTAAAGTAAAATAACAATTAAGTTCTGACAGTGAGATGGTTAAAGTAAAATAGCAATTAAGTTCTGACAGTGAGATGGTTAGATGCCTTAAGAAGTTGCAACAGGTCGTTGGAATGTGAGTTCTGGTGAGAGTGACATGGTGCCAGGCAAAGGTCATAGCAACCAGGTGCAAGACATGACGACAGCTAATGGTCAACTCATCACCTGTGGTATGGACGATATGGTGATGTTCAGTCAACTAGACACAATCGCTGAGTCAGGGTAAGTTTTTGTATTCAGACATGTGTATGCCCTCAGTCCTAGATGAGTGCTGGAGGCTGTTGTAAGAGTGAGCAGTTGCTGAATTTATAAAATTCATTGGTGTTTGTCAGGTGATTCTTTTCTGTGTCATTATTTGAATTTGAAAATTAAACAGCTTTACTTTCTGAGTGTTTTATTAGAGGCTGTTGTTGTCTATCTTTGGAGTTATCAATGCATTTTATGGGTTTTGTTGAAATAACTGGAACAGTTTTTAAAGTTTCTAGAACAGACAAGATCATGCTCAGAAACTTTAAAAACTGTTCCAGTTATTTAGTGCATAGTCTGATTGAGATATGATTAGTGATCGCAGGTATCAACTTAGTTTTCAGTTTGTTTATGGAGTCCTTGCCTCAAAGCAACCTTCAGATTGTGATGTAGGAAACAGGTTTACTGTGCCATTTCCTATTTAGATAAATTAGTCCAGAAGAAGTTATGCTGTGAGAGAATCATGCTGCAAGTGCTGGTTTTGTGTTTCTATTAAGTAATGTATTTTTGGTATTTATGATAGTGCTACTTAAAGGCAGAAACCCTACTCAACTACACCAAGTTATGATCAGACAAGATCATGCTCAGATGATTTGCAGAGCTAGTGCAGAGGCAGAGTTGGTTGCATTTGTGTATTTCATTTTGTTAAAGTGCACTTTAGCATATTGGTCTTGCTCTTTTTTCTAAGAAATCACTATGTAAAGGTGGTGTGCATTTGAAGAGTTTTTAGGACAATGAAGACATGAGTGATGTCTTTAGGGTTTTGAGGTTAAACTGATCAGAAGCAAAATCCATGAAGTTCTCTTGGCTGGTTTCATCAAAAATACGCAGAAGGTAAGTTAAAGTAAGGCAATAGTTCATTTATTACAAGCTACAGTTGAGTATAGGCTTTAGTTTTAAATGAAATTGAAAATCAAAAAACGATGGTTTGTGATGTGTTTGTAGGTACCAGAAGCAGACTAAGCTTCCTTCGCAGCCAAAAGGAATAGCAGCCAACAAGGGGCTAACCATAGTTGCATGTGTTGGAGAGGTAATCATTAATCATGACTTAAATCTTTTCCATCCTTCAAAATAATTTCTGCAAGCCTATCTTTCACTGGTGCCACTCTTTGTTGCGATTTTCTGTACTTGCGCAGAGGAAGAGCTTATGTCTGAAGCCCACCATGAGGAGACCTACCAGATAAGTCTGCTTAAATCACCCATTTGGTATGGTGGATCAATTTCCTAGAACCAAGCGCTGTCAGCCAGACCCCATGTACTAAGAGGAAACCTATTGGAGCATGGACAATACTTTTTTGGACCATACTCCTTGAACCAGAGACTCCAAAAGCTGACCATTCTTGCCATAAGTCCTGACCAAGGACTGGTTGCTTGAGGCTAGTGACGGTGATGTTAATTTCCTCGAGACTATTGACAATGATATTAACTGAGCTTAGACCCAGGTTTACTAGGTCAGAAACTAAGGCGGAGGCCTTGATCCAAAGAACATTGTGAACCAATACCTCAGTTGATTGTTTACTGATGTGGAGTACTTTATCCTAATGTAGCAGGCCATAACTATGTAGCTTATACTAGGATTGTTGAAACATGTTTTTTTAAAATTCAGGTTGTCATAATTCGTGATGGTACGATCGTGAATGCTCAGAAGGCAGCCTATGGGCCACAGTGTGTTGCCATCAGCCCAAATGCTAGCGAAGTTGCTGTTGGTGGCGGTGATGGGGTGAGAGACTGACTTAGATCTAGAATACTACAATCACTTTCCACTCTTTGATAGAGCATTGTATAAACTTTTTGAATAAATAATGTAAATATAAATCTCTGTAGTTGCTCAAACGCAAAAGTTCTTCAGAGAAAAATTTCTAGCTGCATTATATGACAGTTTCTGTGTTTCTGAATGCAACATTTGAGAAAACTTGAGAATTTAATAAACAAGCATTACCATTTCTTGATATGTTTTGAGGGAGTGTTTTAAAGTGTTTTAATGCATCTTTCTTCTTACATATCAAGTAGACCCACCAATGGAAAGAAAGGACTTGAGAATTTATTTATTTGTTGTTTAGGACAACAAAGTGCACATCTACAGTTTGTCCGGTAACAGTTTGACTGAGAAGAAGACGCTGGATCACAATGGAGCCATCACAGATGTCAAGTATTCACCTGATGGCACTTACTTGGCTGTGTGCGATACTTTTCGTAAGGTCCTCCTCTACCAGCTGCCAGACTACACAGTATGCTTTACATGCATCATTATCTGACACTTGTTCAATATCATGCATCCTAATTTCCAACTGTGTTGTTACTTTGTTGTCAAGTCCAGATGAGGATTATATTATGATTAAGCTGTTGAGAATAATTTTATTAATAAACCATCTTCATAGCTTCTTTAGATGCAGGTAGTGGAAGCAGTTTGGCTTTCCTCAGTGTGAGTTGAATGATGCCATAGACAACTGATTTCTCTCTTCAGTGTGAGTTGAATGATGCAATAGACAGCTGATTTCTCTCTTCAGTGTGAGTTGAATGATGCAATAGACAATGATTTCTCTCCTTAGTGTGAGTCAAATGATGCAATAGACAACTGATTTCTCTCCTTAGTGTGAGTTGAATGATGCAATAGACAACTGATTTCTCTCCTTAGTGTGAGTTGAATGATGCAATAGACAACTGATTTCTCTCCTTAGTGTGAGTTGAATGATGCAATAGACAACTGATTTCTCTCCTTAGTGTGAGTCAAATGATGCAATAGACAACTGATTTCTCTCCTTAGTGTGAGTTGAATGATGCAATAGACAACTGATTTCTCTCCTTAGTGTGAGTTGAATGATGCAATAGACAACTGATTTCTCTCCTTAGTGTGAGTTGAATGATGCAATAGACAACTGATTTCTCTCCTTAGTGTGAGTTGAATGATGCAATAGACAACTGATTTCTCTCCTTAGTGTGAGTTGAATGATGCAATAGACAACTGATTTCTCTCCTTAGTGTGAGTTGAATGATGCAATAGACAACTGATTTCTCTCCTTAGTGTGAGTTGAATGATGCAATAGACAACTGATTTCTCTCCTTAGTGTGAGTTGAATGATGCAATAGACAACTGATTTCTCTCCTTAGTGTGAGTTGAATGATGCAATAGACAACTGATTTCTCTCCTTAGTGTGAGTTGAATGATGCAATAGACAACTGATTTCTCTCCTTAGTGTGAGTTGAATGATGCAATAGACAACTGATTTCTCTCCTCAATTGACACAAGATACTCAACAAAATGAACAGGTGCAGGAAAAGAATCCAAAATTTAGGTCCAGCTACCAAAAAAGCTCATCCTTCAAGAACATTTCTGGTTTTGGCACAACCAAAGAAAGACAATCAAATGACCTGATTAAATGATAGGTCTGAGGAATGAGGATTGATTTTAAGTGTGGTGGCAGGCCAGAGTTTAGTGCTTTAAAAACTATAAGCCCATATGGGCAATTACCTCATCTGATATGTAACAACCAGTGGCTGAATGGTATTGTGGTTGCTGTTGCTGCCAATAGGTGTTAATCTCTACTGAGTGGGGCTATCATACGGCGCGTGTCAACTCTATTGCCTGGACTCCAGACTCGCATCACTTGGCCAGTGGAGCTTTGGATACGCATCTGATCGTCTGGGCTCCAGACAGCAAAACAAAGTATCAGGTTGTCAAGGGTGAGTAAAGCCCCCTTCCAAACACTAACATCTTTTTACTGCATGCAGTTACCTTCAAGTTACCTTAGAAATAACACAGTATTTTACCAATTAACCAGATGTACAGATCAGAGGAGACTGCTGTTGTTTATCTGGTGTATGAAAGACAAGTTCTGCCGAGTTTTGTGTGAAAAAGCATAATGAAATTAGGGTTCTTTGGTAAAAATGGATGCAAGTGAGGTTAATAAAAAAATGGGGCATTCTGGATGTGCATCGTTGTGTGTTTTACATGGTTGCTGGAGTGACTAAGAGTTGGCTTGAACATGCTGCACTGTAATCTGCGTTTGTAATTATATTTTAACTGGGACATTATAGACTTTGTAGTATGGACCTCTACATGGAATGGCCTCCATCTGAATCTGTGTGTCATTCTAACAAGGGATGCTAGATACACTTTTTACCAACAGTTGAAAACTTCTTTTTCACCGAGAGCTGGGCTGGGAATGCCTCAGAGTATACTACTTGAAGGAGTGCTATATAGATGCTCTGAATGAATGAATGAATGTTGTAACTGTTTAATAACTGTTGCACTGAATATTGACCATTGCCATAGATCTCCTCTGATCTAATTAGTGCCTGTGGTGAGTTTCTTTTGAAGAGGTGCTATACAAATTGTGATTACAATTAGAATTGCTCTAAGAGCTCCTGAAATGCCATTGTATATGATCAATTGATGGTCATTGCTCATTGGGCATTCTGGTTCACACTGGTCCTAGTCCAGTATGGTACAACCACTGGATTTTACTGTGTTGAATCAATTAATACCTTTCAGCTGAAAGGCATTAATTGATTCAGTAACATTCAGATATACCAGGTTTCATGCTAACTCTTGTACTGAACACTGACTGTTTTTTTCTACCTATTGCAGCTGCTCACCCAATGAGTCAGGTGACTCGAGTAGACTGGATTGATAATAACACTCTGGTGTCGGCCGGTCAAGACAGTTGCCTTCGTCAGTGGAACATCCGACATGCCTGAGGAGAAGCAAGGGAGCCAGACACCTACTATGAGGATGGAAAGGCTGCCAGCTGCTGCTGCAGGTGGTGGGAAAGGAATGATTCAGCAGCTATCGATTTTTGTACTTCTCAGCATTTCACTGGGATAAAGTTGCTTTTTAAACGGTAGACATTAGAACTCTATTTAACGTGATGTGTAGCTTAAGAAATTTAGTTAAACTGAAATCTGAGCCTTCCCTTTAAAATTGTGTTATGCAATAATTTTGCACTTTCTATTTAATAATCATGAAGTTGCTTAGAGCAGTTGTTCTCACACTAGTGCATAGGTAGCCAAGGAACTAGAAACGGCACATTGTAGTTATTCTCCTGGTGTGCTGCTGCTTGCTGAAGCAGCATCCTCCTGAATGTTTTGTATCCTCCTCTGTCACCTATCCCAGCATGAAGACCAGATCCAAATGCTTGGTGGTCTTGTCTTGTGCCTTTTGCTTCGTCCTCCTCTCTTCTTCATTTTGCTTCTTTTTTCTTTTTAAATGCACCAATCGTAAGATAAACCATATTAAAGAAATTTTACAGACAACGAACTGAACAACAATGCTTTAATAGTTTTTGATTTTCAATAGCTTTCTGAGGTGTCAGTCAAATGTCACAAAGATAATTACAAAAACACCAATGATTTTTAAATGTAATGGCAAATTATATTCTAGGCCATTGTTTGTAGGCCATCATATATATATATATACACACATACTACAACTTTGTGTATACATATGTACCATGTTATTTTATAGTTTTGACAAATATTCCTGAGTTGTCATTCATTTATGACCTAAGTATGAGACGGAATTTAACTACCGGTTACAGGCAGCACATGGAAGTAAGAACAAATTATAATGGAATTCTTCAAGAAATATGAAGCAAATGGACATTAGAAGCCAATGCAATAATCTGAAGGCATGATTAGGTTTTACTTCATGCCATGAGATCGCATGTTAGAACAAAGCAGGGATGTTAATTAGACCAATAGCAAGAAGAAAGCACCACTAAGACATACTGAACACAGTACTTTCTAAAATAATAATAATAAAGCATCAGAGGCATTGACTTGTCATTTCCATTGCACTGATGGTTACATAACTAGCTGCAGCCAGATCATTTGACAAATTTTAAATTTTTTCTGGAATTATTTTTTTTCAAATAACTAAGATACACTGTAACTTAGTTTATTACAATCTGCTGTGAGTAGTTCTTCAAGTGGGTGCCTGCTGATATATCCTATGTAACTGTAACTGCTTTAGTGTAGTATCACAGCACTGGCCTTGACATATATCAGTGCAAGGCACAGGCAAACCCTTTTTTCACCATTATTATTATTACATAGTAACTTCAGCTGCACTGGTGTCTAATGCATAAGGCATCAACTGATCGTGCGAAAAACAAACCACAATCAGGTCACCACTAGGGAATTTCCCTGATGAAAGTAATCCTCACTCCCCTGTAGTTTGAATGCAGCTGCCCTCCCACTCTTATACATGCCCTCTACAAGACCACTGAGCATGGCTACATCCACAAGTTAGGCCTATGCATACAAGGTCCAACTCCCAAACATCTCCGAGTGCTGTGGACAATCAATCATTCACTGTACTAGTCAAATTTAACATTGACAGTTAAGTTGCTAAATAACTAGGCAACTTCAATAAGCCTTATGGTCATACAATAAAGTAAGCATCAAATTTGGCCCAAGGCGATGTCTAACATCCCTGGTGCCAAGGCATGATGTTGAATTATTGATGAATCACACAGCAATAGTTAACATGAAAGTAAATTAATGCAACCAGGAGACAGGCAGCTGCCTATATGCTCTGCATACAGTCTGAGTCAGCAAAAAGTTGCCAACATTTAGTTAATTCATCATGTGCATTTCTCAGCTTATGCTACTACCAAGTTCTAGTGCTTGGTGACAGAAGCAAGACTTTAATCTAAGGCCAGTTACACTGGAACATTACTTCCTTGAATTTAAAAATATACAAAACAATTTTCCGTAGTTTCTGCATTTTCTCCAAGTGTCTCACTACATAAAAGCAGCTTAAGAAAACTCAAAAGCGTAGACACTGCCAGCATAAAAAAGTGCAGCATGTTAAAATTGTGCTAATTCTTTCACTGCAAAAGCAGTAGATGAAATGGTATCATTGGGCTTTGCATGAATCCTTTCTACAGATCAGGCAGATTACTTCAACCGAACTGCTGATTCAGTCAGTTATTGCATCGGCCACCAACATGCTCCCTTTAGGTTGTGTTTAACAAATCGGTGGACTAACGAACATCTCTGCCAAAGCTCACCCAGTTGTACAAACAAAAGATAACAACAGTAACAATCAACCAATCAATTGCTGCTTATAATTACCAGTACAATGCTATTCATAATCTGCATTGTAATTCAATTGTTGGCCAACTAAGAAAGGGATGAAGGGGAAACTAGTTTTCACATGACCATTTTCATGATTTGTAATCTCTTGCTCCGTACAGCTGTTTTAGCATAAATTTGCGAAGCATTGAACTGTTGTTAGTCTTTTAAAATAACAAGAAACAACATTTGCCAAGGTAATCACGACACAAAAACTGCATTCACCAACAGTCAAATGCAAAATAACTTTGCTGGTAAAGAACTCGCTTAACTTCAAGTCGGTCACAGACGAAGCAGAATATAACAATGGACACAATCGACTATACCTCTGAAAAAGCGTGCAACAGAAATTCTGGAATACATAAGATATGTAACAAAAACATAACTCTCCTCAATATGGCCTCAACACCTGAATTTTTAGATTCAACAAATGAAGCTTATTGGGTTACTAGTCTCCCCTTAGCTTCACCAAAGCATAACAACAGTACAGTATGTGGAGCCAGGAACAAAGCCCACAATACAGACTAGCTTTAAGTCAGGTATAATTCTTGACTAGCTTTCAACACAAGATACTTATGAACTAGTAAAAACATTAGATATTGCATTTTTATCAACAAGTCACTGGTAACACGAAATTTTTTTCGGTATCTGTCTAAAACACAAAAAGATTGAAATTGAGACTAGGTGGTGGTAAAAGGTTTTTCAAATATTACCACCTATTTAAGAATTGTCTAGAAATTATTCCAATTATCATGAGATTTAACAGTATTAGTACCCATGCAGTACTATATATTTTATACACCAACATGCAGTGTCCAATGCTTGGAAAATGTCAACAAACTTTACACCATTGTATAAGTTTATTATTAAATAAAAACCACAAATTAGGTAGTAGAGAAGCAACTGGTAAAAAATAAATACATCAAAACAGGAGAATGCAAAGATATGCCTAGAATTTGTCGATACGGTAAAGCAAACTGTTGTCAGGTTGTGAGCACAACCCAAAGTAAAATGCAGTAAACATTGATGAAATCTCTCTGCAGCTGAAAACAAAACAGAGTTGAAGTGGAGTAGTCATGACTTCACCAAAACCGTCAGTGATTACAGTTGTATACTATAACTCTATATACAATAAATAAACTCAAAATAAACTCCTCCAACTGGTACATTTATCATTAACAGACTTACCATGCCATTATTAATCATGGTCTTTGGTTAGAACTGATTAGCATCATCACCTCTGGCCATCACCTGAAATCCTCAACATTGTTGTAGGCCAAATTATGTAAGCGAAGTGCCTGTAGTCTTTAAAGACTCGCTTGAGCCCTTATATCTATACTGAGTCGACAGACCATAACAAGCAACACAAAGACAGCAAAACACCAAGAAACACAGGACGATAACACACACACATATGCAAACACCAACAGAGAACCAGAGGGAGACAGTCAAGACAAACAGGGAAGAAAGCAGATCCAACAAACAAGAACAAGGTTACTTTGATGGAGATAATCGGCTGCCTTTTGTATTCTCATTATCCAACGCATCACAAAGGAGATCGTATGTTCCTGACCGATGAATTCTTGCTGCACCAGGAGAAGTAGACAAGAACGAAGAAGAAGCAGACTTTGCCAAATCAACACCTTTACTGATGTCACTACCAGGGCTTTTGCCACCAGCACAATCACTGGCAGTGGCCAAGGAGTGGCTGAGCGATCGCTGAAACGCATCAAAAGATGATGATGATGATGTCCAGGTCTCAGATTGTTCAGCCGCCTGAGATGACGAAAGTCGCCAGAGAAGCTCTTCTTTGTCCATCGACAGACGTTTGTTTGCTTTCGATTCTCGATCGTATCTATGTAACAGCTGTTGGTGTTTCTCAGATAACAGCCTTCACATGACACAAACATTTCCACAGCACAAATGTAATAATCACCAAATGTGCTACAACATAGTTCACTAAAAAATTAAAATAAGATAAGGTACCAGCAATCACACACAGACTACATACACAGTGCTTTCCAGTTCTTCTTTGTTAACATTAGCCAACCTCTCCCGTGCACTGCGTCTGCATGCTAGTTTGGTAAAATGTCCCTTCTGGGGAAAATTCCCTGCTGCTCCCCATTCGTTATGATCTTTGTACCATAATGCTGAAACAAAATGCTTATGAAGTATATCATATACAGACCTTTCATAATCTGCTCTAATCTTGATGACTGCCTCGAGGTTTTCCACTTTTTGCTGAAGTTTCTTTATGGTCTCGTGTGCTGCAGGCAATTCTTCCACCTGAAAACAACAGCAGACCAGTTACATTTCGGTTGGCAAAAACAAGGCAAGTGTAAAGATTCTAGAGCAATCTAAAACAAGTCTTAGTATTGTTGAACAGTGTTCTTTCAGCTTTTGTTCAAGTTTCCTGTTACTTGGCCTCATGTAACAACTTGCCAATGATGTTTCACATCAGACAGCCCATGTCTTTCAGCTTTGTAGCCACAATAAGACTTGCATAAATCATACACTACTCTATTTCAGCATGGTACTTAGTCCATGGTACATTAACACATGGGCTGTGCATCCAAGTTAAGAGGTCTGTACTGTACTAATTATCTATTAATTATTCATAAAATTAAATAGGTGTCATAAGCCATGTTTGGCTTATTTTCATATCATCGCCTCCCTTTGTTTCTTTACAGTAAGACAACTGCTTGTTTATCACAGGCCACTTTGGAGCACGGTCCAGAGTAATGACTTATGGCTGATGTGTGACATGGTAGCTAATTGCTCTGAATGTTCACCTAGCAACATGCATCGTGTGGGTTTGAACCCCACCTGAGGTGGTTACTGTTTAGGAATCTTGAGCAATTCTTCATCAGCAATTGCCAAGTCCCATTGACTGATACTCATTTGTTAGATAGCCGCACTTAAAACACACAAAATAATAACAATGTGCAAACACAAATACAGCAAATCAACCACAGAACAACTTGTTCTTATGGGTTACATAGCAT
The DNA here is from genome assembly GCA_964023275.1 of Norana najaformis. Lineage (NCBI taxonomy): Eukaryota > Metazoa > Annelida > Clitellata > Crassiclitellata > Hormogastridae > Norana > Norana najaformis. The sequence continues at coordinate 11,005,070 of OZ029915.1, forward strand.
GGCAAACTGTCAATTTCAAATGCACTGCGATGTGAAACCTTTACACGGAGCCCAAGACATTTGCAATTTTCCACAATACCACCCATTAAAATACCCAAGTACAACAGAATTGTATGAGAAAGATTTAAATGAGAACACAAAGGGTTTCAAAATGAGATTCATTTATCGACATTTACATAGCATTCTCAATCCCTTCACACGAGCCTGTCACAGACTGTTTACCTGTCTCTGAAGTTGAAGGTTCTGGTGCCGGAGATCGTGCAGTTCTAGATTTCTGAGTTCAAGGACAGCCTTAAGGCTCTCAATCTCCTGAGGCAGGTGTCTGTAAGGCTGAAGGGCCAGCTGCAACTTCTGCTCCATCTCAGCCTGGCATGACTCCATAAAAGTCACTTCTCTCCTTCGCATTTCCTCACACTCGCTTCTCAAACACTCCACTTTCTCCTTCAGAAACAAGAAGTCACCATCTGTCAGGTGATTCATCATGCACAGCACAACAACGGCTACTCTATAGACACTACTCCAGGCCATTTCAACAGTCCATAACTTGATAATATACTGCAAATTAGTGAATTTATGTATCGTTTTGCTCATAACCTACTTCCCTCTGCTTTCATTGGTTACTTCTCCAGTATATCTGAGCTCCATGCACATCTTACTAGATCTCGGGGTGATTTCCGTGCAAGTTTTGCCCGTACCAATACTCGACTGTTTTCTATCAAATGTGCTGGTCCTTCTGTTTGGAATAATATATCGCACGATATTCGTTCTGAGCCCAATTTGATATTGTTCAAGAAAGCAATGCGCGCGTACCTTAATGATCTAAATAAATAAAAAATATGTTTTTGTTTTTTAGTTTTTCACTAGTTAAGGTTTATTCTTGTTTGGTTCATTTTTTTTGCATTACAACTCGTTCAGATTCTACTATGTTTTTTTCAGTTAATGATGCTGTCAACCATTCGTCATTTAGCAATAGCTGTTGGTATAGGGGGGACCCTAATAAGCGGGACTTCGGTCCCTTCTGGGTTCTCCTTTTGTTTCCTAAAATTAATATTATGCTTTTCGCTGTTATATTTCTCTTTTTGGATCAATAAAAAGAATGTTATGTTATGTTATGTTATGTTATGTTATACTTGTTTTTTTAATATATCAACAGGCTCCAGTTTCACGGTGTGCTCTTCTGCTCTCTAAGGCAGTGATTCTCAAATTGCAGTCCACAGGCGACCTGTGCTTCACGAGCATGATCTACGATGGTCCAAGGCGGCAAGATACCCAAACTTCCCCCAACATGCTTCTCTGTATACGACATAACACTGTAGCTGCAGGTAGGTAAAGGTAAATAGCATTCTAGCCCATCTTTTCTAATGCTGTATGTGTATTCTGGTTTTGGTGATGTCACTGTTCATATCAATGTGAGAACATTTTACCTTGACAATCATATCTGTTCATTTCTGATAAAAATTATTGGTCCTTAGGAAGTAGGAAGTCTGCTAGAAGTCTGAATCTGATAAAGTGGTCCCGGGGTGAAAAACTTTGAGAACCATAGCTCTATGGGTGTGTGATAGTTTAGCGGTTAATATCCTGGACTGTCAATCCAAAGGTTGGGATTCAAATCCCTGCCAGAACAGAAATACATTTCAGTATTTCTGTTCCACTTGCAACTTCTTGTGAACTCAGCTGTAAATTGATGGAAAGATAGTGAGAAAAAGAGGACCAGCCACTTGCCCTCACACGTCATTGCTAATAAACTGCAGCTGTTAACACTTCATATCTGTGGCTGCTTCTCAGTTTGAGCTCAAGGAACTACTTCTTCTACTCTGTATGCTACATTTTAATAAAATCAAGTCAAAATTTCTTCCAAGGTACCACCATCATAACACAAGCCTTTTATAAAACTCTATGCAAGCTTTGGACGGGCACTGGTTTTCCAATGGTTGATCTAATCTACTCTAACGACTCTTAGAGCACCATTACTATAATGCACAAGGCATCAACTGATGGTCACTTCAAGTGAAACCACAGAAAAATCAAAAATCATTGAAGAAACCCAGTAAAATCTGATAGGTAAAGGAAACCAGAAGTCAGGCTGTAGTGGCAAACCAAGCTGAAACAGGCGAGTCTTAAGTTTAAACCTAATGACCTGATTGATCTCTACACTATTGTCACAGCTATATAGAATTTATAAGATTAGATCAGATTTATTAGCACCAATCACCTTCTGCTGAGCACTTTTATGAGCTCTAACTATCTTCTAAGTATGCCTTGCAGTTGGCTATTTATGATCTTTTTCTCTTAACATATACAGCTGTTTGGCTTAACACAGAGGCATGGTCCTAAAATGCCTGCTAAGAGCTGAAATGCCTAGTTAAAGCAAAAAGACATAAGTTTGCAAATGAACATTTTCCAGATTCTGTTGAGAGCAGGAGGTAAAATGGATGAAAACATACAGAAAGTGAGAATTTGATGTGTTCAAAGCGCAACGTGATGTCATTCAGCTGCCGATCATGTTGCTTCTTCAGCTCTAAAGACAAATAACATCAAAGATTTCTGACAGACACAGGGATTGCTACACAAGCAAACCTTTTAAATCATGGAAGAAAACTACAAAGCAAATATTCCAAAAAAGAATGAAAGTTATTTGCTTATGAATCAAATGACTAAATGGTTAAATGACTACGAGGTTCCATCTTGTTATTAATGTTCCACACCTTGAAGAATGCTGTCATGCTCTGACTTTTGAGCCATTAGACTTGACAGGTGATCGTCATGATCTTTAGTGAGGACCTGTTCATGAAACTCCTTCAATTCATAGATCTGTTCAATGAACCAGAAAACACCTCAAGTGTAAACCACCTCTCAAAAACAAAAGCATTTTTTATGCCTTCTCCTAATCATCTAATCTAATAATATCTAATCCAGAAGTATTGGTACCTAAGTTAAAGACAATATGCTAAACAATTATGGTATGTAAATTTTTCAATAAGCTACATACAAATGGTATTTACTGCATTGTATACCAGTAGCACCAGTGGCAAATACTAGGATGGCACACCATGGAATGGCAAATACTTTTGATCAGTTGGAAGACCATTCCAAACAGTGGTCATATCTTCTTTTTAATTAAACCAGTTCACCTAAAGAACAAGAGTCTTACTGGCAGTGACTGCATTCAGAGAATAAACTGTAAAAGTATAATATATTGTTTTGTCCATATTAAGAACAGAAAAAAACAGAAAAGGTCTATCACAACTAAAATTTTTTACAAGACATTGATTAACCTGCTGTTGATGGTGCACTTCAATAGCAGCAACCTTCTCGTTGTGATCATCCAATGCTAAAAGAATTAACAACATTAAGATACTCTTTGAAATCTAATCATTCACAATAACTTTTTTGTATTGTGGTATAATAGCTGCATTTGCATGGTTTTGAGCTTCTCAGGCACCTGCAATTGTTTAAGGACACTGAGCAAGTGTTAAAATATGATTGTTTACACGACTGACTGATGCCTACCACTAGTCATTGGTTATATTAGAGTTATTAGTTATTTGCAATTAGAGTTACTCTTACAACTAGAATACTTCTATTAACCTCTATGCTAGGAAAGCCTCTGAGTAGTTTTTCTGTAACAGCAGCTATCTATCTTTACCTATGCAACATAACCACTCTGAAGCTAATACCTCTGCATAAGTTCTCTTCGTGTTGCATGTGGAGACCTCTCTTGAGGTCATTCAGTTGAACCTCATGTTCCCGTTCCAATGTCTCTCTTTGTTTCTCCTCTTCCTCTTTCAAAGATTGGATCTCATCAATAAGTGCATCTCTTTGTTTCGTTAACTCACCTGAAATGATTCACAGTTTTATCAAAGCTCTATGGTTTCAGGATATAAAATACCCAAGGATTCTCAAATCACTGAATAAGCTGATCCTTTCACTTAACGTTTTGGTCATTTAGACATTGAAGAGGTAGGACTACAACTGCACTGTTATTTTTCATTATTGTTTCATTTCATGGCTCTAGTACATGAAGAAATACAAGATGTACTGCAATTTCTGCAACATATAGGATGCAGTACTGGAATAAGCCAAATTCCACAGATAAGGAATAAAGTCAAGAAAGAAATTATAAGTTACAAAGTTATAAATTATAAGAGATGCTATTAATGGAATAATATAACCTGAATTGAAAAAATGCCACTGGGGGCACATCATCCGGGTTGTGACCAAAGCAGTTGGAAACTTATATCTCCAGGAGTGTCCTAATATCTTATCCATACAGTACTCAGTCAACATGTAACACTTCAGCACAACCCACAAGAAAGATGCAAATGGCTCATGCATCAAAATTCAACCAAACTAAAGCGCATAAGGAACATAAAGGAAAGTGTACATATCATAGATACTGTAATAGTGTCTGGAGATTAAAACATCAGAGATTGAAAAGGCGTCTCCAGCAAAACTTGAGAAAAAGCAAAAGTAAAAGACATTCCAGTGCCAGGAGAATTTCAGACGAAACACCAATAAAAGCAAAATATAAAAGTTCAACATAAATATTACTCATAATAAAGATGCAGCAAAAACTGAACAGCTCCACTTACATAGTTGGTTTCTCATGGAGTTCAGTTGCTCTTGACATTCATTCAGGCGACATCTCAAGTCATTTCGGGCTTCTGAATCCAAACGCTGATAAAAGTTGAGCACAATACAAAACACATTCACAGCTTAAAGGAGTGATCAATTTCACAAACAGCATTATACATTTCTGATTCTCTGACAAATAAGAACATATAAAGTTAGTTGTTTTGTGTAACCAGTTACATCCACCACAACAGTTCAGGCCTTCCTTTGGGGTTGACTGCACAGCTGGAACACTTGTGACATGCACCCACAAGGCCGACTGGCAGTATTTCTAAATTTAGTCATGTTTCTGATTACAGGCATGATGCACTCAACAGAACCAGTCAAGATATGTGACATCTTTTGACTGGTTCTGTCCAATGGATTGTGTTTTTAGAATACAGTTTTGCTTAGAACCAACCACTGATTGATGCTTTGAGCATTATGATAATGGTGCTACAGAAGTTTGCAGATTATATTAGATTAGTACTTTACTGACTGCCAATTCAACATTGCATCTGTTTTCAGATTTCAGTGTGGATCTGATGCTGCCAGCTGAGTAACGTGCATGCTTAGTTTCAGAAGCTTTATCGATCTGTCCCTTTGCTCCATGGCCAAAAACTGGTTGCTCACTTTGCATGCACGTTGATGATGCAACATCGGGCATTCTTGGTAGTATGGCTGTCCACTTGGAATGGATTTCTTTTAGAGCTAAGTCTTATTTGTGAGGATATTTCATGCGCCTTTTATCACCATTTCGAAACTGTTCTCTTTCACAAAGGCTTAGCTGGAAGTACTTCTGAGCAGATATCTTAAAGAGGTGCTCTATAAATCTACTGAATGAATGAATGAGACAATTCAGAGTTAAATCCAATCAAAACAGTTCTCGGATTTAAGTCCAGCTCATTTCAGCTGAAGATTTCTGTTCAGAATGTGTTAGAACCATACAAATAGCTGGCTCAGCCGAGTTCAATTCATTTATATATGTATGCATGTATGTTTGTATATATATGTATGTATGTATGTATGTATGTATGTAAGTGAACAGTCAAATGCAATCTCTCAAGCAACTGTATCATCCTTAATTGTCTGTAAAGATGAATAATGGATTTGAAAAAGAATAATAATAGTGGAACTGAATGACTAAAATTACTAAGTGAACATCACCTGTGACAGATGCTGAACTACAATGACAAGAGCCTGAAACCATTTCGTTCTACACTGGACTTCACTGTTTAGACAGTTCAGCTGCTGCAGACGTGATTTACAGAGCTGTTCCAGTCGAATGACTTCCACCATCTCTCTATCCTCTGCACCTGTGTTAGGCACCAAGTCTGGCTGGTGATGCTTCTGAAGATGCCATTCCTGCTGCTGTTTTGAATTATTTTTGCCATCCAAGTTCTTCTCGTTTCTCTTACCTTCAAGAAGTAAATTACAAGATCTTATATCTAAATTCATGCTATCCAGTTGCTGATTCGCATTTCAAAAGCAGTGAGCATAATAATGATGCATAATTAATGAAAGAGCAGAGCATGTAGAAACTCAATGCAAACAAACAAAGGTAATGAATCATGCCAGCTAACTCCCTCACTCATCAACGAATCACACCAACAACACCATAGTAATGCCACAGCAGAAAAGCCAAAAGGATCTCATCAACAGTGGTCAAGAGTGAAGGATGTACTGCATTCCACAATACTATATGCAGTTTTACTGACTGAAAATACCACAAGCGCTGTGCAAAAGTTTCAGACTTCTTCATCAACAAGATCAAGACAATTTCCTTTAAACAAAAGACATCATCATCAGAACTGAAGTCTGACGTTGGTTTAAGATGAAATGGTTGCTGTAAAAAGTTCCTATAAATTGATCAAAACCTTTAAATCTTAATCTTGGTGAATGGTACAGGTAGGACAAATTATTTGCTTGTCTTTCACTTCTGCTTCGAAAAGTTTTTTCAATTGCATGCATCACATGAAACTTAGAATTACTGGTAACTTTAAGGAAAGGTCGTCATGTTAATGAATTGCTGTTAACATCTGAACATCAACTGAAGATCCTTTTTAAAACTGTCAGATGTTGCAGTGCCTTTGTCAGGTTCTCACAGCACGTTACAAAGGTGCTTGGATACATGCATACAAATGATCAATTGATTACTTTACTTTATCCTCTATCATAATACTGGGACTAGAGTAAGACTAAACGAAGTTCTCACACACTTTCACATATTAGTTGACTTTTATGTTTCTAATAAGAATCCTTACCGACTCTTGGTTTCAGCTGAACAGACTTTGCCACATTTGTTGTTTTGGATTTGCTGTTGACGACTGAAGCCTGGTTCTCCAATCCTTTCTTACCTGCAGATGAAGAAGACAGTTGCTGCTTTCGCTGGAAGCTGGTGCGACTGCTTTCCACAGACGCAGAGCTGGAATAAGGTGCTGGATCTTCTGCACAAGGCAGCGGAGTGGATGTACGTCGAGATAAAATGCTGCCCGACAGCATAACAGTCTCAGAGCCAAAAAGATTTGAGTCAGAAGGTGTTTTATTATTCTTTACAATAGCGTAAGTCTTTCCTGTTGTAAAACTCGAGTTCAAGCGCGATAAAAGACTTGGTCGCCTTTTTGTATTAGGTGCTGTCACTGACAGTGTTTTGTCATTTTGTGCCCGTTCAGTGTTCCCTCCTTCATTTTTGGTTGGTTCACATGTATTGGTTCCCTTAAGGGTTTCCCTTCTCAAGCCACTACGTTTCACCGATGATGATGATGATGATGAAGAAGATGTGTTTCCCAGATCAAGTGACGCAACTCTGTTTTGTCTAAGGCGATTAACTGATGATCCTCCCGCATCCGCTCCAGGTGAAGAAACAATCCTTGATGCTGAGATGGCTGGCTTTTGAGAAGATGCATCATAAGACATCACTCTTCCCAAACTCTGACGAAAACTTGAAAACTCTTTCATACCTGGCTTTTCTGTATCCGCATCCAATCGAGTCCTTCCAACTGATGGGCGTCTCTTGTCTTCGCCTCTCCTTTGTCCACTAGCCTCTTTCTGAACTTTTGTATCTGAAAAATTCCTTTTCAAATCTTCATTCTTCTCATCTAAGGTGCTCAGCTGTCTGCTCTGTGTAGTCCTAATCAATTTAATTTTGCTTCCACTTCCTCTTGCATCTCCAGCTCCTCCTGAATTCTCCATTTCTTGTTGGATCTGTTCCTGTCTGTGGCTTTTGTCGAACACAACACAAGAACTTGCTTTGTCTGGAGTTACTTCTTCGCTTGACTCATGACCACCAGAAGACTTATCAACTGATTTTCCATTAGAAGCATGTTTACTCTGTTGATCACCATTGTCTAATGGATCATCATAACTTAAGCGATGTTTCTGTCTAGCAACCAACTGTTGTTCAAGTTCTACTCGAACCACGATCCTGGACAACCTCTGATCATCACCTGCCTGCTCATCATGATCACCATCTTCATTCCCATCAACATCAGTGGAGAGCTTCTCTTCATCAACAGCTTCCAAATCATGTGCTGTTACATTCCCTTCATTGGTTTCCACACACCCCACCTGCAGAAACAACACAAAGCAATTACAATTTTTCATCATAATTACCATAATTTCTATCAAAATCAGAACAGGCAGTCATAATATAATATTCAGGAGTACACCACGCTTCAGATTCATTGCATGCATTATAAGTGTTTTAATAAATAAATAAATAATAATTATAGACCATGCTATTCGGTATTCAGATATATCAAGTCAAAAAATACCAGAATATTCACCAGGATGCTTCATGGCAGGAAACCACAACAGTAGCAATACATACAAAGCCTAAAGATTCAGACTATGTTAAAGCTGGAGTCCCTGTTTACGACAAGAAAAACATAGATTTAGCCCTGCACTAAAAGTCAAAAACTTGAGAGGTGGCCCTGAGGGAGGTTTTTGTGTGACAACTGCTTGCACATGGCATCAATGAATTGTACAGGCTGCACATATGCTGGGGCATGAGGGATGCTGTGAACACAGTTCACCTGAACTGTAAATAAGAAATACTTGCCCATGGATTTAACGAGCCTCCATATTCCAGGGATTTTGAACTTTGTGAATCCAACCAAAGGTAGATTCCCATTGGTCACCATAATTGTAATCATATACTCCACATTTCTTCAGCACCCCATATTAGCTAATTCACCATAAACCAGTTTATTTATAGCCCCAACCCCTCTGGAATAAATTCCCACCAGAATTACAGCAATTATCTGACCCATCATAAGAACTCACCAACACTTCACCTCTTGCAATTTCTGGCAAGTCTTTCATTCAAAACTTAAAACACTGCTCTTCAGGATTAATAATAATGATAACACAATTTATATAGCGCCATAGCACAGTAGTATCTGCTCTAGCTGACAAGTTGGCAGACCTGCCAGCAGGCTATTGCAGTAGTCAACCCTGAAGACTATGAAGCTGTTGACCAGAGTGACAGCGGTTGAGGTGGGAAGGATTCTTATCAACATTTTAGTTACACTGTAATTTATAGTATTTGTTTCGTGGAAATGACAAAGCAGGACATATGATGACTAAGTCTCACCGGAAATGTATTCCTTGGACAGCTTTCACTGTCAGTTTGCTGTACGTTGTCGATGTCTTTAAGAACATCAGAAAGCGATTCATATACTTCAACTTTTAAATGTTCTGCTGCAATAACAGAAACACTAAACCCTGACAGATCTATCAGTTGTTTTCTATTAATGAAGACCACAGAAATCAATAAATCCACAGAAAATTTGCTAGCAAAGTGAAAATATTACACTAGACAGCGAAATTATGTTCTGACACACTTGAACATTTCTAGCAAATGTATTGATTGCGCTGCATCTGCTGCGAAGTTATTACGCTTTCTTGACAAACACAGTCTGACATATCAGAATCTATACATACAAAACCCCAAAGTTTAACAATATGTATAATAAGTAAATAATAATTTAAGGAACTGTTTGTTAGAAAATACCTGAGTCCTGATCAGACGAAGACAAGGTAATGGATTCAGGTTTCTCAGTCAGGTCACACTCAGTCGACTGGTCTTCCATCTCTACACGTGCAACATCGCTAAGAACAACTGTAGCAGCAATTTCTTCCTCAGTCATCACCTGATCATCGTAATCTCTGCTCAAGACATCATCGTGCACATCAGCACTTTCCCTTGGTGTCTGTAAGTCATGCGAGGAAGAAACCTCAGCAAGACAAGGTTCTCTTTCCAACTGGTCTTCTGACTGGTCCTGTAGATGACCCGGTTCACCAGCAAATCCTTCTGGAAAGAGACAAGTTTCACCCAAGATGTCACTGTCATTCAGAATGCCAAGGCTTGATGCAAGACTTGTTTGTGAAGCAGCCAAATATTCTGCATCACCGGATTCATCCTCCTCCTCCTCATCATCATTCACTTTCTGCAGGCGAGGAATCTTGGAAAAGAATGCAGATGGACCAATGACATCTGGCATTGATGGTTTTCTTCCAACTGAATTTTCCAGGGCACCTGTCATAACTGTATCATCATTCTGCGAACATAAATTGGTATAAACATTTCCTGACAGAGCCACACTTTCACCTTGATACAGTGGTATCTTGGCCGAAGTTCTGCCATCGTCAGCCACAACAGAATGAGAGTCTTTAGCTGGACGATTATATAGTGAGATAATTGATTTAATGCAGCATCCACTAGAACTAAGGTCTTCACTGTCAGACTGAAATCCTTCAGCTTCACTTGTCACTTCACTACCATGCATCACAGTCGTTCCATTATTTGAAACATTTTGAATGCTGAACTCATCCCGGTAATCTGAATCTGTTGTCCTGTGCTTTTTCAGGTGTCCTGTTTGTGCTGAATGATTTAAATGACCTTTTAAAAATTCATCCTTACACAAAAAGTCTTTACCAAGTGACAGCAAAACGGCAGGACGAACACTATTTTGATCTAATTTGCTTCCCGTGGAGTCTTCACAGTCTTGCAAGAATGAAGGAATGACACCTGTGCTTTCAGCTCCAGCTGCTCCCCCATCTGAGTCAGGATCATTCATCCTGTTATTCACAGATGGTCTCTTACTCCTTGACTGGTTTCTTCCAGTAGTCTTCACAGTAGAAAAATGTTCCTGGAGGCCCAATTCACCTGATTTGCCACTCCCATCAGTCAATGATTCAGCCCCTTTGATTCTTCGTCCTCTTAATTCAGTATTTTCCCCATTGCTTCCTCTTAAGTCTACACACATTCCAATTTCGCCATGTCCTTCAGTACTTTTGGCTACATCCAAAACTGTACCGACCCGGAGTGGAGCCATCGCTGATGAAGATGCTGATGATTTCATCGTCTTGCTTCTGACTGAGCTTGGGATTTTTGATTTAAATTTTAGCTGAGGAAGTCGGGTTTCATTTTCAGGTGAAGATAATGTTTTTACAGGAGAAGGTACACATTGTACATCAGCTGTGTTTATTTCCTCCTCCTGACCTTCAAGACATATCTTCTGTCTTTCAACAAACACACCTCTATTTCTTTCACACTGGAAATACTCTACATCATTAACAGTACCACTGTGACCATCTTCTTCAGGAATATCCAACTCCACGCCACACCACTCACCCTCAGCAAACTGCACCCTTCCCACATATCTCAGAATCCCTTGATGCAACACTGACCTGGACAGAAACACAACATGCCCACCTAAGACCAGGTTCCCTGATGTCTGCTCCATTTCTGCATCTACTGATCATTCACCACTCCATGCTGCACTTCTGCACACGTAGTTCTGAATTCCATCACTAATAGTGGCAAACGAGTTGGACTGCCTTGTTGTCTTTGGTTATTTTAACATGGAATGAAGTTGCTTGCAACCAACTTTCTCTTTTCTTGCTGCCATTTCAACTGTGCATATCTTCAGACAGACAAGAATTCTTTAAAAAATAAGAACCCACTGACTGTTTAAACTTAAATTCTAAACACTCGAGCAACAAATTTATGCTAAAATAATTTTCAAAGAATCTAACAATTACACTGGCCAACAGAAAAAAATTTTTTTCTTGTTGCCTTCGGTTTTAGACCTGTTCTTGGGGTAATTTTGGGCGCTGATTCAGAAAATGTCATCAGGTCTAGTTTCTGAGATATCATCGATTTTGTAAAGAAAACCCAGTCCATTCTTTAAACGATGTCTTTGGCAAAACTAAAATGTCATAATAAGCTTTATTTATGGCTAATTATAATTCTTGCTGATTCATATAATGCCTACATCCTTATAATGTAAAATCAGCATATCTTGCCGCGTGCTGAGATATTGCTGATTCAACGAAATAACTATTCCGTAGCCTACAGCTTACTCAGCACTAAATTCATGGCCTCATTTAGAATTTATTTGTGCTTATACAGCGTTTCATGGTTTCGAACTATGTAAATAGATTATGCTGAAGTCAGCATTTATAGCCTATATAAACCGCCTCCTGAAAGCTAGAGCAGCCGCAGTCGTCTTAGGGCATATTAAGAGTTGGTCGCAAGAACAATCTGTGAATGTGAGCATTAAATAACTACATGTTCTTACTATTTTTTAGGTTAGTCATTTAATTCCTCAGATGCGAACATCCTTAAGGTTATGGCTACTTCCAGATGGAGCTGCATTAACCATCCAGACATATTCTGCTACATTTGTGGGGAATACACACTAAAAGCAAACAGGAAACCGATTTCTGAGTTTGTAAAAAGAGCATATGTAGGTTATTTTGGTGTCAAACTTGGAGATCAAGATAAGCAATGGGCTCCTCATACAGTATGCAAAACTTGTATTGAACAATTGCGCCACTGGACAATTGGAAAGAGAAGCTGCCTGAAATTTGGTGTACCGATGGTTTGGAGGGAACAGATAAACCACTTCGACGACTCTTACTTTTGTATGGTTAATATCATAGGCATCAATCGAAATAATCGTCACAAGTTGTCTTACCTTGACATACCTTCAGCCAGGAGACCTGTTCCGCATTCGGATATTGTACCAGTTCCACCTTTTCGCGAACTACCTCAGCTCTCAGACGATGAGCCTTGCATGTCCAATATCGGACAAGATGACGAAAGTGAAGAAAGTGGGGGCAGTGACAGTGATTTCCAATCAACTTCACACAGTGAACGTTTTGACCAAAAAGAGTTGAGTGATCTGATCAGGGACTTAAATCTTTCCAAAGAGTCCTCTGAATTGCTTGCGTCCAGACTAAAGGAAAAGAATGCACTTCAGCCTGGAACGAAAATTACAATTTATAGAAACAGAGAAAAGGATTTGCTGCCATTCTTTACCGAAGACAACAACCTAGTATTCTGTAATGACATCAGCAACTTATTGAAGAAATTTGGTCTGTCTGATTACAGCCCAGATGAGTGGCGTCTTTTTATCGACAGTTCAAAACGTAGTCTGAAATGTGTGCTTTTAAATAACGGCAACAAATTTGGTTCTATTCCAATCGGTCACTCCACCAGGATGAAAGAAGAGTACAATGCCATCTCTTTAGTACTGGAAAAGATAAAATACAAAGAACATCAATGGGTAATTTGTGTACACTTGAAGATGGTAAATTTCCTCCTTGGTCAACAAAGTGGCTACACAAAGTATCCCTGCTTTTTGTGTCTTTGGGACAGTAGAGCCAAGCATGAACATTGGACAAGAAAAGATTGGCCTTCGAGGAAAGACATGGTGGTTGGAGCTCAAAATGTAATCAAGGAATCTTTGGTGGCACGAGATAGGATCATACTGCCACCACTACATATAAAGCTAGGCCTGATGAAACAATTTGTCAGGGCTTTGAATAAAGAAGGTTCATGCTTCGAATACATAGTACACAAGTTACCAGGAATTACAATGGAAAAATTGAAGGCTGGAATCTTCGATGGTCCACAGATCAGGCAACTTATGAATGACCCACTTTTCATACCATCAGTGAATGAAATCGAATCTTGTGCCTGGTCTTCCTTTGTTCTTGTAACTAAAAATTTTCTTGGCAACAAGAAGGCAGACAATTATGCACAACTAGTAGAGGATATGCTTCTTCATTTCAACAAGCTTGGCTGCAACATGAGCATTAAAGTCCATTATCTCCACAGTCACTTAGATCGCTTTCCAGAGAATCTTGGTGACTTCAGCGAAGAGCAAGGTGAAAGATTTCACCAAGACATCAAAACAATGGAAAATCGATATCAAGTAAGATGGGATGCACACATGATGGCAGACTATTATTGGAATATTATGCGCGATTGTTCCGGCAGATGCCACACTCGGAAATCGTACAAAAGGAGCTTCTTCGGTGTCGAATGACTTGAAATTTTTATAACAAACTTGTTCTGTTTGGTATCATATAAGTACAGTTTCAGGTACTACCATTTTCTTTTAAGTATTTGTATTATTATGTTTATTTAGTGTATCACATAATAAATTGAGCACTACATAATTATAGCTATAGCCTTATGTTTTATGGGCGAGCAGAGGCAAGGACTGTTATATGGCATAATGTTCTATATCTCGAAAACTAGACCTGCTGGGAGAAAACTGGTGCCTTTTCTGGAATCAGCAGGTCAAATATACCCAGAAACAGTTCTAACATTTGAGGCAACAAATTATGTGTTGGCCAGTGTTACCAATCGATTAATTCACACCAAAGAACACCCAGTTTAATACATTCCAACCATAAGCGTTAATTAGCATAAGGACATTTATAGCCTCTCTGTCAGGAATCAGTTGAAGTACTTTCTAAACAGCACTTCAGTCACTGACCTGAATTTCTGTTGCTTAATGGTGCATCAGACTGTAAAAACATTCAAAAATAACAAGCTTGATACACTTTCTCCAAATATATTGCAATAGTACTGATAGTTATAACTGCATAGATTATATTAACTGTAGTCATAATTATATACAAACATTTACCAATAAAAACTGTTTAAGGAGCTAACACTGGCATCCCCATAGCAGCTGCTGACATTGTAATCACAACAGTTTACACGGCATCGTCAGTAGCAAACTACTTCAAGGGTGCTTTACAACATCAACTGTCACCGCGCACAAGTGTCCAACAATAAGTGATAAATGGACGATGCACAAAATCAAAAGGTGATACTAGAGTTAGACAGTAAACAGAAAATTTTAACTGTTAGTAGATAACAGATGGGATCTCAAAAGTCTCTTAAAAACAAAAAAATTCTCGGCTTCTTGGATGGCTACAGGATTATTCCAAGCACACAGGCCAGTGACTCTAAAGAATCCAGTAGTCTTAGTTGCCGGTATGTATACATTAGAAGACCTTGATGATCCCAGACAGAGTCGAGTAGGATCGTCAGACAGCATCTTGATGCTGCTCTTATGGTAAGGTATAGTATGGTATCGTAAGCTTTTGTAGTGGTTAGATGTAATGGTAGGCTGTCTTTTCAGTTACAGTTACATGCCGACTGCGGTTTTAGGCAGGGCAGCACCCGTCCCTGCGCTGTTTAACCTCTTCACGCTTGTACTTGTTGTGAATCTAAGGCATCCTGAAGTGGGCTGTCACATAAAAATTATTTCTGTGGCTGCTTCTGGTATGTGAACAACATAACTGTGCTCTTCCCTTGGTGCCTGGTCTTCATGACCTGTTGAATGTTCGCATGCAATACAACGAGCAATGCCCTATCTCTTGAGTTTAACTGCGTTTAACGTCTCTATGCACACGTTTGGGTGAAGCTTGTAATTTTGAATCTGTGTTACTGGTGTGCACCCTATTAACGGAGTAGACTCAATTAAGTATTTCGGTGTGCATAAGGGCGAGGGCGGCCGCTGGGACTGCAAGAACTATCACAGCATTTCCCTACTGCCAGTGCCTGTAGGGAAAAGTGTAAACATTTACTGTAGACTGCTATATAGACTGGAAAACAACAAGGATGACTAAAACCAAGACCAGCATAACAGATAAGAGGAACATATTTTAGAATACGTCTGGCATAATGCAGGAGGCCAGATGTGTATATATAAGTAGGTTAAGAGTTTATTCACATGAGAAGAGTCAACAAATTTTTATTGATTTATTGATGCCATATTAAAATGGAAATATTCTGTAGACTGAAGGCAATAATTATTGAGAACACAGCACAGAGTGAATTTTTCCACAAGAATTGTGTCAACAAGTAAGTCCCATCTGGAGACAGCACTAGTGAAGCATAGACTCATATTTAATGGATGCCCCTTCATGTAATGTAAATATATACAATTAACTAAGCCAGCATACAGGAAACACAGACAGGTCAGAGGAACTTTACCACATAGGTCGCCTGACAAGGAGAGCATGGGTTTGCTGCACGGACACATGCAGGATTTGCTGGCACAGTCCTATTTTACAAAATAACAGAATAGGGTTAAAAAGTATTCATTCATTAAGAAGTTAAGACAGCAAGAAACCAAAATTCCATCTACCACACAGAAAGGCATGGCACAATACTCACTTTTGCCAAATACACTGGTATTAACATAAAGCAATTTATGCTAAACTTATTTTGGAAATTACATAAAAGTGAAAATTACAACCTAAAATTTTGTAAAAGAACAAAATACATACATAAGAGCTTGCACACACTGTGTGCAAGAGCTTGCAGGTGTTAATTCCAACTTTATGAAGCAATAATAAATACAGAACAAGCTTGACCTTATTTGGAAACCAAGAGGCACAAGTATTGCATTTTACTAATATTCTTATGGGATAATTCTGTTGTTCGTTTCAATATCGCATACAAAGTCCGCTCACACGCTAATCGTCATACTGTTTACTTAGTTACTCTAGCGACCATATGTGATATGATGGCAAACACGAAGAGTCTGTCCATGGTCATCTGCAAGTTTTCGCGTGAAAAGACATTCTATTCCCAATTCCCAAAAATAATTCACAGTTCGCAAAATATTTTAGACGCGTCTTCATCCAACAGGGTCTCCGCCGTACGCAATCCTCCATCCTTTGCACTACGATCCTCCGCAGCCACCGTGGCATCGTGTCTGTCGCTGCATTCGAAGCTATTCGCAAATATTATTGACTTATATATCGCGTGGCGTTAAACACAGTGGACGAAACCACAGCTGGACACCTTATGCAACTATATAACACTTGCCTCCTTTTATGTCTGACGGCGTCAACGAAGAATTAACTCGACAAATCGCAAAATACCTCACACTGGCAAAATTATTCAGCTTCATTGACTAAAACAACAACAAACCGACACAAACAAACAGAAACATGCATTCAGTCACACAAGCACGCAACCAAACAGAGCGACAGACTGTCGAATTCAGGCGACACCATTTTCCTAGCCAAGGGGGTTTAGGCTAATACCAAGTAGCGCCGCATGCGAGGGATGTCATTACTTTAGGACGGCTGATTAGGTAAGTAAGTACTGGTAATCGTAAACAGTAATCTCGAGATTTCTACAGCGCCCAACGAAAGCTAAGTCGCGGGAACCAGCTTATTCACAGGCGCTCAGTCAAAACAAAATCGATAGGCAAATGGGTTTGGTTCCAGGTCAAGATCAAGGAGTCAGGCAGGCAGGCATTTCATCAACAATAAAAAGACTAAGTGGAATAAGAACCGCTAAAAAGTTCATTCATTCTTTAAAATTTGTGTAATGGTATATTGCAAGCGAAATCGTAATATCAAGATTCCCTAAGCGCCCAAAAAACTATGTCGTGGGAACCATTGCAAGGGTTAAAACCTGCTTTTTGAAAAGAAACAAATTATGGTTTTAAATTTTATTATTTTATTATTTCTTCAAGGCAACGTAAACAGAACTACGGCGCCACCCCATAAATGCTGGCCGCCAGATATTTGGCAGCCGGTAGAGCAACCCCAAGAGTGTCGATCGTAGGCCTACATAAAGCGTCACCGTCGATGTTCATAACCGTAACCGTAATCTAAAGATTTCTACATCGCCCAACGAAAGCCACATCACGGGGACCAGCTTCTTCACAGGCGCTCAGTCAAAACAAAAGCGATAGGCAAAATGGGTTTGGTTCCGGATGTTGACCTGGAAGCTGCCAGATGTCAACATCTTGACTGGTGTCTGAGAAGCCAAATTTGCAGAAACCGCGAACTGCAGTTGGTCTAGCAGATTCCGCAGCGGAAAAGCGAAGCCTCTGCCTGATGTGAGGTTGGTAGGCCTATACCCGAGCAACATTGTCGCATCTGCGCTCCCACTTAGAAGAAAATCGCCAGTCACCGTCCTGCCACTCAGCGGCAGGTTTCCATGGATAGTGGTGTCTGCATGCTACTTCGTCCCAGCGTCTGTGTTGACTGTGGGCACACCCATGTTTGCCACCCGGTACTCGATCACCGACAGGATTCCCAGTATAGTGTCCCATGTTGATATTCATTGAACGACCGCTTTTAAAAAGCAAAACCAAGCTGCCTAGATATGGCGTTGAACTTGCTCTCACCCGATTCGAGGTACAGGACCCGGTCGCTGATCAGAACTGCCTTTGCGCTGTGTTCGCCGAGACCGCCACAATGCAGTCGACCTTGTTCTGGATATCCTGAACGGATGTTTTTATGCGCTCGGACTTCTGGCGAACATCCAGGACCAAATGTAAATGTACACCGTTTAAAATATAGCGACTGTATGGCCTCCCTCTCATTTTGCAATGAATTTATCAGGGGAGATCTCTCACCACCGCTGCCCGGGCGAAGATCGGGAAGCGATGAAGAAATCCGATCGGCGTCACTTGGCTTGACTACTCTCGCTAATCAATGCCGTAGTATTCCTCCTTGAAGTTGCAGAGGGCTTTGTAGGCGCGAGAGGACAGCTTCGTTAGTGTGACCCGGCCGCTCGGGACAGCAGCATCTCCGAAGATGCAGTACACGACCTTCGTGCAGTCATCGCAGAAGCCGAACAGGTGCTTTAGCGAAATTTCTTCGCGTGGAGATCTCTACTGCGTAAGCATTTGGTAGCAATCGGTTTACCTGTGGCGCTTGCAATGAAACCCAGCATATACAATGTGTTCTCTTTTAATTATACTTGGAGAGCTATAACGTAACCCCAAAGATAAGGATCAATCGGACACCAAGAGTCGGTCATGCAGTCGTTTGGGTAGCATGGGCTATACATTTTTCGTGGCTAACGTTCTCTTTCTGTGTAATGTAGCTCAGTCAATCTATTATGTATTCGGAAGAACATTCATGTGCACAGACACTCATATACAGAACGACAATAGAAAACGCAGAAAAATCCTATTTGATAGATAGTGAAGACAATCCGATAACACCATTAAAATGTCCATTTACACTGAACCTTAGACATGTGCGATGCATCGAACTAACGCGCATTTCACAGTTCTATCACACACAGAAACTAATGTTCTAATGTTCTACACTAACTAAGTCTCTCTGATCATTAAGCTTTTAAAATTTAACAACATTGTCATAAAGAATTCAGCGTAGTTCCTATTTCAAACAATCGTGACTCTGCTTCTGGAATCTGCAAAGCATACTAAAGTAAATCAACTTTACTAGATTAGTCATTCGTCGTCAAACGAGCTCAAATGACCTAAGTCGCAGATCGCCACTAAGAACGCATTAAACTGAATCCACACGCACATATTTCTGATGCACAAGATGTTTCTGTTCTGCAGTCACAGATCCGCGCTGAAACTCGGTCTTATATAGTCGACTCGTCATCAGCTTCAGATAACTGGTCTAGTAGTCTGCGGTATCTCATCATAGTTTGTAACTTCCTGCAAAATTGCGTATGACTGCAATTAGATATTAATCAATGGACATTTCATTTGGGTATGAAATTACGACGAAGGTAAACGGAAAACCATTGACAGACGCCTGCGTTCAAACATCAGAAGCACCTGATATTCCCTATAGCAAGATTTACAGGTGATCGGTTCCCTTAAGGAACAACACACGTGACAAAGCTTGTCTGACTATGTGCATTTATTCTAAACTTCAAGCGAAAGATCTGTGTATATCCAAATCTAAGGTTCAAACAGTTTTGACTTCTTAAACATCGATTCCTCGTAAAGCATCATCTCGAGTGGAGTCAGAATGCCATTCTTGGCACTGTTCTCAAATTAAATGCAATGTAAATACAGCTGAGCTCTAGTTTTGTAAAACTTTCAACCGTGATCTAATCAACCACATCAACCACAACCACAGAATATTAACTTTCTCGTTTTCTCACTTCGATCTTAAAACACATCCAATGATCCAACATTATAATGATTTTGGATGATTAATGTAATCCTCACTCTAAAACATGGGTTTTTGGCGACTATGGCGAGTCTTTTATTCAGCTTAATTCATATCTTCAGGATAAATCGATTCGTACTGATTTCGTAGAACCGATTTACCAGTTCTTCCAAGAATTAAGAACTCTTATCTCAAAGTGTCGTACTCTAATCGACGTTTTCCTGGGACTCTTGATCTAAGTATCATCAGCATCTTCCCGAGAGTGCATGGATTAAGATTTAAGAATGTGACTCCTATAGCAAGTATGTTATATGTATGAACGTTTATACGTATGTATGTATGCATGTAGTTATTTAGATAGTAGGTAGGTAGGTAGGTAGGTAAGAAAGGAGGTAGATACGTACGTACGTGAATGTATACATGCATATCATCTTTGAGGAATCGCTTTAAGTGTGATACCGGGTGCGTATAGCCTACTCGACTTATTTCAGAATTTGGCATACTTCTGGAGTTTATATTAGGGGTTGAAATGGACGCATTAGATAAAGTAAATATGACCTACCGTCGGATGAGGATAAAGGCCAAGGCTGAAAGGCACACGAGAAGAACGGCTGTAACGATTCCTAAGGCGACTATTTGACCAGGTGTTAAAGAGTGTCCAGTGTCAGTGCGGGTGATGGTGGTCTGCGCCGCTGAATCTGTTGCGTTTTCAAGGGTAGCCACGGAGGACGAATCGGATGCGTCATGGACCGATGAAACAGAGGTGAAGACATTGGTAGTTGATGATTCGGATGAAGCTGCTGTAGTACTTGTCGATGACGAAGATGCTATGGTACTTGTATCCGTCGAAAAAGTAGGCCCAAGCGGAGTTGTTGCTACATGTGAAATGTCCGTTGAAGGATTTGTTGCAGTGACGTCAGTGCTTGTGGTTGCCAAAGGAAGCGTAGTAGAATGACCTCCTGTGATTCCTCCCGTTGAAAAGGTATTTATGATTGAAGAGGTATTTATGGTTTCTGCTGAGCCTTCTCTTGACAAGCTAATGGTAGTTCCTTCTAATGCAGTAGGGTTTTCAATTGAAGAGCTAACAGGAATTGCTGAAGGAACATTTGCAGATGTCGCTAGTGTAGAAATGTGGCTTGGCGAACTTTCGGTGGTCCGTTTACTAGTTGGTTCAGATGTAACTGGAGAAAGTAAATAAAAAGTGGCATCAATTCAGCTGTATAACATTTCAAAATCTGCTTCTTAAAGTGCTGTTTATAGAGAGAAGATCAGTATACAACCACACATATATGCGTAAAACCAGTTGAGCCAGCTGAGCAAAGATTTGTTGTTGTTTTACTCTGACGGACTCTGCAGCTCTCTATGCCTCTGAGTTACAACCACAATCTCCATAGCTCTGTTGGGCATGCTCAAAAACTTCAGCAATGCGCCTTTGAGCAACTATGCCTTCTCCTCTTAGCCTCAAAATTGTTATTGCACGAACCAAGCAGAAGCAAGACGAATTGACCACTGATAAGAATGAATATTGGCCTATAGAGGCCTTTAAATCTTTCAATAGAAATGACAGGCCGTAGTCTGACAAAGTTTAAGGTTGGTGTAATAGTGCAAAAGTTGTGCTTACTATAGAGGACATATGGGCGTCTATATGCAGGGCATATGAAACCCTTATGAAAATTCTCACCATATCTTCAACACATTACGTTGCTGTTGGGAATATAAATGCAAAAGCAGGTTTTATCAGGCACTGATCTGCAATCTTTATTCTTGTGTTAGTTGGGAGCAAATCTCCAGTAGGAATGACTATGTTTTTGCTGGTGCTTCCAGGATGGTGCTATATATTTATTGACCAATCCAATATATAATATGGGCATATATATCAGAGAGACTGAGCATGTAGCTATAGGCCTTATGACAACAATCTAGTTGTACAGATGAGCACTGGGAATTGTATGTGCCTCAGATCCCAGTGTTCTGAAATATGTACTTGAAATAAAATAAATAAACATATATCCTACCTTGCGTAGCGGTAATGTTTGAAGTATCAGTCACAACTGGCGTAATGCATATTAAAATGCATAAAACAAAAAACAGTAGACAGTGCATTGCTTCGGTTTGACCAGATACGTAGGCCTACACGGCCTAATACTGGTCATCAATTTTAAATCCTTATACTGGCAAACAGCCAGCTAATACTAACAAAAGCATAGGCTACTAGGCCTACACATTGAAGGCAAGAGCCATAAAAAATTTATTTAGGCTACAGTAGGCCTAAGCCTCTTTCTGTAGTATCATAAAAGTCTACATGCCCGCATAGCTAAGCCGAATTTAAACAAGCATCATTTTTGAAATGGTACATTGCAGAGCCTTCTCTGGTGGTACATTGTATCCACATCCCGCACTAAACTCGAGCACTAATACATGGCCAAACGTGTGGCTTTGGTTAAGCTGGGTAGCCAAAATCTGCATATGCGTATATAGGCCTAGTTCTAGTATAAAGTGAAGTTGTTAAGTAGTTGCAGCAAAATAATGTCCTATATAGGCCGATAGGCTACTTAAATATGGGCATAGATAATCTGTTTAGGCCCGTTGTTTGTCCAGTGTTGTCTGACTAATAAATATTAACCTTTGTCTACAGACCAGCGAGATTAAGGCGCTAACTGATAACGTGCTGACTATTGTATTAATGCATGTAGCCCTAATGACCATGTTGTTCCTGTTCACGTATCAAGCTTTAACCTGGGAAAATAAGTGGAATTTTTTATTCTATCTCTGAATGCATTGCGTCTGTCGTCTGCTTGATGGTGGGCGTAACCGTGTTTTGCGGAAGTAGGCCTACTAATCGGAAATGCTATAGCCTCGGTCTTAGCTGAAACTACACTAATAGAATGGCAGGCAGTTTCTACCCAATACTAATCCTAACCACTGTAAATGTAATGTAGTGTAAGTTGATATCTCCAAAATTTCTCAGCGCCACACAAAAACTGCGTCAGCGAGACCAGTTTATTCACCGACGCTCGATCGAATCAAGTCCTCAAGAGCCACGTTGTTGGTTCAGTTTCATTGCCAGAGCAGAATCGAACGGGGGTCAGGCCGAAGGAGACAGCGTGATGCTAAGGTGGAAAGCGAATATATTGGCAACGGTAGTAATGAGATGGTCCAGGATCGGTGCGGGTAAGGATAGTTTGAAAAGTTTGGTTTCAGTCTTGAGTGAAACTTTCCAGGAGAGATGGCAAGCGCAGGAAAAGCTCGCATTTACAGGTGAAAGGCTTAAAAATTTTTGTTTGCATGGCTACTATAGAAGCCACAATTATATTCTGAATATGGTTTGCAGACTAAAGCTGGTGCGCAACAAATCACTTCAACAGCCATCACAGAGTTAATTTCAAAATCTGTCTTATAGTTCACAAAGTACTACATTTAAATCAGCCGATCTATCTACATTCCATGTTCGCCCCTCATACTAATAGATACTGTACTCGCTCACTGGACACTGAGACTCTTGTTGTGCCTCGTACCCGAACAAGTTGGGCCCCCAGACCTTCTCAGTGGCTCGTCCAAAGCTTTGGAATTCACTGCCCAGTTCTGTCAATCTTTTGATGTCATTCAGGTCCAAATTAAAGACACGCCCCTTTCAACTTGCTTACCAACCGTAGTCTGGCTTCTTGTTTCTTAGACCTACCGGAATTCGAGCTGGCTTCTCCAACGTATTATGTTTGACTGTATCTGACTTGAAGCGACCATCGCCTGATGCCCTGGGCATTGGGATAACGGCTCTATAGAAGTCATTAAATTAGATTAGATTTCATGCATGGCCCAAATTAAGGGCTGTTGGACTCAACAGGCATAAGGCGATGTGGGTCTTCCCTCCTCTGGCCCTATATTGAAAATTAGCGCCGGAATGTCAGATTTCTCGATCGGCGTCTGCGGCAGGTCTAAGTGAAGCGTACCTGCTTGAAAATCCACTCAGTTATGGCAGGTTACTGCTTGCTTCTGCCGCTTTTGTAACTACCCTTCATCTTCAGGTGTTCAATCGATGTAACGGAAATAAAAAATATTAGACTAACTTTTACGACATTATCACCGTCCATCTACATGAACGCCCTACGACATACTTGCGTCATCAGGTGTTGTGATGTGCACGTGAGTAAGTAATTAGTGATCATAAAAACCATACTTAAGTACATCGATTCAAACTAGCAGCGGTGATTAAGGATCTATCAATTTACTAAGAATCAGTAGGGTCGAGACCATAGAAGCCATATGGTCGACATATAAAAATGTGTACGGCCTACATTTACATTTATTTTACCGCATTCGTCGGTTAGCTTGCACACCGCAGAGTCATTGTGTCAAATTAACAGGTCAATTTTCAACAGTTGGCAATAAAACGCTGTACAAACATTTCAGGCGCCGTCGGGGTCCCTTGACGGGGGCTGCGGGGCCCCGGGCAGCTGCTTAATGTGTCTATGGGTAATACGGGCCTGACAATGCATGAACTACCGGACAGTGGTAAACCTAGGACCTTTCAACTCTCGAATTGGCTTATTCATGAGATGAGAAGCTATCAAGTGAACTAGCTCACTGACAGGCGCTCAGTGAAGAACAAATCAATAAGAGGCCAAATATTGGATACATATGGTGGAAATGTCTATAAGCATTCTGTCCACATTCGTGTCTGCCGATACCAGACAGCGTTTCAGATTGCATAAAACCTCACTGTATAGGCCAATCGCATGCATAACAACAGCAATAACAAACAGCCGATGCATTTCGCATGATCTATGTGTGAACGTATGTATGTATGTGTGTATGTATGTATATAAGTATGTATGTATATATGTAGGCCAATGTATGTATGTTTGTATGTGTATGTATGCATGCATTATGCATGTATTGATGTATTCGTTCATCAACTCTTTATTGATTCCAAATGCAACAGGCTTCACAGACAGTGTACGATTTGTAGGGATACAAAAGGCAAACCCAGGAAGTCCCGCTTAATTAGGGCCATCTATTAACACAGATGAAGTGAGATGGCAATCAAAATGTAAATAAAGCACTTTTCTCTGAATAAGAAAACTGAAATAAGCAGTGAAAGTGAAATTAAACTACATAATTTATAAGTCCAATCAACTAGACAGCGCATGACAATTCAGATAACTAAAAAGAGTACGCAGTCAAATAGATAGGCCTATATTTAAAAGTGTTACGTCTGCTTCTTAGACAATTTCAAATTTGATAACATACCGGTGACGCATTTCAAACTCATGAAGGACGGTATATTTAAGATTAAATAACCGAATACTAGTTCAGGAAAATTACCAAAATTATTCAGCTCTAGTGAAATATGAGTGATGATCGGTAGTTTTTAAGTAGCCATCAAACACCGAAGGCAATAGTTTAGTTTCATATCGATACATAAACACAGAAATTTGAAGCCTATTAATAGACTTAGTTTTTAGGATATTAAATTAAATTTTAGCTTAATGAAACAATTTTCAGTATCCTTTTCCGGCAAAGTTTTGGCAACATTTCTAAGAACACGACGTTTTAAAACGGACAGACATTTTAGACGAAAAGGATAATTAGAGGTCCGTAAAAGGTTATAGTAGGACAAGTAGGCCTATGGATAAATTAATGAATAACACAGATTAACATATCTGAAGGAGTACGATATGTCAAACAGCCTGCGCGATAACATACCAGCAGGCCTATATGTAGCAGTTTTGCTTGATAGGCCTATGTGAGATG
The DNA here is from genome assembly GCA_964023275.1 of Norana najaformis. Classification (NCBI taxonomy): domain Eukaryota; kingdom Metazoa; phylum Annelida; class Clitellata; order Crassiclitellata; family Hormogastridae; genus Norana; species Norana najaformis. Next base: position 11,030,654 of record OZ029915.1, read on the forward strand.
CATGCTCTTTCCACATTAGTTGAGAGCCCTTATAAACTCCAAGAAATTTACACGAGTTCACTTGTATGATAAGATGTTGGCGACACAAATATTTAGGAATGATTTGCGAATAACCTTCTTATTCAATTGAATAATATGAATAATATAATATAATATAATATAAATTCAAGGATAATCTATTTGAACGAAACCAGCCAGTAACCAATATAAGTTCAGTATTGATACTCACTCAGAACATCCAGCGATTTGTTAGACAAGAAAACATTCGTATCAGCAAAAATAATATAAACTGAAGTGAATTAGATGAGTTCGGAAGGTCATTTGTGTATAGTAAAACAAAAGAGGGCCTAAAATAGAACTCCATAGCGGATGTATCTCATATTGGACAGGGTTGGTTCCATTACACAAAACCTGCCTTTGTCTGTCATGAAGGTAGCTCTTAAATCAATAAAAGGAGAGTCCCTGTACTCTGTAGAATTCAATTTTCACAATCAATATCACATGATCTACGGTGTCAAAAGCTTTTGCCAAGTCAGAGATATTTCCGACAGAGAATTTGTTATTGTCAGCACCTGAGAAATGTTAATATGCATGCGTGAGAACGCCACTCAAGCGGATAGACTCGTTTGGAAGCCAAATTGGGTTGGATATATTGCATACATTTTTCGGATATAATTACTAAGCGTTCATGCATCATTCGTTTTTCAAAGTATTTCGAGGAAAAAGAAAGGAGAGAAATTGATCTATAATTATTGACATTCTTTTACTTTTGATTTAAAAATAGGTTTTATCTTAGCAATTTTATACCAATAGCAACAACTCGTGTGACAAATGAACAGTTAATTATTTCTGCTAACGGTGAGGTACTGATATGGATGGTAGGGCCAGCAATGAAAGGATCTATGCCACCTGGACCAGCGATTCACGTAATTCTTAAAGAATAGGAAATGGTTAGGATTGCTTCCGCTGATGTTGGTCAGAGACCGAATGACTGAGAATGAGATTCCTCAAAAACTTCGATAGAGGTTTTATATTTAAAAATGGCTTGCGCTAGCGACTCTCCAACTTTAGTGAAGTACTCATTCAATTTATCTGCATTAGCAGGAATTAGCATTAATGTACCCCATTGCATCTATAGACCGACTAAGATCCTCAGCTGATTTAGCTAGATCACCTACCCCGCACAGCGATCGCACAATACTCCAAGTTGTTTTAATGTTATTTTTTTACAAACAATGAATTTGTCAGCTAAATACAGCTGCTCAGCTTATAATCTGATTTGCTTCAATTGTTCCTGTAGCTGATAAATTTGGTTTTATTTGCATCAGGAGAATCTTTTAGATATTTGAAATATAGGTCTAGTTTAGATTTTTCCTGCAAGATTTTCTTCAAGGTTGCTTCCCCAGAATATACCTAGAACGGTACAGTGATCAAAGGCAGTGCCGCATCGTACGCCTTCTCATACATATCAGCAAGCATTATGTAAGCTGACGAAGGTCACGATTTTGACAAGCATTAGTTACCGGAGTCTAGTCGATCCTACCTAATAGTGAACGAAAGCATGCAATCACTGAGTCGTTTGGCATGCAAATTTGGACTTTTTACAGTTGTGGGTGTTAAATAGCCACAAGCAATAATTGATAGATGGCTAGGTATGTCACTTATGAGAACCGATGAGTCAAATGAATCTTCATATGCACTAGTATAGGCTTAAATACTATCAATTAGAGTAGCAAAAGTATAAGTATCGATTATTCGCGTATGTCTAATATTAATGAGATAAAATTATATGAATAGAGGCTGTTAGAGAAATTATTTGTATACACACATTGCTCGGGTTTGAAAAGATCAACATTAAAATCTCCCCCACTAAATACTTAAATTTCCGGTCGAGACAGTAAATGCTCCATTTCAACATTAAAGAATTCTAAAGGTGACTCATGTGCACGATAGACTACATCAAATATAAACGCTCGGAACAGTCACGAGCATTCACTCATAGGTAACATTGTTCTGTCAGAGGCTTTTCCAAGTCCCGTGTTTTAAACTTAACACAGGTCTAGCCTGATGAAAAAACTACACTAAAAATAGTGCTAGTCTTTTTATCTGTTTAGACAACGACCTCTTATAATACACAGACATCCTGAATATCCAAAATGTTGAAGATGGCTATTAATAGACTGATTCGGCGTTTTATAAAATACGTCATGATCGTCGTCATCGTTTCACTACTCGTTAAAACTTTTAAATGATCGCTTCGATTTCCGTGTTCTATTAGTTTAGTATTATATTATCGTTATAGTTAGTTATTTAAATTGTGCTTAAGTTTAAAGGTAAAGATTATAGATTACAATTCTATAAATAATGTATAAAATTATGAAGTACCTGTATTATTATCAGTGTAGGGCCTATTCTTTACATGTACGTTACCCAACGGTCATGTCTTAATATATTCGAAATTTCCACGTTGGTCCAACATGAAGTTAATTATCAAAATCTAGACTGACAGATGCAGGTAAACAACATGGCATTTGCATGGCTAGGCACAAATCTGCAAGATCTCGATAAGGGATAGGTTCACCTGTGTAGGTCTAATCCTGAAATGCTAAATTTATGCAGGCGCTCCACAGCAGATACTTACTGTAATGTCCCTATAGTAGCATACTTTTGTGTTTGAAAGGCTTTGACCTTATAAATATACAATATCAAACTTGACATCTTACTGAGTTAGCTGACTTTACCACAATTAGGCGTCGGTTACAACTTCAATATGACTTTCCTAATTACAACATCGCCATTTTCAAACTGATACAGTTAAGTATAATACCTTACCTCTTTATAATATTCCTTGATAAATGCTTGCGCATCTGGACCGCAGGGCTGTTGTAACTAATTTCTGTTGTAACTAATTTCTGTTGTAACTAATTTCCGTTGTAACTAATTTCCGTTGTAACTAATTTCTGTTGTAACTAATTTCTGTTGTAACTAATTTCTGTTGTAACTAATTTCTGTTGTAACTAATTTCTGTTGTAACTAATTTCTGTTGTAACTAATTTCTGTTGTAATAATTTCTGTTGTAACTAATTTCTGTTGTAACTAATTTCTGTTGTAACTAATTTCTGTTGTAACTAATTTCTGTTGTAACTAATTTCTGTTGTAACTAATTTCTGTTGTAACTAATTTCTGTTGTAATAATTTCTGTTGTAATAATTTCTGTTGTAACTAATTTCTGTTGTAACTAATTTCTGTTGTAACTAATTTCTGTTGTAACTAATTTCTGTTGTAACTAATTTCTGTTGTAACTGATTTCTTATTAATGACACAAATTTAAGCTTGTAAGTTACCAGACTCCAAAAATTTCTTCAAAATTTATTGGCTTTGAAGTCATAGGAATAAATTCGTTTACAATACGATGCGCTGATTTATCAGGTAGTTAATCGTATGTGCAGATGCAGTACGCATACTCAAAAAGGAGATCGGAGTTCGGCCGTGTCTGTTACTTCGCTGAAAGACCGACGGAAGTCTTAGTAGAAATCGAACCAGATCCAAATCTCCACAGTCAGTACATCCGGATTAATCCAGTCAACCGGATATCGGAAGCCATATGTTTATTGTCAGAACACGAGGTATGTTGATGCAAGGATAAATAGTCGTAAACCCCTCTATATGATTTTCACATAGGCCTATAGGCCATCTGTTTACGCACAAATTTAGAAACATAAAGTTCACAAATCGACACAGCTTATTGCAATAACTATGCATAGAATGACGCCTTGTGTTTTCAGGGTGACTTTGCTGTATGATAATTCAATGTATAAATTCTAACAAAATTAAACATTATAGGCCTATAACAGGCTATTAATAGGCCTGCTAAACCGCTTACTTCAACTATGATAATAATTAGTCTTAGTGCTTTAATAGTTCAACATCATTCTTCTCCACTGATCAGTTGGGACTTTTTTTTACTTCGAAAATACTAACTACTCAAACTCAACATTTTGTTGTGCTACATTTTTAAGCACGAAATTTTGAATTTCAACTATTTATTACCTTGCTGATCTTAAACTATTAAGCACGACATTATTGCGAAAACCCCAAGTTAAAAGAACTTGTTGGCCTACTTAACCGAAACGTACAGCACAAAATCACAGCAGATCACAGTAAACGGCCACATGCAGAAAATGGCGCATTTGATCGCCTTATAAATCCAAAATCCCTAAAGTGATTGATTGTACTGTACTGTTTAAATTATATTGAATGTAGATTGATTTATGTTAGATTGACTGTGCTGTACTGTTTAAATTATATGCAAAAATAAAAGCCTTTGTCAGTTATTATGTGTAATGGCTCTAATAAAAGCAAGCCAACCGATTGGGAGCTTGTTGGAACCAATAAAAATCATAAGAGCTTCGAGCAGTAAATGCGAACAGTGTATTTCTCTGCTCCATAGTAGGCCTACCTTAGTTAACTAAACGCGGATGCCCGTGCTCATGGACTTAATTTCGTTGCTATTATCGACCACGATTAACCACAATATCTAGAAACAAAATGACTCGAATATTTTGTGACCAGGCAAGTACAGAATATATTGAAATGAAAGACAACGGAATAAATCACGAAGAAGGAGGATGGCCAAAGGACATCAACGCGGCTGAAATCGACCAAACGACCAGGTACCGGAAGAAGGTGGAAAAAGAGGAGTCATTCACTACACAAATGTGTAACATTTGCGAGGTATGTCTAATTATCTTCAGACTCCATTGATCATCCAAGTGACGCTCAACGAGTGAGTTTACTGCTGTGCTGTGTATACTTAGTTGTAAGTGTATTCTGAGATTAATTTTATCAAAGCCAAAACCAATTGTTGTTCATGGTTTCTAAGCTGATAATAAATACATCAAAAATGCATTCATTCTTTAATAAAATGACAGGCACTATAAAATGGTATTATTTAGCAAATAATTCAACAGATCAGGATTCACTCAGGGTCGGATTGACCACTAGGGAGCCTCATGCAAATTATACACGGGGGTCCCATGCACTCTATGGATGGGCCTTGTCGTACTGCGCATGGATGATAAGATGCCGTACAAGACATGCAATAATCAAAGGGTGGTACGACGCGTGTTGAAGTATCCTGTGCTGTTCAACTCATTTGCTAGTGTATAATATAGATAACTTTAATGCTGTGCATTTTGGAACCTAAATCTGTTTCAATTTCTTGTTATAATGACAACATACATTTATTGCATCTAATGAATTGTAATGTTCTGTTCTGTTCTCAGCCTTCCTCGTTCCGAGATTCGGCCGCATCATGCACAATGTTCCTCCAGTGTCCTCTGTCTTCCACCAGCCTGAGCATCTCCTCCATTGTTAGCCCAGTCCATGCCCTGATGTTGCCCAACCAGTTTATTCTCGGTCTTCCTCTTTTCCGTCCTCCCGGTATTGTGCCCTGTATTATCTCCTTCTCGATGCATGTTCCCTCCTTCCTCATGATGTGGCCAAAATAGATCAATTTCCTTTTCCTTACTGTCTTCAAAAGATTCCTCTCTACTCCAGCCGCTTCCAGTACCCATTCATTTGACCGCATTTCCATCCACGATATTTGCATGATCATTCTTAGACATTTCATCTCGAATGCTTCTATCCTCCTCTCTTCCTCCTTCCTCAAAGTCCAACTCTCACATCCGTACAGTGCCACCGGCCATACTAATGTCATCAAGAGCCTCATCTTTGTTACCAGTGATATGCCATGGCTTTTCCATATTTTTTTAAGATTTGTAGCCATTGCATATCCCTTTGCAAGTCGTACCCTTATCTCTGCTCCACAATCGCTGTCCCTGTCGATCCTCGAGCCCAAGTACATGAAAGTATTCACCTGCTCCACTGTTTCCTGACCTATGCTGATCTGACACCTGGTTTCTGCTGTTGTCATGACCTTTGTTTTATCCGTGTTAATCCGCATTCCATATTTCCTTCCTGCTCTGTCTAATCTTTCAACCAGTGTTTGTAATTCCTTCTCAGATTCTGTTATTAGTACTATGTCGTCTGCATATCTTAAGTTTGTCAACCGCCTTCCCCCTATCTGCACTCCTCCGTCAAAACCCTCCAAAGCCTCTCTCATTACCCTCTCCGCCAGAATGTTAAATAAACTTGGAGACAACACGCATCCTTGTCTCACCCCTCTCCTGACTCTGAACTCTCCAGATAGTGTTCCTGCCACTTTGATCTTTGCGTTTTGTTTCTTGTACAGCTTGGATAACAACTTTATTATGTGTCCAGGAAATCCCATTTCTATCATTGTTGTCCATAATGTTTCATGTGCTATTGAATCAAAAGCTTTTTTGAAGTCTACAAAGCACATGAAAAGAGGTTGTTGATGTTCATTTGCCTTTTGCATAATAATTCTCAGGTTTGTTATCTGGTCTCTTGTCCCTCTAGCCTTCCGAAAACCCGCCTGTTCTTCCGCCACTTCTGCTTCCGTCTGATTCCTTATTCTTTCCAAAATGATCCTCAGCATAATCTTACTTGCGTGTGCGACCAAGGCCACTGTTCTATAGTTTGTACATTGCCTGGCATCTCCTTTCTTTGGTATGGGTACAAAAATTGAATCCGCCCAATCCTCTGGCCATTCTCCATCTTCCCATAGTGCTGTGCATATAAGATGAAATCTGTCTACTGTAGCTTCTCCTCCGTATTTAAACAGTTCCGCAGGTATTCCATCCGGCCCCGCTGATTTCCCGTTCGCACACTGTTTTATCGCTCTTGCCACTTCTGATCTTAAAGGGGGTGGCTCTCTCTCGTATTCATTCGTGTCCTCCTTCACCTCTTTGTCATCGTACAGTTCTTCGCAATACTGCCTCCAACGTTCAGCAATGCCTTCAGTGTCCGTGATGTATTCTCCATTTTCTGCCTGTATGCAGTGTATTTTTGGCTGGAATTTGTTTGTAATTGACCTGACTGTTCTATACAGATATCTACTGTTCCCCTTCTTGTTCTCTATTTCCGCCTTTTCACACACCTCCTCCAGTTGTTTCTGTTTGTCGTTTCTTAGATGTCTCTGTACCTCCGCCTTCAGTTCTTTATACTCTTCTCTGTCCTTTTGCTTGGCTTCACGCTTCTTGTTGATGAGTTCAACAGTTTCTTTGGTAATCCATGGCTTCCCTTTGTCTCTCCTCCTGTAACCGACTATTTCTTCGGCCGCAGTGAAAAGTATGTCTTTTGTTTCCTTCCACAATTCGTTGGGTGACCTTTCCTCTATTACCGTGTTCAAAGCTTCGAATCTGTTTGCTACTTCTATCTCATAGGTGATTCCCTTGTTTCCAGCCAGATCCTCTACATTCAGTCTTTTTATCACCTCTTCCTGCTTTTTCCTTCCTAATCTGATCTTCAATGTTGCCACCAGCAAATTATGATCTGAATTGCAGTCCGCACCTGGGTTGAATTGTAATGTATAATGTAAATTTCGAAATTCTCGGCGCCATAGAAAATCTGCGTCGGAGACCAAATTATACGCCGATGCAATCAAATCAAGTCCACAAAAGCTAACTAGCTGACTACACACAACTCTTCCTATCTTTATCCCCCTCACTCCTTTTCAGATGCACTAGATCATTTATGTAACACCATTACCAAGATATCAGCCTGGATAAACGTCAACCTTAATTGCTCAAGCCTTCAAATGCAGAATGTCTCGCAATTGGTCTCCGTGAACAACTAAACAAACTACATGTAACCCATCCTCCGGACCTTCTTCCAAAGCCTTACTCTTCTCCAGTCCGCAAGTCCTGAATCATCTCCCACAAAAACTTTACCTTCGCTGACCACATCAATTAGTTATCTCGTATTGTCACATGAATAATCGTAACCTTCGCCGACTTCGCCACAAACTTGGTAATAAAACTGCCTACACAGCAGCCATGTGAATTGCTTAGTTCAAACTTAACTACTGCAGATCCTTCTTCTATAACATCAACTCCTCTTAAATATAACGTCTATAGACATTCTAGATTGCTCCCGGACGTGCAGCTACCAAAACTCCCAAACACCACCCCATAACCACAGTGCTCAAATCACTTCATTGGCTTAAGACCGCTCAGCGCATCATCTACAAAAATTGCATCTCTGACCTACATTACTCTTCATACTTCTCAACTCTCTTACACTCATACTATATGACCCACGGCATAGGCGTTTTTTAGCCAAAGGGGTTCATTACCTGGATGAAAATTGAGGTGGTGTGGGTCAGTGAGAGCTGAGGGCTCGTAGCCCCTAACGTCTAGTGCGTCTGGGGAGCTCCGTAATCTCCCCAGCAGCGTCCGGAGCTAAGTCTCGGAAGCCAACACATTTTGAAACGTATATAATAGAAAATTGAGCAGTTTGGCTAGATGTTTATTCTGCTTTTTATAACGTATTATAGCTAACAAAGCAGTCTAGAAAATATTCTTCATTGTATGATACTCGTTATCCATCGGCAGAGCAAAAATATCAAGGGCTTCCAATCCGGGGAGGGTTTCCAATCGGAGGGAGATAGTACACCTAAAACATCTCATCAGATCTACACGAATCCCAAAAATGCTGGTCATGGCTTCAGAGTCCAAACATACAGAGTTATATACACAGTTACCACAGAATGTTTTTTTCTAATACCAATTTCTATAATATGAGACTCTATATTTCTAATTCTTTATTTCTTTTCCCATGGTACACTAAAAAATCAATGAACTATAAGCGTACAAATACACAGAAATTTTATGTCAGCTTAAAATATGTGCTGACAAAAACCTTCGCCTACAATAAAGTTGTAAAAGCAGCTGGTTGCATAGTTGACTTTTTCATTTTTGCAAGATGGCCAAGGTGCAAATTGTTTTTCAAAATGAAAACTAATGGCTTGGACCTATGAAAAAAAATTACAAATTTTGTCACTGCAGAAAGCATTCTAACTCCAGTCTGAGAACCCCTTGTCAGCGGGGGCCTTGAGCAATTGCATATTTTGCATTCTGGCAATTCCGGTTCTGCTTTGATTTTATTCCTATAAATATAAAGTGTGTGTTTATGCTGTAGGTAATGGAGCACTGTATCTTACAAAACAATGCGACTGATATCTACCAGAACTATTTTGAAGACTGTGACTCATTGCAATATCATCCGCAGACGTATGCGAAGAACGTTGTGACGCTTAGGTAGGATGCCTTTTATTGAAATAGCTGCCATTAAATGTAAGTGAAACAGCAATAATCAAAGTGTGGTATGACGAGCGTTGAAGTATACTGTGCTGCTCAACTCAGTTGTCAATGTATCAAATAGATAAAAAAAATACGAAACGAGATGAGAGCATTATACGCACAGATACTGAACAACTGGCATTTGAAACGCAACTGCAATTAACCGTCTTCGCTTACTTCAGAAATGGAAATGGTCTATTTATGAGCATAACCGGTTTACTATTTGAGCCTTAATTTTGTCGTTCACCAACAGCGTCAGAGTTTTGTAACCGGGCCAGTGCATTTAGTTTCAGAAGCCATCCAGATAGCATCCACAAAATTTACTCACATCTGCACACAGCATGTCTGAAACGATGTAAACCGAGATATTACTTGAAAATCAGCTCACAAGTTTGTATGTATATAACGTAGAGCATCTACGAACTAAAGACGTTTTTCTGTAGAGATTGCGAAGACATTCCGCGCCCAGCCTGCCACGTGTCCTGGCATCCGGATGGTCCAGAGAAGGTGGCGGTGGCCCACTGCCTCCTCGACTTCCAGTGTCAGACTCCAGACATGAGCATTGACAGTTACATCTGGAGAACAGGTCATCTTAGTCTATTTGCTTCTCTTTAAGATTCATATCGCGTCTTCACAATTACCAGGTAATATAAATATGAAGCCGAAATTAATTACAATGACGAGACCAAGACCCACAATCTAATGTAATTTAATATAATCTAATTAAAAAAATAAACTATTCTAATCTAGAAACTTCCATAGTGCCGTTATCATAATACACAAGGCATTGTCATATTAGGTTTCAAAATTATTGAGTGTAATACATAAAAAATAAAAAATAAATCTATAGATAAAACTCTTCAAAATCCGAGGCCCATTCTGCATATAAGACCCTAGCTAAATAGCCCTGCTGGCCTCCCTCTATATCTCTGATAGGCCCTCACAAGAGGCATAAGACTTACACTTCTGCATAATTTTGCATATTAAACTATAGGCCTACATAGTAGCTTTGCTTGAGGCAAGCAGTTCCCCAGCCTCCTTTCCGTAATTTTGATGCATTTTCCCTTCGTCCCTGGTTGAAAGACGTGTGTTATATTACGGCCTCGTGTCGGCCAACATCATTGCATATGAGCGTCAGCTCCCAAGACAGTAATAATACTACTACTAACAATATGATAATATAATAATATGAGAACTTCCATATTGCCACTGTAATATTACTCGAAGAATCCGTTGATGGTATCCAGGGTCTTTCAGAGATCCAGAGAGGCCCGTGTCACTGCAAATACGAGGTCCCAATCTCGAAGCAAGCATGTTAGCCCTTTGTGATAAAATCGTCTCTTCTTGCTCGTTTGGCGTCAGACAATGTCGATGTATTTCAGATGACATGTTTAACCCAGACCTCGTCCTGCATCCATCCTCGCCAGCCGTGTGCATCAAGTACTGTCCAAAGGACGTCAACCTGTTGGCCGGAGGACAGTACAACGGTCAGGTCGTCTTCTGGGACCTCAGACGCAGCTGCTTCCCGACGGAGAAATCAGCTGTCGAGTTCAGTCATCGAGATCCGGTCTACGACGTCGTCTGGATTCATTCGAAATCTGGATACGAGTGCTTCACTACTTCCACGGACGGAAAGGTCAGGACTCTTCATTTCATGGGGTCCACTTTAAACAATTCTGATGGAATCTGAAACATTTATGCATAACCTAGGCCCGTATAGGCCTACATACGCTAAGAATTAGGCTTAATAGATAAAGTAGGCCTTACTGTCTCTCAGAATTGTACAGCATTCATGTTGCTATAGCAACTAGCACTAGTTGTGAAACATGTTTAGGACATAAGCGACGGGAACAATTGATGGCGTTCCAAATCTACCCATCGCTTCGACTGGTCTGTTTTTTCATAATACATGTGAAAGGGATTTAACATAGTGAATCGAGTATGAAAGAAGTTTCGTGTTTTCCGCGGATGCAGGTGATGTGGTGGGATTTAAGGAATATGAAAGAACCGCAGGAGCAGATGTATCTGGACCCAACTAGAAAGGATAACATCACTCGAGTCCAGGGAGGCATCTGTCTCGATTACGATTCTACTATGGTAACTAAAGATGCATGTAAATCTTGTATCTCTGAATTAAGTAATCTTAAATGCACTTTAAGTCATAAATTCTGGTCTTATTTAGCAGTTGTTTAATGCTGCGACCTCAGAACCACGCTTCTGAGGAAGTTCTATGAAGGTATGTGAACAATTGTCACCGTTAACCTTTTACCTTTTATAGAGGACTATTTTCATACACTTATATTATGTGGTATTATTCAGAGGCCCGGGAGCCATGGCGCCAAAGACGCTGGTGCTCACACAAGTTTTGGCTCTGTGACGCCGAGACAGGAGCATGCTCACACAACTGATTTTGGGCAACGGAGATATCTACCTATGCCACTGAAAAAATATTAATACTATAAAAAAATAATAGTGATGTATACTCTGATAATACGTGATGAATTTTTGCAAGTGAAGAAATATTCTTTTCCAGTGGTTGCAAATTTTTTTAAAAAATATTCCTATAGATTACATCGGATATAATGTATAATTTTATCCACCTTAGGTCTTTACTTGGCTGAAGTTGGCTCACACAACTTTTGAACTCTTCCCGGGCCACTGGTATTATTTATCTCATTGTTACCCGATGTGTAAGAATGATCTCTCAGGAATGACCTGTCCTGTATTCGAGGTAGTACAGGAACTTGTTGCAAGTTTAGTTTTCTTTCTATATGGATTAAGCTTATTACCTGTGTATGTGGGTATGTACATTATATATGCATTTTGACACTTAATTCGGCGTAGTTTAAATAAATACCTTACAAAAGCGTTAATTATCATTGTCATTGGTTAACAATGTTGCCTGATGCTACTTTCGTAAAATATTGCTTTTAAGAGCTTCTTACTTAGGAATGATTTCTTGATTATTGGCAATTATGGCTTTACTAGTGTACTTTGATGCACTGTTTTCTCTGGTAATTATTTATGTATTTTCGATGTCTGTTACTTGATAGCCTTCGAAGTTTTTGGTTGGGACTGAGAGTGGCAATGTATTTTCGTGCAGCCGTAGGGCTAAATCTGCTGGAGAGAAGGTAGTCAGTGTGTTCCCGGCCCACCTCGGCCCCATCTGCGCCCTCCAGCGAAATCCCTCTTATCCGAAGAATTTCTTAACCGTCGGCGACTGGTCCGCAAAGGTCAGTAGGTTCAACCAGCTTTCGAGCAAAAATCGTAGAAGCCAATCTAAAGAAACTTTACCCTTCTAGCAAGCAGCTGTTTGTTCAGTATGTCTCTAAAATGAGTGTTCTTTGTAAGTTTTATGTTCTACCATGGTCTCGCCGATAGCACCATGTGGAATAGGCTAATCATTCGTACCACGAGGCTTCCACCTATGGTGAACCAAAATCAATGGTTAAGATCGATTTTTATCTAGAATATCTGCACGCCAATCTATTCAAGTCTTTTGTTTTTGTCACGCAGGTTCATGGCTCTTCATCATTTCATGTGTCGTCTAATGCCTTGAGAATCACATGTACAAAGTGAAACAGCTGGATGGCTGACTTTCTTTGCATATTTACATGTTTTCGACATGATAAGTTAATAATGGTATAAAACAACACAAACTTTATAGTGACGCCATGTTATGTCACAGTAGGCCTACTTTTGCCGCAGCCTCAAAAGAGTAGGCCTACATGCATGCATTTGAGGAACACCAAAACGTGTCGCATGATGTCGTAGTTTGGCCTGTATGTAGATTTTGCGGCATACAATATTATTGCACTTCATTTTATTGCAGGTTTGTCGTTGACCATTAACTTAGCCCTAAATTAAATCAAAGCTTGCAACAATGCAAAAGTAAATACTAAGACACGTTCATATGTGATCGTGTCCCAGAACCCGGGTTTCACTTCTACTTACAAGCAACGTTCTTATTTTCTAACGACTGAACTGCCTTGATTATAACCAAACAGATCTGGTCAGAAGACGGCAGAGAATCGCCAATCATTTGGACACCGTATGTCAACTGATTTCATTTGATCACTTATTTTGTCATTTTTAAAAATAGGTTATGTTCAGAAAATCCTCTTAGGTGTCGTCAGATAAATACAAATCTCACCAAAGATCGAAATCAAACAGTACACACCGTGTTTCCTTGCACCAAGTTAATGGTTTTAAGAAGGCGCTCCACCAGACCAACTGTATTAAACTATATTAATAGAGAGATTTAAGTAATCTCCCTTGTTCACTCGTATTGTATTAAATAATAGTAGCATCAAAGAATGGCCAACGAAAACGAACTCTATCCTATAGATAAGTACTCTTGCAGCAAGATTCTCCCAATCATCAGTAGGCTACCAGACATATTGTGCGCACAAGTGCTTGGGGGTTTCTTATTAGGCCAAAGAATGAATCAATAATGTGCAGCAACAGCGCATGTACAGGCTACTCGTAGGCCCTACATGGCTTTAGCTGCAGGAAAAAGCTGCACTGAAAAATAAAATATAGAAATAGCTACTGAAAAAAATGAAATAGGATTTTGTGATTTAATTTTCTAGGAAGTACTGTGAGTATCTAACCGGTGGGTGCTGGAGCACTACCCGGCCGTCTGTTTTCTTCGTGACGAAAGACGATGGAACCATGGACATTTGGGATCTCTTGCATAAGATGAAAGGCCCAGAATACAGTGTTAAGGTTTTTACAGTTGCAACTAATTGCTTCTCGTCTCAGATTATCTTGCCGGAATACGCCAAACGTCAACGAGTCCTGATGCTTATATAGGAAAAACTCCAAATAGTCTATATGTAATGCATACTTGTTTACTAAGCCCGCTCTTGATGTACACTTGTTAATTCCCCGTAGTAGGATATTCTTGATTTCTGGATTGCTTCGATGCTACATGAGTTATAATGTCATAGTACTCCTCTGATCTGCTATTACTTTTTAACTTTGCTTTGCATATATATAAATTTGGGGGCAATTGGCTAGGGGGTTTAAACTGTTGGGTTATTTTCCTGGGGTTATTGGTTTGGAGTTATTCACCGGGGTTATTGGCCTTATACCTTTGAGAAGTTCCCTTTGATTGACGCTATATAAATGTGCAATTACGTCACAATACGAATTAAAATGCCTTGAATGTGTTAACATGTCTTGCATGCAGGTGTGCGATGAATCTTTATGCTGCATTAGTCCGCAAGAATTTGGCGAACTAGTGGCACTTGGAACGAAGCAGGGTTCTGTAATCATCCTTCGACTAGACAGAGGATTGGTCGACCTACAACGAAATGAAAGGAATCTTTTCGTTGCTGTTAGTTTTGCCTCTCATTTCAAACTGTTCTGGTTGATCTAAATTTAGGCCAGTGCTGTTACTGCTAATTGTTTTTCTAGTTGGGTTGGGTTATTCTAAAGTGGTATCGTTAGATTTTAGACCTGCGCTGGTTGCTATCGATTTTTTTTCTTGTTTTTTGCTTGTTTTTCTTGTTGGGCCGTGATCTCTTCTGCTGAAATTTTAGCATATTGTTAACTCTTATGATAAGCAGTTTAATTATTTCCTGTTTATTCTGTTCGTTTAGGCGAGAGTTGGCGAGAGTTAGAAAAAGCCATTCATTCCCGTTCGTGGATCTGTTTCCATGCAATAGGCCCATGCCATTATAATTTCTGCATGCTTTTAAACTCTACCCAAACTGCTGACTGACTTGGCCCGAACTGAAATTACGCTGCAGTTGAAGTAAAGTTGTAATTTAAATGTTCTGTAGGCTGTTGATAGAGGAATAAGGCGTGAGAAAATACTGGAAACTAAAGAACGTGAAAGAAAACTCGCACTAAAGAAAGCCCAAGATCTAATTGCTGTAAGTTCAGTTGTAAACACTTGAACATACATGTATGTATTTATGTATGCATGCAGACAATTTATATAGCGCGTTTTGAGTACATCACAGTAGGATAGCCTAAGTGTTGTTAAAGTCATTAAGAACAAAACGTCATCAATAAGCGAACAGTGCTCATATAACTAGAAGAGTCACCCTAGCGGGCTTCCGCAGACACGCAGAGCCCAACCAACAGATTCCCAACCAGAGTTGATAGTAAACTCCACGTTCAAAGTGGCATGAAAAAACACTTGATATTTTTTCCGAAACAAGAACTGTCAACACTATGGTGTAGTTATTGTCACCAAAAGAACCATCTTAGAACTTGATTCCTCGCTTTCCTAACGTGAAAGATGAGCTTGCTTCTCATTTAAGAGCCTATGAAGCCGTGGTTCGAATGAAAACAATGCCACGTGCAACGGATAACCATAATATTCGGGTATTTTGTCTTAATGACACTCAATTGTGGTTGAGAAACCAGCCTCCCAAAGATAAACTGAAGGAAAGGAGAGAAGAGTTTTAAAAGTCTTTAAGAAAATTCAGGATATTCCGCCATACCTTTTGTTCCAAAAGAAGTAAATGTTGTCATAGTGTCGAGAGTCATCTTCAATCCTTTGTCAGTAGCCAGCTTCTGCAAGATGTCCCCACAGCGACAGCCAGGTCGTCCTTCAATGCAATATAATGAGTTCTGATCCACCCAGGGCACGCCTAGGATCTTCTGCCGAAAACCAGAACGCAAAGCTCGAAAATTCCTCCGGTGCTCACTAAAGACTTTTCGTGTTAGAGATATGACAACAACCTCTTCGCCCATATCACTGATGATTGCCGCGAGGCTGCAATACATATTCAGTTTCTTTATAGTTGATACTCAACTCTTCCAGGCTTCCAGCTTTCGTTTCTATCCATCGGTTCTGTCTGCCATTATAAAACACGAAGCCATCCTTCCCTCCATGGATGCGTTGAGCTCGTTCACCCAAGCAAATATATCAGCCAGATAATCAAGGTTGGTAATCCAGTCGACGTTTCGAAACAGTACTGACCAATTATTATTATCGTCTTTACTCTGGATAAAATCAGCGAGCTCTATCATTTCGCAGCTCAGATACTCTCATCAGGACATCGCTCTTCGACAGCCAACGCACACCTAGGCCTACATGTAACAAAAGCTGTTTATGGTCAGCCCCTGTATAATCACATAGAGTCTCGAATTTAAAGCATTTGCCTTTCCACGGTTCACGATTTTTACAACTTCACAAGCATACTGAACGCTCTCCGACCTACCATTTCAGTCAGCTGTTGAGTGCAACGCATCCACAGGTCCCCGCAGTCGATAATGTTTGACAAATTCGTATACCGCCGACCGACGAGGACCTCTGTTAACGAACAGGCTCCAGAAACGATAGATAGCTCCTACACAGAATGACCGAATTCAACACGAACATATGAGAAGAAACGCTGCAAATGAACGATCTGCATGTTGCCTTATATGTTCTTTACATATGTAAAATTAGGTAAATGTAAATGTACACGGTTTTATATAGCGACCGTATGGCCTTGACCCTGCTCATTTTCAGTGAATTAATCAGTGTTGTCGATTCGAGTGTTGTCCTATCTGCAGCTCGGTCTGATACAGCATAGTACCTTGACAACCTTCAGGATGGTTGTCTGTGTAGGCCTATGTATACTCTGGATGAGAACCCATTGGTTAGGTGTTACGTTTGTGCAGGATCCCGCCACTCGTGACTTTTCTAGTTATAGGGTTCTATAAGCAGTTAGCTAACTGACGAACCTTTTGTTGTTATAAAACTTTAACATCATTTAGGCTAATTACAGAGCACTTCTGATTAGTTTCTCTTGTTTCTCTTGAAGCGGCGGTGTATAATTTTTTTATTACATTTACAATGTATGTACAGTCTCTATCAATGGCGGATTTAGCTATAGGCGTGGGGGACGGCTCCTCTGCCCCTCTTGGCTATATGCCGGCGCCTCTCAGACCTATTATGCCTGTTATGCCTCTCGTGCATAGTGGACTGCCAGAAAGTGGCGTCCATCTGGCAATGCTCTTCCCCACGCAAGGAATCCTGGAGCCACCACTGGCCTATATACATCATAAAATAAGCCAATCTGGAACGTAAATTATTGTACGATTGTTTATGCTCATTGATGTTATTTAGGAAGTGAGCAAGATGGACGAGAGTCAGAAGGAGGTAACGGAATCCATTGAAGAAGCAGAGAAGCGATTCTTTGAAATCATAGAAAAAGAACTAAAGAGAATCGAACAGCTTCAGCTGGTATGCCAAACAGCTAAACAGACTATAGGTCTAGCTTTATTTAATTTTATTTCATTACTGCAGGCTACTATTGTCGCAGGACATTTATACAGCCCCTTCAATAGCTTCTCGTCATGACCTTTCGTGACTGTTGGACGAATGAACAGATGCGACTAAAGATAAAAATGTATTTTGCAAAGATTGTAGCTTTATGTGCAACTTTATATAATAGTGACATTTGTAAAGTCGATTGCATTTTGCTGACTGTTTCTGAAATGTGGCGAATTAACCAGCCAGTTTTATGCTTTTAAGAGGATTTAAAATGTGAAACTGAAATTCCAATTCGTTTAATAACGCTGTAAGTCTGTCAAATTGTGTTGCCTGGTAGGTCGAGTAGATTAGTCCTACAGTTTTTATTTACACTGTAATTGTTAAACTGTCATCAACAACGATTTGTTGCAGCAGAGACATCACAAATATTATTTTTATTTTAAAAATTAATTGTGTGTTATGCTGACAGAAATCAGTTCCTTCTCAAACTCTGATTAAAGACAAAGAATTTGTACATTTCTTTGCTGGTGGCGGTGACACGGCACTACCAGAAAAAATGAAGGAGATTACACCAGTGGAATACCCTGCTCCGAAGAAGTATTCGGTTATAACAGAAATTAATATCACCGAGGATCAAGTGGATGCAGTGAAACGTACAGCAACATCAGAACATGCTAATATACTGGAACATCCTGCTATAGCAGAATCCACCATAGCAGAATTAGAATCCACCATAGCAGAATTAGATGCTGTAGCGGAACATACGACTACGATGGAACAACCTGCAATAGCGGAGCATCCAACAGAAGTGGAACGTTCTGATACAGTTAAACCTGAGCATTCAGCTGTCTTGGTACAAACCACATTGTTGGAACACCCTGCCATGTTGGAACATTCTGCTTTAGCGGAATCCACCGTAGGAAAACAAGATGCCGTAGTGGAACATACGACTACAGTGGAGCAATCTGCAGTAACGTCTGATACAGTTAAACTTGAGCATTCATCTGACTTGGTACAAACCACAATGTCGGAACACCCTGCCATATCGGAACATTCTGCTCCAGCAGAATCCATCATAGCAGAATCAGATGCTGTAGTGGAACACAGAGCTACGGTGGACCAACCCACTATAGCGGAACATCTCGTAGCAATGGAACATTCTGATGCCAATGAACATGAGTATTCAGCTGTCTTGGTACACACCACAATGTCAGAACACTTGGCCACTACATCAAAGGATTCTGCTACAGCAGAATCCACCAAAGCAGAACCAGACACAAAAACGGAGCACCTCGCTTCAATGGAACAACCTACTGTAGCGGAACACATCGCAACAGCAGAACAAGCTACAACAGGCCATGACCCTGATAAAACAGAACATTCTGAAATTGTAGAACCAAGCATACCTTAGCAGAACTGCCTGAAACAACAGAATACCGTAAATCCTTCTGTGAAACATGCTACATCACTTGTAGTGGAACCGGTTTCTGCATTTGTTGCAGAAGATGTTGAAGGCAGCCAAACACAGATATAGCATCGGATCTAGAGCATAAAACAGATAAATTAGTGACGAATCCCAGTGTTTTGCAAAATAATTTGCATTTTTGCTTACTATAGCTAAGAACAATTGGCCCAACCAGTTTAAATTACTAGTTAAGAACATATGTGGGTACTTATTGTTAGCAATTTACCGCTTTCTCTGAGGTTTATAAATGATAAAAAAGCTTTCAAACTTGGAAGAAATCTCGGGATTACGATTAGGCATACGATAAACAGCCTAGCAGTTGTAATATTTCATCCTGCATATTATGTCATTTCCTTCTAAAATTTAAAAGGGACTAATCGTAATTCCGAAATTTCTACAGTGCCCAACGAAAGCCATATCATGGGGACCAGCCCATTCACAGGCGCTCAGTCAAAACTAAATGGATAGGCAACGATCCAAGAGTCAGGCAGAGAGACAGCGTGGCAGCTACGGTGGGTGATGTTTGGGATTGGAGCGGAAAGAGGGATAAGAGGAAGAAGGGGAATCAGGATAGAATCTGTGAAAGAGGAATGCTTTCAGTTTGAAGTGAAAGGCGAATTTAGCACTGCAGACCTCACCGATCCTCTGACAGCCACATTCATTGGGTTCAAATAACAGGACCCACAGCTGACCCCATCGGCCATATGTGGCATGATGCGGGCCAGCTGTGGAATCGGTAATGGTGCTGCGTGGGTCTGGAGTCATCGCTATGGTTCACTCCTCCTCCTATAAAACAATTATGCTGGACATATGCTTGTCAATGCAAGTGATAGACCTATCTCGCCTGGCTTTTGTGAAATCTCAATACGCTGCAGCCAGTTACAATAATTGTGCCCAAGCTCCCTTTAAACTCGTAATTTTCCTATTAATTTGCGTGACTATTTTTAAAAGCGCTATAAAAATTTCCAGACGCTAGAGATTTACTTTATATGCATTCTATGCAAAAACACTTGTCGCTTAGATAGTTGTAGTATGTTTTACACGTGAGAATTCCCAAAGCAAGGTATTTTGTAATCAGATTATAATTATTAGCGTATAGAAATGGGAAAGAAATTGAAAGTTGGAAAAGCGCGAAAAGATAAGTTCTATGAACTTGCCAAAACTGAGGGTAAGTTTTATATGCGAAATTTGTTCGGCGACCGAGAACTTTATTATCGCCCAGTCTAAACCGTCCAATCCATCACATAAAACGGAAATTTATCGTTTTGTCGTTCCAAATTATTTTAAATATATCCCCGTACGCCTCTCATCCATCACAGATAACATGCTTTTTCGGCAGGTTTGTTGAATAATGAGCTCCTCCAGTGTAGTTGCTTGTCGATCTGAAGTTCTACCAAAAAACGCAGGTTCGAGTCTTGTACTCAGTCCAACTGACAACCCATTGTCCTTCACGGATGTAATTAATCTGGGACTATAAGTTACCATCTTCTTTGGATCACCTTTTCTGCTGTGCATGATCTTTTGCAATCTGGTAGATTGCAGAAGATCATGCACAGCAGAAAAGGCTTTGGGTCTGGTCTAGCTGAGTATCAGCAATATGGCTACTCTAGATTGTGAAAAAATGAGTGCTGCAGGCCCAGGAGACAATCACAAATTACACAGTAAAAAAGTGAGTAACAGAATCACTTTTTCAAAATACTTTTTATTTGTTATATTCGATGGACAGACAGTTTATTCCAATATGGAAAACTTAGAAATTGTCATTTTCATGTATTCTGTTGTTGTTTATTAACACAACTTTGTAGATTTGAATGACGGTGAGGTGCATAAACACACCAAACATGAAGAACATGTGGATGCATGTCAGGCACAATTTGAAAAGACAGTTTAGCAGAATTGTAATTTAATTCCTATGTAGAAGTTGAAACAGCACAGCAAATTTTGTCACAAGAATATGTTATAAAACTTTTCTTTTATATGTATCACAAACTTGATGTAATTTACTAATTGTTTGTAACAAAAAGTATTTGAAATAGTTGTTGTGTTACTATCTTACTAATTTTTTATTTGAACATTTTACTGGGCCTGCAGCTGCACCTTAACAATGTAGGAGAGTATGACAAGAGTTTGCTGTCTTTTCTCTGGATTTTTTCTTGCATATATTACAGAAATTTACATTGGTTGATAATTTATTTGAACCAATAAAAGTGTTCTGTAAATGCACTTTTGTTACTTTGTTTCTTACATATTACTTACTTACTGTTAATTATTGCTTATTTTTGATAATTTTGAGAGGTTTAACAAAAAATTATCCATTATCAACAAACATGGATTTAGCAAGAAGCAGCACAAAAGTGACCAGAAGAACATTATGGAAGTTTTGTTTGTGCAATTCCTTCAATGAATGAAATTCCAGTGTGTGAGGGTACTGCATAATATGGAAACTTGATTATTTTCCCTGATTTCCATTTAATTTGAACCCCTTCTGTCGAGCAGCCTTGGTTAGGGTTTCATTTGAAATGGTTGATACAGTGCGGACTCGTTATCGTGAAGTCTTGGGGGGGACACGCCTTTGAAACCACGTGTAAACCAATTCCTGCGTTAAACAGGACAGTGTTGAAATATACAGCCTCTGCTACTCGGTCGCCCACACTCCCTATCCCACGCTGTACCCCCAGCCAAGCTTCTCTTCGCACTGCAGGCAGGTCTGTACTCAGCTAGCTGCACAGCCAGCCAACCTCTCTGTGGTTGTGCCGGTCACTGCCTTGTTCTGCCGATTCCCCGTCTTAACTGGTTAAAACCGGTTCCAGCCAGACTTCCTTGTCCATCCTTCCTGCCCTAATTAGCTCCCTCCCTCGGTTGAGTCACATGCCCATTTATTTAGAAGACACCTTCCCGCTTGTAAGACTAATGCCAAGTTCGGGAATGATTGGAATGTTACAACTGCCAGGGTACGTCTCCACTGTTTTAATTAGCCTTATTCCCCGTAGTAAAATCCATTAACCGATACGGCTACAGCGTGTTAAGTCAATAGCTTTGGGAGACATACAACCACTTTGCGTTATGCGAAATCGTGGGTAAACTGGGAGTGCATTAACGCGTCCGCACTGTACTCATTTGGCTTCTGGTATGGCCATATATTTTGATATATAGGCATCCTTTGTGGTTAGGAGTTTGCTACCAAAAATAATCTCTTTCTGACCCCTTACACTGAAACAGTGCTATTTTTTATATTTAGGATTTAGGTCAAGAGCTGCATACAAGCTGCTCCAACTGGACGGCAAGTTTAACTTTCTTAGCAAAGCAACAGTCTGCATCGATCTTTGTGCTGCACCTGGAGGTTGGCTTCAGGCAGCTAAAAAGCGTATGCCTGTTTCCAGCATTATCGTTGGTAAAACTTTTTATATCTTTTCCTCATTTCAATAAAAATTCTTTAAAAATTATAAGTTTTACTTTAATGATGATGTATGGAACAAATTATAAATGGGTTAAGATTTCACTTGAAGCAACCATCGATTGATGCATTGGACATTATGATA
Source organism: Norana najaformis (assembly GCA_964023275.1). NCBI lineage: Eukaryota > Metazoa > Annelida > Clitellata > Crassiclitellata > Hormogastridae > Norana > Norana najaformis. Next base: position 11,053,103 of record OZ029915.1, read on the forward strand.
ACAGTCCTATAGAAGTCATTAGATTAGATTACATTGGATGAACACTTAATATGGAACCATTTTTATTAATGCTTCTTATTATTGGACTAGTGGGACATGGTGGTGTAATGGTATGTTCGATGCCTCGTAACCGGAGGGTCGCGGGTTCGAATCTACCTCACGCCACTGGGTAGCGACCTTGGACAAGTTGCTCACCCACAGTTGTCTGTGAGGAAGGCAACGGGAAACCACCTCACTCATCTCATCCCCGGGTGGCATAAAGCCAGTGGACCTGCCTTCAAGCAGAAAACTCATCATCATCATTATTGGACTAATGATTAGGTTATTATTTGTGTTGTTGACGTTTTGATTTCTTTTATGTGTATAATGCTGTATTCTATTTTAAAGAGAGTTAACAATGACACCAGAGCCACAGAGCACTCAATTTGTTAGAAATGTGACAATGTTTCTTTTATTGGTGAATATATTAGCATATATAAAAATATCTTTTATATTCCTTTTGTTTTCTGATTTGTAGCTAAGTTTAATTCCTTGTATTTTCATACAGAATAATAGGACTATCTAAATCAAACAACTTCTGTGTGCTATTTTTATACTGTGTAAACAGCCATATGTATTACTCATACTCACACTGCATGCCCTGTGTGCCCTCTGCTACATGGGAAATGCTTACGGTCTGGGTATACTGTTACCATTTGCAATGTAGTCATCCGTGTTCTTCCTAAATTCAGTTGAATGGTTGTTGCCTCTCAATTTTTGATCACTATTAGCAGATGTTGTTCTGTCACGTATTGCAGTACAACATGATCTCAAATTTGTTTTGAAATTTTCTTTCATTAAACTTTTCACCTTTTTGCTCTAAGATTTTAGATTTTTTTGTGATATGTAATTGGTATACACAATTTAATCCAAAAGAAACTTGCCAGTAAATCTTCCAGTTCTGTTTAGGGCTACATTTACTGTGTTGATCGACACAGTACATTGGAAGGTGATGTAGCTGTGGTTTTTGTATGAACAGGAGTGGATTTGGTTCCAATTCGTCCAATTCCAAATGTCATGACACTTGTGGAGGACATTACCACAGACAAATGTAAACAGGTAAAGTGCACCATTGTGTCCCCTTTTTATAATGGCACACGAGAAAGAAGAGATAACAGTAAACCCCGAAATGCACAGCATCCTGCTCAACAAGAAACTTTGTTTGATTGCAAAGCATTAATGTTGTACAGTTTTCAGATGTGATTTTAGTTAAGCTTTTGTTAACCAATGTTTTTGCATAATGTCTAGCCAAGTGTAGACAAATAAGAATGAGCAGTCATTTAGCTGAGGTAATTGTGATGTCTAGTTAAACTCTTTACTCTGACTGCATCTATGAAGTTGGCTGGTATGGGTTGAAAACCACTAGACAACAGCAGCTAGGTGGAGTATGATCTCAAATCCTGTACAAATCAATGTAGTTGACAAGTTGTCAATTTCACTTGATGCTCCAGAATTCAAACCCTGGATGCAGAGGTGAAATGCAGGGTGTGTGGCATGGTGGTCTGTTCAGCAGGTCTGTGATCCAATGATTGCGGATTTGAGCCTGCTGAATAGACTCTGTGTAACGACCACATATTGACAAATAGTTTGTGCACAATTTTCTTGCATCTGAGACTCAGTTTTACTGACCTTGTGTGCATAAGTGTAGTGAATAAATGCAGTTTGAAATCTGTGACCATCCTGTAAATAAACTAAGTTGATAATTATATTTAACATTGCCAGCTATTTTAGTATCTGGTAATTTCTGTCTGGATGGAAAATCCCTGATTGACCACTGTTGTTTTGCTCTAGGCAATTAAGCGTGTCATTCATGATGGCAAAGCTAGCATTGTGTTGCATGATGGTGCCCCAAATGTGGGAAAGAACTGGTTGCACGATGCCTTCATGCAAGGTAAGAGATGCGTGTTGTTTGAATGCCTAGTTGCTTGTTTATTTATTTCAAATGCTTATTTTGTACAGAAAGTAAGTAAATCTGAAATGGGGCACAGAAGAGTGTTTGCTGGGTACTTAGACAGTGTTACTGAAAGGCCGAAGTAAATTAAAAGGTCTTATTGAGTGATTTAGATGGGTTATGACAAGTAATAGCCTGGCCTACACTTTTTCAGTCAGTTGGTGGCTCACAAACAGCTTTTTATAAGGAAACTTGACATATTGAACATGAGAGTCTTTGGCAGATGAACCAAATTTACTTGGATTTACTTCTTTAGTCTGCCTGTTCTGCTAAGAATTTTGTTGTCTTTCAAATCTTGAATTAAAACCTACCTGTTCAGCTTACAGCATGGCCTCATAGGTAAGGTGCCTGCTTGACTAACTCAGAATTATGCCTAGATGCATATAATGACTCACTTGTGGCCAGTTGGACTATTGATTTATTATCCAGTGATGGGTAGTTGGGTACCTGTCCTGAAGGAACAGGGCTGTATTTTAGCTAACTATTAATATTTCTAATAAGTAGGATTGTTTATCATTAACTGTGTTGTTAATTTTCAGCCCAGTTGACACTGAGTGCCATGAAACTGGCCGCAGCATTTCTGGCTCCTGGTGGCCATTTTGTCACGAAGGTATTTCGCTCCAAAGATTACAACTCTTTGCTCTGGGTCTTTGGCCAGATGTTCAAGAAAGTTCATTCCACAAAGCCTCAGGCCTCACGTAGTGAGTCAGCAGAGATTTTTGTCTTCTGCCAGGGATATCTTGCACCAGATCATATTGATCCTAAATTCTTTGACACAAAGTTTGTGTTCAAAGACGTTGATCTGGAGCCGAAACGTCCTCTGAACTTGGTTCACCCAGAAAAGCAGAACAGGTGAGATAGCTGTTCTTCACTTTGTTCTTTCATTTGTAGGAACATTCTTAAGTCTTTCTTGCCATAATCCTCTCTTTCTTGCCGTAATCCTAAGATGCCAGAGTGAGTTAATAATGCTGTGAAATAATGTAAAATTTATCAGATGATTATCATCCACCAATTGAAGGTCAAGGTTACAGGTACCTTTTATGACCTGCTACACTATATCTTGTTTGTACATGGTTAAAGAACATTCTTGGAATGAGATTTTTAATTTGTGTAATGGAAAACACCAACAATTCATTTGTAGTGACCTGACTGGAAACTTCCATGAATGCGATTTTTGGCTTTGGTCATTTATTCTGTTATCAGTGTTATCCTTACCACATAAGGTATTGAATCCTTTTAGCCGCTAGAAATGCATTACGTGTTTCTCCATCATCACTCTGTGGTGTGAGCTGTTGCACTTGCTTTACATATAAATTGATTATTGAGATAGCTCACCATCTGCTGAGGACAAGGAAGTAATAGAACCTATTACCTTTTGGCACTTGGAAGCATGCTTTGCATTATTTTAAAACTTCTCTTGATTTCAGAAAGGCCATTGGCTATGCAGAGGGTGATTTCCTCCAGGAGCACAAACTGAGTGCTTTGAAGTTTATTACTGAAGAGCAATGTCATGAACTTTTAAAAAACTGCACTGAGGTCAGTCTTTGATTGACAAATATTGTATTTATATTTGCACTTTGAGTTATCTGTCACTATTTTAGCGATATAATAAATCACATGAACTGAATTATTAAGTGTCTACTTCATGTCAGGTACACTGCATAATAAGTTACTTTGCTATATTTTTTAACTATGGTAAAGCTCAATTTCTTGTCGGTGAAGTGAGCAATTATTGATTAATATGTGTCTGAATCAACAATGTCTCTAAATAAAGAATGATGAAGCTGTTAATTAATTTGCTGTGTTAGTAGAAACAAAAACATAATTTTGCCTATTCTAAATGCAAATGAGTTGCTTATGAGCATTGTTTCAATTAATAACTGCTAAATTTGTTGTCAAAGGGTGCACTCGTCCGTACTAAAAAATGATCTTATAAAAATGTTTTGCGAATGTTAAACTATTTTCTCAGAAGAATTTATGCTTTACAATGTTTTTGGGAATGCCACTTGCAGATCATTCTGGATGATGATCGCATCACTAACCACAAACTAACAACAGATGAAATCAAAGTGTGCTGCAAGGATATCAGGGTTCTTGGCAAACCAGATCTCAAGTGAGGTTTTTACTGATTTATATATTAAACCTAATTTTTGTGTTTTAGGCTTAAAATGTAACAACTTCTCTCACACCTGGCCTTATTCACTACATGAAAACAGGACTCTAAAAGAAGTCTAAAAGAAAAGGGGTACATGATAGTCTAGTGGTTAGCATGGGAGAAGATGGCCACCCCCCTGAGGTACCAAGGCTAAATATTAGGAAGTTGTCTACGCTTCATACCCATGGCTACCTCTTGGGGCTAGCTTAAGGAACTGCTGTTCTTCTTAACTAGCTGGAAGACAAAATGTATTTCTCAAACATACAACCTAGGTTTTCCATTTGTTACGTTGCTCGTATTGTTTTGCGAGAACTGCTGTTGAATAGGAGTGTAATAAATATGCAGTTAACTTACCTTACGTTTTGTGAAGTTTAATTCTACTTCGTGTTTGTTAAAACTGAGATACTGACACTGCAGTTGAAAGGAGTCGGAGATTGGCTTTCTGTTTTAAAAAAAACTTTCTGTTTAAAAAAAATTGTATCAGCCTCGTGTTTGATCGAAAACTAATTATTATTGCTTAAAACTAATAAAACAGAAATTTGATCAGACCTATTCAATGGTTAAGTTTCTGTTTTCTGGTATCATATGACTTTGATTTTAATTGTTACTTAGTTACTGATTTTGTTTGTAGAGCCTTACTTAAATGGCAAAAAGCAATGAGAAAGTTTTGGGCTGAAATAAACCCATCAGAAGTAAAACCTTTGTATGTATATAGTACTTGATTCTTTCAGTCTGTTTTTCTCTTTGATTGTAGTAATTCATACTTTTAAGTGTTTTCTTGGTGCTGTGTATTATTTGTCTACTGCTTTGCCACCAAGTATCAAAGTCCTTGTTCTAATTGATATGTGGGGCACAGTAGCTGATTTGTTAGAGCGCTCAGCTTGTAATGCAAGAGTATGGGTTTAAGCCTTCCCAAGACAGTCACTGTGTAGGGCCCTTGAGCAGGTCCTTCACTCACAATTGTTCGGTGCCACTAATTGATGTTTATTAATTAGATAGTGGGATAAATAATACTAGCTTATTTTTTATTTTCAAAACTTTTACCTGCGTTTGAGATTGCTTGTGAAAATTTAATAATTTTTTCATAGAGATCCAGCAGATGTTTCAGATGAAGAGGATGAAGAAAAGAAAGAACTTGATGCAATTAAAGAAGAAATCTCCAAGCATAAAGAAGCAAAAGAAAAGGAGTTAAAGAAGTAATTTAAAAATAATATGGAATTTGCACATTTGTAGCAAATGAAATGAGTGAGTTTAAAGTGTTAGGACTTGCTGCTGATGATAGACCATCATCACAAAGTATTAAATGGCACTATTTAGCAGGCTTAGGTCAACTGTAATTGTTTTCTGAAACCATTTACATGTAGTAGTAATTGAAATGATGTAATTTTAATTGCCATGCTCAAATTGATTTTTTGTCAATTACTTAAACTTGAAAGTTTTCTTAGTTAATTCCTTAAAAGCTATCTTTCTTTGCTGTTGGAAATGTGTTCTGTACCATGTAGTGCATTTAGAAATATGGATTTTAAGAAGCTTTGGCTTTGTTGAAGACACTCATCTGAACTAACTTAACATTATTCTGAACTGCTGTTCAGGAACTATGCTGTTTCTGTTACTTTGGATTAACTAAAGCTACTTCCTGAATTAATGCGTCTTCTGGTCCTTTGTATCTAGGAAGAAAAAGCAGGCGTCGAAAGAGACGAGAAAGTTTAGAGAGAAGTTAAAGCTGAACATGGTGATACCTGGAGACAGGATTGAAGCAGTTGATGATATAGAGCTTTTCAACTTGAATTTAATAAATACCCAGCAGGTAAACTTAGTCCACTGACATCAGAATTGCAAGCGAGGTAATAGTTAAAAGAGAATCTGTTTTGAATTGGTTACATCCAAGTTCCATGACTAGTTGACACAGTATCTAAAACTTTTGTCTGTAAGCCATTCTTTTAATACTGAGAGGTTCTTAACAGGTGCTATGTGAATGATCAGATGCCAGGCACAGTCAAAGATTGAATAAGGTTTGGTGAAATTACAATTCCATGACTGGAACCAGTGGCTTATTGTCTGCATCCTTGGTGTGCTTCTGAATGGAGACTCATCGGTGGCTGATCATGTAAACTTTCTTTGCATTCTGCTGCTATTGAATGCACAAGATATGGGTCATAAGGCAGTGTGCTGCAGTGACCCTCGTTCACTCATCATGATTATGTGCCTGGACAACTGCAATTCTTTTTGTGCAGGCCTGCCAAAGTTCTTGTTGCAACAGCTCCAGTCTGTCTAACTGTGTCACTCAAGTTGTAGCTAACAAGCCAAAATATTTGCATATATCGGAATGTATGTGAGAACCAATACACTGGCTTTCTCTTGCTGAGCAAATATTGTTCAAGATCATCCTTCTGGCATGGTCACATCTGTCAGCACTGCCCTGGCATACACGCGTGTATTTTAATATTGAGTGAGCTGGGTCAGTGATTGTTACACTCTGCAGCCCATGGTGTTATGCAGGCACCACGCTTCCTCACTTCAGTTTGAGCGCTTTGCGCCTTCTTGTGTGTTGGACCATCCTCATGGAACAATCTGCTATTGCATTTACACTCTGCTGCATTTGAATCGGTTTGGCAAATATTCCCGAGCTGTCTTAAAACACTGTTCAAGTCAGATAGTCATATGTGCAGTGCTTTAGGGAGTTACTTAAAATGCATTATATTAAGTGTCCTCATACATATATACATAAGTTTCTAGCATTTAAAAACTTCTTAATTGGTAAGCTCCATTTTCTATGTGTTATCATTATGTTGTCTGATTTAAAATAACAGAATCAGATTGCAGATGTCAGTGATCAAGAAGAAGTGGCCGATGATTCAGGTGATGAAGGTATGTACTGCGGTTTTAGCTTTTACTTAAAATATCTGGAGTCATTAGTTGTTTTTTATCTTGGAGTTTGTGTTAAAACAACTGCTAGTTTGATGCATCGTTTGTGAAATGATCGGAACATCATTTAATTCTGTGCCTTGAGGTGGCCACTTTTTTGGTTGAGATTTTAGGTTGTTTTAGTTTATCCTGTATGTCAATTTCTTCATTTTGTAGGTTATATGAATTCTGAAGAAAGTGACATGGAATTTGAGGAGCTTGTGAAGAATGAAGAAGAAAAGGAGAAGGAGGATGAAGAAGAAGGGGATGAAGGTCAAAATAATGAAGACGGTGATTCTTCGGGCAGTGACAATGAAGATGATGATCGTGATGAAGGAGCTCTTACAGACAAGAAAAAAAGAAAACAAAATACAAAGGATTCAGCAGAATCAAGTACGTACAAGTTTAAAGAATTAAATGAAGCAGAAGACTTTTTTAGCACTCTTGTAGTAATACAGTCAATGGTTGCATTACAACTGAACCACTGTTCACACTCGTGATCCAATAGATAAGTTCAGTGATGATCATAAAAGCCAAGAAAGCAGGGTTTGTCTCTATTCTATGCAACCTGTCCTTCCGTTTTGTTCAGAGCCTGCCTTTACATCATCACTACCTATATCTCCATTACACTGCTGTTGTATAAATTTATGCAGTTGTGATGTCCAGTGAAGAAATAAGCTGATGTTTCTAACAAATGAACATGAATTGGCTATTAGGCCTGTATTTGTAATTTCTTATAAACATGCTCTTGCTGAAGTGGAAGCCTAAAACTTGGAGTTTGGTTCGAAAAGGCATGCTGTATAACAGATACTGAAGAAATGCTGTACAGAGTTAAAGATGTACTTTAACCCCTTGCCTGTGGTAGCCGAATTAATTCGTCATGTGGTAGACACTGTTATGGTTTATACAGCTGGGGAAGCCAAGTTAACTCATCCAGCAAAGTGTTGATTTTTTAGGCCCAGGAATGCCATATAAACTCGCTTAGAAGATTAAATTATTCTAGGTTAGCTATTCTGTAGTGTTTAAATTATTCCAGGCAAGCTGCATACTAGATGAGCCATAACCGTTGTCCATTATTCAAAGTTCTATTGTTGACAGTATTCTAGTGTTTTTTGGGAGATACAGGGATGGCATCATAGGGTTATAAATGACCAGTGCTCAGCACAAGTTTTTGGAAGAAATTTTTCAGACAATAATAATTGTCTCCAGATTCCAGAATTAATGACTTGGATTTTGTACAACCATTACAGTGCAATCAATAGCACCTTCAGCAAAGATACAGACTTGGAAAAGGAAACTGATGACTTGACATTTGGGACAAAAATCCATACACTCATCATTGTAAACTGTGCTGTAATGAAGTCAGTGAGACAGGGAAGAAATTGAAAAAGGAAACAGGATATTTATGTCCACAAGTGATGTTGGCTTATGTCCCATTTTTATTCCCAGTTTCAAGGATTATCACCAAACTGTAGCATAGTTGCTTGTTCTAAACAGTGGCTTATTATGAACAGTTCTTATGCTTTCACACTTGACTTACTAGTGTAAGCTGAAAAAATAGTTGCCTGAATGAGGAACATTTAGTTATCAGCAAGTCAAACAGTATTCTATGCAAATGTGTTTTTCAGCAAATTTATTTTCCCATGTGCTGGTTTTTAACCCCTTATGGTATTCCCGGTTAAGGGGTTAATGAGTCAGAGGGAGGACTAAGATGGAGAGACTGGAGGAAATTAGCATAAAGATGATAGTAAGGAAGATCGAATGAGCTGGAGTACCAATGTTGAAATTTGAGCACCATTAGAAAGGTGTCCAATTACAGTTAACCTGATAGATTGCATGTGATTGGGTGATTGTGTTTATGTATAGTTTGTGTTTGAAACTTTTAACATGCATTTTTCTGGATTTCAGGCAAAAAGAAAGTGAAATTATCACCGTATGAGTTGGCTATAGGAGAGGAAATTATTAGAAGTGATAAAAGAAAACGAGAATTGATTGAAATGTCGTATAACAGGTGATTACTGGTATTTTGCATGATATTTCCCTGCAGCTACTCACTGCTGTAACTTAGTAACTTAATTCAATGAGAAGAGTAAAAGTATTGTATCTTGCAGAGTAAACTAAGTGCAGAACTAAAATGACTGATATGGAAAAAACATGGGATTTAATTTCAAAGACATTCTTATAAAGGACAATATCTGCTAAAATTTCAAGAAGGAATGTAGAGACATAAATTAAGTAGACATTTAGAAGAGTGCAAAATCTGTAGGACATGTTATTAAATGGAATTAGGTAAATTCCACACTGGGAATTGGGATGTGTGGGACAAATAGTCTGACACAAGTAGTCTGACCTGTTAACACTCGAGAATAAGTTTGGTTTTAATGGGACATAATAACGAAACATAGTACTAGTTCTCAGAGGTGCCGCCGTTTTGGAGTTGTTGGATTTTTGAATTGCCTACGTGGTACAAAAATTAACTGATTGGCCTTCCTGGACAGTGATTGCCAATTTCTCACAATTTTGTCATTCATGCACAGTTTATGGAAGTGTGACTAGTTTTTGGAGTAAATGGTTGATCAGTAGACTTTAAGAATTCCTCATTCTGTAAAACTGAATTTTGAAGGCTTGCAATTTTCTGAAAATCCTTTCAGATATGTTGGCAATGATGAGTCCTTGCCAGAATGGTTTGTGAAGGATGAAAAGCTGCACTGTCGCAAACAGACGCCAGTTACCAAGGTAACTTTGGTCCTCAGTTTTGTCTATCCAACTTTGTATAGTTACAGACTAACTAACTACCCTGAACCTTTTAGAGTTTAGCTGCAGGTTGTTATTTGTAAATTTATATTGCTTGTGTATTGTGCAAGCAAAGGTAATGGACATACGTGCTTTGTGATACTTACTAGAGACAGTATAACTTAATTATTCAGGTTGATTTGACAAGTCTAATATGATTTACTATATTTATGGAACATTTCATTTTGTCAAGACAGTCATGTATATATGCATAAAACTTTGAAGTGTCTCTTAAAAGATGGGCTACGTTAATATGGTTATTTTTAGTGATTTAATAAAATTGCTTAAAACAGAGAATAAAACAGAATAATTCTTGTGACATTAGGAACAGATACAGATGTATAAGGAACGTCAGAAGGCAATTGATGTTCAACCAATCAAGAAAATTGCTGAAGCCAGAGCCCGAAAGAAGCATAAGGTAACATCCAGCTTTAATAAGTTTGGTTTTTCTTGCTTTTGTTACATCAGTTTCATTGTTCTTTAGAAATGTTTTTATAATTTTCTACATGTTGTGATCTGTTTTAAAATTAATTTTAGCTTCATTCTTGTTTTTCTTCATTTGTTCTAATCATGTGCTTTTATGCAACATACTTTCTTGTTTGTGTAATGCTTCACTTTTTCTGTGTAATAGTTGGTGAAGCGTTTGGAGAAAGCACGTAAGAAGGCCGAAACTTTGACAGACAGCATCGAAATGTCTGAGAGAGAAAAAATGAAGCAGGCAAAAGAGTAAGCTGTGATCATGTTCTTACTCATGCATATTTTATTTATCTACTAAAGCTGACTGTGGTATTAATTTCCTAAAATGTAAACATGTCTCAACTTAACAGGCTTCTATATAAGCTTATTATTTGGGGATGAGATTTGTTTTTTAGCTCAGAATACACCAGGTGTATTTTATTTCCACCTTGCTTCATTGTCTTTTCTACAGAATTCTTAGCAGCCAATGCTATATTTAGGCATATTCTCTTACGTAGCTCCTATATCTAATTTTTATGAGAATTTAAATGAAAATTAATGTGTTTGACTGATTTTCCATGTTTTTCAAAGGATCTACAAGAAGGCTGGTCTACTGAAGCCACAGAAGAGGAGTCTAACATATGTCGTTGCCAAGAAGCACACTACGACTGGAAAGAGAGCAGGCCGACCAGACGGAGTCAAGGGGCACTATCGCGTTGTCGATCCAAGAATGAAAAAGGACAAGAAGAAGCAGAAGATTGCAATGAAAAAAGGAAAGAAGGGACATAAAAGGCCAACAGGAAAGGGCAGAAAAGCAAAATGAAAACATTGTAGAGTGTTACAAATGTTTTGCGAAATAAAGACTGTTACTCTGCTATGTGTCAGAATTATGTGGAAAACACTTTTTACCTCTCACAATGAGCATTTAAACTTTCTGCAACTGATATGAACTCCAGAAGTAACTTGGAAATGATTTGGTCTAAATTCCAATTTATTACGGATATGAATGCTAATGGGAGAAAATCCTGGAACAACAGATACGTGCTGGTATAGTCCATGATGATTTCTAAACTATGCATGTGGCATCCTGCTCCCTGTAAGTTTGCTAACAAAAGAAAACTATGTTTAGGGATTTCGGTTTGTGGTCTTAGTGGTAACCTAATACTGTATGATTATTAAAAATTGCAAGATGAATGTATTTTGAGTTTGTAACTCTAAACTATACTCCAAAAGCTCTTTGCTTAAGCAGACAGGTTTAGTGTGATGTGGTCATGAACCACGTAGTGTAGGGGGACATGTCCCGCCAATATTTAAGATGGAGACACCCATGGTGATGTTCCAGAATAGTTGCGTCTGAAAATGGCAAAACTTGTCAACACTTAGCCAACTTTGGTTGTGATTTTGGCAATGACTGACTTAAAGTTACAGTTGAAGGGTTTATAGTATTATTAAGCTAAAAGAAAAATAGAGAAGACATCACAAAATGTTTGAAAGTACTTGGGTAAAACTGGCAGATGACTAAAAATATCCACTTTTGCGTAATTCAGTGTCCTGACACACTTACAGTACTTAGATAAAAATGGAATAATATACCGGGCATGTACCACTAATAAGAGAATACATATAGCAAACGGTACTGAACAAACATAGGGCCAATGTTCATGGTTTTTTGTCAATGGATATACTTTGGTCCTATGTTGATATACTGTTGGATGTCGGCTGAGCATTGGATCCATTCACAAAACATGATAATACCTATATAAAAAAATAAAAAAAGAATAGACTATTTAAATATCAACATGATGTCCAATTCCTTCTCAGGGTATGCTTACTTGGGCAAAATTAGAATTAAACTGATCTGCATTTGCCATTAAAAAGTAAAAGTATACATGTACGTAGAATATGTATTATACATCTTGCATTACTCCGATATAGCATTCAACGTAGAGTGAACACTGGGTCAGTGTTTGTGGTTTTTGTAACATTGGATATACGTCGGTCCAATGGTGGTATGACGTTGGCCAAACATTATTTCCTGTATATTATCTACATCATAAATACCCAAAAATAGTAGCATACAGTCCTATAAGTATCAACATATGTCCAGTTCAGGGTCCCTGGGTACACTATACTTGTGTTATGTCCCTGGTACACTTAGGCAAAGACGGAATTAAGTTCAATATACTTCTGCTAGCATTTAGAAAACGCATACAGTTCCAAACACCACCTACCACAGCACGCGGCGAAACCTATCAACAAATACAAATATAAATACATATCCGGATTCCGGGTTACTAGAGCGTCACCTAGGGAAATGTAATGCTTCAACAAAAATGCGTACCACGAGTCATTGATTGAAACGTTCACGAACGAATTGGAACTGGATTGTTCGCCAAATGTATATCGAACACATACACCGTCCATATGGGTGTCATCAAATGAATCTATTTCCAATCTGGCAGTCACAGTGCTTGAACACAGAGTCGCCAAAATCCGGAAATGCAGCATATACAAATACAGATTCGCCTGTAGAAGCAGAATGCACAATTCAGGCGAGGATGGTCATGAGGGTACATAAAGAACCCATACGTGGTCCATATGGGTCTCATCAAATGGATATATTTGCACTCTGGCAGCCGCACTCCTCGTATACAGATTCAAATACAGGTTCGCCAAAATCCGGAAAATCAGCATATACAAATACAGATTCGCCTGTAGAAGCAGAATGCACAATTCAGGCCAGGATAGACATGAGGATCCATAAGGGAACTGTACTTGGTCCATATGGGTCTCATAAAATGAATATATTTGCACTCTGGCAGCTGCACTCCTCGAATACAGATTCAAATACAGATTCGCCAAAATCCGGAAAATCAGCATATACAAATACAGATTCGCCTGTAGAAGCAGAATGCACAATTCAGGCCAGGATGGTCATGAGGGTACATAAAGAACCCATACGTGGTCCATATGGGTCTCATCAAATGGATATATTTGCACTCTGGCAACTGCACTCCTCGTATACAGATTCAAATACAGATTCGCCAAAATCCGGAAAATCAGCATATACAAATACAGATTCGCCTGTAGAAGCAGAATGCACAATTCAGGCGAGGATGGTCATGAGGGTACATAAAGAACCCATACGTGGTCCATATGGGTCTCATCAAATGTATATATTTGCACTCTGGCAGCTGCACTCCTCGTATACAGATTCAAATACAGATTGGCAAAAATCCGGAAAATCAGCATATACAAATACAGATTCGCCTGTAGAAGCAGAATGCACAATTCAGGCGAGGATGGTCATGAGGGTACATAAAGAACCCATACGTGGTCCATATGGGTCTCATAAAATGAATATATTTGCACTCTGGCAGCTGCACTCCTCGAATACAGATTCAAATACAGATTCGCCAAAATCCGGAAAATCAGCATATACAAATACAGATTCGCCTGTAGAAGCAGAATGCACAATTCAGGCGAGAGTGGTCATGAGGGTACATAAAGAACCCATACGTGGTCCATATGGGTCTCATCAAATGGATATATTTGCACTCTGGCAGCCGCACTCCTCGTATACAGATTCAAATACAGGTTCGCCAAAATCCGGAAAATCAGCATATACAAATACAGATTCGCCTGTAGAAGCAGAATGCACAATTCAGGCGAGGATGGACATGAGGATCCATAAGGGAACTGTACTTGGTCCATATGGGTCTCATAAAATGAATCTAGTTGCACTCTGGCAGTCACACTTCTTGATTACAGATTCAAATACAGATTCGCGAAATTCCGGAAATTCTGCATATACAAATACAGATTCGCCTATATCGAGAAAATGCACGACTCAGGCAAGTGTAGTCATATATGGGTTCATAAGGAACCCATACATGGCCCTTAAGGGTCTCATGAAATGCGTATTGACCTGCTGTCGTTCAAGTACTTCCCAGCACTGCCCAGTCGCCTCTAGGAGTGAGAAGAAAGACGTCCTGCTTGTGTCGGCTGCTATGTCGGCAAAGTCCCTGCTCGGGTTGGACGTTGACCGGATAGAGCGGACATCCGTCATCGTATAATACTATCTGCGTCATGTTTTTTCGCCCTTGACATTCACTCTCGGTGAGATAGCACCCGTATGCCCGCGTTTTGACTCCTTCTGGCGCTATCCACTTTTTCGTGTCCCGAAGTCTCACGTTGGTCTTGTTCTGCTCATATACGCCCAGCAGGTGTCCACGGCTGAGTAGTGCTGGTTTTCACCGTTTCACAGCAGTGGAAGAGCGACGTTGTGTGAATCTAGCCTCGCATGAGACATCTATTGGATGCAACCCGCGATTCCACCCTGTCACAAAATGCGCTAATGCTTGCCCATTCCTGTTGTAAACGCACCTGGGTGGCAGGAAAGTAGGATCGGCTGTTGGGCACGGTGAATAAGAAGGACGGCCGTACCGAGGGTTGAGGAGTCGCTGGGTTAAGTCAGTTTCTGAGTGACGGAGCGAGGAGAAGATGATTTTCGGGAATTCGAAGGAGGGTTCAGTCAAAGGAATTGGAGGAGCGGTCCGTGGCTGGAGTGACGGGAAGCTTGAGAAGCCGAGAAATGCTTTCCTTCCCTTAATCTTCGTATTCGTAAGTTTGTGTATATATAGTGTTACATTTCAGCTAGTTTAAAATGTATGTATTTCGAGTATATATATATATATATATATATATATATATATATATATATATATATATATATATATATACACATACCTACACACTCGTGTTAGTGCGTAATTGAGGAGTCTGCTTTAGTTGTAGGCTACACGGGATTTAAATTATGCATATAAGTCTGGCTATAAGTAAGACTCGTATCGATATCTATTTGAATAGTTGAGGTCTTAGGTGTCCTATTTGAATAATGGACTTCAATTTTTGCAGTTTGTGTATGCAGATATATTAGAATACTTTAAATGTATATATCTGCTGTATTTAATATCTGCCGGAGATGGTATACTTTGTGCTTTATTTGGTACGCAATTTTGTGGTTTATGTAGGCTTACATGCTGGAAAACTGCACTCATTGGAATTTAGTATTCAAGTATTTTGAAAAAAGTTTATTGTATGTGAATTTAGCTCGGTACCCTGGTGGCGTGGGTGAATTGGAGCTGGTTGGTTTGATGACACGGGGCCGTTATAGAGCTTGTCGACTGTGTATGAGGGATGGAATCCGAATCCAGTCAAGTATTTCTGAGTGGTGATTCTGCGAGTGGAGAAGTCGACCGGAATAGACCAGCGCCAGACGCCTGAGACTTCTACTACTCCCGTAGGACTGTGGTAGTCGCGAGAGTTTATTTTGGTGTCTCTGTGTATAGGATGGCTTGCAGTGTTTTTGATAAGACAGTTATTGTTTATTCTGTTGAAGGAAGAGTCTTTGTAAATAAAATCTGTAAATAAACATTGTAAATATAACAACTGAAATTAGAAATTGGCTTTTCCTTGAAACTTAGTTAAACGAATTCGCGACACACCCGAACACGCTTACGCTATGGGCAGGTTCTGGCGCTCGAACTTGCCGACGTCGGACACCTTTACAGGGAATTCGATCCCGGAGAAATTCAGCTCTCTTAGATGGGCACTGCATTTGATTGAACGTTGGGAGTCTTTTCTGCCGGATACATTGCCGACAACACAGTCGACTCAAAGCAGCGGTTGTCTCTGTTTTGCACGTTAATGACATAGCGCGGTCGAATGTTACTACTGTCGTGAAACAGCCGATGCTGAGCCGTACCTAGATTTAGCGCCTCTACATTTCTGAGTCTCCACCCTGACCCTTCATCTGTGTACTCTTCTCGGCGTCTGACCATCTGCGCCTTCGCTGCCTCGAGTGCATCTTCGATGTCACCCGCATTCTATAATGGACAAGTGTCTGAGTAAGGTGTAATCAGCATGCGATCGATGTTGTAACACGGCGCTGCTCAAGTATTTGTTGCTATGTCATATAGCGCCTTTGCATTGCATCGGATACAAAGTAAGGTAAAATACAGAGAAGCGCTACAGTGTGGAATGAACGCGAGCCCAGGACAGTTCTGCATCGTGGCTCAGCCAAAAGACCCGTACCTGAAGATCGTAGGCTGCGAGAAGGGATGCAAAGAGAGACTTTTCATTTAAGGTAGTTAGGAGTGCTAATGGCATGAATTTTATAGGTAAGACCGGATACCTTAAATCTTATCCGGATTTTCGGAGGAATTCAATGGAGCTCGTTTACTATAGCTAAGGAATTTGTACGAGGAAGTGCACGCAGCACCAGACGAGCCATGAAATTTTGGATGAACTGAAGCCTTTGAGTTCAAGATCTGAAATACCTCGTTGGCATAATCAAGGCGAGATCAGATCAGACAACAGGTTACAGTTTGTGCCATGTTTTTGGTAAAAGGCAGACCTGATGTGACGTAATGCCCAGATATGATAGAAACAAGATTTACATAAGTTTCTAAAGTGGGGTCGAAATGTGAGTTTGCTGTCCAAAATTACACCAAAAATTCTGCTTAATAGCGGAACAGTGCCAGCTAGGTCAATGCTGGAATGTGAAGGGAGAAATCGCAGACGTTGGCATGAGCCAAACATGATCACCTCAGATTTATCTGGTTTTCTGGCCAAACCATTGAAACAGAACCATTCATGAACAGAACAGAGAAATTCACCAAGTTTCACCTTGACTGACTGATCAGTGGGTGAAAAAGCAATACAAAGCCGATTGTCATCAGCGCACTGCTGTACCTTCGCTCCAAAGTCGTTGGCTATGCGGGCACCTGGTGCAGTGGATTGTAAATAATAAAGGTATAAGGACAGATACTTGTGGGCACCACAAGTGCAGAAAGAATGATCACAGCATTTTTCCGAAATTCCTCGAATCTATATTTGTATATGCAGAATTTCCGGAATTTCGTGACACCGTATTTGAATCTGTATACGAGGAGTGCGGCTGCCAGAGTGCAAATATATTCATTTTATGAGACCCATATGGACCAAGTACAGTTCCCTTATGGATCCTCATGTCCATCCTGGCCTGAATTGTGCATTCTGCTTCTACAGGCGAATCTGTATTTGTATATGCTGATTTTCCGGATTTTGGCGAACCTGTATTTGAATCTGTATACGAGGAGTGCGGCTGCCAGAGTGCAAATATATCCATTTGATGAGACCCATATGGACCACGTATGGGTTCTTTATGTACCCTCATGACCACTCTCGCCTGAATTGTGCATTCTGCTTCTACAGGCGAATCTGTATTTGTATATGCTGATTTTCCGGATTTTGGCGAATCTGTATTTGAATCTGTATACGAGGAGTGCAGTTGCCAGAGTGCAAATATATCCATTTGATGAGACCCATATGGACCACGTATGGGTTCTTTATGTACCCTCATGACCACTCTCGCCTGAATTGTGCATTCTGCTTCTACAGGCGAATCTGTATTTGTATATGCTGATTTTCCGGATTTTGGCGAATCTGTATTTGAATCTGTATACGAGGAGTGCAGTTGCCAGAGTGCAAATATATCCATTTGATGAGACCCATATGGACCACGTATGGGTTCTTTATGTACCCTCATGACCATCCTCGCCTGAATTGTGCATTCTGCTTCTACAGGCGAATCTGTATTTGTATATGCTGATTTTCCGGATTTTGGCGAATCTGTATTTGAATCTGTATACGAGGAGTGCAGCTGCCAGAGTGCAAATATATACATTTGATGAGACCCATATGGACCACGTATGGGTTCTTTATGTACCCTCATGACAATCCTCGCCTGAATTGTGCATTCTGCTTCTACAGGCGAATCTGTATTTGTATATGCTGATTTTCCGGATTTTGGCGAACCTGTATTTGAATCTGTATACGAGGAGTGCGGCTGCCAGAGTGCAGATTTATCCATTTGATGAGACCCATTTGAATGCGATAATTCGATCGGCAGTTTATGGATTTGTACGTGTATCGCACAATTCTGTTCAATATACGGTTTTTGGGCGAATTTTCGTTAATATGCGCCTTTCGTTAACAAATTTTCAGTTCTTATTGATTCATGAACATTTTTATCGTTTAATCCTCTTTGAAATTTGAGATGCCAAATATTGCACTACTATTTCGCTAGTTGGCAGCACAGAAACCCGGAATCCGGAACGGAAATGTATTTATATCTGTTGATAGGTTTTTATACGTCTACCACAGCCATCTGACTGCCTGCCAGCCTGACTCTTGTATCTTGATCTAGAACCGTTTCTGACCCTTCTGCCTAACGATTTTGTTTTGACTGAACGTCTGTGGATAAGCTAGTTTCCGTGACTTTCTTTGGCCGTTTTATAAACCTCGAGATTACAATTACGATAAATTGTTGATGACTTGCCTTTCAGCATCATGAGCTAGAACATTTAGTCTAAAACCATAGATTTTAAAGCAGTTAACTACTTTAAAATCGGTTCTTGTATTTGTATAAGAACTTAAGCAACTAAGTCGTCAATGCACAATTAGCGCCGTCAATGATGTTTAATTTTTAAAGCAATATATAATTTTTTTTAAATTATGAAACTATTTAGTGGGTAATGATGCGCGACTTTATCGTAATCGTAAACTCGAGATTTCTACAGCGCCCGTCAAAAGCTGCGCAGCGGGAAGCAGCTTATTCACAGGCGCTCAGTCAAAACAAAATCGATAGTCAAAAAAGTTCAGTTCTAGATCAAGATCCAAGTTCAGGCAGGCAGACAGTCAGAAAGCTACGGTAGGTGGTGTGTGGAATTGGATCTTCATGATCGTAATCGTAATTCCGAGATTTCTACAACGCCCAACGAAAGCCGCGCCGCGGGGACCATCTTATTCACAGGCGCTCAGTCAAAACAAAATCGATAGGCAAAAGGGTTCGGTTCCAGGTCAAGATCCAAGAGTCAGGCAGAGAGACAGCGTGGCAGCTACGGTGGGTGATGCTTGGGGTTGCAGAGGAGAGACAGGTAAGAGGAAGAAGGGGTGTCAGGATAGGATCTGTGGAAGAGGAATGTTTTGAGTTTTGAGTGAAAGGCCGAAGCAGAAATTGCAAGCGGTGGAGCATTGGTGAGTTTGTATGATGGGTCAGAAAACTGTCGCAGTTCTGGGTCTCTAGTTTATTCCAGAGTGGTGGGGCAGCTATGGCTATGGAGCGATACCAAATTTTAAGGATGAGGTGACTGGAAGGCGGGAAAGTGTTAGGGCAGAAGAAGAGCTGGTTGAGCGAAGCGGTTGTATTGTAAATAATTGACGAAGATAGGAGGGTTGGGAAGATTGGTGTGTTGTAGGTAAGTGATAGGACTTTGTACTCGATTCTTTCAGGTAGTTTAAGCCAGTGTAGTGATTTAAGAACAGGAGTGATGTGATGGTGTTTGGGGGTTTTGGTGACAGCACGAGCAAGAGCATTCTGTATGGCTTGAAGGCGACTTATTTGGGTGGAGCCTATGTTCAGGAACAGTGAATTGCAATAGTCTAATTTAGCATGGCTATGGATGTGGCAATGGTTGATGCAGTTTTAAAATCAAGCAAAGGGCGGATTCTGCGAAGGTCACGGATATGCATAAAGCAAGAGCGGGAGAGATGGGTAATGTGATCAGAGAAGCTGAGGTTTTTGTCGAAGATCACACCTAGGTTACGGACAGAAGAGTTAGTGTTAAACGTATGTGCGCAGGCAGAGGATCGATAAGGGGAAGAAGAGGATAGGATCTTGGATGTGCATTGCAACTGAACAACAAAAACCATGTTACGTCAAAAGCAGTTTATTTCTTCAGAAAATGTTTATTAACCAGGGAATGAATTTTAAAATTAAGTTGCAAAATTTTGTCGACAAGAGCCAGCTTTGTGTTCCGTGGACGGTATGTATTTAACATACTTACTATAAAAGCTGTGCATCCGGTATTATATATCTATGCTCAGTGGCACAGAGAGGTCATTTGATGTTGAATAAAATTATTAAATTAGCGACTGACGTTTGTTAGTCAGAGCAGGTGTAACTTTTTCTCGATAAATAGTTTTAGGTAATCGCAGTTTTGTCTATTATCTACAACAGAGAGCAGAAATGTTTGCCAGGTCGACTGGTCCATTTGATCGCCTGCTAGGTCTGTATCATCATTTGCGACGTATACGACGTCGTACTGTTTTTGGCTTTTGTTTAGTCAATACAGGCCGAATTAATCCTCTTCAGCTACACGCGTTTTCCAAATATATTGGTTTTAATAAGTTTTAAAACAGTTTAAACGAGGCCATTAATTTTAATGTTAGTCTGTGCTTCTCATTTGTTAAGAAAATTTTATGATTATTTGGATTTTGTATGGCATAGTCGTTAAAGAAAAGTGAGAATTGAAAATGGTCATTGCTTGGTGTTGGTTAATCTGGGTTAAAGACCATGGAAAATTAAAACTTGCTCTATTGCCTGAAACTGTTGACTATAAACACCTACAGTAATCCTTCCGTTTAGTGGCATTAGTTATTGGCCATTATGTTCAATTCTGTTTCAGCTCTTTTCATTTTTAACATTGCCAAGCATTAACTAAATCGGCAATAATGACTAGTGTCACAATTATTCTCGATGCAATACAGTTCTAAGCAAAGATAAATAAATGGTTAGCACGCTGGTCGTGTTAATCAGTTTCAAACAATTTTAGTGAATCACGAAAAAGACATTTTTTGGTCAACCATCTCACCTAAAACAGTAGAAACGTTTTGGAAACACCAAAACAAATGGGTATTAGTGCATAATCGTGTACAGTCTGCAAAACATTGCTTTGAGAAAATTAATGTATCAAGTATAGAAACTTGAAGTAGGCATTATTAATGCTGAATATCATCAGTGAAAGTTAAACTAGTGGTCATCTTTCTTTACAGAATGTTGCATTGAAACTTGCACTTTATAGCTCCTGGAGCCCTTTGCAGGTATTGGTGGATGACAAAAGTCTTATTTTTTATTCAAGATGTTGATGCACCAATTCCGGTTCAAACTGAAGCCAATTGTAAAAAATGGTTTCTTTGTAAAACTTGGTTTCTCCCAATTTCTTCTGTTCATTTTGTGATATTTATATCCATGCTGCATGATTCCAGGCTCTCTGTGTGTCTTTGCCCCTGCCAATTATCTTCGCTTTCTTCAACTGTTTACTGAATACAGAAACCAAGAAATTCGTTAGGCCAATTCAAGGTGAGGTCACAGTTGAGTTGGCCCTCTTCAGTCCAAACACTGAGTTCAGTGAAAGAATGATCAACAATCTATGTCGACAGGTTGATTGATCACAGTCTTTGTCAGTAGGGTATAAACTTGTCTGTTAATGTTAACAGCCACTGAGTTCTTTTGTTGCCACCAACCCAAGAACATTTTGTCACATCCCAAACTGAAGGTTTGATAACTGGAGTTCTTGCCAGAAAACAAGGACTATCTTAAATTGTGATGGCGCTCAAGGTTGTCAATGCCACAGCCACAATAGGAGTGAATCTGCTTCAAGATTACAACCTAGTTTTGACAAATGATGAACAGCAAAGGCAATATTTACTGTTAGTCATTCAGAAGCATTTCCAAAAACTTCTTGATTCAAGAATTCAGGAAGAAAACTGCTGGTCAGGCTTTAATCAGATATGCTTGTGTAGTGATTCTCATTTTATTGCCAAAAGGCAAATATGACATCGTATACCCACAAATCTTTGATCGACTTGTGCAACCCCTAAATATGGTTTAATTTGGGTGAAATTTTCAGCATATTTTTTAATAGATGAACTGTAACAGTGGGTTCTACATTGAACTTAAGCAAAAAAATGTGTTGGACCGCCTTAGTGGGTAGGGACTATTGCATGGTTGGTGGCTGCTGGAGAATTTTCCATAAACTTACCTATCATTTATCTTTAAACTTTAATTTATGACAGGAATAACATCAAATTGCACATGAAATAAAATTAATCTTTTCATGAGTAGACAGATGAGGCAGTAAGGCTGGTATAAAGAAATAGCTGCTGGATTGCTTGCAGGACTAAATTAGTCAAGAAACAAATTTGCCACATCACCATAGATGTTAATAAATATTGAGATAGATTGTCGGAAATTTAAAGACATCTCAGATGCAGACCTATGCCATTTTGTTTGCTGACTTTTGTTTATCATTGAGTTTTGTCCTTATATGATAAATTATACCAGTTATACCTGTAATCTGTCAGGCAAAACTGACATCAAGCTATTTATGGTCATACTGCATATCTTCATTGCTGTATTGCAGCTGGCAATAACAGAAGTAATTTTTTTCGCTCCTGTTTATTATGGTGATTGCTATCTGATTGCTATAAATTTTATGAATGTTATTGCAGGGAATTCAGGACCATCTATGATCCTACTAATTTCTGCAGCTTACTAATGTTTTCTAACCTAGAACTTCTGTAGCAGCTGCAGCAGTGGAACCTGTTAGATTAATAAAATACCTGTTTTAGTTCTATATTTCACATCTGTTGTTACATTTTTATTTCAAGTAAATGATTAAAGTTTGTCATATTATTATCCTTCCGGCTGAAATTCAAACATTTCCTTTTTTTCAACAGTTTTGCTTATAACGATACTGTTTGAGTTTAGCATTTTGCAACTTTTGAACTTAAATTTTGATTAGAAGCAAATACTTTACCTGATTCTTACTGAGGAAAAGGTTACATTAATTATTGCATATGGCTGGAATGCATTAAAGATGATCATATCATTGCTCTTCCTGCTTGTGTCTAGGATGGCAGTAATGCAATCTTCAATGATCTGCAGCTATTGTAAAATTATGCAGAATAAAAGATGACATGCCTCTCTTGGCCAAAGGGACTCTTATTCTAGATAATTTGCCTTTGGGCATTCCAGCAAGATTTCTGTCTGCTTTTAGCAGATGTTGTTACCTTTAGGGGCAATGTTTTGTTATTGAATTTTTCACAATTTTCAAAAACCAGAGGAAATGCATGTTGAGAAGAGCTCTGTATAGAGAGTAATTGGTTTCTGTTTTTGGTTTCAGAGAAAGCCACAAGTAAGCTTCTGCTTGACCCTGACTGGGATAGTGTTATGCAAATTTGCGATGCTCTCAGACAGGGTGATGTCCAGTAAGTAATTAGATAATTCGTTTATTTAGCGAATATGCTAATCATGATCTGTTTGGAATGTTTCTAGATCATATGCTCAGACCTGACAGACTTTACTGAGTCATTTATGCTATTTTTGTTTACTGCTGACATTGATCCAATGTTTAAAAATAGCTTCTCCCAGATAGAGTGTCTGTGCACTAGTTCCGCCAAAGTTCTTTCTGAGAAAAATCTCCTTTTGCTCCTTTTTAATTAAGGGCTATGAAAGCAATTGCCAAAATGTGTTCCAATGTTGAGAATTTTGCCCCAGCATTTTCTAAATGCCTTTTTGTTCTCATATTGTTCACCAGATAGCTCCAGCATTCAGCGTCACATACATACAATTAGACCATGCATGCTGTTGTCTAATGTTAGATTTGTCCAGACTGGGCAGTTTAGGTTTGTTAACTAGGGTCATGGCTTAGCACTTAAATCTTACTATGCCAAAGTCTCCTTGTAATAAGAATTCTGATCATTATTATGTGGCTTAGATGTGGATCCTTTACTTATTCTGTTTTTGATTGGAACCTTATTACGATGCAATTGCATTATAATGCTTTTAATATAGCTTCCAAAAGTTGTGTTATAAAGTGCTGCCATTTTGTATCACTGCTACTTCTCTTAATTCCTTTATTCAATAATTCTATTAGAATTAAAAGTTCAGCTTAAAATTGATTGTTTTGCTTTATAATGTCGTATGAGTATCAACTTTAAACCGGTGAAGTTCATTACTGGATTTCACTGGGTAAGCAGTATGAAAAATGTCAGAAAATGCCGGATTGTTTTAAGCCTTTATTTGCTCAAATAAAATAGTTCCATTGTTGATTTCTATTGGTGAGCAGGAAGGGAAGATGCTAATTCATGAAAATGAAGTCTGCTGTTTTTCAAGAAGCAGATTTTAACTGATGAAATCAACTTTTAAAAAGCTAAATGTTGGACTCTAACAAATGATTGTTTGCAAAAACTGAGGTGCCAGTTTACATCATGTGGGTCATTTCTAATGAGCTTTGTGTCATTTTGTCATGACTGTTTATTAGAGAATGATCCTAGCAATATCAAAGAGATTTCATGCTAGGACCTGTATATAAATAAATACTATGTACCTCTAAACGAGAGGTAACTGCAGGCATGCAAATAAAATATCATGTGCGAGAGTGAATGACTTCAAGCAGTTGCACCTAAGCAAGGCCAACAACTGTTTCAATTAGCAGTTGTCTGATTGACAGATAATTAGATCATGAAAGGATGCAACTAATAATACTGTATATAACTACGGTCAAGCAAAGATCAATGCCAAATGTATCTGACTGACACTTTTTCAAGTCAATACTTGTTCGGTGGTGGCAGTGTATCTGCATCATATCAATGCCTCTTATTTTTGCGGTTGCTTCAAAACTCCAGCCGACCAACTGACTAACCAAATGAACAAGGTCGAGTGGTGCACTTTTCTGGGCAGCTATCATTAGCGTTGACAGTAAGTGCTAGCTAGTGCAGATAGATAAACTGCAACTGAATTACAATTTGAAGACATCTTTTTAAAGATGTGTCAACAGTCTGAGGCCGACTTGTTGCAAATCTTTCTTTGATTCGAAGCAGTGAGGAGCAACACTTTTGGGGCTTTCCCCACCAGTGGCTGATGATCTCACAATTAGGAAAAAGGTAGAAATAATCCGAGTGACATGGACATATATGTGAAAATTTTGATGCAAGAAGCATCTTTCTATTTTCAGTAGTGACTGAGTAATGACTTGTACAAATATTTTAGCTTACTTGTAAAAACCGAAAATAATTCAGACTTTTGATGTATTGTCGTAAAATTAAAGCGGTCTTCACAGGCAGGGCTTGAAATTTAATTTAGGCGCTAGAGGGTTGAAAACTGATTTGCAATTCCTGGTTTACTATGACATTGACATTAGATTTTAAGGGAGTTCTGACAGAGCTTGAACTCTTTTCTTTATAACGTGATTGAACAAGTTATCTGAGTCTGGTGGTCAGGTCACATTATCACTTCAGATCTAGTGATCTTGGTATTATGAACATCTTAATACATTGCACTAATACGAATCTAACAGAAGTTCCAATGTCAGAACTCTTAACAGATTCTTATTAGTCTTTCAAGTGTCTTTTCATGAAATGTACATTTCAACATTTCACAGGTTTGACTAAGAAGGTCATTTGATTTCAGACAGTGACACATATTTATATTTTATATGATTTTAGGCCAATCTATGCTTTGCAATGCATCAGGAAAAAGATTGAAAATGAAAACCCTCATGTTGCCAAGTTTGCATTGCAGGTAACTGAATGATCTTTTACGTTGTGCTAAGGTATTTTGCACAGAGGGGTTAGTAGGATAACTTAGAATTTACTGACACTGCAGTTGACAACTTATGAGAATGTATGGTCCTATATTTTACTGTGTTGATTACATCAGAATTTAAATGTTGAATGAGATAGCAGTTTAATAATGCTATCTGGTTGTAAACGTGATTGTAGATTGGATGATTATTGATATGCACATATTTGATGTCTTAAAGTTAGACGCTTTATTAGCAGTTATTCTGCAAATGTCTTGCTTGAACAGGCCTTCAGCAGTGAAGATGCATTTGAGTTTCCAGAGTATGAGTCCCATTCAGTTCCTTTGTCTCTTCTTCTTATGGTGCTTGGCATTGTCCTCTCCTCCAGCACCATCCCAAACATACTTATTATGGTATCTTCTTATATTCTTATTATTGTATCTTCTTATATTTGTTAATTCTCTCCAGACCCACTTGTTTAATACCTCTGCCTTCTTAAATAAAAAGTTTATAGTTTGATTCTACAGGATATGTTGATTTTAAATTTGCTGTCACATTTTTACATTAATTTTTTTAACAGTTAAATTATTGATTTTGGTCTTCAAATTTTTATTTTTTGACTAGTTTGTTCTTTTCTTCTGCTTCTGAGATAAGTTTTTATGATTTATTTCTTCTTGTTCTGGATTTGCATGCTGTTCATGCACATGCCATTGGTTGACCTGCATTTTCTTTGCTTCATGATTTGGATGGGCACAGCAAGCCCCCTCCACATTCTCTTAATTTTTTAGGTCCACACTAACTTGGCTGGCATTCCTTTAATTATGCTAAAGAAATGTTCCAAAAAACTGTTCCATTCTTTTCTGTTTAGGTCATGCCTTTTTAAACTTGTTATGCCTCTTTTGCTTATGTTTTAATTTCTGTCATAGTGATCGCTAATTTAATTTCTGTCATTGCGTCATTATATTTAAATGGTAGTTTTTTGTCTAGTGCTTTATTGACGTATGGCATCCGATGGGGTTCTGTGTTTGGTCCTCTTGTTTATATTATGCCCCTCATCAATAGGTGCATGTTTTGACTATCATTCGCTAGGATATAATTTCTATGCTGAAGGTATTGTAATTTACATTTCATCTGACAGTTTGTCTTGTCACTGTTATCCACTGCCTTTGAAGTGGTGCAGTCTTGGATGGTGGCTAATAAACTCCAGCTTAACTCACCAAACTGAATTTCTACTATGGGGCACTCCACAGCAACTTGAAAAGTTGTGAATGGCTTAAATCTTAAAACTGCTTGACTCACGTGTTGATTTGGCTGATGCTTGTAAGTTGGGCATTGGTTTTTTCAACTCTGTGACTCACTGAATGTGTAAATGGTATCTGTAAGTCGCCGACCATGCACAGAATTTGGCATTATGTCTCCTTGTGTTCAGGGATGTCTCTGGCAAACGCATTGGTCTCTAGTTGCCTTGATTACTGTAACTCACTTCGTACTGGTATCACAAAGTCAAACATGCAGAAACTACATAGTTCAGAACTCTTTGGCTAGATCTATAACTAATATGTCAAAATATGAGCACATGACCCCTGTACTTAAATCTTTACACTGGCTTCCTGTTCAGCAAAGGTTTTGTTTCAGATTGGGGCTTATAATTTATAAAACATTGTACTCTGGTCAACCACAATACTTAAAATCGGTTCTTGTTTCCCAGACTTATTGTTATGCAACCAGGTCATCTGATTGTCCTTTTTTCTGGTGATTCCTAAGACTAAAACTGTTCTTATGAACAGGGTTTTTTGTTGCTGGACCTAGATTTTTAAACTCTCTTCCTGTATCTGTTTCTTCTGCTCAGTCACTTGTATCATTTCGTTCTTAACTTAAGACTCACTTTTTCAAATTGCTAATCCACCGTAAGTTGCCTCTCTTCTTTGTGGACTGATCCTCTAAGTATTGCCTTTACTGTGGCTTGGTTTTGGTGTACCATTGGTTGATGGTTTGTGCATCAGGCATTGGTGTGACATAAGTTATCAGTTAGCAGTTGAAAAGTTCATGTTTTGGATGCAGAAACATGAACTACGTTGGGACATTGTCATGCACTAAGACTTGTGGGCGATCAGGTAACCTATGTCATATTCCAAAAGGTACTGTTACACCTGAAGGTACATTCTAAATATTTGCAGGTTTATTAATGAATTGACTTTTTTAGTTGCTTGAATCAGTTGTGAAGAACTGTGGATCTATTGTCCACATAGAAGTTGCCACAAGAGAATTCATGGACTTCATGAAAGACCAGGCCAAAGTAAGCATTTGTTTGATGAGTTCTGCTACACTCTTAACGTTCTTTTGAAATTTCACATCTTTCGGTTTATCTACGGAATTTTGCAATAATTCTGAATAACCTTGAGGAAAAGGAAGATAAAACTGTTTATGAAAAGTCTTGAGCTGCAAAGTGTGTTACTGTTGTTATGTATCTTGCTTCAAAGCCATAGCTGACTAATTTTTTTTTGGAGTTTTGAGATGAGAACTCTTGCATATTAAGAACTTTGGTCTGCAGAGTTATTTATGTTGAACCATATTTCTGGTAATGAAGTGTAATTCAATGGATAATTTACTCATCACCTAATTTTAAGATCTACTGTGAAGCACTGAACTTACTGTAATATTAATTCCAGTCTCTTTAAAGCCATGAGTTTTTCTGTAACTGGTGTTTGATGTGCTCAGTTAGTTTATTTGTGCCATGATAGTTTGACGTGGTGGCTGATTTGATTGATTGCTTGCCTTGTAACGCAGAGGGTATGGGTTCAAGCCTTCTCTTAGATGGTCACTGTGTAAGGACCTTCAGCTGGTCCATTGTGCACAGTTGTTTAGCACCACTGATCAGTGTCACATAGCAGCAATATTAATAGTAATTAGTAGTGGTAGTAGTAATAATAATAATGTATTTATGCTGCTGCACAGGTCACTCAGATTTTTTCAGCCTTTTTCTTAATTTGCGAATATGTTCATTTATGGCTGGTTGAATTCTGCAGAAGCGACAGGATCCAGTCAAGGCCAAGATTGTGGAGCTCATTCAAGTCTGGTCGCATGCGTTTCGAAACGAATCTGCGTACAAAGTTGTCCAGGAAACATATACCGCAATGAAAGCTGAAGGTTCGTCTTCCTTATCTGTTGCCTGAGGTTGACCAAAGTAAAAGCTTAGAGCAACTGTTATGTCATTTTTCTGCCTAAAAGCATTTGTGCCTTTTAATGTAATCATTTATCATTTACTTGTCACTGGATTTGCTGCTGCTGTGTAGATGTTGGAGAGCTAAATTGCAGTGATAAAAGATGTTTGCCACCCTGAACTTGTAGGACTGATGTGCAATAATAAATCAGTGGCAGAAATTGATTGACTTTTAATTGTAGGGTTTGCCTTCCCAACTCTGAAAGAGTCCGATGCTATGTTCATGGCAGAAAAGGCTCCTGACTGGAGAGATGGAGAGCTGTGCCATCGGTGCAGGGTCACTTTTACCACCTTCAACAGAAAGGTCAGAAATTGTATCACCCGCTTTGTTTCTCCTTGAAACAGCTGCAGTGCTCTGCTTAGTGATAACTGTTGTAACTGGGACCATCTTACTTATGTAAAGCATATATTTTTTTGGTAAATGGTTGGCAAAAGGCATGGCACACTTATTCATAAGTAATACACACAACTGCAGTAGGAAAATTAACTTCCTTGGACACTTTCAGAATTTATGTAGTTAGTCAGAGAATCTGCATGAACATGTACACACATTCTGACTATTGCTTCGAATTATAGTCTGCGGTGACATTTCTCACTAACAGACTGGATATTTTTGCCAAGTTCTTGTGCATTTAATAAATTCTAAATGGACTTGGTTTACCTGAACCTGTAATAACTTTGTTACAGCACCATTGTCGTGCCTGTGGTCAAGTGTTCTGTGCAAAGTGTTCATCTCGAAATTCCATTATTCCAAAGTTTGGGATTGAGAAAGAAGTGAGAGTATGTGACAGCTGCTATGAACAAATCAACAAGTATGAACTCCATTTGAATATTATTTAGATGAATAAATATGTGTTAACTTTAAATTTCATCTCAATTTCAGGTGGCAATGGTTTTGTAAAGGTTGTGTGTGGATGTGTATGTGTTTGTTTGTGTATTTGGACATTTATGTAGTGCCTGTGAAGAACTTCTGATAGGCGCTGCTAGCTATGTGCATTACATAAAGTTAGAGTTTGCAGTGAATGAACAAACTTTTTGTAGTCAGATGGTGCTTACAGGAAGCCTCCACTGGCAGGCACTTGCAGACACACAAATGTTGAGCAGTGAAAACCCAGCCATGACCAACGTTTGATGCTGTATATCAGAGTCCCTGGTTTGTAATTGTACTGATTGACAACGAACTGGAGAAGGGCTGATAAAACTTGGTTACAGCTGTTAGCAAGCCTTTCCTATGTTGACAAATCGGAAGTCTGTATACCAGTGGTGCACAACGTCCGGCCCACAGGCCTCATCCGGCCCCCCGACAAGTCGTCATGTGGCGACTATTTAAGAGTCGGCACTGGCATTAAGTGTACACCTCTAATTTCAGCCGGAAGCACACAACTGTCGCTGCCATCGTTCATGGTTTTTTACTTTATGTTGCCGTTGTATTGGCTGCGTGTTTACTAATTATCTGTTTAATAAACGGTTGTAAATACGAAAGGGCCGACAGACGCAAGCTGTTGTTTAGGCGAGCATGTTTAGAAGCACCTGTCGCTGTGAACAGACCTTTTCACAGATGAAGCTTAACAAAAGTAGCACACGGAATCAACTAACTGACGACCATCTTGAAGAAGTTCTGCATCTGTCAACTACAAACATTCATCCTGGCATCACTAAGCTCATTGCAGAGATGCAGCCGCAACCATCACTCTGACTTGCGCACTGTGGTCATTGAACAAACTATATCAGTATTGTAGTAATATAGAAGTACTGTTGAGTCCCCTTTCTCTCTGATTCTTTATGTTTACTTTTATATGTGTTTTACTGTGCATGGCATCTTCATAAATTATAGTCACACATTTTTGGCCCCCGAAGGGTTTAAAAAATCGATTATTGGCCCTTGGCTGAAAAAGGTTGTGCACCCCTGCTGTATGGCCTTGGTGTGGCAACTCTGTTTTTGACAGCATTTATTAAATAATTTAATTCACTATCCATACACTGCAAGAAATGTCTGACTTTAAATCATTAAGGCACCATGTAAAGACACATTTACTCCCATTGGGTTTTCCAGTTGGTGGGTTAGCCACTGGATATTAAAGGTGTAATTGGTACCCAAAAAAAATAGAAAAATGGATGACTGATTTATTTTTGATGTAGCAGTACATTTCTGCTACCTCTAGATTTCAGCTGGTTTTTGCTGTGCATTTGCCAATAGTTTAAAACCTATAAAAAGAAAGTCTGAAATATTGTTCAGCCATGGCTTAACTTTGGACATCACTAGTCATGGTATATCACAAACATGCTGAGAAATCTGGCAAACACATTGGTCTCTAGTTGCCTTGATTACTGTAACTCACTTCGTACTGGTTTATGTTGAAAATATGACATGTGCAATGATTTTTTATGAATTGAAGACTTGCTGGTGACAAGAAGCCTGGAGAAGATGAACTCCCACCCGAGTACCTTAGCAGCTCCCTGGCTAAGCAGTCTCAGGTGCCGTTTCAGTATTCGTTGTTTTCTTAATCTTTTAAATTATCAACACAGTACAATGCATTATAAATTGATAACATGTGATTTGACACAGGGGTCCTACTTTATGTATCACTGTATATGAGTTGTCTGTTTATATCATGTATATGTGATCTGTCTGACAAGAAATGTTCAAAGCAGTTTGTCAGGTTAGTTACTGATGCTTGTGAGCCTGTTTCAAGCATTTCTGTAATCATATTGTGTTGTATCTTAAATGTCTGTTTTTATCTTGTTCAAAGGCTCCACCAGCTCGTTCAGAGCAGGAAATCCAAGAGGAGGAGGAACTTCAGTTGGCCTTGGCTTTGTCTCAGAGTGAGGCTGAGGCTAAGGAGAAAGAGGTGAAACATCCAGATCCATCTTCTCTATTTTTGTTTCCGTTTTCAGTAATTTTCTGTTTTCAAGGAATCTTGTGTCTCGGATTTAGTTCCTATTTTTTCCCACAAATCTTGTATCTTAAGTTCGAATCTTTTTTGTGACACAAGAAATTTTCCATCAACTTTATTGATTATTATACATAAAACACCTCCTGTTATTTAACAGGAGGTGTTTTATGTAAGGATTGTGAAAAAAGCAGATCACTGTGGTGTAGTAATGTATTGGATTATTGTTATGGTGCCTTAACACAGAGCTGCCTGCATGCACTACATATCTGCCGTTAACCCTCTTGACCAGAGGACTGTTGGGGCAAAGGGCATGCACAGTCACAGCAAATGCCCTTTTCATTGGTTAAGAAAGTCAGAAAGTGAGGCATGAGATGAAGATACCTCAGTTGTTGGTGCTAGGATCTCTGACTGTTAGACGGTCAGTTAATCAACTGATGTCAAAGCACTTTCTTTATGTTGTAATTTGTGTAATTTTCAGGTATTTGTTGTTTGTAAGGCTGATTTGAAATTGTTTATATAAATGACTGTTCTGCATATAGTTGCTGAATTCACCCAAACCTCTCTGTCACTGTTAATTCTGCCGTCTATCAGGATGAAAGAAGTAATATGCCAGGTAGTTCTGTGGAGTTTCTGAATAAAGAATCCTGTTTGTAAATTAAATTTTATTTGATGTTTGGTTTTTGTAGCGACAGCGAATGAAACAAGGTTTTGGTGGATATGGACAGCCATCTACAAATGACAGTTCCTCAGCTATTTATGCCCAGCCTTTGGTTTGTCTACATAAGTTTTGTTATTGTTTTGCTTGATTACTTTATCATAGTCGACTGACATAGTTTTATTTTACTGCACTGTTTTGTTTGAAGCATTACATAATAAGTTTAGAAGAGGAAACCTGCTTCCAAAGGATAATATGTAATTTTATGTAGTAATTGTGTAACAGGAGACAACAAATCAAAACATTTACTACAGATGTAGTAGTCCATGTGTAGAAATTAGCAGTGAAATGCTGGCAGTACATCAAATAAATACTTCACATTTAAATCATTACTACTGAAGGCAATTTCTCTTGAGCCTTGCATGATACTTACATTTACTTTTCATTTCTGTGATCAACACCAAAAGTTGCTAGGAATATCCAGTTTTCATTATGTAACAGAAATCATGGTAACCAATGTGTAATGTGAGAAAGTCAACAGTTGTTGTCTCCTGAAAGTTTACCTTGAATGTTAAAATTCTGACGATGTGAATGCAAATCTTGTAAGATGTTTAGCAGAGCTAAATATTGTGACTGCTGGTATGAATTTAGAAAGTGTCAGCAGCCGCTCCTATCATAGATACGAGTGACATGGACCCTGAATTAGCACGATATCTCAATCGTAACTACTGGCAGCAGAAGAGCGTGGATATCAAAGCATCTTCCACCCAACCGTCAGCACCTACAGCTGTTGCTGAAACAAAAGCTTCTTTATCCAACATTGTTGCTACTTATCCACCAAAAGAGGAAGAGGTCAGTTGATGTCTAATCCTCCTCTTCCTCGTAAAACTGCTTGATGTACTGCTGCTGAAAGCACTGTTATGATGTTCAACTGGTGATATTTGGCATGGTGGTTGTGTGTGTTTGCTGGCCTTTACTTTTAGTTGACATGATTGAAAACCCAATATTATATCCTGTGATTTTGGTATTTCGTTGTTAAGCTGTGTGACCAAGACTGTCCTGTTGTTGCTTTATTACATTTATTCAAAGTATTTATATAGCGCCCTTTCAAGATGTTACCGAGAAGCACTCCAAGCCCCGGCAAATGAAAACAAACTTTTTAAGTGCTGATGTAAGGTACATATAGCAAACCTGGCAGGAAGAACATGCAGATCCAAAGATAGGCTAGTTCAGATAGATGGCCCAACCTGAAACAGGACAATAAAGCTCCCACATCAAAATCTTAAATTTCATGAACTGTGAAAGAGGCAACCAATGCAGCACACTATCAATAAAAGCACGGACAAGGGGGTTACTGTCATGGACCAGGGTTATTATTGTAGCATTTGGTTACTGTGAATGAGAAACGACTTGCCTTTGGCACAGCTGATAGAAGCAGCCTCTACATAACCAAGTTTACGTACTCAAAGAAGACAATGTCTTGTAGTATAGCATGACTGCAATATATTGTTCTTGGCAGAGTTGTTTGTACACTGTGTAATTGTTGTGTTGCTTGGTTGTGCTTGTCTGTGGCAGAAGCTGCAGAATGGTGAGACAGATGATCGTGAACAGTTCTTAAATGCACTTCGAAGTAGCATTGAGATCTTTGTCAATCGAATGAAGAGCAACTCACAGCGAGGCCGTAGCATTGCTAACGATTCCTCAGTTCAAACGCTGTTCATGACTCTAAATGCCATGAATCCACAGCTCATGAGATATATCCAAGAACAAGAAGACCTGCGAGGTGAGTCAGGATCACTATTGTCCGTAATCAGATGATGTAGACCCTGCCCTGTGTAAACTGAACTTAAAATGTTTGTCTTCCAGAGTGATCTATAGAATTCTTTTGGCTTAGTATTAGTTAATGTGCTTGTTTCCCTGACAGCTTTTGAAAGTGCTGAGCATTCAAGAGGATTTACATAAAATTCACATAAAATGGACTTCATGCTTAAAGTAGCTGATTACTTTTATGATAACAACATAGATGTAGTTCAATGGAACCTAGTTCTGAATGTCAAATTTTGTCTTGACTTTAAATTCATAGTGGATTTATGTAGC
This sequence comes from Norana najaformis, assembly GCA_964023275.1. Taxonomy (NCBI): domain Eukaryota; kingdom Metazoa; phylum Annelida; class Clitellata; order Crassiclitellata; family Hormogastridae; genus Norana; species Norana najaformis. The sequence continues at coordinate 11,087,677 of OZ029915.1, forward strand.
ACAAGGGTTAAGGCTGATGGCTGCATATTTTCTTGAATTGACAGCTCATTATGAGACCCTCCAGGATAAGCTGACTCAGTTGAAAGATGCTCGTGATGCCCTGGATGTGCTGCGTGAGGAGCATCATGAGAAACGCCGGCGGGAACAGGAGGAAATGGAGAGGCAACGCCAGATCCAGATGGCACAAAAGCTGGAAGTCTTGCGCCAGAAGAAACAGGTCTGTCGATCATTTTTGATGCGGGAAATAGAGGTGACTGATACTGTGTTGTTATGATTGCACTGCTTTTCTTAACACCAAAGAGAACCATGCAATTGGTAGCAAGTGTCTAAGCGAAGTCTGAGTGGACTTCATGTAGGGGCCATGGACAGGTTGTTCATGCACACTTGTTTCTGTCACCTGGCAGTAGATTTGGTTCCAGCATAAACCTGCAGTGTGATGGCCCCATGTCCAGTGCCTTGAAATTCCTCCACTGATGACTCAAGGGCAAAAAGAGTGAGAAGCGAGCACCTTCACTGTGTTCCATGTGAGACATAGGAGCTTATGGGTGCTTTGCTTCACTTCTCAGGAAAACTGTTTTTTTTTTAATTTTCTAATCTAATCTTAGACTTCTATAGCACTGTTATCATAATGCCAAAAGCTTTGGTCACTTTAAGTGAAAATCTAAGTCAAAATTGTAATTGAGAAGCCAGGTCAGACTATGGTGGGCAAGTTGAAAGAGATGCACCTTTACTTTAGACCTGAATGACATCAAAGAATTGACAGAACAAACTGAACTGGGCTGCGAATTCCAAAGCTTTGGACCTTCTTCTGAGAAGACCCGAGAGCCCAACACTGGAGAGCCCAAAAAATTATTGTAGGTTAGATGTTCTGGCCAAGTGTGCTCAATCTAATCAGAAGATTTCCACTGTGCCAATTTATCATTATACTCAAGGCAATATTCTGTGGTTGTTTTAAAATTGAATTTTCACACAGAATTGGTTTGGAGGCTAATTAAACTAAAGAACCACCAACCATCCTGAAAAGCATGTATTTTATGTTTTTCCACCGAAATGGTATTTGAGTTTGTTTGCTGCTTTTTGCTATTTGAATTCTGCGTATCCTTAAGAGTTGACTCCTTCCGTGCGTCTCTGCTTGTTTACAAAATATTGCAGCAGTTGTCCTTTTTTATTTCTCATTATCTGTCACTCATCTCTTTCAACTTCCTTACTCATCCTAGCCTATCTTCTGGTTTCTCGGACCTGCTGGAATTCAACCTTGGCATTGCCAGTGGATTATGATTTTGATTACAATTTCACTTGAAGCAACCGTCGATTGATGCCTTTGGCTTTATGATAATGGCACTGTAGAAGTCATTAGGCGAGATTTAATCAGATTAGCCACTTGTTTCTGGTCAATTTCATTTGTGGTTTTAGTTGAATGTGTAGTTTAATACAGTTTGTATTTGTGTTTGAAACGCATTGTTAGTTAGAATGAGCGATAACTGGAAAGTGGAGGAGTGATTTTTGTGGTTGTATTATGGTACAGGAATATCTTGAGTACCAGCGACAGCTGGCACTGCAGCGATTGCAGGAACAGGAGATGGAGATGAAACGACGTCTGGAGCTACAGAAGCAAGAACAACAGATGCGCGCAATGCAGTATGGCTATCCACAGGTATGCATCCTCAATTACTGTTAAATTAAAATTCCTGCTGTCTGGAAAGCTCAGGATCATTTAGCTTGATGATGACATTCCTAAATCAACTGTTCAGACAATCATGGTAGTGCTCCTGGATGATCTGTTGATGGGTGGACCATGTCAACTCCATGTGCAAGTCATGCTTTCTAATCTGCATCAGATTAAGCTCATATGGCAAAATTTATCCTTCATGCTACTTAGACTGCTGCAGTCTCCAAAGTTCTCAATACACAAGTGTTTGTCCATTCTCAACTGCACCAGGTGAATTGTGCCTAAGTTCTTTGCAAGTACTTGACTATAAGTAAGTGACTGAACTGGCTTCCAGTTAAGGTCAGTATTACATTCATAGGAAGCCTTTGATAGTTAGTGTGACCCAAAAATATAGAAGAGAGCTTTGTATTAAGCTGCATGGGGAGAAATCTTCACTGAATGTTGCAGCTTATTGGATGTTAGTTCTGTGCTACGACGCAGTGACTTTGAGGCAACATTCTTCTGTTCATATAGATTAGTCAGGCCTTCTGAAACAATCTTCTACAGAAAATCCATACTGTACTACCAAACCAGCCAAAGAATAATTTTCAGCTTATCTTGAGCTGCTTGGCCAGATGGCACGAGGTACCTACCGGGGAGGGAGCAGCCATCCATGACATTGCCTTCGAAGAATAATTTCCAGGTTATCATACGTTGCACCTGTTTAGATGTGTAGGATTGCCATGTTTTGGTGCCTATGAGAGGTTGCAGATAATGCTCTGCACTACGTAATGCTAGTAGCGGAGGCTGTTGTAGATGATGATTGTGCTTAATGTTATAGATGTATGGTCAGCCAGGTCAGACCTTCAGTCCATCTGGATCAACTGAAGGTTCTCCGATGCACCAGATGCATGGCCAGATGGCACCAGGCGCCTACCCTGGGGGGCAGCCATCCATGGCAATGCCTGCTTCCACTGGACTTGGTCAACCATCGTCTACTGGACCTCAAATGCAGCAGCCTCAAGGAACAACAGCTCCCCCTGGGGCCATCTACTCACAGCCAGGTCCTGGGTATGTTCCTCAAGGCTATCACATGCCACCCACACAGGGTGGTTATCCCGTTCACATGGTGAGTGGAGGCCCTTCGACCTACCAACAAGTGGGACTTAGTCAACAGCCAGGCGGAGTCTATATGACAGCGCCGTCTGTGGAATATCAACCATACAATATGCAAGGTATGTACACGGCCAGATTAAAGCAATATATTATCATATTGGCTCCATTATTCCTTTAGACTGCTCTTAGCCTCTATGGAAGGCCAGTTTTGTCTAATTCCTTATACTCCTTTTCCTATGTGTGTTCTGGACATTTATATGGAGCCTTTTGAGAACATCTCAGAGACACCTTTTAAGAATCTGTCAAAGGTGCTTTGCCAATTTTTATAGGACTACTTTAAAAGGTTGTGTCATGATGCACTTTATGAGATGCTTTGACATTGTTTCAAGGTGTCGCCAACTCTCTGCCTCAGCCTGGACAGCAGCAGACTGGTTATATGAATGTGGCTTCTCCCCAGGGTGGTTACGCCCCCCAAGGACCTCCACCGCCGCCGGCCAGTCAGCCTCAGCAACCGCAACATCAGCCTGGGGCAAATGAGGCTGAACTAATCATGTTTGATTAGTTACATCTATAAGATTGAATATTACAGCATTATTCAAGTATTTGTAGAACTTTGTAGTTTTGCAACGTTATGTTTGTTAATACCTGCATCTTATGCTGTTTAAGATAACGAGCTTTAATGAGCTCATTTCTATACAACTGGAGATTTCTTCAAAATCTCTTTGATGTAGAATCTGTTTCTTTTCTGCTTTCTGTATGCACATGCACATATATATGTATATATATACATATATATGTGTATATATATATATATGCATATATCTACATATTCATATGCCTATGTGTGCACTGTTTATACGGAGCAGTACTATGTACAAACATTTATATATGCATGCATATATATATATATATAGATATATCAGTATGTGTGTGTATGCAGGCATGGTAATTGTTGTATTGTTGTTCTTAAATCTGTTGTCTGCTGGCAACTTTGCATCATTGTGCTCATGCTGTTGTCTTGGTGATAGAATTGTATTCTCTGCTTCCTGGCATCCTAAACCAGTTCTCTCACCTAAATTTGTGGTGAGAAAGGGAATTGTTTATTTGTTTAGCACTGCATTAGTGTTTCTGAGTTTATTAATTCCAATGCTTTAACTGGCACAAGTTTGGCGCTGAAACGAATGTTTAACATAGAAAACATGTTGTTTAACTGTTTATGTTAGCAAATCAAATATCAGCAACTCAGTTTGCTGAAGAGTATTTTTTTTAAACAAAGAGAAACATGACTTTTTGATTATTTGTTCTGCAGCTGGTAAATATTAAAATATCTGAACGGCTAAATGTCCTTGCTGAAACTCAATTTCACATCCTTGGGTTCTTTTTCTTATGGTCAACGAAGGAACAATAATTAATTACCATAATTACCTGTAAGAAGTGCTGTATAAGTTATCAAATACAATACAATAATGATTTGATGTGCAGATTTGTTGACGTGGTTGTACACTAATATTCAATATGTCTCGCTGAAGTAAACATTTCCTTTGTGTGATTATATAATTATGAATCATAATTTTGTAAATGCCTCTACTGCAATGACTATTCACAATAACAGATTTGTAAAGGATGTTGTAATGAATTTGTATTAAATTCCTGCAACAAGTAGTAAGATCTGTAATGTAACATCTTTTCAAGGTAGAAAGCCGGATAGTTCAAATGCCCCAAGTACTTGGCTGGAGAAGAGCTGTAAATCGGGAGGTTGGTAGGAGACAAAGTGTTTTGGCTGACCTGATTGTTGGGCCTGAGTAGTAAACACGTTGGCATTGCTCCTTTGCAATCTCTGATTTGATTCCTGAAGACATTTTGAAACTGGAAAACCTTGGTGATGAAAATCATGAATACAAGATGCGCAAATACTGGGAGTTTAGGAAGTTTCAGCGCATCTTAACTGTTTCATGGCATTGTTGTTCTGTGAAATAGTTTGTTGTGCTGAAAAATTCTGACAAAATCTTCAAACCTTACCTTTATCATGCAAATTTTATGGTTTGCATGTAAATATGAAACTGTAGTGTTTTTTGGATTACCTATAATTATAATAAATTTTGTGTCCTGTGGTAAGATACTGGAAGTCTTGTTAACTCATTGCAAATTTAATGGAAATCAGGAGTTGATGTAGAGTCCCTCCTTTGGGCCTAGCTGTCGTATATGTATTTAATTTACAGCCAGTAGTTTCAAAAGATATTATTGGGGCTAACTGGGATAGTGGGAAGGTCATGACCCTGCAGGGTGCCCCTCTGCCAATGGCTTGACCCGAGGTCTAGGCCACAGATAGGGGACCCAGTTGGCTGGCAAGAGGCGAACGTACTGGGTGGCTTGATTTTATGACATGTTGCAAGTTTACATGACACTTTGTATGTTTACAGCCGGACGTCTTTAAACTTGAAAAGAGCCTTCCTTCGAGTGACGCTGTGGAAGATTGTAAAAATATTAAAATGGTCTCAGGTTTGTTGAAGATAGTGCATCCTGAGTAGTAGACACATTGATACACACCTGTGCACAGTCTGACCTCAAAGTGAGGAGGACATTATTCACGATTTGGATCTCTTTGATGTTAGTACTTACACAGGGTGAGATCTGTACAGAGAAAGGGGAACTTCCCCACAGTTCAGCCGATCTCCCGCAGAAGATAGGTACACACTGCACCTGCATGTAGGTCTTCCCCCACAACACTGCTGCCAGCTACTAATCCGGAGCTGGAACATAGTGAACAACGCCCTAATTCAAACCTTTGAAGTGTCTTGCAGATGTCAAAGTAGGCTTAGCGCTAAGAGGGCAATAATGACCCTTAAGAGCAGGGCACCCGTTTATGTCTAGCATTTAAAACCGCCCCGAACCAGCTGTAATGGCAGGCTGTCAACTACACGACTGCATTGAGCATGAACTCGGTCCATCCTTCTAAAGAAGTCTGCCTTCATAGCAATGTAGGTACACAACCAGTGTGAGCCATGCCCAACACCCCCTCTTGCTTAATGCAAATCGGGAGGCTTCTGCAGAATAACTTCTGTGCTCGACTTTAAGGATATTGGGTTTTTGCACTGCACTGTTCTTGAGCATTGATTCCATCTATAGCAGCCGATTGGTAAGCATTTAAGAACCCGTGCTGTGACTACAACTCCGTAAACATTACATTACCTCTGTTCTTATTTCACTACCTCATGTTTACGGCAACTCCAGGACCCATGCTACCAGCTCATAAACCCTTCTGCTCTTAGAAATAACATTCCCTCCAAAGGTTCCACTTGGAACTGAAGATATCACTTCAAAATTCCTATCCAACCCTTCCTGTTTCCAAACAATCCACCACATGGGATTTTGACTCGAAACCGAACCGGAACCAACCAGCCTTAGCAACATTGTTCTGACCAGCGTTTGTTTCCAGTTAAGTTTTTGGACACTGCAGAAATTCCAAGTTTACGATTACAAATTTTGGTTTAGATGAACTGGTTTAACTGTGTAAATGAATATGCTTTTCTATATAGGGATCGTACGGCCTCTACCCTCCCTGCTGAGCTTTCAGTGAGTTTATTGGGTGAGATCCTTAACCACCATTGCCCGTTTTGAGTGAGCGCCACTCCAAATAAGGTTCCCGCGTACGGACCGTACTAGTCTGACTGTAAAATCTTCTAAATAATATAAACCACTATTGTTATGCGAACCGCCATTCTGACGCACAAGCGCCTTGACGTTCGCTTTAACCATTGTAGCTAACCAGGCAATGATGTTTGAGATCAGACCAACTACTGGTGTTCAGTAGTTGGCCTGCCTCAAACAGGGCATTAACTCTAAAGGACAACTCCTTCCCCGTAGCCTGTCCAATTATTTCTATGAAAATAGTTGGGCCTGTCCTTCGGTCACCTTTGGAGACAATCAGCCACCTTCCTTGATAAGTCGAACCCTCCTATTCAATGAGGATTTCCAAACGGTTCAAAGGCATTCAAATTAACAGTGACCTTCAGCTATAATTAAACCGTTTCGTTCGTCTTTGTGCTTGAATCAAGAGGTAGGTTAATCAATCGCTCTGTTACACTGATGCCATTGATTATAAGTCTCGGATTACAGCCATCCTTCCTTGCCACCGGTGGGCGATCTACAGAAGTCCACTGCGCGTCGGAGGGAGGGCGGTCGCCTTTTGAACAGCCGGCTGACAGCCAGCGACGTCTGCCCGAAATCGGTTGAAACCGGTTGGGTCTAGGGCACGTTTGACGGTCGAACGCCGCTCATATAATTAACACTGTTGCAATAAGGTATCATTTAATGGCAGACTGTCAGCCACTTAGCGCTCTCAATGCAAGCGGGTCCCTCGGTCAAACGGCAGCCCCTACTCTAGTAAACTATCATAAACAGTATATATATATATATATATATATATATATATATATATATATATATATATATATATATTATGTTGTAATAGCCGTTTATCGATATATAGGCTACACGTATGCATGCATGTATATATATAGCCTTAGATGCGCATTGCAGCGTGTCTGATCTGTTACTGAAAACTCTTCTGCACAAGCACTTATAACAGCAACAATAACTGGTATGTTCGACAAATAACAAACAGACAGAGCGTTTCGTGACTCGAAAGCAAAGTTGCGGATTTCAAGCGAAGTCCAGAAACAGCATGCGCCGGTTATAGGCAGCCCTGTGTAGCCTACATCGCTTAGGCACATGCGACCTATGCATGTGAGCTACTGTTGTCGGCAAATAGGATACAGTAGGCGTATATGAGAAAGTGGATTTCTTTGTATATGTGCGCGGGGCAAATGCTCGGAAAGATCCAGCTTTATGACAACAATGTTGTCCTTAAAGACGTCGACCGTCTTAGTTACTTAGAGGACAATCTCGCATTAATTAGCTTCTGTCTTTTGTCGGCCTTTTGTAGCATTTCATAGTCGAATGCGACAAGACTCCTCAGTATGTTCATGAATTAGGCTAACCAACCAGTGGCGGCTCCAGGATTGCTTGCGTGGGGGAAGAACATTTTTTTGAGGGGCGCCACATTCTGGCAGTCCACCATACACTGGTCTGGTCTGAAGGGCGCCGGAATATAACCAAGAGGGGCGAACAGCCCCAGGCCTGTTGCTAAATCCGCCACTGAGGCTAACTCTATATAGAGGATATTTTATCGAATAGTTGGTACTCATTTCATTATCATCATCGTCATCAACATGATCATCGTCGTCGTCGTCGTCATCATCATCAGTTCCTGATTGCAATGGGTGCGAAAGAATGACCTCCGTTCTTTTCGATCGCTCGTCAAGTCCAATGATTTTCTCATATTTAGTCAGAGTCTTGCTATGTCCTCATTCATATTTGTTTATCTAGCGCAGTCTGGGTCTTCCGCTGCATCTCTCCTTAGAATCTTTCATGTAGTTTTGTTTGCCATGTTTGGGATTCGGTAATCGTTTTCTGGCCAGTAAAGGGTGGAAGGCTGAGGGGCCGCCAGGTGGCGTGGTACTATTCCACAGATGGTCACTCATCTAAGTATACTAACCCGGCTGTATGTTGCTTAACTTCACTGCGTCCGCCGGCGTCGTTTCAACAAATCCAAGCGGCCAACCACTTGTCCATGGAGCTTCGGCAGATCCTTATCAGCGCACAAGTGTAGCACGAGTAGGTCCCCTAAATCAATGCTAGGCCAGCATTAGTGTAATCGGCATAGATCTAACCTCTGTAGACCTTCAGGCATATTTATATGACGCCGCCACATGTATGCAACATAGTTGCAAAACTGGAGAAAGCAGTTGACAGAAAGTGAATTCACTTAAATATACGTCTGTATTTTTTAATGCAACTACGTTTGTATAGCGCCATCAAGTGACGCCTAGCGTATAGTGGCGCTATAGAAGTCCTAAGGTTAGAGTTTATATAGACTGCTGTATAGCGTCGCTTTGGCTATAGCTTCGAGAGGCTTTAAAAAGATTCTGTACAAATGCCATATCCTGTGAATTGTAGATTTAAAGTGAATTGTTTGCTCGATGGGCAGCCAGTGTCGTGAATGCAATATGCTTGTTATTTATGGCCTGTGTTGTTATGGCTCTGGCCAGAGAATTTTGAACCTTTAGTAGTTTGTTCATATATCTATTAGTAATATCAATTAGAAGTGATTCATATATCTGAAAGTTTATATAGCGCTTCACAGCCACTAAAACATAACTGTCTGACAGATCCGAAAAGGGGCAGCCTTAACATAAGCTGGAAATGATTATTGTTCATCCATCCATCCATTCATTCATGCATACATACATACATGCCCGTATATATACATTCATATATGCGTGTAGTTAAAGACCTTTAGGCTAGGCCTACCATAAAGCTGTCCAAGTTAGTCCTTGAGATTTCATTTGAGGTCACTTAGAGGACTTAATGCAAACGAAGTCGTTTTATCTGAATGCAGATAATATGGAGATGATCGTGATACTTTGATAAATATTAGGATACATATATTATAGTCTGATGCTATATATAGAATACACGCGTCTTTCAAAGACACTAACTGCTATCTCGCTGCCTAACGGACAATTTGGTGCTGCTTGCTCACAGGCTATAGGCCTATTCGAAGGACCTTTCAAGTTAGTTAGTCCGAGTCCCGCAAATGTCCCCTGTCCAAGACATTTAACTGGTTTCTTTTGGCGTTTCCCTGTCTAAGGCGAAATCACAAGGGCACAAAAGCTTTGCCTAATTATTATAGGCCTGCTACTCTATTGGGGGAATGTCATAGTTACCCACTGAAGATTAAAGAGACCAGTTAATAAAAACTTGTATGTATGATAGATCTATAGCCAACAGTCTAAATAAGTTTAAGCACACAAACAGCAAATGCGCTATCAATTCAGCTGATTTTTTCTGAAAATAAAAGATCTCTGTCTCACCATTTCTGTACGGGAAGGTCATAGACTCAGGTCATTGCGCAAGTGAGTTCACATGTGCCTCCGAAGCTCAGGTAACAAAGGTCGCCTGATTGGCCTATATAGGACTAGTCCTACAGAAAGGGCCATCGGGGGAGCACTGAAAGCAATAGGCTCGCATATTAAGTACTTCGATAAAAATCGGTTAGGCCTATGCACATGGCTGACAAGGCCTGCTAAGCGCTGCAAATTTTATGCAGACGATGCTACCGATCAGAGGACAATATCACTAATTATCAATTGCTAATCGCCGGTTAAATTCCTATGTAAGAAAACTCGCCCAAAGTCCTCTACGATCAGCTTACCTTTTTGTAGGGGTGATGAGGTATGCATGAAATACAAATATCATAGACAAGAAGGCTAAGTTGTATCGCAAAATGTTGCAGAATTAGACTGAAAACTGTTATGTGTTAAATAATATATTATTTTAATAATTCGATAGTGTTAATCTTTACAAATAAACGTTTACAGAAGATGTAGATTGTAAGTAGAAGAAGGACAGTCCCTTAAGCTAGCTCCTATAGGCAGCCATGGTATAACTGTTGGCGACTTCATTTTTCTTAGCCTCGGTATATGAGAGCGGAAAGCCAGCTTTCTCACTCGCCGCCTGATATTCCCGGCGACAGTATTCGGTCAGTGTAATCATTTCAGCTAAGTTGGCTAGGGGGCGCAAATGGAGCCGAAATCTCGAAACAATTTCCTGCCCTGGCCGGGATTTGAACACCAGAGCTCTCGGTCGACAATCGAGCATGCTAACCATTAGACTATCGCTCACTCATTATAGAATTCAGTTTACATGGGTTTTATGCCTGCGAGGAATTGTCTTTAATTTTATAAAATAAGCGGTAAATTAATAAATGTAGGCTAAATGTAGGCCCACATGGTTTTCTATAGCGACCGTATGGCCTTGACCCAACGGATCAAGTGCTAAGTAATCATTCCAGCCGTGGAAATATTCAGCCAGAACAACCACAGGCTATCCTTTCCAGCTGTCGATGAAACTGAAATGCGCACAATAAGCTTATATCCTACAGACTTAATAGAGATGCTGAGAAGCCACGCCTGTGAAATCGTCTGTCCAATGAAGAAGCAAATTCTCCGTTCCTCCATCCTTTCTGTCGTTCACATACCATCATCTGTGTCAACCCCCTCCCTATCTATTACTGAACAGGCAATCCATTCAAAACTGAAGTCGCACCTTTTCAGACATTTTTACCATGATCCATCCAATCCGCTGCCTTTCAATTTCTCTCAACCTTAACACAACCCACCGTAACAATTGATCTGTCCCCTCCGGACTTCGTTCTTCATATGGCATCTTTGGACAATGCCTCTGACTTGAAGTAGCGCTCTTGAACAAGCTGGTGCCCTGCGCTTAACTTTAAAGTAGCGCTTTAGAAATTTTCGAGATTAGGCCTACTATTAAAGTTTCATCCCAAACATCACCAACCGTAGTTGCCATGTTGTTTCTCTGCCTGACTAAATGGATCTTGACCTGAAACAGAAGCCTTTTGCCTATCCATTTTGTTTTGACTGAGCGCCTGCGAATAAGCTAGTCCCCATGACGTGGTTTTCGTTGGGAGCTGTAGAAGTCTCGGGTTTAAGATTACGATAAAGCTGTGGCTATGCTAGCTTTAATTTGAAGATTTAAGTGGCAGTGGCCTGAAGACATCCTGAAGCGTAAATTGATAGTGTACATGCTGTGCCCCCCATGTGCCAAGTGGACTGTGCCGTCGATGCCCGTATCTGCCCTTGAAGAAGAGCTTCGTCTTTGCCGTCAGTTGCATAGTCGGAGTTGTTGTTCGGGGTGGTAGTTGTAATATTCCACTGGTAATTTTGTCATAATGGATCTGTCGTTGTTCAGCCTACTTCCACTGATTATGATTGTTGGCTTGCCAGCAGGTTAGTTGTTATAATTACAGGATTATTTTGCCGAAATTTACGCGTTTTATTGTTGGCATCAGTTGGCGTTCTATGTGATCTATATTCGACTGATGGCTGGCTGTGTGCAGGTGAGCCGTTCGAATCCGTCGCTCATCCGGGCTGTTGTGCTTCGCCTGACCAAATTATTTCTGTTAAATGGATTTACAGCGTAAAACTGCTTGGTCGGTAGCTTTTTACAAAATAATGGGCTTAGGTTTTATATAGACAGAAGATTAGTTGCTGATGAGGTCGACGACTTGGCGACATTATATCGAACGTTTTGGAAGTGATTTCGAGACTAGGGTTGGATTAAAAATTTGAAGCAGCTTCAGTGGCTTCTAAATATTCTTCGATGCTGAAATCCTGTTTAGAAATTAAAAAAAGCTGTGCGATTTTGGAATTGCAGTAAAAGGCATTTCACACCACACGTCGGATGGTGTAGGTTATTATTTAAAATTGAAAATCAAATCACCAATCTTTGATTCTATATGTCTATTATTTGCCCTAAACAGTTTCATTCCCAGACTCCAAAATTCTGTAATGATTATTTACATACTGTAGTTTACTGGGTTGACAAATGGTTTGCTTTACAAAGAATGTGTCATCGGCTGCAACCTGATTTTGGTGGTGAAGGATCTTGTCTGATAAATTCTTTGCCAAATGGCAGGGTCGAGGCCATATGGTTGCTATAGAAAACCTATACATTTTTGATTTAGATTTGGCATGTTTTATTGTGAAGCATTAGTTTTGTTTAATGATTTCAATTTGATCCATATATATTGCTTAATTACTATTTGTGGTGATCATGATGTGATCAGTCTACCATTTACCATCCATGTAGATTGCTAATACAAAACTGTTCCCAATTTATTAGTTTGATCAATGATATTAGTGTTGTTAATTTAATGGCCATTGACTTTTGCAAATGATGATAGTGATGTGTAGTCATTGCCTCTGTGTTAACTGGCGATCTTAAAGGACATTTAGTTGTTGCCATGTCATCAGTACAAACATGGATGGGAGTTACTTATTGCTGCCCAGATATTGTTTTATATAATGCGCCAACATTAGGTATCAATGTACCATCTGCTATTATGTATGTCTCCCCAATTGAGTCTATAGAAAAAAAATTCTATCAGTAAGTTGCATCTTTGGCTCTGAAATTATATGTTAATTGATAGAACTTCTAATGTTTCTATCAATATTGAAAATTTTAAGGACTTTACTCGGTCCGTCCTAATGGGTGTTAACGGGTTTTACTGCTAACTGCTGTAACTTGACCTGAACTTAGCCTGACCTGAACTTCCTGACTTAAACTTAACCTAATCTGAACTTAATCTTGTATGAACTGGTGCGTGCCTGTTTACTAAGCTGAATGCTGTTGGCTACTTATTGTACAGTAGGCTTTTAACTTTGGCTAGGTAAAGTACATGAACCCAGACTTCGGCCCTGATGTCATAATGGTAAATGCAGTTACAGAGCTAGAACTGTGAAGTGTATTGAAAGCATTAGTCTCAGGAAATCAAGAGAAATTTGATTCAATAATATTTAGAGAGGCTGAGAATTTGGCTAATGGAATTAAAAGTCTATTTATGACATTATTTGCTTGATTAACCTGACAAGCTAAATAACTGATCTTTCCAAAGGTCCACGGTTCTTTTAAAATTATTTTTAGGAGAGGCTATCTCCTGCAATGAGTGCAACTCGGGCGATATATATGATGGCAAACCGTGTGCAGATCTGGTTCCTACAGATACACAGTTCCAAAAAAACTGCAGTGAGTTGGGGACAAGAGATGGCTTTGAATATGAACGTTGCCGTGTCGTAGTTCAGGACGGTATGTATTTGTAAATATCATGTTGTCAGTAGGAATAAATTGAACTGATGGTGTTGAGGTGTTGATTACTGTTTTAATTTACAGTTTTGCAAGCGCAGTAAAGCAGAAGATCAGAATTGGTCTTTCTTCAAATGATACTTTTTACTCATGCTAATCAGAGATGGCCTTTCTTTAGTGTGTTTAATTCTGATAATCATAGTAACTTGTCCTTTCTGTGTTGCTGTTTCCTCGTGATAATCATAGCTTGTATGTTCTGTGTTGATGTGTACTCATGATAATCACAGCTTGTCTCTTCTGTAGTGCTGTTTTTTAGATAAGTTTTTTAAACAGTGCTTCTTGTTTAAATACTAATTTGTATAATGTTTGTGTACCTACTCAGTCCTGTAAGCAGTTTTATCCATCTGGTGTATGGTTTAAGACTCCCTTGTGTGGTATGGCTGTACAAAAGTGTTCAGTTCCACCTTTGTTTAGGCATTTTAGTTTAAAACGCTTGATGTTTATTAGTGATTTGGCATACAAAAATGTTCTTATAACAATAGAAAAAGGCATCAGCAATTACTGGCATTCATTTTACTGGCTTTTTGGTGTATTCTGTATAGTTCAGCAGTTGACTTGAATGCCTAATTTCATGGACCAAGCCGTATCTATCAACTGCATAGTGTATTTTATTACCCATTTGGTTCTGGAGGCAAGAGTTGACAGCTGTTAGCTGATTTATTGATTAATCAGCTTAATGGTTCATGAGCTATCACCTTAATGCGACTCTAACAGTCTACCGATATGACCTCTGCATTTGATTGACATTGGTTTACTGTATTCTTAATTCTGTGCCTGTCTGTTTCTGTTTGTCGTTGTGTGTGTGTGCATGTCTGTTTGACTGGATTTCTTTTAGCTCTATCTCTCTGTGAACACTATGTATCCATGCTTTTGTCTGTTGATATTGTGTGGCACTCGTACATAAAAAGTGAAGGATCAGTTCACACCTCAGACATCTAAAAATACTGAAAGCAGTTGTGCAACTCAAACATATGTTATAATGGAGTGGTTCTTGCTAATAAATATTTGTATAATGTTGCATTTCTTCTGCATTTGTTTTCAGTTGAGGGAGATGTCCGCATTGTGCGATCTTGTGCAACCTGGCCAGATAAGGAGAAGCCTAACCGGTGTGTGGACCGCACAGGCACACAAAAGATCAAAGTTCGATACTGTGAATGTGAAACCGATAATTGCAATGGGTCATCTAGAAGCTATGTCTCGCTGTCCCTTTTACTTGCAACCCTTCTTAGCTTGCTGGTTGCCAATTCCAGATAGCTTGATGTTGACACAAGTTGTTGAATAATGCAACTGGCAATGATGTTTTAGCAGGTTCTCCTCTTCTAGAAGTGCTTTGTACCTTAGACAGTTTTTCCTTGTTTCATAACAGCTTTTCTCAATGCCCTCTGAATTGTCCGTAAATTTTTAGTCTACTGAGAATTTGTATTTCATTAGTAATTCTTGATAATATTCACAGTACATTTATAATCCATGGTACTTTGTTTATCAGTAGACTGTATGCTTCTTTTTGTAGGCCTGTGTAGGGGTGTAGCCAAAATATTTGTTTATTTGGTTCGAACATATTGCTTATCCCTTACGTGGCCTTGAAATGGCTTGTGTATTTCAGCCACAGAATCTAGTACCCCATAAACAAAATTTGTTTGGTTTACGCATATCCCACTGGTGTCCCTGGTACTTGGCAAAGGGCAGATTAGCCCTTACAGATACTGTGGTTGGCTGTGCCCCTTGTATAGATGGCAGAACTGGTAGCCATTTAACTCAGCAGTTGTGTAATATCCAGTGTTCAAGGAAGTAGGTATGCTCCATTTTCAGGCTTTGCTGAACACTTTCAGTCTGTATTGTTAAACTTACTATTCTCTGATAAATTTCACTCATTTGCTTTTCGGGACAGATTACTAAATCTATAGAGTGAGATTGAAGGGTACAAACTGATGCATCAGATTTGATGATTTTAGTTCTCTTAGTAGTATGTCTTACTGTGTTTTCCTATGTAGACACCAGGGCTGTTTTGATTGTTGCAGCTGTTTTAGTTGTCTAACTTGCTCTTGCCAGTTGCTGTGTTAGGTTATAAAAGGTTTTGATATTCAGCTTCCATGTGTAATAAATCACTTTGGGTAGACGTGATGTGTTTCAGATTCCTGAGCTCCTGCTTATATTCCACTTTCCACTGTTTGTGCACATTTCTACTGTTGTACTTTGTTTACACTGTTAATTAGAACATCACCAAATAGTTGTTTGTCACTGTGTAAATAAATGTCTCACCTAAAAGTATGAATTAAGAAGGAAGGATTATTTGAATAAATTAAGTTAGTTTTGGTTTGGCCTTTGAGTGATGGAATGTGACATTAGAAGTTGAAGGCTAGCCATCGGTGAATATGAATGCAAAATCAGTTATCATGTTATTTGTTTGATTGTATATATTTGTAGTTTCTTCTTAAAAGCTTTACTTGTAGCTGTGTAATGGGATTATTTTATCTCATCAGAATAAAGTGCCAGGTTTCAGAACAACTTGTGGGGATTTTACTAGTCTGGTTGGGTGGGCATTTTCCTGTTTTATTTATGTGCATTTTTATAAGGACCCAGTGTAAATGACCTTACCAGGCTTTGAGTGTAAATTATTTGTGTATGATAGAAGTGCATATCATCAATGTTCGTGAGTTGCATCAGGCTTCTGAAGGATAGTGCAAAGGGGGTAAGTTGTAAGCATGGTGCAGTTTGTGGTTGGGGAATGGGGTCAGGGTGGGTCTCTGGACAGTAGCTGCTCGGCTGGGAAAAATTCTTCCTAGTGAGGCATGGTCTGTACCAGTAAGGAGTTAATTCCCTCTTCCAAGTACAGGTCACACCTTAGCTGCAAGATAATGCAGTATTTGTTGAAGGGTTCATCACCATGAGTATAGTCGGCACTTCAGGACTTGAGCGATTCAGATGTTGAAAGAGCTAAAAAGTCTGAGGAAGGCACTGGTTTATAAATTTGATTCTAAATAAACTGTTTAATCTCCAGCTTTTGTGCCATTGGTTAATTATTACAGAGGGCAGTTTTAATCTGTTGCATTTCCCCTAATTTTTTGCCTTCTAATCTTTTTGAATAGCACTTGCCACTGTTGGCTTTAAGAATTTGGCTATATAATTAGGCTGTTGGAGCCCAAGAAGAAGGCTATTCTGGGGAGATGACTAACAGATGTGTCGTTTCTTGTTATGTAGCCATTTTTTTCAATCTTCGCTGAAATTATTATGAAAGCAACTTTGATTTTGAATTTTGGAATCTTACAGTCGACTTTTCATAATAAGTCTGTTATGACTTGATTATCAAATTCTACATAGTAATGTAGTTTTTCTACATTTGAATAAATAGAAAAGTTGGAAAAGTGTTGTGGTCTGTGTTTGAGTTGGTGAAGACATAGTATTTAATTTTTCGGTGACCCCTGTGTTCCAGCAAAACTGTTTATAATTTTCAAATAAAATTGGTTGAAATGGTAGAAATGCAGTTTGATGTAGTATTTCCAGAAGCAGCTGAAATGTCTAAAAAGGCACAAGAAGTGGAATCATTATTTAGACTATTATGATGCATTCTATTCATGAATAGCACAGTTGTCTAGTAACTAGTGCTTGTCCGCCATTCACGTGTGATTTACTGCCAAGATGGCTAGGTTTCAGAATGCATGTCCTACTCTGTCGTGCTATTGTGGGCTTTGCTACAAATGAAAGCAGTGGATATGCAACTAATCCTTTCATTTGACAGTTCCACATCTGCTGCCGCTCTGCTGATACTACTTCTGTTTTCAGTGATGTCAAATTAAGTTATGTATGGCTAGTAATAAAATCTGCTGAACCCTTTGAAGAGTGAATTCCTTCTGTTGGCACCAAAGTAATGCTCCACAAATTTGATCTGTTAATTTGGGTGGATTGCATGCTGACTGTACTAAAGATGGACACATTTGGGCATAGTTTTTTACTCTTCCATGTTATTTCTGGCCAGTTTTGCATTCTATGTAAATCGGTTCATGTAACAGGGTATTTGTAGAATCAGATAACCTTGGTTTCACTAGCAAATACTTGGTTTCTGGTAGCTCCATTACTATAATTCGGTTCTTATTTGTATCACTAAGAGAGATTTACAAAAACTGCAATTTATTCAAGATTATCCAAGTAGAGCCATACCAAAGACCTCAAGATATGAATATCAAGTTATCAAGGATTTAGTCTCATTCTTGACGACTCGAGACATACCAAACATCTTGTGTTGGTCTCGTCTCTGACAGATTGGCCATTGTCTCGGTCTCAGAGCAGGATGTCTCAGCCTCGCCTTTTGAGGTCTCATGGGCAAATCCCAAAAATAAATGTTTGTAACAAGTTGAAAAATTCAGTACTGCCCACAGACACTACCACACATAAATGTAAAATGCTCGTGCTTTTCTATAGCAACTGTATGGCCTTGGCCCTGCTCATTTATTCATTGAATTCATTGGGTGAGATCCTTCACCGTCGCTGCCCATTGTCTCTTACTTTTCAAATTAGCGCCTCCATTTCGGTATATCATAGCCTTCTGTTTCCATAACAGCATTCGACCTAAGTAACATGATATTAACCATGCAGTAGCTATCTTCAGCGCTTTGACCATGGCGCTATCATTCGTAATGGCGTTTTAAACAGTGAGATTTAGTACACCATAGCCTAGTATTGTAATCATAAACTCAAGATTTCTACAGTGCCCAGTGAAAGCCGAGTCGCTGGAACCAGCTTATTCACAGGCTCTTAGTCAAAACAAAATCGATAGGCAGGAAGGGTTTGGTTCCTGATCAAGATTCAAGAGTTGGGAGGTAAACTAATAATATCCACTGATGCAGTCCTTTTCAAAGGTGGATCCAGGATTTCAGCATGAGGATCATATGGCAAGCGCAGAGTGTGAGCCCATTCGAGGGTCTGGGGCAGATCTCCCAGTAGGGTCCAGTAGCTTTGCCTCTGGTGGGGGGATGAGAGGCAAAGCCTCTAAAGCCAAAATTTTTACGAAGTAGACAGTTTGTGCTATTTTCCTTGAATTAGTTTTAGGTGTCTACTTTGTATTCTGGCCCATATTTTGTGGCTTAATACATGGTGTGTTGCACAACCTAATTAAAGCTGAGAACAGTTTATATTCAACTACAATATAGTGACACAATCTAGAAGACTCGCTATGATGGTACAGAATGGTCTTCAACTGCTGATGAAATAGAGGCATATAAAGGAGAAGTTCATGTTGAAAGTTGCATGGAAGCGTGTTCCAGAATGAAGGTTCACCCATAGCTTCCATGTTGTACTGTTGCAGTATGGGACGGGGAAACAACCACATACCACATGCTGCAGAGCAGAGAAATGTGGCCAGACACTGAAATACGTAGCTATCTGAGATGGGATGGACACAACAGGCCAGGCAGTTACGCATCAGGATAAGGATCTTAAAACTTGATGTGTCTTCACATTGGCAACCAATGCAGTTTGTAGCACATGTACATATGACCAAACTTTGGAATCCCACCAATTAGCTGAGCTGCAGTGTTTCAAGCAGTTTGAAGTTGATTAATCCGAAAAAGAGGCAGGCCAGCGTTAATGGCTCTGTTATTGTCAACCCCAGTGCATATGAATCCTTGCTTCAGGGTAGAGCAGCAATGGCAGAGTGTGAGTGGCATTAGCATGGACCTGATGCGAATAATAAAAGCATGTTTGACATGCTGTCTTCACATGCTGAGATCAATTCCTGGCCCAGTATTACAGTTGTTTACTACATCTGTGTAACTAAGTATGTGTACTAGGCCTACTGTTAGTGTGCTCTACTAGTAAGTTCTTACAGGCTAACTTTAGAAATTAATTTGAATGATAGGTCCTGTTGCAGAGTAATATCGCCAGCTAATTATATTTTTTGAACTTCACGAGTCATTATATTATCTAGAAGCGTAGGCTTCTCTACTTTAACCCTTTCACATCAGTCTCTAGAAAGAGTCTACAGTGGCAACAGAAACTACTAGATTTTGATGACAAGCATAAGACTGGGATAAAGGGCAAGATACTATTCACGTTTAAACTCGGGCAAACATGACTGAGAGTCTATAACCGTATGTCCTTTGTAAAATGAATGGAACTGCAAAATTTTCAATTTGTAGTATTTTTTATGTGCACAGTTTCGAGTTTTTGTGTTGTATTCTAACCCTAGTCCCAAAGTAGACAAGCCTGAAGAACATGTACTTGGCAAAACATGGTCATGTATACTAGAAAAACTTGTGTAGTTCCTTCAATTATTAATCAAATAATAGTTTTCCCTTGCATACAGTGAAAACAAAAACAATGTTTTCATGTAACACAAAAGAGAAGAGAAGGTTAGTTCATTTCAGCATTAATTGGTTGTAAATGTAAAGTACCAAGTAAAAGTAAAGTAAATATTATATATATATATATAAAAGTAAAGATTGTAAAAGTAAAGTAATTTACCTCAAAACTGATAACATGAAAAAATCACTTAACTCAAAATCTGTTGCTCTTGCTGAAGAAAATGCAATATAAAACCTTGGATAACAAGAAATGTTGATTTATTTTAAACATCTGGCTCCAATCAACTAATGTGAACAGTCATATCTTATTTAATTGGGCCTAAGTGTGCACTGGTGGTGGTCATAACATTCAATGCTTAAGGTATATGACATTTTGGCCCTTTATAACCTCACCAGCTCTGAACATCAATATGACCTTTGCATTCATGGGAAAATACTTTTAACATACAGTATGTAGTATTGCATGTACTAACCTTAACCTATATAGAATTCGGTAAATATTTGCCACATGTTGTGCCAGACATTAACAGAATCTGAACTAATATAGTGGCAGCTTGACACATGTTAGTAATAAAGGCTTAAGATGTCATGAGGTAGGTGAAATATGACCAAGCGGCTAACTCCTTGGCTTTTACCTAGAGATGCAACCTGAGTTTGACATCGATTGTATTGCCACATTATGTGAAACCACTGGCCTATTTACCTTGCTTAAACCTTTCATCAAGGTGCCTTTGTGCATAAGAATGCCAGTTCGCATACCAAACAGCGCTGCATTTTAGAGGTTTAAATCTTGGCCTACCAATCTGTATGCTGGAACCTTAAGTGATATGGCACCCAGTCAAATGGGCAAGGGTAGTTAAGGATCTAATCCAATAAATTCACTGAAAAAGGAGCAGGGTCAAGGCCCTACAGTCACTGTAGAAAAAATAAGTACATTTACATTTAATAATGGATGTATCAGTGCCTCCTTAAATCCAGTACAGCATATACGACCCCTAGAAGGTTTAGCTCGGCTTAGTTGATTAGACGTTTAATGCAAAAGTTGGTTAACACGAACTGTTCACGCTAAATCCCTGCATTTCATAAACGACTTGTACTGTAGGTTGAATTTTCTATGTTGGAGAAATAGCCAAACGAGTCCATACTAGTTCAAATGATATTTCAGAATACTTTTAAAAAATTTAAAAAATGGATATCTAAAAAATCAAGCTCTTGGACAAATTATGAAAATTTTACAACCAAAATATGCTTTTCAGAGGTATCTCATATTAACAATTTTGCTCATACTGTGTTAAAACTATAGTAACATTTCTACACTCTCTTCATAAAACAGTTTACACCACTTATGGGCACAATTTCTGAATGACTAGCAGTTAGGAAATTACAGTGCATCCAACCAAGCAACATTCATTCATCATTGAAACTGACCATGAGACAGAATAGATATATTTACTGTTTGACTTCCACTGAATGTGTTAAGTTTTCCAAACAGCAGGACTAAGTTTCACACAACAGATTACATCTGTGACTACAAACTTCAAAAGAGAACTGTAACAGGATTGGAGAGACCATAAATGACAGCCAACTAATTCACAGAATCAAAAGCCTACACAGATACCATATACCACAGTTATAACATTTACTATGAATGTTCAGACTTGCCACATTAGTTACAATATATACTGAAATAAGCTGTAGGTTAAACTAACACTTGGTCTATTAACAGCAAGAATTTAACAGTAACTGTTAATAGCTGGTTCAGATGCATTTTATAATGTTCAGAAACTGCAAGTACTTAGAACCGACCAAAAATAACAAGAACATTAATTTAGAATTTCTACTGCATACCCCACCCAGTAGAGTAACAGCAATTCAACAACACAGTAACCCCTCAAATAAGCTGGGTTTAGTATGACAACTTACCCGTGCCTCTCAACAGTGACAGAATTTTTATACAAATAATACCTTGTTGTTCTGACATTTCTTATCACACAGCAGTAATTCTATGCGGAATTGCAACAGACCCTGGACAAGACACCCAGACATGACGTAATCCTGTTGATGGGAGATTTTAACGCCAAGGTGGGAAACAGTTTCGACGTGTGGGGCAAGACCCTCGGAAGACATGGAGTGGACTCAGACGAGAATGATAACGGATACAGGCTCTTAGAAATGTGTAGCAATAACAATCTCTGTATATCCAACACACATTTCATACAAAAACCAAGCAGAAAGACAACATGGAGCTCGCCGGATGGAAAGACCGAGAACTTGATAGATTACATTAGTACAAGAGAAGAATGGCTGACATCAATAACCAACACTAGAGTCTATAGATCAGCGGACATCAACTCAGATCATCACTTGGTGGTGTCAGAAATCAAGATCAAGCTGCATGGGAAAAAACTACCAAAAACAACACGTTACGATACAGAGAAACTGAAGGAAGAAGCAATACGTAACCAATTCCAAATTAAGATACAGAACAAATATGAAGCACTAACTAACCTAATAGATGACGGTCATGAGGCAGAAGTAGAGTGGGAAAACTTTAGAAACACAATTAATCAAGTGGCGACAGAAGAACTAGGGCACAGAAAAAATGAAGCAAGGAAATGGATATCACAAGAGACTGAGAATATAATGCGAATGGTTACGAAAACAAAGGGTGAGATGTTGACCAACACGAAGAAAGAGAAGAGTGAGAAGGGTGAGCAGCTGAGTGAGCTGAGAAAACGATTAAAGAAAAATCTAAGTAAAGACAGGAACACTATGTTAGAGGATATGGCACAAGAGATGGAAGAGGCATGCAAGAGGGGACACAGCAAAAAACTGTTTGCCAATGTTAAAAAACTAAGTGGGGAAATTAATAACAAACTAATAAACATAGAACCAGTAAAGACAAAAAATGGAGAAACAATCACTGAAAAAAAGAAGATAATGGAGCGCTGGAAAGAACATTTTGAGGAGTTACTGAATAGAGAGGAGCCCAAAGAAATAGAGAAAATAATAAACGAGATAGAACAGGTCGAGTTATTAAATGAGGAAGAGGATGATTATGAGGAAGAAGATGTATCCATAGAGGAAGTAGAAAGGGCAGTTAACCAAATGAAAAAAGGCAAGGCCCCAGGAGTATGCAAGATAACGGCAGAAATGTTGCAGAATACGGGTACATATACAGTAAAATGGCTGCATCGAGTAATAACATCTGTATGGAGAGCAGAGGAAATCCCTATGGACTGGAGAAAAGCAGTCATTATTCCAGTATATAAAAAAGGAGACAGACAAGAATGTAACAATTCCAGGGGAATCAGCCTATTAAGTGTACCAGGCAAAGTTTTCACCAGAATCATCCTGAATAGAATGGCAGATAGAGTGGATGGCATCCTACGGGAAAATCAAAG